>JANRGV010000051.1:71226393-71248520 GCA_024734035.1 Alethe castanea
TAAAATCTGCAAAACTTGTGTATATATATATATGTGTATATATATATATATGTGTGTGTATGTATGTATGTATACACTTATATAAATCATCAGAAGTTCCCTAAAGAAAGAGTGAAACTATTCAAAATACTTAGTCATGACCTGTGTTCTGTAAAACAATGCATCTGGAAGGCAGCAAGTCTTTTGTTATTTTAAAGAGAAGTGGGAAAAAAGTAAAGAATTCCAATCTGGTTTTGGATTATGATGTCTCGTTTCTGCAATTAGTCTGATAATAGGCACTAGTACTGATTTTAAGTTTCTGGGATGAAATGTATAGAAAAGGTTTTTGCAAGGCTGTGTGGAAAAGTGTTTTGCAAGGCAAAAACTAGAGCAGAAACCTTATTGGAGGGGTGGGACTGTTGCTTAGACACACTTAGCAGATCATTTCAGGAGTTTGTTTCTATAGGTCGTCACTAGTTTATTTTGGTTATATGAACTTTGTTTCCAGTATCTATAGCAGAAGCTAGCTCAGATTAATTAAACCTTATACTCTAGATGCCTACATTTAGATAAATTAAACTGGACCTAACTTCCATTTGTTGGATTTTCAAAGGGTGGCTAACTAGAACAACTTTCCCAGATATTGCCAGTAGCAGTGAGGTTAGACATGCTTAACATGAGTTATTTTCCTTACTTAGAGCCCCATTAAGCAGACACTTCCCAAGTCCAGGAGATGTGCTTAAGGAAGGGAAAATCTCCTTCTTCATTGTGATATACCAGTTGCATAAAGAGAGGGTTACGCCGCAGCTCAATAGACACAGACTTCATCAAAGCATCCTTTGTGGAACCATGTAGTCACTAGCATTTTTTATATCAAGCCCATTACGTCTCTGAAACATGGATCTTTTCTGCCATTTGAATTCCTTTCTCAAGTTTATGCTGCCTGCAGTCATTCACAGGTAAATGCTTTTACAGTTCAAGCTGAATTTAGGGTCTCTTGAGTAGCTGCTACATTTCTCATAAAGGCATATGATTTGGGCTTGTTATAAACAGGGAGAGACCATATGAAAAGATAGGTCAGATTTCTAGAAACAACATGAAACCTTTGTTTTCATTTTATTATCACTAATGCCCTAAGGATTGTGGACATAAGTCAATCAATGTCATTTTAATTCAGGGCCAAAATGACTCTGAGATCTGGCCTGGAGAAGCAAAAAGGTAGCCTTGAGAAGAGGGATAGGATGAAATAAAATATCTAAGAGTCAGAAACTACCAAAGAGTGGATTTTTTTGTGGAAAATGTTCGATTGAGTTGTCCAAATGAGAACAAGTCTGAAGAGAGAAGGATGTAAGAGAGAAATGCAAAAATGTGCTTGTATGCTGCCTTTACCATGTCTCTCCCACTGTTTTTCACTTTTTTCCCCAATGTTCATAGTCTTAAATGGAAATGCTCATGGATCCTGGATAAGTGGATGCTGTGACCAGCTTTGGGATGTGAGAAACGCTGTTTATGGCATTTGCATAGCTGATAGTGATGTAGAAAGTATAATACTCTTAAGAGAATCTTATGGATTGTAACTGACATTTGGAAAATATGTCAGTTCCTAGAGTGGAGACAGCTAGCTGTTAAAAAAACTACTTTTGAAATGTCAGGGAGCAAAACCAGAATGTGGAGTTGTTCTAAAGGGAAGAGGCTACATATGAGCTAAATACTGCAAAATAATAATTGATGTCATATTGTGTTGTTGCCTTATGTATATAAACACAGTCATTAGAAAAAAAAAAAGAAGGAAAAAAAAAAGGAAGTAATTATTACTTATTTCCTAATAAAATTGTTCAGCAAAAGCTAGTTATAGACAAAAATATGGATCATTTATTGTGACTTGCAGAAGACCTTGAGATTTATGAAAACATTTATTGTTTGTTAAATGTTTGCTAATTTAAAGGGCACATCAGGGATTTTGTTTCCAATAACTAAAAATGCCTACTCATATATTTAAATGAAGATAATAAAGAACTTGAATAGGTTTGTTTCCAGGTTACAATTTGCTTATCTCTGGTAGTTCCAAGACTTAGACACATAAGATACCTAGACACACCTCAAATACAGTCAAACTAAAAGTAAGGACTATCATTTCCAAATTAATTTAGATGAGAAGGTGGTGTCTGCTGTCCACCTTGCCCATCCTGTGGAGCTGTATCTCATCTAGCCACTATAGTTGAACCACAAATGATGCTGTTTAATACAGACCAAAACTTTGAGTCAAACTGAATGTGCTTCTGCTATGTATTAATATAGATGTGCAGAGTTGATTTGGTTGATTGCCAGATAGCCACTCAGCTGTCCTCTAACTCCCTGCCCTCAACAAATAAAAAAAAGTGTGATAAGACAAGAGCTTTCTTGTGTCATGATAAAATCAGAAAGATCACTTACCAATTAACATCACAAAAATGAAAAGACCAACTTGAAGAAAGTTAATTTCTTGCCAATTAAAATAGAGTCAGATGGTAAAAACCAAACAGCTTAACCCCCATCACTCACTTCTTTTCAATTTATGCTGCTGCTTCACTCCCAGCTCCTTTGCCTCCTTCTGACACCGAGTGTTGCAGGGGTGACAAGGAGAGGGGATTGATTGCAGCCAGTTCATAACAGTTCCTTTCTGCTGCCTTTTCTCCTCACATTTTCTTCCCTGTGCCAGCATGGGTCCTCTCCAAAAGCTGCAGCTTCCTTCAGGGCACATCCACCTGCTCCAAAAGGAAGTCGTCCTCAGGCTGCCGTGGGGTGGTCAGCTCCTCTCTAGGTGCTGCAGGGGAGTCTCTGCTGTGGTGCCTGGAGCACCTCTTCTCTCTCCTTCTTCTCTCACCTTGGTGTTCAGAAGGTTGTTTCTCTCAGTTTCTCTCACTTCCACTGCCCTCACCTCCTCCTTCACAGAGATAAGCAGAATTTTGCCCTTTTTAAAATTCATTTTCCCTGAGGCACCACAGTCCTGACTGGTGGGGTAAGCCATGCCCTGTGATGGATCTACTGAATCCTGCTGGAAATGCCTGTGTCGCGCAGGTGGCATCCCAGTCTCTCTTCACAGAGAAGAGGCTCACAGCCCACACTGCCAGCACTGGGGCATAAACCCAGTGCCACTGCACACTGGGCACTGCTGTGTCAGGTAACACAGGCGAGTCCTCTCTCTGTCAAGAGGGAATCACTTCTGGAAGTGGGACAAAGGGACAGACTGAGCTTAATCAGTCATGAGCCAGCTCTCTGGCCAGCCCTGTAGGCTCAGCTCAGGTCTGTTGCTGCACACACACGCAGTGGTTTGGCCTGTCGAGGGCAAAACCTGTTGTTTTTTCTACAGCTCTCTCTGCAGTAAGTTGCCAAGTGTTTGCTTGTAGATCTGCTTATGTGCACTCAGGACCTCAGCTGCTCCTGTTTGTGTACCAAGTATTTTGATAGATTCAGGATTAGGTCCTTTGAGACAGTCACTAACTACCAAAATCCCAGTAGCTTTGCATGATTGATACCACTGTTAACAACTTCCACAAAAAAAAAGGGAACAATTCAAAAGATAGTAGAAAAAAATGTAACTTCTCACAACCTGTGTGCCCTTTCAGGCTCGCACAAGTAGACTGAAAAGCTGCTGCTTCTGCTTCCCAAGATTCACTTTATATTTTATATACTGCTCAAAACATGCGATGCATAACAGCATAGAATATATAACAGAAAAGGAAAATATAATATATAATTAAAGAGATTGTGACAAAAAGCTGTGAGCTCAGTAACATTTTTATGAAGTCATGAAGTAGTTTTCTAGTAAAATTTCAAATGTAATATTCAGTTCATTAACAATTCTCATCATCCCCAAATCCGTAAACATTAATTTATTTTACTGTGTAGCAATTTCTAAGAAATGTAAGTCATAAAATGTGAAATAAAGTGTTTAGATATGGATTCAAAAAGAGAACAATCAGATTTTATTTCTCTTCTACTTAGTGCTATCTATTCCCTTTTTTCCTTCTTTTTATTGCTCCTTCCTTTTTCTAATTAACTACCGTTTGTCATTTTATGTCAACTGACATAATTATAAGTCATTATGTAGGATACTGATAGCTTTAGAAGCAGTTGCCTCACACATAAACTTGTGTCCAAACGGCCACTTAGTAAAGAAGTGGGTTTTAATTTCTCACCATTCATTACTATTTCAATTGCTCTAAGCAGAATAATTGAAGAACAGCAGGTGCTTTTTATTTCAGTTCTTTAGTCTTGTTTCTTGACTTACATTTTTAAACAGCAGTGTTCTTTCACAGCAAGAAGGCAATTAATTCTTCTGTATGCCAGAAGATGCCACTGTTAGCACTCGCTTACAAACAGTAAAGGCTGATGACAGGGGAGAAGGACATGAATATTATCAGATACACTATCTGATTGATTGTACCTGAGAAGGTATTACTGTGAGTATCCTAAAAGTACAGGGTCTTAATCTGGTGAGAGAATGAGATTCTGCAACATTTATTTATTAAAAAAACCCAAAAAAACCCCCCAAAAAACCAGCTACATATTGCGAATTAAATTAAATAGTTATTTTATGGCATAATTTAATAAACTGCAATCCTAGTCCTGTATTTGCTACCTCGGATATTTATATGCTGCAGGAGTGTACCAAACACTAATTTGAGTACATGTTCTTTCTCCAATAGATTTTTCTAGAAAGGATTTTCTTGCTGTTTAATATACCATATAAATCACTTTGAAAAAATAGTGTTCTTCAGGTTGCTATTTCATTTTCTCCTGTATCCAGTTAATCGCAGAGACGTTTGAGATCATCTGTCTGCTTCAGTTTCATGGTTCTGTTTCTTCTTTTTCTTTTTTTTTTTTAATACTTTAAAAATTCCCATAGTGAGCAGTCCATCACTAGCTTTAGAACCTAGGTTCTCCCCCAGGTGATCAAGAAACAGGGCAACCAGAAAATATTTCCCCAAAAGGTCTGCTTAAAAGGGTACTTCATTTTATTTTGATTTATTTTATTTTAGGAGTAATTTGAACATTTTACCTCTTGAAAGCTATGCTACATGTTGGTGACAGGACAGAAGAGGAAGGAGGGTTACTGGGCAACACTATGATGATCAAAAAAGGTTCAAGTTGATAATATATAAAGAATTACAATAGGAAGAAGCACTTTAAAAGCACTTCCTTTGAACAAGCTGTCTATTAATTAATTGTTTGTCCTCGGGGTGCCTCCATAAGAAAGCAGGCAAAGTCTGTGTGCACTTAAGTTTTCCAATGGGACACTGGAATCCACTGTCACATGTGAGTGTCATCAAATGGACAATCAGAATGCTGTTGTGGAATTTAAGTTGTGCAGGTTCTTCTGCCACAAAAGGTGGAAAAATTACTCACAAGCACTCCACAATGCAAATTCTGTGCCATGTATGATCAATATTCTCTTTTTTCAGTTAATATTTAATTTTAATTAAATGAGATCAAGCAGGTTTATCAGCTACAATTTAGAATTTTTCAGTTCCAGTGACTGGCCACCAGAGAAGTGCTAACCTCATTTGCTATAAGTGATTGAGCCTGATGCTTCAGCAAGTTGTTCGCCCATCATGTTGTGTGCGCGTCTAGCTGTATGCTGGACATTTTATTCACAAAAATGCTGTGAGAGATAGTACCAACAGCTTTTCTAAAATCCCAAACACCCACGTTTGCCTTCCCTTTTTCTGTTACTAATCATCTCTTTTGTGAAACAACAGAATTTGTCATCAGAATTCATAAGTTACCATACAGACCAAAAGCCTGGTCTCTGTGCTATGGCTTTGAAAGGCACATTGAGTTCCACCAGGTGTTGGGTATGTCTTTTACACTGAAATTTATGCCTTCTTACCTGTCTTCATGAAACAGTAGTTGATCATTCTGTCCTTTCTTTCAAATTTCTTATAGTATGTGGGGAGGAACGAGAAAGGATATTTAGTCAAGTGACAGTTTGAGACAGAAGAGTTGATTACTATGAGGCAAAACAGCAACTCACATACCTGCCTATTGTTATTTTTGATGAAACATCAAAAGTTTTTGCTGAAGCAATCAAATGGCTTGAAATGGTCAAATGACTATGAAATTGGTCTAATAATAGCAAATGGTCAGTCCTGTGGACTGAACATTAGTGTTCTTACTGGACCCACCAATAAAATATTATGCAGTAATTACACTTTGGGACTTTTTGTTTTGCTTAGTATCATTGTAAAACTTTCTTCATTACTTCTCAATAGCATCTCATTTTTGCATCTTTTTGTTTTCTGAGTACTAAAATATACCCTAAAGTTGAGCACTTATATTTTTAACTTATAATTGTATAATTAAAAGGTGAAGGTTCATGTTAAATGCATCAGCAGAGTGCATTTTTGGCAAAGAAGGTAAAGTAGATAAAATGTGTATCCCATCTGTTACAAAAATAAGGTCTTTTTTTACCGGTAATTAAAACAATTTTATCTGGCAAATAGGATTTATTCTACCCTAAATACAGCTAAAAATAACTGTGAATAAAGATATATTTGGAATTAAATAGAACCCACATAAAACCTAATTTTGATTTTAGCAAAAACTAACTCAATTTCTACCATAGTCCCTGGGTGTTGTGTTTACTGATGTTCACATGCATTATTCAGAAGCACCAAATATTGGGTGAGAGACAAAGCACAGTGTGGCTGAGGCATTTAGTATGCAATAGAGAATTTTTTTATGACTCATAGGTAGGGCCAGTAATATAGGCAGTGAGTATTATGTCACTGTGCACATTAGTGTTGCAACAACAATCTGCTTATTCCTGTTTTGCTGCATTGAATTAATCTTTATCTATAAAAAAGATGGATCCAAAATCATTTGTGATGAAGCATTTAGTCACAGCTGTGCCCACATCTCTTTTTGAAAAACATCACTGGTAAATATTATGATAAAACATTGAAAGTAATCAAAATTAAAGACTTTGATGGACCACTTCTGAATATTCCTTTTTATGAAATAATCTAAATTTCACTATGTAGTGAGTTGACTGAGCCTGGATGCCACGTGCCACCAAAGTCACTCTATTATTCCTCTCCTCATCAGGACAGGATAGAGAAAATAAAAGGAAAGTCTTGTAGGTTGAGATAAGGACAGGGATAAGTCACTCATTGATTACCATCAGGGGCAAAATGGACTTGACTTGGAGAAACTATTAAAATTTAATGCCAATGAAATCAGAATAGGATAATAAGAAACTAACCCAACCTTTAAAACTCCATCCTCCCACTCCTCCCTTCTTCCCAGGCTCAACTTCATTCCTTATTTTCTCTCCCTCTCACCAGCAGTGCAGGAAGAGCAGGAATGGGGCTTCATCACATGTTTCTGGCGCTCCTCACAGATGTCCCCTCCTCCCTTTGATGTGTGGGTCCGTTCCTTGGGGCATATTCCTTCAGGAACACATTGCTCCAGCATGATCCCCCATGGGATCCCAAGTCCTGCCAGTAAACCTTCAGCAGAGGCTCCTTTCTCCGTGGGGCCACAGGTCCTGCCAGGACCATTGCCTCCTTTAGGTATCCATCCGTTCCAGCGTGGGCTCTTCCACCTGCTGCCGGTGGGTGTCTGCTGTTCCACCATGGACTTCCACAGGCTGCAACAGCCCAGCCTGGCTCACAGGGTGCAGCAGGGGAATCTCTGCTCCAGCACACAGTGCACCTCCTGCCCATCCTTCCGCACTGACCTTGGTGTCTGCAGGGCTGTTTCTCCCAGATGTTCTCCCTCCTCTCTGGCTGCCGTTGCAGTGGGGTTTTTTTCACCCTTTTAAAGTAACATTAAGTAACATTAGAACACAGGTTCTAGCTCTGTCATTGATGGGCTCTGCCTTGGCTGCCTTGAAACCAGCTCACATGGCTCTGTCAGACAGTGGGGGAAGCTTCTGGCAGCTCCTTACAGAAACCACCCCTGCAGCCCCCTGCTACCAAACCCTGGTGCTGCAAATTCAACGTATACTAACATTTCATTAAAATATAACAGAAATACAAAGCAGAATGCGAGAGAACATGAATGCACTTTTAATTAAATTCTGTAGTGTGTTTGGGAGCTGATTTTGATAATCAGCCAAACCAATAGTTTACTTACAGGTCTGAAGTATGGTCATATAGCATATTTTATTAAGGTTGTGTGAGGCAGTATCTCACAGCATCATGTATGGAAGCATGCTGCTTTTTCAGACTCTGATCTTTCTCCTTTTTTTGGCTGTTTGTTTTAAAAAGTTTAATATTTACCAAGAATGCCTTTTTCCTTTGATTTTTTCTTTGTATTGAAAAATATCTTGTAAATGCATTCATAGATTGTACACAGTTTTTTTTAATCCAGTAATTAAGTTAATATTTAAAACTGTAAATATCAATTATCTGAATGAATAGCATAATTAGCATACTAGAAGATTTACCAATTAATAGGTTGTGTAATTCTCAATCTTGAGAATGGCCATTCTCATATTAAAAGATTAAAGAAAATTATCTATTCTTGCATTGCAATATGAATCTTTTTTTTCTTACCACAAAAAACTTGCAATCATTAACATGTTAATTTTCCTTATATTACCTGTGATTCTTTTCTACTGTGATCTAAGTATTTAGTGAGTGTTTCTTCAGGTTTGTGTACTCTTTCACAAGGAATAGAAACTGACACTGAAATAACCTTTTTTTTTTTTTAATTAATGGAAGTACATATCTCATTATTTTCCTGAGTACAGTAAGAAGCAAATAGCAGATTTGTTTGTTTTCTCCTTAATTCAGAACATCTGTCTTGAAGGTCTGTCCCTTGATTTTTTTTTCTGAGGCATACTAGCAGTATTTTTCCTCACCATATCCTTTGCTTTCCTACTATCTTCTCTGACTGTTCCTGGCACAGAAAATTTCAGTTTCACTCATCTATCTGAATCCAACTACTAGCTCTCCTTTGGTCTGGGCGTAATCTCAGTGCTGTCATGTTATGCACAAGGAATCCCTCATGCAGCTTTAACAAGGTTTCATTGAATACACATTGCAAAAAGTAACAGCTTAAAAATTGGATTTTGAATAGGTTTGAATTTCCTCCCGGGTATTTTAATGCATTTTGTTTCCTTTTATTCCACTTTTATTGTTATAATCATTTGAAATTTTCACATTTCATCCACAACAATATGCAATGCTAAAAATATATTAAAGGCCATCTTCCTGTAACCCTATGACTTATGAAACTCTGCCTTTTACAAGGGCAGCAAATATCCAGAAACTGATCATTTGAGACAGCTGACACAACTTTAGCTATTTAATCTTTTCAACAGACTTGGGAGCAGAGAGAAATAAAGCCCTGGTCATAACCCTTATTTTATCTATGCCTAGTCTCAAGTTTATCTTTACAAGCAGTGAGAGTAAGGACAAGAAAGGAGGAAGAGTATATTGCATATTGTGGTATTACCATGCATTCATATGTGGGCAAGAAACCCCATTCCTAAGCCAAAGACACCATCTCCAGCTTCAGTAAATATTGATCTAAAAAGTTGCTATATTGATCATATTGTTGAATTCAATGAATATAGGACACAGATATCTGCTGTCTTCCTTCTTTTAACCTGTATAAACAAAAAAGCAGTTTTCTGCCAAGAGGTTTAGGAACTGAAGAAACAGCTAATGGATTTATGCTCCTTTTTTCATACATTTCTGAGGCAATGAAGAATGAAAAAGTACTCAGAGGCTGAAGACTGGTTTTGTAAGAATGATCAAATCTTGTATTTTTCTTTTATGTGTAGAGTACTTAGCTAAACAATACAGTATGTAGAATGAAAATTGTTGGCTTGTTTGCTCTGAGTGCCCTTTCCTTTGCAAAAAGCAATCAATTTTTTTTTTACATATTCAATATCAAATATTGATTCCTCTACTAAATTAATTTAAACTACCAGGCTCTTATTCTTTAATTATGAGGCCCAGTAAAAATATAAATCAATAAACTACTAAAGATTTAATTGAATCAACTGTATTGGAATTATTTTATTCTTTTTATTGAAATTAATAACCTATTTTTAGTAGTGGTTTTGTACATATATGCAATAGCATACATTAACATACATACAACATACATCCTTTTTCTTTTATACAGCTTAGTTAAACACCCAGCATAATTCCTTATAATAAAAGTAAGACAATGCCTTTTTAACATGAACTAGACCCATACTCAACAGGAATGTTTTTTTTAAGAGAAGGCAGTCAAAGACAAGAGTGAAAAACAGGAGTGGCCTTTTCTGTGCTTTAAAAATATGTGAATCCTGTAAGGCCATATGCTGTCTGATGAAACTATATAAGAGAAAAATTATGAGAAAAATAGATAGATTATTTTGTTTTACTAGCTGGTTATTGAAAGGAAAGCTTGTAATGCTTTTAGGTTCTACCAAGGTTCCAGTATCATAGTTATCCTCACAGGGTCAACAATAACCTTAAGTAACATGCCATAGTCTGTCACATCATGTTGCTTTTCCCTTCTCTCCTCACGGATGAGCAATGTGTGTACACCGGAATTTTTTAATTCTCTGCAAAACAAGGTCAAAGAATTGTGTCTTATATCTGAAGTGTGCAAAGCTGTGCTTCTGATGCCCTTTCTCCACCTTGGCTAAGGGTGTCAGTAAGACTGATGCTACTGAGGGGCCAAACTAGAACTGCATATTTTCTTCTAACAGCTCTCCCCTGCACAGAATTAAACAAGTTATCTGTTGTGCTGTTTTGGGCTGGGGATAGAATCAGTTTTCTTCATAGTACTTTATAAGATGCTCTGTTTTGGATTTGTGACCAAAACTACATTAATAACACTCCAATGTATTAGGTATCAAGAATCAAGTCCTTTCCTGGAGATGGCTGAACAGCTGCCTGCCCTTGGGAACTGGTGAATGAGTTCCTTGGTTTGCTTTACATGTGTGCACAGCTTTCACTCTTTCTACTGAATTGTCTTTATCTCAATCCATGAGTTTTCTCACTATTGCTCTTCCAATTCTCTCCATTGTCCCACTGGGGAGGGGTGAGCTAGGATCTGTGTAGGGGGCTGCATCTTCTGGCCAGAGTTAGATCACACACCTGTAAAAATTTTCTCTCTCTCTCTCTCTCTCTCTCTATATATATATATATATATAGTCAATTTGCAAGCATGAGGACTGATAGGAATGAATGCATGGTTTGTAACTTTGTTCTGTGTTGTCATTAAAAAGAATGTTTCAATGGAATTGTGCTTAGTGCAGTTTTCTTGGTTAAAAATAAAATTATACCTGTCCACAATGTATGTATGCAGTGCTTAAAATAAAAAAAATTGAGGAATACTAAGCCTGCTATCCATCACCTCTTCACATTACTCTGTAAAGCTCAGTGTACAGTTTGCTATCAAAAGAGAAGATACCTATATACTTTTAAACTCCTGCATAGCAGAAAAGTGATTAGAGACAAACCTACATTCATATCAGATCATTAGAGATGGGAATGGGAAAAATGGAAAAGAGGAAGTACTATGGACACACTAAGCTATTTCAGAGAAATGACAGTTCCTGCTGGTGAATTTTCTATTCAAAACCAAACCCAACCAAATCCCTCAAATGCAGTGTAGTATGCCATTTTCTAACATAAATAATTAAATTAATACAGTCTTGAATAATAGATTTTAGGTTTATTTTTATCTTTTCTGATAAGATCTGTGGAGATTTTCAAATTTTCCCTTCCAAAGTGTTAACACACATTGCCTACAAAATTAAGGGCTGATCTTTCCTTGGTGAATAATTGAAATAAAATGTCTACAAAGGAAAATGCAGAAACAGAAGATCCTAAATTAGTAAGTGGTGAATTTTTTTTAAACCAAATCAGCATACATCTTTTCTTTTAGTGACTTTTATAAGCCATAATTGAGTTTTAGGAGCTTGACATATTATCTCTTCACATTTGAGTCTTAGCAGGAATTTTTTGAGTAGGCTGTAAGCCCTTTCCAGATACAAGACAGTCTAACTTGTGTTGAACTTAGACTAATATCAGAAACATCCTTCCTCTGGCACATCATCTTTTATAAGTTAGGAAGAAATCTTCCAGGTGGACCTGCTACCAATAAGGAATGGTTCGAAAGAAGAGAAATTCTGGCTTTTTAGGAGGAATCTTTGATTTTTCTAGAGAATCCAATAACTTTTCATTATCTGGTCTCTAAGCCTTTCCTGTCTTATTTATTGTTTCATTTGTTTGGGCTTTTTCTGTCCATTTATGTAACACAGAATGTGCAACAACTCACTTGTAGAAGTGCTTCAATGTTGTGAAAAACATTCTAGTCAGAATACAGGCTTTTTCTACTAGTAAATCACTTTATGGATCTCACAATCTCACCTGTAATTCCTGTATCAATGTTGGTTCTTCAGAGACTACTGTGCATGAATACATGAATACATCCAAACTAGAAATTAAATAATGTACTTTCTTCTCTGTTACTACTTTGTTTTATTTCAAGTACAGTAAAACAGTGCCAACCTTGTACTCCCATGGTATTTAATCACATTTCCTACTTTGAAATTCTATAAATCACCTAATGCTTCAAAGTCTTGCATCGCTTATCTTACTCTGCCTTATCCTTAATAAATAGCTGTCTGTTTTCCAGGTTTTTACTCCTATATCCTTTTCTGTAGCATCCTTTTCTGTACTCCAGATTACTCTTGGAAAAATAGCCCTTATTCTTAAACCCAATTGAAAGACTTCTCCTGAATCTGTTCCCATTTGTTTTATCTTGGATTCTTAGTGACTTGTGCTTTTGGCATTCTGACATTTTATTTCATTAAAGCATGTCAATTTGGAGAATCATATGAAAGAAGTGAGCCTTTACTAATTAATCAGAACTAACATCTAAAGGACTAGAATCATGGATAAAAACACCTTGTCTTCAAATTTATGTGATTAGATAAATTAAATTTTATATATTTTTATAATTCTTAAAGGCACATATGGTGAATTTCAGTAACAGTATTTTACTTCTGTAATTTCTGAATAGTGTAGACCATTGTTGTATCTGCCTATATTCTGCATAACTAAAATATAGGAAGTCCCTCTACAAAATCTATTTGGTAATAAATATTAAGTGAGTGTAAATAAGCCTTTTTCCCTATACCAGAATTTAGGATTAATACCTTGAATATTTAAAAATTGTGTGAATGAATACATGTATTTGTGATGGTAAAATCATCTTGTCCATCACCAAACATAAAGAGTATTAGACAGATCAGTTTGAGGGCAGCAGAAATCTCCAAAATTTAAGTACCTGAGTTTATCTTATTTTTGTGTATTCCAACATGACCCTATCCTGACTTTTTAAACCTATCCATATCCCAGAGAAAGGTCTTCAAACAAATGAAGTTATTGAAGTCCTGAATTAAATCTCAGTGTACAGAGTTTCACTAGCACGGTTTTTTCTGAAGTATCACATTCCAGAGAGAAAAAACGCATATAGTAACAACTCTATCAAGAAGTATAAAAAAATTATTTTTAGAGTGAAACAATTACATGAGCGTGGAAAATCTGAAAGGATGTGTTTATATTTATATGGATATGAAAGATACTATTTGTAAAGAAACATCCTTAATTTTCAAAACTGTAATCAAACTTAATAGTCCTATTATATATTATAACTTGAAGAGCATTATATATTCACTCTTAATTTCTTTTTCTTTCCATTCTTAGTTGAACATAAGAACTGGATCAGAATAAAACTAAAAATCAAATAATCATTAAATTATCTTGTTATATAACATATAAACAAGTGCATTAAAATCTAAAAACAAATATATATAAATTTAAGTATATTTTGTATTTGTCTATCAGAAACAAAACCTCATGAATGTGGAAATGTTTACCTTTTAATTTGTAGGTTTTTTTCTTCTGTTTTGAGGTGCTGGGGATTAGATTATAGAAATTCCATGTGACAAACAATACTCTTCTTTTTGTTCAAGAGTTCAGTGATTTATTTTAAATCTAATGACACAGATTAAGATAAAAACTTTGTAAGTTTATTTAAGTTTAAAATTTTATATTTGGGCGTTTTTTATGTTTGCTAATAGATAGATTTCATGCCACTCGGATCCGTGCTGATCTGCAGATTTAGGTAGACTTAAGGACCTTCATATAACCTGCATTTTGCAAACATTAAAAAAACTAAATTAATTCTGACTTTTTCTAAGGTTGCTATGAACTCATATAATTTAAATGTGAATGAGATGGAGCATTTGCTATAAAGCATTTTGCAGGCTGAAAGGGAAGATCTTAATTTAATATGCTGCATTTAATATCTAAAATTTTTCAGCTTGTAAAATCCTTATCTTTCTTTCTTTCAATTCTTTAAAAGGGTAAATGTATGGGTTATTCAATCACTGGTGCTATAATTGTCTCAGATTCTATTACAGAGGATTTTCTATTTGCTGCTTAATCTCTGTCAGGATATTTTTCTAAATCCTTCTCTTTGAACAAACTGGTTACATTTTTTATTATATTTACACAGGTCTTTAAGCACCATTAACTTGCAAAGAAACCAAAATAATGTAAATATATTTGAAAATCTGCTTTTCATGTAAAAGAAACATTTCTGAATTAAATAAAAATAAATCCTTCCTAGAACAGTTTTCTGGCTCTTGAGTAGTTCAGGATTTGTCACTGTATTACTATAGTCTCATTGATGTTTTTTCCAGTTTTTAGTTGCTGTCATTTCTGCTGATAATGAGTGGGTTGCCTAGAAGTTTAAATGAGAAAAAGTGAGTTTTCTGACTGGATAGTCATGTAGACTTGTGTAGACATGTTTAAAGAAACCAGTTTCATATATTGTGATTGCCTTGAACCCTGAACCTTCTTGCCTTCCTTCTGTTTCCTCTCTGCCCTGTGGGAGAGTGACTGAGAGTCCTGGCTGTTGCTGAGGTCAGCCCACCACATACCATTGTCAGATAATTACACCTGTACACACCAGTTATCAATGCTACAGAAAATCAAAAACCCACTCCTATGGCATTTCCATTAATGCTTTTTTTTCTTCTATGTAGCTTGTGTGTAATTTGTCCCACAAGAAAAAAATCTGACATGTTTTGAATGACCACAACACATTATTGCTTGATTTTTTCTTTTTTTTTTTTTTTGTAACGAACCCTGAGTTTTTTTAATTTTTGTTCTTCACACTTCTTAAAGAGTGACTTAGGATCCTACCTACTGTTATTCTGTGTCTTTGGCTACAGGGAAAAGATCATTTTCTTGTAGCTTTTGATTGGCATACTAAATAAGTAAGCCATGTGTTATGGCTCTAGAATTTAACTCTGTGTAGCCACTATAAGTTATTATGCCCTCACAAATGGCTACAATATAGAGAAAGATCTTTTCCTTGTGTTGTAAAAATAATGTCCAAGGTTGCAATGCATCATACTATAAAGGGTCCTAAGTTTTTATGTTCAAAGAAAGTAGATTTTTTTCCACTCATCAGCATTTTTGTTAAACCTTTTCTCAAATATATGTGAAATGCAGAGTCCAAATTTTATTATTAGAGAGGTTATATATAATTAACTTCCAGTTCAAGTACAAAAAGAAAATATGAGAGAAATACATATTTTAAAAAATTCTTGTTCAAACAATGAATATAAGTAATATATAGTGGGATTTGTCTCAATTTAAAGGTTAATTCCTAAATTTAGAGTACTCTAACACTTTATATTCTATCGAGAAAATTGAATAATTCCAAATAAAGTTATATTGATAAAAACTATGGAATTAATAAAGCCTGGATGAATTTTTTTCCATATGTGGCTGTTTTGCTATGATAGCAAGAGAGACTCTAGATCACTCAGAAAATGGAAAGATGTCTAAATATATTCCCATTAAAATCCAGCTTCATTCATAAACCTGATTTTCAAAAAATATCTTAGGCATTTTAGACAAACTTGTCTTGATTTATAAATGCCCAAGTTTTTGGTTTTCTTCATGGAAACTAGGATTCTTACAGACTACATCCTCAGAGATAATTATGTTCCTATATATGATTTATGTTTCAAAAAAGGAATCCAATTTCTTTCTGAAAACTTCTATATGAATTATTAAGTACCATATAGTAAAATAAGAGAAAACACCAGAAATAATATATTTTAATTTCTGATGGACCAAAGGCATGAAGAAAACCTTATCCTGTAAAAGGGCTGAGTTCAACTGATAAACAAATTAGAGATATGTAATATAGAAAAGCATTAGTAGAAAATAATTGGGAGATTTAAACTTCCAAATATGTGATGAGGCTAGCAATACATAACAATACATACGTCTACTTTTTGTTTATGGTTTTTGGTTGGTTTGGCACTTTTTTTTGTCAAAGAAGTTGATGTTGGTTAAACCTACCTACTTGTAAAGCACTGTTGACTGGTTGAGTAATGACAGCTAATAATAACCTGTGCTTTTCCATAAAAAAAATTCTCATATTTAAAAAATAATTACTATAATAACTTGTATGCAGTGCATTACATAACTATGCATATAAGATTTCAGTCTTCCTTTTTAAAAAAATAACTATGTTTGTATCAAACTCTGATAGTGGGGATGCTGGCCAAGTTTTCATTGCTAACATCTGAGAAGTCCTTTAGGAACTCAGTGTTTATGTAAATTTTCTTAGCAACACTAGAGAGCTAAATCTCAAGTACATTCATGAGGGAAAATTGAAGAACATAAGTAAACAGATGGAAAATTATTAATATCTCAAGACTGTTTAATGTGGTATAATAATGGCTCCATGTCATTTTCTACATACTTTTGGCATAATTTTTCATTTCTAGTCTCCCAGTATAAACATGTATGTTTTCTGTCTGTTCCAGTAAGAAAAATTATTAACAGAACCTAATAGATCCATTGTGTTCCATTTTTTATCCTGGACAATGCCAGTCCCTGCTCAGAACTCAAAGTACACACATAGTTGATTACAAAAGAGATTTCTAACTTAAGCAGGAAACAGTCTTTGCTGCTTTGCAAGGATAAACTAGGTATTAATATTACAAAAGTAGAAGAATGTTTTACAACCTCTGAGGGACTCCTACAGATTTGACCAGTCAATTATCTGCAGACTTTTAACTGTCTAAGGAAAGAAAACATCTGTCTCATCTTAAGAGTGACGATGCCCAATAGAGGCTGTGGAAAGAAACATGCCTTCTATGAATAGCATGAATTAATTGAACTGTGAAAGAAATAAACTCTTAAAATGTGTTTATTTTTCCACAGTATTTATTTACTGTCATGCATTTTTTACTAAGTTTTTGTTGAATATAAACTTTAGCCTCTGATGAAATCTTTTCTCTACTTACATAGACATGAAATTACGGTGTCTCAAAAATATTTGCATTAAGATTTGCAAAGCAGCAATATGCAATTTTTCATTTTTGAAATTGCTTTCCTATTAAATATCTATTTAAAAGCAAAATATCAGACAATGCTATGAGATTAGGAGACTAAGAACATTCCTAGGTATCTATTAAATTTTAGTCAGATTTCTTTAGCCTTTGCTCTGTAACCAGCAATCAGATTCTTTACTTAGAATCAGAATGGGTCTTTTGGACAGAAGCTTTATTTTTATTGCATTTGCAAAGGTTTGCTACATTGTCTCTTTCTGGATGGGCGCTACTCACTCTTTCATAACCCAAGTATTTTTCTAAGTCTTGACACTTTGCTCAAGTATTCAGTTTTAAAGTGAGGTGCTGACATAGGCACTGCTGTCTTCTCTCTGGTGACCCATGGGAATGGCCTGAATCTGTGTCAGGAGAGGTTTAGGTTGGATATTAGAAAAAGGTTTTTCACCCAGAGGGTGTTTGGGCACTGGAACAGGCTCCCCAGGGCAGTGGTCACAGCACCAGCCCGTCTTGAGTTCAAGAAGAATTTGAGCAATGCTCTCAGGCACATGGTGTGATTCTTAGGGCTCTTTTGTTCTGGGCCAGGAGCTGGACTTCAGTGATCCTTTTGAGACCCTTCCAACTCAAGATCTTCTATGATTCTAATATAAGTGTCTGTTCAAGCGGATTGAAATGCCCATTATTTCCAGTAGCAGTCCATAGTAGATAGAATTATTCCTAGAAGCACTAGTGCTCTGTAGAAAAGTGAAGAAACAACATGAAGCACCAGACTTTTAGCTTGTCTCTTTAGTGCAGTGCGTTATCTTCTCTATTCCTCCCTTAGGATTAGTTCTGTTCTGGTGCCTCTGATTCTGGCTTGATCCAGCTATGCTGTGCAATGATACCGTGAACCACTTTAAAGTGCTTGTGCCTTGCTTCCGTACTTCAGCTGCTCTCTAGCAGCATTGGTCTCTCTGTGTTCATTCTTTTCATTTTGTAGCCAAGTGCACCTGCTGCCAAGAGCTCTCATAACTGTCTTGTTGCACTATCATCTTTCCTACTACTTGTATTGACTGCTGTAACTCTTCACTAGAGAAGGGAATATTTAATGTTGGGAGTACCCTGACACTTCTGAACAATGATTTGAGGCACAGCACAGATCAGAGGGTTGCTATAATAGATTTTGTTTGCTCTTTTCAGGGTTACTATTTAAGCACTGAACAACAAAGTGAGCTATTTTCTTTGCGTTTAGTTTCTATCATCTACATACTGTAAGGCTAATAATGGTAAGTAGTCAGACAACAGTAAGATTTTTTTTCAGCCCCAAATGCATTTGTTGTAATCAGAGAAGATAATTCAGGGTGAAATAGTGATCATTAATCTAGGATTTCTAAACAGTCTGAAGACCTCCAGCTGCTGTGAGAAAATAGAAGAGTTCTTTTGCTGGAGTAGTTCTTTTGCTGCAGAAGCTCTGCTGGGATGAAAAATTTGGCAATTTCCCTTATTTGGTTGATACTAAACACATAACCCTGCTGGTTCCTTATGGAGATGTGCCCTGTTCTCAGAATGGTTGCTTTGTATCACTCTCAGGCTCAATAATTTACAAAGCTGCATCTCTCCTATCCTTTATAATTTGTGTCATTAGATTAGTTTTTAAGACTATTTTTCTTTTTCTGGAATTGTTTGTGAATTGATTTACATACTATCAGATGCAGGTAGGTACTGTGCTGTGAAGAGTCTGACCTTTGGCAATATACAACAAAAATGGTGAAAATTAAATTACCTTTTCCTTTCTCGGTCTTATAAATCTAATGATATTAGTAGCTAAGGAAATGACATCACTAAAAAAATAGGACTTTTATCCTGCTAGTGTCCTTTTAACTTTGTATTTTGCAAATTTTTTTTTGGCTGTATTCATAGCAGAAAGTAAGTCTTGTGACTTCTTTTATGGGTGATTTTTTATTTTACAGTGAGTTTAATGAAGTAATTCAAATACAAACTTATAAAATAGCCTGAAAATAAAAATTGCTATAAGCAATACCCCCTCTTCAATATTTGTGAGGTGCTTGCAACAGTTTTGGCTCTTACACAATGAATAAATAAACTGAAAGGAGCCACTTTATAGTTGTGAAGCCTTATATTTCTTCAGGGACAGTGCAATGTAAATCTTGTTGAGGATGCAATGCCTGTTGCAATATGACATCCCAATAGAAATCAGTGTCCTCCTTACAGAATATGGGACTTATAGCTGTGGAAAAACACCTTGGAATTGATAGGACATCCTGCAGCACGCACAGGTCTGTGGTAGCATATGTTTAAATAAAACCCCCAGACTCACTGAACTTTCATGTCAACAGGAGGACAGAGGTGCATCACTTTGAAAGAAACTCCCTGGTGCAAGTGTTCACAACAGAGAAGTTACTGTGTATTTTGCTTTGGCAAGCTGTGTTCTTTGCAACAGAAGAGGTCTCTTAACAGAGACTTTAGAGAGTACAAAATAGGACTAGATCCTTTATCTTCCCTCCTGCCCAATGGAAGCTTTCTAGTGAAGTTAAAGCATCCACTCCTTGGACTCACTGAGTGTTTCAGGCTATATTTAACTTATTTTAAGGTAATTATTCACTTTATTTATGTTGAATTCTCATCTGTATTATGGTATATGGTACAGTTATTCTGCCATATAGGTTGAAGCTTTAGCAGATCTATGAGGATCAATAAGGCAAGACAATAGTATTAATTCTGAAAAACCATTATTCCTTCTTTAAAGCATTACATCTTTATTTGTACCTTTTATTATTATATAATAATAGTATTATTATTCCCTTTTTAGAAATGGTTGATATGAAAGGGACTTAAAGCTCTTATGGTCAACCTTGAAAAAATATCCTTTGTAAAAATGGGCATGTTTTTAAAGACTAAAAGTCACTGCAGATTTGCTGACACCAAGTTGCAGACATGTTTAGAAGACTATAGATAATTTAAAATACTTCTGACAATTTTGAAATAACATCAGTCTGTCATGATGAACCTATTTTCATTGAAAACCAGGACAACCATAAAAAGGCACACTGAATATGCATTTATTTGTTTCCAAAGTGTAAAATAATTTTTTCTTACTTATCTAAATTCCTTTTCTTTCAAAATCTGACACAATGAACATATTTTTCTTGATAGTTGAATTACTTTTTAATGATTTCTCTTTTCTGTGCTGAGCTTCAGACTGAAGAACATGTTTACCATAGAGTTATGAACCTGTGAAACCAAGGGCTACAGTAAAACTGCTGATGCAGTGTTGACTACAGCAGCATGAACAATTTAATAGTTTTTTTATTCACAATGAAAATACTTTTAAAGACTTCCTAAGACATTTGTAAAGGTGGCAGACAGAGGACTGTTGGCCAAGATTATGAACTTCATGGTCTCATATACTGCAGCAATACCTTTGTTTAAACTATGACCTTCCTTCTATTGTTTCCTGATAATTATTTCTCCTAATTGTTAACCTTCTTGTATATTTTGACCATAAGTAAACTGTTATTCTATATAATGAGAATTCTTTGAATATTTTCATCTTCTTGATTGGTAAGAATACCACAACATTATGTCTGTCGTTCTTGACTTTATGGCACATGAGAAAAAACTCACTGATGATAACTTGAATAACTTAAGGCATATTGTTATGTTAATCGATTTTGTACTGATCCAAAATAGCTATTCTAAAGGCAAGTTAAAGTAAAATTAGAGAGGAAAGAAAAATGAGAACAAATGTCAGAACAGTTCTGGAGGGAACTGTGTGGTCAGTAAGGTGTTAAGAGTTGGGGAAGCAGAGGAAAATGAAGAAAAATGAACCATGATGAGTGGGAGATTTTGGATACTCTATTAATCAGTCTTGGAAGTAAAATCAAAACTAATGTCTCCTTTATGTTTTCTCATATATTCCTGAAATCATTGGGTCTCAGAAGCATCTTTTTTGGCAGATAATTTGAGCTTGTTTTGACATATATGATCAATCCCAGGACTGATACAAAGAAATACTTCTTTACTGTTTCTCTCTATGTATTTCAATGTACAGTCACAGGGACAATGATTATCAAAGTAACACAGAGACATGGGTATGTAGACAAATATACACATAAGATATAATCATTTCAAATATGCTTAGTCACTTTCCTCACAAGTTTTAAAAATTATGTTTCTCCACAAATTTACATAATTTCTCCAAAGATATCTTTTGCCTTTACTCATCCTTCCTCTTGCCAGGATTTTAATTTTATTACTGATATATTATTATGTCAAAGTACAATTTAGGCCACTTTGCTCTTTGTAGTTCATTAACCTATCCAAAATTATTTTAGGTATAGTTTTCTTAATTTCAAAAGAAAAAGCATATTAAAAGATTTCAGAAAGACAGGCTTATTCTGAGTAAATACATTCATGTCAGTGGAATAACTATCTGCTCTTCTCTATATTTTTACTTCAGAAATAGGTTAATTTACCTTAAAAACACTCACCTGTCTAACTGGTGTAACAAACTTTTACAAATGCAGTCAGGGCCACCATATGTATAGGCATAATGTGAGTAGTTTTGATGGGGCGAGATGGATCTAGATTAAGGTAACAATAATCCTGTACCTGTTTTGATGGCTTTTTTCAAAGGAAGGAGAACAAAGTGTTTCTGGTCCAAAAAATTCAAACACTTTGTGCATAAACAGCTAAACACGTGGGAGGATTGGTGAATAGTTGATGCTACTGTGATCACAGATTCTCAGCCTTGTATGACTTTCAT
>JANRGV010000051.1:71253887-71294877 GCA_024734035.1 Alethe castanea
TAGGGGAAGGAGAAAAAAACATAGTAATTTCTAGACTGTTTCAAGCATTCAAGTCTGTGCTTTGTTCTCTGTAGCTACATTTTTGCAAAGTGTGCCCAGAAGCAAACTAGTTTCAATGTAGTAGCTTCTTCCTTATTCAGTTACTTCCTTTATACTGTATTGTATTTAAAAAAAAAAAAAATTAATTGAGATTTTCAAAGTCAAGCACCCGGAAGTTAGGGAACAATAGAGGTGAACCTTAATTTTTTTCCTATGTGCTTGAATGAGCTTGAATGTACTAGGATCCTTTGGAAATGCTGAAAAGGTGGGAATTTACTACCCTGTGCCACAAGCTTTTATAATGTCAGATTTCAGGGCAATTTCTTAACACTTACTCCTTCAGGAAAACAGTAAACATTTCCTATATGTAATTTGAGAGTCTTCTTGCCCTACAGACCACATTGCTTTCACGTATATAACAGCAGTATTACATCTGCCATTTAAGTATCTGAACAAAAGGACTATCCTAGAAACCAAAGAAAGATGCTCAGAAGAAAATTTCAGTTTGTTCTGAGTTTCTTTTTCTCTGACCTGAGATTTAAATGATCTCCAGCTTCCCAAAATCTGGATACAAACTGACTGTGACCTATGGCATTTGAAAAGAGAACATTGTTCCTTTTACGCCTTGCTACTCTCCCCTCGAGTTTCTAGTTTATTAGGCATAGTTACTGTTGTTTTATTGGAGATACAAATTGAATCCCTAAATGATGTATTTGGCAGTGCTTGGCATATTTGTACGTTTTTCTGGTAGTACAGGAACTAGGGAAAAAAGATGGCAATTTAACTGTTTGCATCTTAGAAGAAGCTCAAAATACCATGGAGAAAATGTCATGTCTGTAATAGAGAATCTCCATGCAAAACACAGAAGACTTTCATACTAGAACTGTGAGGGTCTAAGTACAAGGTTTGTGGTTAGTGTCCCAAGAGACATTTCAGTAAACTGAGAAAAATGTTACTGCATTCTTATTTGCTACTTTCTAGAAATAAATGGGAAAATGAGCTTCATCACTAGGCTGAAAAGGAGAGGGAAAAAAAGCATTGTTTCTAAAAATGGTATTAAAAAAGAAAAGAAATGGTTTTTGTTTTAAGTCCTGCTGGTAGATACACCTGACAACATTCCTTTAATTTCTCTGGAGTGCCTCTTAAAAGTAGAATTCTTAGTCTGCACAGTGAGAATTTTAGATTGTTTTTTGGCTTCACCTTATTTACTGACATTAAATATATGCTTTGGGAAGGAAAGGGCAAGAATGCTGTCACTACATGTCTGTATGTATTTCACTGAAGTATCTAAATTAACAACTCTAATTTATTGCAATGTTAATGAGGCTTTCATGCAATTTCAGATGTAACTCATCATTAACTTTATTTTGGTGTCTCTTTCAACCTGTGAATCTCTGTTCCACCTCAGCTACCACTTTCTGCCCCTGCATCAGTTCTCTTCTGACATGGACACTTGTGCAACTGTGCAGAATTCAAGACTGGGAAACTGACTTGTCTGAAATTACAACCATTCAAGTAAACCATTCAAATAATTTTTTGTTCTATGCAACCACACAGCTTTTCCAGGTGAACACAGAGTACTTCACCCAGCTAAGCAGAAAAGAATAAGGGGCAGCTATTCAAATTACCACTGAATTTAAACCTGTGGTTTTGGGACCTGGTAAATATCCAGAATAGTCAGATTTCCTAGCATTGTAAAGTCAAAACGTGCCAATAATGTGCTAAGTGCTTGTTATTAGCACTAATTTATTATATACCTAATTGGTCTTGATATTATTTCTAGAGGCTCAGTAAAAATAGATATTTTTCCACACAGGAATTTTAAATTATTCACTTACTCTGACCATGGTGTAATGCCTAATGCATAATTTCAGTAGTTAAAAAATAGTGTTTTGTCTTCTTAAACTGAGACCAGCATTTTGTTTAGTGTTACATTTACATTTTTAAACTCCCTAAACCATCTTCTGTTAAATGTTTAGAAAATCCTAATTTATATAAACTCTGGTTAGAAGAAGCTGTTTTCCACTACATTTCAAGTTTATTATATTATTTATCATTATTGATTTTTAAATTAATTCATCTTAATTAAAGAAGATTTGGTACACTAATTCTTATCTTTTCATTAAATGGCAACACTAAAATTTTCAGTGTCTGGTGTATAGTTTATTCACCATGATAATGTTATGATGTTAATACTCCTTTTCTGTAAGGATGTTTTACTGAATAGTCTGTTAAATTGTCTTGCTTCCATTTAATTCATATGCATTGAGAATCTTTAAAACTTATTACTTGTGATTTTTCATGGTACTTCTATACCAATGCAACCAGCATAACAAATATAATTACTCCTGAGCTTTCAGCATTCTAATTCCTGTACTCTAATTTTATGATTAATTAAAAAAAATTAAAATAATAGTATTTCAATGATTTTAAGTAACATAGAAATTTATGTCAAGAATAAGGTATTATGAAGAATGATAATAAGGTGTATCTTACCTTTCTTATTCAAGTTTGAACTACCTTGCTGTTATTAACCAAAATGACACTGTACAAAGAAACAAAAATAATGAAAAAAATGTTGTCCTATATACTGGGAAAGAAATTGAAATTATCAGTTCAGAAAGCTAAGTGACATTAACAGTTTTTCACTATTTACCTGTGAGAATGAGATTAGAATATTTATGAATCCAGACAGAATTGAAGCTGTGTTTTATTTTATGAATTGTTGCATTCTGAATAGATAAATGTCAGCCAGATCATTGAAAATCTAATCTTGTTGTTAGAAATACCCATTTCAAATGTATATCCTTGTATCTATTTCAATGCTGTGTTGAGCAACTTTCTGTAACTGCCAGGATATAAAGAACTTGAAATTAGTATTTTAAACGGTGCAAATAGAAGTGTAGAGCAACAGAAAAGGAAACAGGTAAAGAGAAGGTCATTCAGTATGCTTGTTACTATAATTTCCAATTTACTTATTACTATAATGATTTTATGTTTTTCAAGTTATACTACTGTTTAAAAAAAATATTTTAAAAGATAGGATGGAGCCCCAGAATTTTCTAGATTGTAGTCTTGACATTCCACTTGGCCCTATATAATCAAACTTCATTCAAAGAATAGCTTCTCCTGAAATGGACTTTAGTTTTGAAAAAACACATTCTTTTCTGGAGCTTCTTTGGCAGTATGAAACGGCATCTTTCAAAAACAATCTGCTCTCTGTTGATGCAGCAAGCTAATAAAAGCAAATAAAAGTTCTGTTTATGAAGGCATATGGCAAGCCTTGTTTTTGTATGATAACAAAACTTGCTCTGAGGTTCATATATAAATAAAAACTTAATTCAAGGAAAATATGAACAGTTGAGAAGAAATAAAACATGGAGCAGCTTAGATTTAAAAAATCTGATAAAATATTATATATATTGAAAATGTGGAAATGGGAACAATTTCCCTTCCTCTCTTCATGATTCATATACATCTATGTGTTCCTGAATAAATGATCAGTATATATCTTCTAATAACCACTTACCTATTAATAAAGCGGATATGAGATGTAAGTTGAAATAAGAATTTCTTTTCTATGGCAAAAAAATCTTTCTGCACATTACAGTTAAATTAGTGAGATATATTAGGACTTGAACACTGGAAAATAGAACCTAAATAAGCAAAAGCCAGAAAAGAAGAGGCTGCTGAGATTAAATACTTCAAAACTTTTGGTGCGTATTTCCGTCCACCCTGTGACATGGTGATTATTTTGTTTAAAGAACAAGCAAACTTGCATAGTGGGTTGTTCGTATGGCCACCATTAAATGATATCTTCACTACTACAATGTTATAGCATTTTCTATTCCAGTGCTGCAATCTGACTTGTTATCAGATGCCAGTGGATATTTAGGCCCATAGGAGCAGGCCAGTTGAATAAGGTAGGCTAGTTCAATTTTAGGACTGCAATCTGTATTTAGAGGTTTACTTGTTTAGGATAAAAAATATGGAAAATTATAGAATTATTAGAAGCAAAAAGTGGCAGTGAAGAAGGGGTGAAAATAAATGTGCAATGTGTAGAATTTAAAAACAATTTTTCCTCCAAAAATTTGCTTTGTTTTAAATACCTATCTATTATAAAGATTATTCTAATTAATTTCATTATAACAGTCACAGATCTGGTTTACAATATTTTGAAAACAAATCCTAGTTTTCTTATTTTTATAGTTGAATAGTACACCGAAGAGAGGGATTTACTCTTATATTATGAGGTTATTGATACTGCAAAATGTAGTTAAGGGGCATAGTGGAAGGAGGAATATCAAGCATATATTTTATCCAGCATCTTCTTTACACATTCATTTTATCTAAGTCAGTTTGTCTATTACTTCTTTTAACAAGGATTTTATTATAGCAACTTCAATGGGAGTTTGTTGGGAGTACTTGCTCTAAAATCAAAAGGCAAAGATTATAATGCAGTGAATTAGAATTTATGGACTTCAAGAAATTAAAATGAGATTTGTTCTTTGTTTTACAACAGAAGTAATCTATTTTATACTGGAAGAGGCTGAAGTGGTTCATGTTCTTTAGAGCTGAAAGTTCATTGAATTCATTGTCAATTCAGCTTCACAGTATCCATCTACCAAAGCCAGGCATTCAGCTTGAGTCCAGTGGCAGAAGAACACAAATGTTTTCCTTTTCACTGTAGTCCCTATCACCCACAGGCTTTTCTAAGTTACCAGATATATGCAGTAAATTGTCAGTTTTAACGTCTCCTGGATCTTAATCTTCCTTTTATAAACGAACTTACAGGCCAACAACTTAACTGAAATTTAATATGAATCATGACTTCATAATACATGTTAACTACAGTGACTTTGGATAAGTGAGGATGCAAAAGAGAACTGGGATTTGTCCTGTGCCTACCTATTGCACATCTCTTGGTAAAGTGGTAAGTAATACTGTGATGTTAGCACATGTGATACACTCCAGGTATTTTGAGAATCCTCTCTGTACTTACACAGCCATAGTTAAGACTTTGCTTCAGAATAAGCTACAGACCTGCAAGTAACTGTTACAGGACCTCTAAAGTTACAGGAGTGAGCAAACCACATCCCTGCTATTCTCTTTGGTGTAGACTACAATTCCTCACCTTTACCTTACCTAGTCTGGGACAGACTCCTTAACTGATGCAACCCAGTTCAGACATCTATTGAAGAGTACACTGGACTCCAGCAATCTCTATTTCTGTCCCTGGACTGTACTGAGAACTATGACGCAGTATGTCACAGATAATGTAATATGACCACAGTTGCTCAGATTAAGCATTTTCAAAGTGATGACATTAAAAAAAAAATTAGAACACTCTTCCACTTAAGGAAGCTTTTAATCAGAATTGAGAGAGCAAAAGGAGCAATTCAGACATAAAATCAAGGAAAAATGGTTTTAACTCAAATGCTAGCTGAGGGCTATAAGTAACTGAGGTAAGGAACCTGATAGTTATATGCAATACAGACAAGCAGCAACTTTGCCAAGTGCCTTGTGGTCTAGACCTTAATGGAAACACAAAATGAGTTTGTAGATATGAGAGATGAGTTTGTCTTCTTTCTGCCTGAGGGGCAATTTGTGAGGGAAGGATATATAAGCAAAGAAGGAACTTGAAAAAAAGAGATACGAATGCCTTGGGATTCTTGAAGATAAGAAGAAACAAATTTGAGGAGTCAAATTCCAGGTCTGACAAAGTCAGTGGCAACATTCCCATTTACTTCATCAGTAGTCAAGATGAACAGAAATATAAACAGAATATGAATAAAGGAAGATTTCTCCAGTTTTTTGATGCAGCATCTCATGTTTATGTACAGTCTGTCTTCCACAGGGAAGGGCTTTAGAAACTTCATACGAGTTCGTGTTTCTCTGAAATGCAAGTGCATCAAAGATGAAAGGTTTAAACTTTTCAACACAGCAATCCAGCAATACATAACTGTTTACTACAGAAAACACAAAGTTTTTTCAATGGCATATTTTGAGAACAGTGGAAATGTCCTTAATAAACTCACGTGTTTGTCTTTGAAAGTCTGCTCTTGAAACAGTTCATGAGCTAATGCTATAATTTACATTGCTGTAACAGCAGATTCAGAGAGAAAAGAGCCTACTGAATGTCAGCATCTCTTCCTTTATCATGTTTTTTTTTTCCATCAAAAGATGTGATTCCACTTTATTTATTTATAGTTTAAATTCATACTTGAAGCACCTAGAGCCAATAAGAAAATAGAGTTGTGCCATTTAAATTTTTTTTTTTACTGGTGCTCTTCACTCATATCTCTAAAACTATATATTTATCATTCAGGCTGGATGTGTCCATTCATGTATATACCAAAAATATGGCTATTTTTTTTCTCTCTACATGGAGATACATGTCCTCATTTTCTTTGTTGGAAGTTTTCCAACTGATGTATTGTATGAAAAAGCCACAAAACCATAGACTGAGCTTTGTCAGCTGTTTCTCCTCTTGCTTTCCTTTTCATTGAAAAACACAAGAAATATACAAATTATAGAACATGAAGCTTGTATGAACAAGTGCTTGGTAATCTGGGATATGAAGCTTTTCGCAAAAGTAATCTACGAGTTTTAAAAGACAACAAAAAATTATTAAAAAAATATTGGTATGTAGCAATTACTGCATCCTAAAATATTCTATTCAACTGTGGTTATATTAATAATTAAGTATCTATGGTTGATATTTTATCATATAGATAATATAACTTGATTCCTAATGAATCAACATGTTTCTGTTAACCATTGTGTGCCATACATATCTATGTCTTTATTAAATACAGAAGTCACCCAAACTTGATTAGATGCATTAGATTTTGTTTAGGAAAAACTGATTTTAAAATACACTCACAAAAGGGCACAACAGAATAGCTTTCAGTGGCTTCACACAATTATAAACCAGCTGACTTACTTAAAGTAGAGCTTTGGAAAGTATGAAGTTATGCTGAGGACACACATTTGATTTCAAGATCTTAAGCAATATCTGACTGCAAAGCTAACTCCAACCAAAATAAAATGGAAAGCTTTGACTGTGTAAGACTTACTACCTGAAAAAATTAATTATAATTTTTAACCTACCCTATTGTTTGCAATATAGAACATTTATATTTGAAATAAACTATGTTCTTTTGTAAACTATAGGCATAAATAATTATTTTAGATAATTATTCATCTGACATATTTAACATCTTATGAGAAAGAAGAAGATTTAAACCAGTTCTTGGGAGCAAAGATCTAAAATTCCTACATGTACAATGTGGGGCAGATTACTTGTAGCCTTGATTGTTATCATGCAAAGCACCACTGCTTGCTGTTTAGTATTTTTGTAATATGTCCTACATATTATCACCGCTGCATTAAATTCCTTAACAAAGTATGATTTTGTTATTAAGCTCCACAAATTGTCCTGATTTAATGAAAAGTTAGAAGGTGCCTTGTCTTACTAATTTTTAAATTTACTGTTTTTACTTTTTGGTACATTTCGATTTAAAAAAGCTATTTGTGATTACACTTATACTTACAAATACATTTATTATGTTTCCTGAAATATCTCTCTGAGAAAAGTTACAAAGACATAAGTGACTTCTATTCAGTGTCAACTATTTGGGTAGAAAGGAAATGTTGTGGTTGGTCTCCTTTGATTTTAGCTATACTCCACCCAATGTTGCAGAAAAGCTCCAGAAGATGTTGACTATAAAACTTAAGGAGTTTTTGAACAGTCACATTCTTCCTCTCAGAGAAGTGTTAAAATTCAAAACAGTCAAAGAACTGGTAAGGCTAAAAAGGCAAGCAACCACTGAGCACTATGGTAGATAGGACACTTATGACAAAAATTTCTTAAGAAAATAGTACCACTAGGATTTTAAATGTATAAATTCTTTATTTAGCTATTACTCTAATTATATAAGTATTAAATACATGCTAAAACTAGATACTCTTTTGGAAGTGAAAATATAATTTTGTTTTTATTTTCTACAAAGCTATATAATTACTGCATTCCGTTTCTTTCAATGAGATTATCATTTAATATTAAAATTTGTATTTAAATTTAAAAATTGAAACTATTCTGAGGAAGTTTTTATTAATGACTTCTGACTTTGAAGAAGAAACCTACTACTTTTAAGAAAATAGATGTAATGGATATTTCTCAAAATATCCATTTTTAATTGGAAATATGTTTTCCCTACTTTTAAATATTTGAAGGTGAATCTCATTTTCTGAAGGAAGAAATAGCAAAAACGATGGGGAAAAAAAGCTGTGTTTTCTTCAATAAAGTCAAATATTTGCATTATATGCAACCCATATATGAATTCATAACCATTTTACTGAATGTTTTTTAAAAATTTTATTTGACAGAATATTGTGAATTCCAAATGTATATTTATACAGATTATGCCAGAATGACACTTTTAAATATTAATTAGCTGTTCAAACATGTTGCATGTCAGAGCACATCTGGTCTATGGCAAAATGTGAAAAGAAATAGCACATCAGCTTTTAAGATACATTGATAGGAACAAGCTGATCTGTGTGACCCTATCTCCACTCAGGGAGTTTCATCAGCATCTCTCTTTTTATGATATAATTTGCATTTTAGGAGGCACTACAGCATATGCTGACATACTAAAATTTTCTCAACAAAAAGTTGTTATCTGAGTGGTGAAGTAGACCTTCAGGACTGGAATATCTGGAGCTTTTCATTCCTGTCCCCAGGGGCTTTAAACTTGTATCGTCACGAGAGTCTGACAGTTCTTAACTAAAGAGTACACAGGCACGGTCTCTTTCTGTTAAAGCTGTGCCATTGCACAGCCAGCAACGTGAGACACAAGGGCAAAACTGAAATCAAGGAACAGAAGTCCTGGTGGTTCTGCTGGATAATATAACTGCTCCTAGGGAGGTGGAAAAGCTATGGTTTTGTTTCTGTTCCCATGACACCTTTTTAGTGTGTTGACCCTGGCGGGAGGCCAGGCACCCACCAAAGCCACTCTATCACTCCCCTAAGCAGCTGGACAGGGGAGATAGAATATAATGAAGGGTTCATTAGCTGAGATAAGTACAGAGAGAGGTCACTCGCCAAATACCGTCATAGGCAAACCAGGCTTAAATTAGAGATATTAATTGAATTTATTACTAACAAAATCAGAGCATGATAATAAGAAGTAAAATAAACCTCAAAAAACACCTTCCCCCTTTTTTCTTCCTAGCTCTACCTCCTTTCTCAGTGGCAGAGAAAAACAGGGGATGGGTGTTATGGTCAGTTCATGACCTGAGGCTTCTTCTGCTGATCAGGGAGAGGAGTTCTTCCCCTGGTGCACCATGGGGTCCCTCCCACAAGTGACAGCTCTCTTCAAACTGTTGCAATGTGAGTCCATCCTATTCCCAAAACCACTGCAGCACGGGTCACTCTTCCACAGGGTGCAGTCCTTCAGGCAGTCTTCTCTAATGTGGATCCGCCACAGGGTCACAAGTCCTACCAGGAAACCTGCTCCAGCTTGGGATCCTCTCTGTATGGGTCTGCAGGTCCCTGCCAGGACCCTGCTCCAGCACAGGCCTCCCCCATGGGGTCACAGCCTCCTCTCAGGCACCCACCTGCTCTGGTGTGGGTCTCTTCCACAGGCTGAGGGTAGATCTCTGTGTCCCCACGGATCTCCATGGGCTGAGGGCAGATCTCTGTGTCCCCATGGACCTACATGGGCTGCAGGGGAATCAGCTCTGGTACCTGGAGCACCTCCTGCCCTGACCTTGGCATCTGCAAAGTTGTTTCTTGACAGTGGTCTCAAACTGACTGACACCATCAGTTTATTATGCTATAGTAAAAACCTGCATACATTTTCTCTGTAAACTTCCCAGGCTGCTCCACAGGATTTGACAGAGGACACACAACTGGCACCAAAGACAGTGGCGAGAATCAGCACTCTATTATTCCCCAGTACAACATTTTATATCCTTTTCCCTCACATACATAACAGCTGCGTGCTCTTTTACTCTTTTGTGATTGGTCAATACACATCAGCATTCCACATTTCTCCTTTAATGCTGTTCACCTGTCTTACATCTTACAGGTGCACCCCATTAGGGATGAGGCTGTGCCACAGCCCCATTCCTAATCTCCTACAATCTATTCTCCTACAGTTCTTTTCACATGTTCTCAACCCCTCTTCTTTGGCCACAATTACAACTGTGCAATAACTTTTTCCTCCTTCTTCTTCACTATGTTATCACAGAGGCATTACATAGAAGCCAGCATCACATCCCTCTTTGGAGCTTCCAGGGATTTGCTCTGCTGGATATGGGGGAAGCTTCTGGCAGCTTCTCACAGAAACCGCCCCTGTATCCCCTCTGCTGCCAAAGCTTGGCCATGCAAACCCAATACAGTGTTGTTCATCCAAAAACTTCTGACTGCAGTGCATAAAAGCACATGTTAGACACCTTAGTTGTAGATCAGATGAACCACATACATGTTATCTGAGAGGTGCCCTCTTTGACCCTAGTCCACTTAATTTTACATAAACCCTTTTCCAATTTAAGGTCATAATAATAGGTCCCCTAGAAGCGTATCAATCCCTTTAATCCTTTCACTTAAATCTGGAGTTGTTTTCAGGACAGGTGAAATTTTTATGTGAAATCATATTTTCATGTAAAATGGAATTGCTATTTTATAGTGACTTTTCAACTCTGGAAGTCCTCATAATATGTGAAACTGGAAAATGCATGAAACGTAGGTGAAGTACTATCTGGAACAGTACTACTACTATGTAAATACTTTGGGGAAGAGTGGTAAGTGATAAAGCAGTTCTTGAGATAATATCATACAAGATAACTGGATACAAACAGATAAATTTCAGACAATGTCTTTATTATCTAAGAGTCAAAATTAGGTGCTCAGATACTAGAAATAAAAAAACCAAAACAAAACACTACCTTTAAATAAGTATTTATTTTTAAATTAGATTATTCAACATGAAGTGCTAAGAAATTGATATGAATTAACACAACATTTTTCTGATCATTCGCTGAGATTATAAAAATTCCCTTGTGGCAATAGCTAGAATTAGAGAAGCAGGAGTGTATTGACAAGGTAAAAATGAAACAACAATAGTTTCCTTTCTTTCCAAATTCAGCAATACTAGCGCATAGCAGAAAAACTTCAGATTCTCATAGCTAATTAGCTACTACATTAATAACCTGTCCAACTGTAAATGCTGTTCTTGATATATTTCCTTTATTGTGCCTTCCTTCCTCTTTTCTATAGTATTCCAATTTTCTTTTCAACAAATTCCAAGAGAGTTTAGCCAGAATTCATGTTTTATGAAAGAGAGATCAGTGGTTGGTCAAGTGATTGATTAAGCTCCAGTAAAGCTCCAGACTGTAGGCATTTACAATGAAGTAACCAATATAGGGCCTTTATTCATTTGTCCCAAGCTAATCAGGTAGTGCCCACATGTAATGTCTGCATGTGGGCAGCTGAACTGGTTTCTGGTGATCCCCTGACTTACCTCACCTACTGATATTTATGTCATGGTCCAGTTTCTGTAATTATGGTGTTTAATGAATTCTGAGATTCAATTTTCTTCTCCTTCTGCTGGTCCAGAAGTACACAGGCATCTCACAAGACTTCTGCAATATATGTCAACCCCAGCAGAGGTTTTGGATACTCCTGACTTCTCAAAAGGTGCTCTGGCAGGTTTATAAACATTTATCTGAGCCACTGGAGATCAAGGGCTTAGTCCTCTCTTCAGCCTGGAATGGGCTTTGCCACTAAAGGCAGTACTATAGGCTAAATTATGAAGCCCATTCTTGCTGTCATCTTTCCTATAAAAAATCAGTCCGTGCTGTGAACAAGCAGTAAATCTGAAGAATTACCCTTGGGGCAACAATCTCCCTTCAAGTATGCATTTTCTATTTCTTGAGAGCTTTCTCTTGCATTCTGCCATCTCATGCCTGAACCCTTAACAGACACTAGAGGAAAGGGGGAGCACTTTAGAGCTGGCAATAGGCTGTTGTCCACTGAGAAGTGCATATGGTCTGCATGTCATTCAGATGAAAGACTATAAAAGAAGCACATACAGGACACACTGCCATGTGGAGTGAAAGGCATTATCTAAGATGAACACATCTAATTTACATTTTTCTTCCTTGGACCTGCCTTTCTGCCAGAAATGATTTTTTCCCTTAAGCATCTCATTCCATCATTCTTTGTTTCTCAAAAGTACTGCATTGAGTAGTGAAAAAAAGTAGTTCAATTATCTAATATGTTTTGGGAGAGGCAACATGTTTTGAGGGGGTATAAGGTAATAAATATAAGGTAATAAATGCTTCTTCCAATAAACATTAAAAAGCTGCTTGGAACAATAGCAATTTCTCAGTTTGGGTGAAATAGGTGAAATCCTTGAGAACTAGTAATAAGAAAATAATTAGTTACTCAATAGCCCAATAATTTTATTAATTCTTTATGTGTTGTGCCACATATGCTTACAAATGCAAAGAGAAAGTAATATTGAGACTAAGAAGTCAAAATTATGGTAGTAAAATCAATCCTATTTGATGAGTTTTATTTCTGACTATGAGAAAATTGAACACACTTCTTCAGCGCAGTAGAGTATAAAAGTTACTTTTAATTATGTGGTCACTATTCTCAATGACAGAAAATTACTCCTTGTACTTTTTTGGAAACAAATTTTTTTTTTTCCTTTTTTTCTTTTTTTTTTTTCTTTTAGTGAATAAGCTCCCTCTTTTAAAGAGTAAGTTATTCTTAGAGCACTTTTGAATGGCTGCAAATTGCAGTTACAGTACGACACTCCAAAGATTAATATATTTTCTGCTTATATTTATTGAGTGTTTTGGAATGGGTGTTCCTGGTGAGAAAAGTGAAAGCCTTATTTACACCATCAGGAAGAGCTTCAGAGCTAGTTTCGCTGCTAAGAAACTGAAGAACACCATGAGTTTCTCTAAGGTATTTTTTTTTTCTTCTACCACAAGGAATAATATTTTGAGGGCACATACTAATGTTGAAAGAATTTTTTTTACTCTTAATATGGGTAATGTTCCAAAAACAGTCTAGGTACTTCTGGAACAAAAATATTTGCCATTCAGATTATTTGCTACCTATCTTGGGGGTAATGATTTGTTGCTTGATTTTTTTTTCCCCCCTTAGATGCTTGGTTTGAAGAATTATGGTTGAAATGTATATTTTTTCTTTTCACTTTTTTCTTCTCCTCAAGAACTAACTTGTAATATATCACAGCTGTCATTATAATGAGAGAAAACATCATGATGCAGCAGAACTTAGTCAATTCAATTATATAGAAAATGCAGTGAAATTATTTTGATAGAAATGCACCTGCTGAGGCTGCCTGCTAGGCTAGTCCGCAATTAGATACTGTTTAAAAAGTTATTAAAAAGTTCATTTAGGCAATTTATCTCTCAAGTGTGTCTGGAGAATATTTCCCTGATGAAAGGGTCAAAACTCTGGAGAAATGTTTATTTCAAAAGTAAAGGTAACTTATGCAGCCCTGTCCTAATAATGGTAAAGATACACACCATCTTAAAAAGAAATCCAAAGGTTTAAAAGATTTTGTAGATAGATGAGATCAAGCCACCTGTGAACTATATAGCCTTGGTCCATAGGTCTAAGAAAAACATGAAAGAATGCAGATTTCTTAAAAAAAAAAAATAGAAAAAGGAATATCTCTAATATCTCTAACAAGCATTCCACTGATTTTGGATTGCATTGGTAGTAATAATATAATAATGAAAGGCAAAAGAAGTTTACTATAGAAAATGACCCAGAAAAATGAGTGAAGGCCTATGCTGCATTCTCTGAAGAGCCATACTACTACCTTTTTGAGTCAGCTTCTCCACCACAGGACTACCAGGAAGAATAATATATTTCCCTATGTGAATGGCCTGATGCATCTCTCACTGTTCCTGGTTGGTTTTGTCACACAGGCAATACCTTATTGAGCTAACATGAAGCAAAAACTTTCTATAAAAATATTAATACTTGCAATTAGTTTATCACGATTTGCCCATTCACCTCACCAGAAAGGTAATCAATCACTTCTGGAGCTTACATCTTCATGACTGCTGGAATCATTATTCTGTAATGTTTTATTATTTTTAATGGCTTATTTTGCTTACAAGTTATGACAGATTTGTGCCATTTTTCTCCTAAACAAGAGTGATTGCTCTAACAAGAGGACACATCCTTACAGTTCATATTTTGCATTTAAAAACTGCTGATTGTTTTACCATGTTTTATAAAATGGCCCTGTTTCAGTAGTGGATCTTAGGAGTGTGGAAAAGACACGCAAATCATCTTCTCTAGTATGGTATTGTAAAGTGTATGTTTCAAATGAATTTTAGTATTGTCACTGTAAAACCTGATTTGTTCCTTTAGGAATTGTCTTAAATTTTCACGAGTATTTATCGATGAAGGAAGTATCAGGAAAACAAAAAAGATATTTTTTTGGTATTGAAGAATGGCAATTCACTTCTTAAAGCTGGACAGCAGCCGGCCAGCATGCCATTGGCACTATTGCTCTGTAAATGCATGTGCAAAAATCTAGCAAAAGATACCCACACAGAGCTGTTTAGCAACTCTCTGCAAAATATAATAGTAGCAACCAAAGAAGGTTCTCATAGAAGACTTTCTACATGGCATCTTTTTATCCACTATATTGACTAAGTGAAATAAAATATATTTATATATAGTAAAATTTTAGGCATACAATTAGCAAAACTATTCTTTATATGTTGTTTATGTAAGAATAATTTTAATATCATACCCAAAAGATAATATGTTGTCTGCAGAAATTATGTGGTATGCAGAGAAGTCAAGAAAAAAAAAATCTTGAAATGGTTTATTTAGAGAATGAAACTATGTGAGTAGAAGATGAAGTGTGGGTTCATACACTCTACTCTGAAAGGCTTCTCAGAAGAATTTTGGTTTCGATTCAAAGCAAACGTGGCAAGTATTTGAACACCATCTTTTTTAGGTTTTTTTTTCCCTCAGCTGTTGGCACAAAATGATGCCGGACTTGGAAAAACTAATGAACTGCAGAGATTTTTATCTTTGGGAGCTGCAGTTGCATAAGAAATTGTCAATTTCTGGCATCTTAGAATGCCTGTCATGTGATATATTTCAAGCATTACCTGAGATCTGCAGTTCATTCATATCTACAAAATATCAGGGTGTCCCATTTTCAAACACATATTTTATCAAATATTTTAGTTTGCAACTAAAAATGAGAAATATCCATGATTTAGCCTTGTTTTGTAAGAAACATAAAGGTGTACATAACTGAAGAAGATTCAGGAATGCTAATGATAGGCCAAAAAGCCTTATTTTTGCACAGAAAAAATAGAATATCACAGAATAATGCATGCATAGAATCATTTAAGCTGGAAATCATCTTTAAGATCTAATTCAGCCATTAACACAGCACTGCCAAGGCCACTACCAAACCATTTCCACAAGGTGCAATATCTATACATTTTTTAAATACTTTGAGGGAAGGTGACTCCACCACTTCCCTGGGCAGCCCGTTGCAACATTTTGGTGAAGGAATTTTCCTCATTTCAAGTAAACCTCCCCTGTTTCAGCTTGAGGCCATTTTCTCATGCTATCTTGCATACGTACAGAAGACATTTGAGTAACTGTTTGTGCATATTCAGAGCTCAAATTTTTTCCTTCACAATGATGAAGGAGACTCAGACTGGCCAGTGAAAATAATTATGTAAATACTATTAATGATTAAATCATAGTTTCAATAATATGAATAAATCAATTAGACTTCATGGCTTTTTATAGTATAATATATGCTCTTGTGTTCATGAATAATTGATGTAAGCAACAACAACCATGTCAAAAACAACAAACAAAGATAAATAATCCCGTAATATATGTTGGTTAATTCCTGAAAAGGTTAAGAACATCAAATTTTCAAATATCATGACCTGACTTTAATGACCCAGTAACAGGCTGACATTTGCAGCACCGTTTTTATGCAATAACACATCACGTGCAAAGATCAGCAAGTGCAATGTAACCGCTTATCTCAGAGGAGAAAAATAAGTAATAATGGTACAAGAGAGGTTAATAGCAGGTACAGGTCCAGCCTGGCTTTTATCTGTCTCTTTAGAAAATGAACTGGGAATTGCTGTCAACTTGATTGGAAAACGGAGAGGAGAAACAGATACATATGGGAGACATCAGTCAGAGTGGAGAAGACTGGTTTGTGTGAAGGTTGTTTGCAAGGTTACCTGGTCTGACGCAATGGAAGGCTGGAATTTGCATCTCAAAGCTTTGTTCCTTTCTCAACATAGTGTCACATAAATTGTCCGCCCCGGGGTTTTAATTTCACAGATGTCTAAGCTCATTTAGAAATTAAAGTGCAATAATCTGTGATCCACACTGTATCTCATCATTCTGGTTTTTCTCAGCAAATGTTACATAGTGATTGTTTTGTTTACACATCAGACCTGTACTCAAAGTTATAGGCTTGGGGTTTGGGGTTTTTGTTTTAATATATCTGTGCTTTTATGCGACGGTTAGAACATTATATATTTTTTCTCTAATATTTCTGTTTTATTTCTGGGGGAACTTCAGATTTACTTCTTTTTTTTCATGTTTTATAATCTGCGTGGTTTTTACAATCGCTAATGAGTATAGCTGGATGACAGATGCTTTATAAAGGTTTTAATTATCTCCTTTTTTTTTTATATTATCCTCTAAGGTATTGGCTCTCAGTTAAAGAAAAAACTGTGTTTTACTGTTTTATAGACTTTTCAGCAATTTAATTGTACTTTGAATAATTGATATATTGAATGAAATTATGTGATTAATTTTCATTTTACACTATGTTTTTAGATTTCAATAAGAAATATGTACATGCTTATTCCAGATTGTGATTGGCAGGAATGAAGATAGAAATAAGCAAGCAATTAATCAGCAAAACTTTCATGAGCAAATACTAGCATATAAAGATACAATTGCCATCTCCCCACATTAGGAACATAATTAGAAAATAAATTAGAGATGCAGTATTTTATATAGATACACCAGTTCCAAAACCCCAAGAAAATAAAGATTCTTTGGAAATTTCTCTTGAAAATCTCTTGATTTTGCCTTTGCGGATCATGTGCAGCAGTTCTACAGTGCTGGAAACTGTCCTGCCAAACAGGAGCCTTTCTTATTTCAAGCTGCTTTGAACAACCCTCTTTCAGCGCTGGCACTGCTTCATGGAGCAGACACGACCTCTCCCAGTAATCTGGTGTTCCATTCAGTTTTCATAAACTGAAATTACATCCCCAAAACATAATACACGTTGTGGAACTCCATTATAATTCTCAAGTCGGCACACTTCAGTTTCTGAAGGACTTCCTGTCTCAGAAGAGTTGCACAAACTGACCTGACAAATGTACCACTCCAGGTCACCCTCTAATGTGTCCCTAGACACCAAAACACCTTTATGTGTTTTATTATGATCTTAAAAATAGAAGAAAATCAGAAATTGCAGCATTACCTATAAACATCCTAATTAGCTCTTTTAGACTGTGTCTGTTTAACTTAATTTCAATTTCCTTTCTTTCTCCCATCTATGCTGTTTGTTGATAGCTGGCCAGACAATCTTGTTAGATCAATGGCATTGCAATAAATTACAATACTAATTCAAAGCAGCAGTGAAGAGCATTGTATTTACTACTGATTTACAGTTAAATTTAAAAAAGTAAGGATAGAGTGAAAAAGAAAAAGGGATGTTCTCACTGAATTTTTTTATAGCTTGTTATTGCTGGTAAATTTCTACCCCATTCTTGCATATCTGCAAATATAGCTTGCAGATATGAACATTTCCCTAAGAAAGAGCAATGGGTAGTATTTATGCCACTTGCAGTATGACTATTATGAAATGCACCATATCAGAGGCAGATTGCCCCCAAGCCAGAGTATTCAGACACCTCATGATTTCCCCAGAATAAAGACCTGGAAGTTCTGCAGTTTCAGTTGCTACAGCGTAGCTGCAGGCAGGGTAGGAGAGGGGTGATAGAAGCACTCCTATACATTTTGTGGTTGATGTTTTTCAAGGCAGCATCTAATTATCACTGAGAGTGGTATTCATCTCACTTGACTCCAGTCATCTGTATCTGATCTAATTACTCTTGAAAATCTTTGCTAAAGAAAGGAATTAGTATTGCTAGGGCACATCTTATTCTCATATAGACATCTAGGGCTAATTTGAGGTCTTTAAAGGTATCTGAGATGCTTTAAGGCATCCAAAACTTAGGGTTTGGCAGATGTTTTAAATTGCTCTCCTGATTCTTCAAAAAAAAAACCAAAAACCCAACCCCAAATATTATAGGTTCTGCAACAGAATTTTTCCCTTCTGGCATGTCAGTGGAAGACCATGTGGGATTTCCTAGTCCAAATTTCAGTAGAGTTGTTTAGGCAATTTAACTGAGTCCCTGGAACTGAAGTAAATAATTTCCTAGTTGAGCACACTTCTCTCCATTGTCTGTGGAAGGAGCCTTTGGAGTCAGCTTGGATGTGTATTTAATCCCATGTCCCATGAATCCTCCTTGGAAGCTGCAAAATGACCCTCCTTAACACTACTGGACTTAGAGTTAACCTGGAGTATGCAGCTCCTCAGTTGCAGTCCTTGTATTCCTGAGTTGCCTTTGCATTTCTCCCTGACAGCTGATCAGGACTAGAAGAGCACCTGGGGCTGGACTACAACAGGAACCTGAACAGGACCACGTACTTGAAAACTTCTGTATGGAGTTTTATAAAGTGGTGCTGTGGTGGTTCAACAGGATAGTGACAGTAAAGAGCTAGAAAATAGTAATCTTATTCAATGTGAAAAATAATACATGGGGACACACCCTGATTTAAAGACTTTATTTTGAGCACCTGGGTTTTCCCTTGACTGTACTGAGAACTGTAAGACTCCTCAGAGCACAGTACTGTGTTAAAAAGGCTTTTAATAAAATTTGGAGCAATGGCTCCTGGAAGATATAGTGTTCTAAACTGCTATTAGAAATAGTGAAAGAAGATGGTGTCTTGGTGCTGTGAGAAATGAGCTTAACTTACCAGAGGTATCCTCTCACAAACTGAAGAATTATTCTGTTTTCTTTCAAAAGATTTATTGCATTTGAAGACAGGAGGCTCTGTGGGCATTAATGAAATATTGAGTACCATTTTTGTATTCTTTGGGTACTTATACTGACTACAATAGTAAAGTCTTCTGTAAACTGAATAGTTCATTCTCTATTCACCATGGGCAGGTAGGTGTTCAGCTGTCTCCAGGAAAGCCCAGCTTCATCATGCATCATGGTGACTTGGAAAGACAAACACTATCACTCAAAACATTCCCATTTTTTTCTTTTTACCCCGTCTTCATATGATAAGCATGACACTGCATGGTGTTAGATATTCCTTTCATCAGCTGGAGTCAGCTGCCCCAGCTGTGTCCCCTCCCAGTGTCCCCACAAACCCACAGACTGTTCACTGCTGGGGTTGGGGTGAGGAGCAGAAAAGGCCCTGACTCTATGCAAGCACTGCTCTGTGCAGCAGGTAAAACATCCCTGAGTTATCAACACTGTCTGCAGCACAAATTTGAAGCAGCCCCATACCAGTTACTGTGAAGAAAATTAGCTCTGTCCCACCCAAAACCAGCCTGTGTAAAACAGAAAGATAACTGAGAAAGTGCTGCCATTCATTTTGGCAGAACCAGATAAAGATACAGTGCAGCATGTTGGAATACATGTATTCATGTATTTTATAAAGCAAATGAATAAGCAGAAATTGCTGTGACAGAAATGTACATGCTATGGCACAGGGATTAAATGAGACCACATTACTAGGATAGCATTTGTCTATGTCTGTAATTTCAAGCTTGCATAAACTACTGAAGATTTTCTCTTTACAGGGAAGAATTTCCCTGTATCAGAGCATGTGTGTGTACAGTGTGTATATGTTCTTCTGTAAATACAGGGTATGTACATGTATCATCTCTTGTTTCCACACACAAGATTCCACATAGATCCTAACAGCATGACAAGTTTATCCCAGTTTGTTAACAGAATTTTTCTATGAATAAGAACAACAAGCACCAAAGACATTAATTATAATTACCTCTATTGCTTATCCTTTGCTTCTCCACAGTCTCCAGATTTAAATTTTTAAAAAATCATAAAAATTTTCTACTTTGTGCTTTTCAAGTACATTATGCAAGTTGACAATATTCCTTTCTTTCCTTTTCACACACTGAAATAGAGGTCTCAGCAAAGAGATATTTTAAAGGATGCCTACCAGCACTTCAAAGCATGGTAGACCTAAGTTTAGCTTAATCAATGTTTGATGTAATGAAAATCTCTTGACAGAAGTTGATATGCTTAGAAATAAATCTCTGATGCTTCATTATATATTCACAGAAAGGTGAAAATTGTAGTGATTATGCACACCTCTGAAATATGTCTCATTGGATTAGCAGCTATAATTAGCATTCACTTTTATGAAAGTCAGCTTAATAATATTACTTTCCCTACCACAGGTAATATTCTTCATGGTAATCATATTTTATTCCATGAGCAAAAATAAAGAAAATACTATTATTGTGTAGAACAGCATGTATTTTATTTAATTTATCTCTATTTTTAATAGCCTAGATTTTCTATCTTAAATGTATAGAAACCATGTATATAAACACACATTTTTCCCAACACCTTTAAAATGTTGAGGAAACCAGGCTTCCTCACAAATGGGGAATCAATTGTGGACACTGGGAGCAGTCAAAGGCTACCTTATATTCCATTCACAATGCATTGTGTTTGTAGTGCAAATTTATCCACTACCTCTACTGGTAGACTGGTAGTACCAGATATTTTTTCATTTGTCTTTGTATGAAGTCCAATCTGAGGTAGTAGTTTGTATGTTTTTAAATGTTGTTTTACAGAAGCCCTGTAGAGCTGTGCTAAAAATACTTTATGTGATGCAGCCAACACAGTGCTGTTCTCCACCATTGCCTTATCTTGGTGCTTTTTAGTCATTTTGCAGTTAACCAACCCAAAAAATATTTATTTTTTATTTCTCTTCAATCCCTAAGTATTTCAGTCTAAAGCACTGGTGATTTTCATCCAATTACTGTTATTCACACATCAGAAAGATCCAGTTATTCCTGTGAGAAATTACAGTCCTTCTCCATAGTGATGAGAATGTCATCAGTAGACCTCATGAATGTAGTCCTGGTCTTTGTGCCAAGGTCATTTAATCAAAAATGTTAAATGTCTGCAATCATGAGAATGATTGCTGGGAAACTTAACCAAACAATTCCCTGCAGGCAAAGATTTGCATATGTATACCACCCAGTTGTTTTCTTGATGTGTAATCTACCTGTTTAGACAGATAAAATGAAATTAAGAAAACTGGTAGTACTCATATTTCCAATAAATCAGCAATAATATATTTTTAATTAACTCTCACTATAGAATTAAAATTTGAGGCTGCCGTTAAATTATCCTTTAAAGAATAATTTTCAGCATCATAACTTCATGGTGTCACAGAGAGTAGGTGAAAACAGAGCAATCCTGGAGGCTGTATGTACTGTACACATTTCTACCTGTGCTGTTCAAGTGTAATGGAGAACCAGATTAGATACAGAGTGCTTAATTGCTATCACAAATATGTTGTGCTTTTGCTAAGTTTTAAAGGGGAAAACATTAGCTATATTCATTTCAATGTGAAAATAATTGTCTTTTTCCAGAGTTCCCATCGAATAAGTTTGTATTCAAATCTGCACACTAGCAATGCTTTATAAACTTTTTGATTCATATTAGACCTCATACCAAAGTGCTTCCTTAAGCAAGATGATTGCACCTATTACTGTGGAATTCCTAGATTAATCTCACTTTTGTGGCATTTTCCTGAAAGCTTTACTAGAACAGGTGTTTTTTCTAGTCCCTTTAGAGGCTTTCACCTTCCAGAAAAATCTTGTATAACGCTGTAAAATTGTATCAACAATTAATCTGTTATAAAAAGCAGCTAATATAATTTGTCATAACAGTAAGTGTCACGACCCACTGGTAAAGGCTGTGGTGTTCCTTGTAAATTCTCGTGAGGCTGAACAAAGATCATGAGCGAGGGAAATCTTGTTTTATTTTACAGTCACCAAAGCTTTGGCAACCAGCTCATTATCTAAACTGAAAAGATGTTGGCTAACAAGCCTGTAAATTCATACAATAAACTTCCACAAGTGACAGATAGCAAGCCCTTTGTTTTGTCCAGTACACTTCGAGAGGTTCTCAATTCCCACCAGAAACTCCTCACAGTGGCTCACAAGCCACAACACACCATTACACAAGCAGTGTACTCCCCACTCCAAAAGCAGAGTTTAATACGCAGTATAGAATAGAATATGAAAGTTGTGCTTTGCTCAGGCAAAGCAAGGGAAAAAAACAAAGAATATCCTTAGATCCTGCGTTGGTGCTGCTGTGAGGATGATCCAGAGATGAGGCAAACAATGAGATGAAGAAAGTGAGAGGAGACAAAAAAGAGATGCCATAGATAAAAAACAGCAAGGAAGCATCTTTCTAATCTGCATCTTTTTATAGTTAACCTGGTGCAGGCCTCTTATGTAAATTTACATGTTATCTGTATTGTGCACAGCCAGCCCTTCTCCAGGAAATGAATTGGGAGGGTGGGACTGAGCACCAGTCTCAAAGCAGAGCTGGCTCAGACCTCCATGGGACCCTCACTTTCTATCACCTCTCCTGCAGCAATACTCAGAATGTTTGAGACAAATCATGCTGAAGTGTGGTCTTCTACAGTAATTTACTGCATATTTACAAAGGTGTATGAAATAAATAATAATGACAGAAAACAAGCTGTTTGTTTGATTGTTTAAAATAGTTGTTTGGCCCTTTTTTCTCGTAAAGGTCAGAGGATTTTTCACTTTCCATAGTCTTTGCAGGGTTTTAAGTGCCATTTTTCTCAGTGAACTTCTTATTATTTGTCTTCTTTATTATATCCTGTATTATCCTGTTTGCACGTCACTCCATTGCACTGTATTTTTTGACTAAAAAAAATATGATATATCTGTTTAATGTGAGTTGCCAAATAAGGATACGTCTCTAATACATAAGTGGTTTAAAGTCTGCACAAAAAAAACCTAAAAAACAAACAGTTTCAGAACAGTAAACTTTAAGTAACACTTATGAAATAATGTTTAGGACAGTGTTTATCACTTTAGCTCATACTCTAGAAATGCCTGTGCTCTGTGAACAACAACAACAAAAAAAAAGATTTATGGAGTGCTTAATCATACTGAATTGGGAAATAGTTTTCTATCCCTTCTCTGTAAGGCATTTCTGGACCCCCTGCAACACCAGTGTTCACCAAGGTGCATTTAGATTGCACATTAATGTTTCCATACGGAAAAGATCAGCTCTCATGATCTCTGTGAGCAGCTTGTGTTACTCATCTCATTAGAACAAACAACTCTTGAGATGACCAAGTTGTGAAAACACTGGCATTTCACTATCAGGCACAGAGAATTAGTTTCAGATTATCATTTTAGGCAGAGTTAAAGTGGGATCAGAATTTCGGTGCCTGATTCATGCTATCACTTGTTTAATTGCAATGACTTCTTAATATGCAACTGTAGCTTAATACAGTACACTAGATAACTGGGTGACCATGTCAAGTAAGAGTTTCTTTTTGCCCTGCATATGTTCAATCAGTTAAAATAACTGAGCTGCTGAAAATATATTCAGTTTATACTCACAGTAATCTCAGTACAGTAAAAATAAGATAAAGCAATCCCTGTGTAAATCTGTCTGGTATTTTTCATTTCCAGAATCCAAAATGTCTTGTTTTCTACGTTTCTGGGGTGTCTTTTTAGGATATTAATTTGCATTTTTTTTTTGCTGTCTTTTAGACTTAAGCTTTTGTGTCAAACGTTATTTATTTCATATACCCTTATTAATGTGCAATAACTTACTGGCATGGCAAATGACATTAGCTGCCCTTTATAATAATTTTTTTCTAAATAACTGTATAGTAGTGATGGCTATATGATTTCATGTTATCCCAGTACTGCTTTTGGAGTGGCAGAAATCATACTCCTATCAGTCACTGTAGACTGTTAAATATACTTGTCCTGCTTGACTTCAAAGGATCATTGCACTTCAAAATCAGTGAATGCCTAAACCAGTACATGATAAAAATATATATAGGGTTTGGATTTTTAAAATTTTATGTATGGCTTATTCATTAATGTCTATGAAGAATTTTTTTTTCTATGAAAATGTACAATGACATTTACAGGGAGCATGGATTGAATGTCCTCCTTTTATTTTTTTCCCTCATTTTACTGTTGCTTTCTCGTATAGAACAAGTTATGGTGAAATTGACTTTCTGTCAGCTTAATAACTATTAATGTATTGGATGCAGTGAAGCATCACCCTACATGATCCATCTTTAAAGGTAAAGTTGTCTTGCAGGAAGGTCACAATTTATTTATTCTCCATTCATTATTTCATCTTTGAAGAGGAATCGTTATGTAAACGTTGAGCACATTTGCGAATTCAGAACAAAATTTTGTGTGTTCTCTGCTTAGAAGTTTAAACTGGTTTTAAAGCTTTCAGCAATGTAGTGAGGCAATTTTTTAAAATTTTCTGTAGTGACTGATATTTTTGCATATTTTTTCAGCATGGAATTTTCCAATTCAATTAAATGAGTCTAAAGAGGCATTTAATGATGTGCTTATTTAATTATATTCTTTAACAATTATATTTAGTACCTCTAGATTTTCCCAAAGTAAAAGGGGTCTGAAATCTAACTTGGATCAACATTATTCAGTTGGCAATATAATACTTCCAGACAGATGCAATTACAAGTTCTCAACATTTTGGAACAGTTTCAGAAGCAAAACCTTTATTAGGCCTTCAAACTGATTGCAAGTCAAATGCATTCCAGGTTCCAAAAGGCAAGGTTCATCACAGTGTGCATTCTCCTTAGGTCTGATATAATCTAAGTGATAGAAGAAGAAAAAGGACTGTGACAGAAGGGTTTTGTGATATGTTTTGTAATTTGATTTTTCAAGTACCTTCATTAATCCAAATTAAATTAATCCAGGAAGGTAGAAACAAACTTCAAGTTGCAATATAACAGCAATATTGCCTTTGGCTGGCAGCCATTAAATAAAATTTTCTGCAAGCTTCTATTAAAAAAATGGCCATTGTTGTTTAAATTTCTTGTTTTGACTTAATCATAATTTATTATAATCAGTGTTTCAGGACAAATGCAAGCATATGTAAAATGGTTTGAAAAGGATGAAAAGTCTGATTTGTCCTTTCTTAGATGAGTTGAGCTATCTTTATTCATTTACTAAGTTTAGGCAAAAAATTATATATTGTATTAGCAACTTTCCGCAGAAAACATGGTAATATTCTTTCTGTTTTCTGCAGACTGAATGCAGTAATCCCACCTCTCTGATTTCAAATACAGCTCAGTTTTCAAGTGCAGCTGTTTATCATAAAATATTTGTTAATGGGCAGCTGATACTGCCCTATGGATGAGATTATTGAAAAGTGTATTGCAAGAGAAAACAAAGTTTTCGAATAAAACTTCTTCTCTTGCTATAGAATTCTGCAAGATAAAACCTTTCTTTTTTCATAACTTCCAGAACATTTTAGAATACCTTGGTTTAAGACTGTTGAGAGTTTTCTTCAATTTATTATGCTATAGAGTAGTTAGTCTAGAGAATTTTCTTTAATAAGTAGTTTTAAATACCTGCATTTTAACCAAGCAGGACCTTCCCACAGTTTAGAGATGCATTGTCACCACCACAGGAACTTCAGGGGAATAGCCATCACCAATTGCCTTAAAAAGAATCATTCACTCTATATCTGGGCCTCACATCTGTGTTTTTCAATGGTGTGTGCCTACTCTGCACCAAGGTCAAACAGTAGAAGACTGTTTTCACTCTCACATGCAAACTAGAAGGGTGCAGCAGCTGCAGGGTTGCCTGTGCCTTTGGAAGTTGTTGGAATATTAACGATATCCAAGACAGAGCAGTGAGCTGCAGAAACGAGTTTATTAGAAATTGTGAGGACAGTGACAGGAGTGTTTGCAGCATCTCTCCAGGGATTTGATTCAGCAGATAATGTATAACCCTTATTCCTTGCCTGAGTGTAAGCATTTGAGTCTTTTCAACGGAGGGGAGTAATATTTTATTTTAAAACTGCCTCAAAAGAGTAGGTGAGACAAAAGGTACTGGAAACACTCTTGTTTGCTCAGCAGGTGCTGGAGATGTGATAACAAAAGTCCAAAAGCTGCCTCTTCCAACACTCAGGAGAGTTGATAACCTCAGTTTTTTTGCCCTTTCTATTCTGCCTGCAGTAGTTTTAACTAGACTTTTCTCCTATGACTAAGAAACTCAGCGTTTTCCAACTAGAAATTTCCCAGGTATTCCCAGCCAGCTCATTATTGCAATGCTTCTTACACTGACCACTGTCTGGTTTTCTGTAAGAAATAGCAGTGCACTACTACCAAGAGTGGAAGTTGCAAATGTTTCATAGAAACCTCGATTTTCGTGTCATACTTAGAGCTTATTAAGTTGGAAGGGACATTATTTAATAACTTCTTAACACATTTACCTTTGGTGTTTCTTTTTTTAGTTACTGCAGTAATAATAAATGGTTTACAGCAATTTAGTTAGGCAGACTTTTTCCTGTAAGCATTGCTCACAGAACTTCATAGTTTTTCAGCACATGAAAAAGATATTGAAAAAGATTTGGTTATGATGTTTTATTTTGACTGGTTTAAACCTAGTTTCTGATTTCCTCTATGTGCATTTAGACTGCAAAAGAAAGTGAGGGAAGATACATAGCAATGTTTCATTTAGCAGTGCAAATTTGGTAGTGGTTCAATTTCCCCTTGATCAATCAATTCCATCTATCTAGGTTTTAATACTTCGCACAATATAACCAATTGCTGTGATACCACATTGCAAATTGATGTATTATTTTTCATTCCTGTATATTGTATCTTCTTATATATAGTCTTACTACAGTTTATGGGTTTTTCTTCAATACTTGTTCTAACTTCGAAAAATGTAAGAGCTTTACTGTCTTCATTCTCTTCTTATATTGAGGCAGTATTTTTTACCATTGTTTTAACCTGATAAACCTTGTTACAGTTTTCTTTCCTCATCAGAACCCTTAATTTAGCAAGATATGACATTCATAACCTGTTTGGTTCTACTTGCAGATAACTATACCTTGCCAGAAATAGTAAAAATAAGTTTGAAATGGTGGCCCAGAAATTCAACCAAAATCCTTAGAATCCTTAGATTGATGAAATAGAAAATTCATACTAAACATGGAAGTTATGGAAGAATGACGAAGAAGAACATGTCTCATTTGTTAGCTTAAAGACAGAAAATATAAAACACAAAGGAAAAAAAAAGTGTGTTTATGTGAGATAAACAGACCATACTGAGCTAAATAATGTTTGAACAAATAAACCAGTTTAAAGGGAATCCAAAGTAAAATGTTAAAACAAAATCTGAAGTAGTGATACATTTATAAACAGTTTTATTTTCCTTTTTATACAATTTATAAAGGAAACATATCGAAGTTGAAGTACAGGGCTTCCTCAATATATGACATTAAAATATTTTTTAACATAAATTCCCATTCAGTCTGAACTCTAAGTATTTTCAGCTTGCCATCTAAATGTCTGATAAATGTTTCTTCTTAAAACCCTTCCTTCTTTTTTAGTGTGTAATTGACTTTTATTTTATGTTCCAAATAATGAAATAGCACATTAAATGCGGGGAAAAGAATGTCCAAACTTCTAACATTGCAATTTCCTTTGAATGAGATGCAGTTCCCGTGTGAGTTAAGACCAGATACATACCAAATAAATCAGAGACCTCATTTCCTCAGATGAAACTGCAATATAGCCATTAATGGTGCTCCAGAATTGTCATTGCAAACAAATTAATTTCTCTTTTCATGTACCATTCTCGACATCATTATGATGTCATAGCAATTATCAGTGTCCTGAATACAGCTATTAAACATTCTCCTTGTTTTTCCATGTTTTTGAAATCTCAGAAACACATACAAATCTATAGTGCTTGTTTGGCTTTAATGACTTTCATATGTTCAGAACACATCTAGTTAAAAAATGAGATGTTAGGGATTATCCTTTATAAGATGAATTACCGTGTATAAAAAGTGGTCCTCGCTGCCCATCAGCATTCTGCTGCCCAGCCCAGAGAACCACACCGGTTCAGAAAACACGATAGGTTTATTTTACTTAATCGGCCAATTTTTCCTCACTTCAATTTGACTTACAGTTCTTTAGTAGGTAGAAATATTAAGCTTTAATTCTAATGTAATTAGCTGTACTCTTCATCTGAAAAGTATTCCTCCAAGGCAAGGCTGCATAGAGTAAATGAACTTGATTACACCTGGATTAGAGACAGAATCATTTAGACTTTTTCTTGCTGAGAGTCAAAGAAATTCCTTCCAGGTATGAGGGAAGGCTGATATCTCATGGTATTATTTTTCCTCTCCAAACTGCTATCAGGAACAGAGCTTTGAAGACCTTCTAATACAATCAAGACTTTAGCAGGTTCATTTTTTGTATAGATGAAGGGTTTTCAAAGAAGAAAAAACTCAAATACATAAATTGAGCATTCAAATACTTATATATGAGCATTTACTAAATATTTTGTCTGTAATATGGCACTAGCTAATTTTTCTCCTTTAGAATTTCCTCCATATTACCACTAAACTCTGTTGCATTGTCAGCTTGGTTATTGAAAAGAATGTGGAAACTTATCCTTTACTTGAACACATTTTTCCCTCCTAAGCATTTTGTTAGGGCTGTAATGAGTAGCAGCTTGAGTGCTGTGAGAAGCTTTTTTCTTACATGTTGACCCTTGATACACATGAAACCACATTGTCTTGAATCCCTCTTTAATCAGAGCAAAGGCCTCCTCATCCAGTCATTCACCAAATAATGGTATGTGATCAGCAGCCAGATTAGCCTGAAGCCAGTGCTCTAGTTTCTCTAGAGCCTGCCACTCACACATGCACACACACAAACCACAAGCCCCAAAATAGCCAAAACTTGTTTCAAGTGTTGAAGCTAAAGTGAAAAATTGAAGTTATGGGATGCTTTTTCTACTTGTTAATACAGGAGGGAAGGACTAAACCTGATTCCTTTAAATCCTGCATGACCTGCACACTGGATAACTGAATTTCCATTTGGGTCCCAGCCAGTACTTCATTCTACTTTCTAGCAGCAACCAACCCTTTAAGTACCCACCAGAAGGCATCTACCTCACTGCCCCAGAAGTGTCCTGATAATCAACTTTCCATCACCACCAGGGAGCACAGATGTAACCTGAACATTTTCAGTCCAGAATAGGTGAGGGTCCCCAGTGGGTCACCAAAATATCTGCTACAGTAATTGCAGCAGAGGCACCATGAGAAGAGTCCAAGTCTTGAGTTGCTGGAGCATGACTGTTTGAAAAGTCATACACAAAGACTGTTTGAAATCAACAACAGCTTTAAACTGAAAGAGGGTATGTTTAGATTAGATATTAGGAAGAAATTCTTTAAGGGTGGTGAGGCACTGGAACAGGTTCTCACAACAGGTTGTGGATTCCTCATCTCCCCCATCCCTGGAAATGTTCAAGGCCAGACTGGACAGGGTATTGAGTAAGCTGGTCTAGCAAAAGGTGTCCCTGCCCATGGCGGGGGATTGGAACTAGATGATCTTTAAGGTCCCTTCCAACCCAAATGGAATTCTTTGGTTCTATGGTCATACAATTCTAACCTATTATATGTTCTTTTTAAAGGAAAAACAGCTTCAATTAATAATTCTCATTGTGGAGAAGCATGTCTCTGCATTTACAACTTTAGTGAAAAATCCTAAGTACTGCTCCTAAAACTAAACAGCACATTCCACAAGGTTGACATATTTAGAGACAGATTATGTTTTGAACATTTGACACGTATTATATAAACCTTTGTCTGGAGGCTGTAATATTCTATTTTTTTCTTTTGCAGTGCCTTTATTGTTATTTATCTTTCATTTTAAAAGAGCTATTTAAATTTCAAACTCTCATAGAAGGGGTACATTTAATGAAAAGTGTTTCGTTAAAAGACATTTTCTTTTTTACTTTTTCTAAATGGAAAAAGAGTATTTTTACCACTGCTGTTACAGTTCTACACAAAAATGATACATACTAAAAATAAATGTGCAATAAAAAAGATACATAAATAAAATAATAATTTTCTTTATTGATGAAATGGAAAAGTTTATTGGTGACCTGTTACATAGGTTTGCTGGGCAAATGGTCATTGACAAAACAGTCAATGCTTTTCTTTCCAAAAGTATAAGTCTTTTATATATTAATAAATTAATTGGTACTCACTCCTGGAAACCCTTCTGTGATTAGTTTCTCGTGTTGTATGGGTCTTGGGCCTGTGAAAAGAGATGCTTATTTCACTAACTCTCTTGGCTCTGTTTTATTTAAATTGGAATTCTCTTTGAACACTGTCCCATGTTAAGTGATTTGAGTTACAATCAAGTCTTTGCAGCTGGACAGAGAGATCTGCATGCTCAGAGTGTGAGGGTATGTAAGGGCAATGTAAGGACACCTGCTTTCTGTGAATGGGCTGCTCAGAACCGTATGAAGTAATAAATTAAGTTGCCAGATACACAAGCTAAGTACCAGGACATAACAGAGACACTGGAAAAGTCCAAAGCTCTCAGATCACTGGCTGATATGCCTCAGAAGGAGTTAACCAAATCTTCACTGAAGTCCCATTTACCCCATTTCAATATCTGAGAGAGAATCAGACTTCACATGTCCAGAATTGTTTCACAAGACCATCAGTTTCTTTTCTGCTCCTTCTGATTCCCTTCCTTTTATAATATCAAAGTCCATGTAAGATGCTGGTTGTGAAAAATTCTAAATGAAATTTCAATATTTTATTCAATGTATTGCATGTAACTGGGAAAATGGAGTTCCAAGGAGTGTCATCACAGCCCTCATGGTACAGAGTTGGATGCACAAGGGACAGCAGAGAGGAGTTTTGTTGAAAAGGAGGCTCGCTTGGATTGATGCTCTGAATTTGCAATTGCAATTCTCTGAAACTCACTTCTGTATTCAGATAGCTATCTTCCCTGACCCTTTCTCATTGAAAAGGCAGCCTTTTGGTCCTTACATTGCCAAAATGTTGTACAGCAACTGTGGATATGACAGTTTTTCAGGAGCCTAAATCAGTTGGAAACTCCTGCTATAGGTTAGGGTGGAGTGGATGGGACTTGCCTCTTTATTTCCTGTTGACATCAAACTTCTTTGAATAGCAGGAGACAACACGTTTCTGCAGCTGGGAATTAGGACTCCTAGCTGTGCCCTACAAGACCTAATGTTTTCACCACTATTCCTTTGTGCATTTTATATAATTTGAATGTTACAGAGAGATTAGTATCTAAACCTCTAAAATAATTCAGAGTCCTTGTTTTAGGACCATGATCCCGGTTTAAAATTTTTAGATAATCATAAACTCAAAGAATTGTAATGGGGAAAAAAAAAATAAGAGCGTTGCGCAAAGATAGAACAGTTTAGATGTTGCAATAATATCAGCTCCGTCTGAATGAATGATGATAACTCATTAATATCCAGTACACTTCAGCATACTACTAGGCTAATGAATGCAGCACAATCTTAAGATGAGCTCCAGAAGGGATAAATACGTGTGATATATTATCAAAAACAGCAAGGAAAAGTTAACAAGTTAAAAACAGTGAAAAGAGACAGGCAATAAGTAATTTTCTAAGTTTTACAATTAGGGATAGCTTGCCAAGTTACACTTCTTACTTTATTTCTACAGTTTATCCTAACAACCAAAATAAAATGCCTAGGGAAACGTGTAAACATGAAGAAAGTATAGCTCTGAATAATTTTCTTAGCTCTGTCATTCTTTTTCATTGTGGTAACCTCAGGGTCTTTTGACTTATGCTTCAATTAATATTTTAATAAAAGTTAAAAATTAATAATTTAATAAAAGTTTAAAAAACTTTTGGGCTAAAAAGGACCCATCAACTGAATATTTTGGCTTTCAAAATGGTGATTTTGAATCAAATTGAAAATAGTTACTTTGAGATTGTGAAACTGCATGGGAGAGAAAATAATTTATCTTATTTTAATGTGGAAGTACCTGATGAACATCACTGGCTGGATGTAGCCACAAAGGTGATAGAAAGCTTTGCAGCAATCTCGTGATAATAGTCCTAAACATGATAAGGAAGAGACTTCAGGTCTATTAACCTCTTTCATCTTTGGTCCTGCAGCAGACCTCCTGGTTCTTTAGTGTCCCTGTTACAGGCACCACCTGTAGAACCAATACTGAAAACTCTGCTCAAGTCTAGGCACTCATCATGCACATTGCATTTGTCCACTAATAACACCCATCTCATTGGCTGACAGTATTTAATGCCCTCTGCTCCTGAGCGTCCTGCTAAGTTCTTACAGGTCATGCAACCATAGAATTGTCAAGGTTGTAAAAGACCTCCAAGATAATCCAGTTCAACCATTGAAACTCCTACATTCTTAAGACTAATCATGAGACTAAGTACAAATCAGTCTTTAGAAGACTGTTGCTCACTGCTCCCATTGACCTCTTTCTGGAACTGGAAACAGAACTTCTGCCAGCCTCTGATGAATCCTTCCCAAATGGGCTTCCTTCCTATCAGCATGAAGTATATGACCGCTGCTAAATCCAGTCCAAAGCCTTTTTTCAGGGTTCCTGGGGGGTGGGTTTGTGAAGTGTTTTGGTAACAGGAATTGATCAAACCATATCATTCTCTTCAACATTTTGAGCACTATTTGATGTAATATAAAATACTGACATACATAGAATTCCTTTCAGTGCCTGTGGTAGGAGAATAAATATATTTTGTAACCTGCACTATTCAACTACATGAAAAATGGCATTTATCTCAGGTATGCAGGGCTACTCAAAGGACTGGGAAAAGGATCCCTGAGGTCATAACAACGCACAGCTGGATGTGGCTGGACCTTTTCTGCTAATTTCATATAAACATGAAACTTAGTATTTGTCTTTGCCAATAGTCTTTGTTCAAGGGAGTATAACTTCAAGATAAGCAGATTCAGAGTGATTTTTATGTAGTATTCTTTTGCAAATCTGTTAGAGCTAGTTCTGAGAGCTTCTGCTGAGATTTAGCAAAAGCATTTGCTATGTGCCACATTCCCCTTATTGCACACAAAGGAAAAATTGCCAGGTTGTGCATTGTCTTTCAATGGAATGAGCAAGCTTCTTACAGTGATGAGGATTTAAGAGATTGCTGAGATCATGCTTCTTTTACCAAAAATTAGGATTCATTGCTCTTCTGTTTGTTGTGACTGTAGAGGAAAATAGGAATGAGATAACAACAGGAATGTCTTGGCTGAATACATATCAAGTATTCATTAAAGTTACCTGTTCCTAGACAAGCATCTTCTTTGTGAAGTGAAAAGTATATTATGTGCAATTTAGTTATCCACTAGAAAGAGCAGTGGGGATGGGGGTGGGGGGAGGAGATAGTAAAAGGACTATATATGTAGTCTGTATTTTGAAATCCATAAACCTAATTTCTGAAATAGGGCAATATTTTGGTACAATAACTTCAGAGTGATTATTTATTTATTTATTTATTTGTTGTGTACACTCTGAAATAGTACTTCAATCATACAATCATACAATCATACAATCATACAATCATACAATCATACAATCATACAATCATAAAATATGCCAAGTTGGAAGGGACTAATCTGGATCATTGAGTTCAACTCCTGGTCCTGTGCAAGAAACTCCAACAATTACACCATGTGCCTGAGTGTTATCCACATGCTTCTTGAACTCAGACAGGCTCTTGCTTTGATGATTTCACCATTCCTGTGCCCAGACACTCTCTGGATGAAAACCTTTTCCTGGTATCCAGCCTATACCTCCCCTGACACAGCTTTAGGCCATTTCTTGCAGTTCATTTGTCATAAGAGTGAATAGATCAGTACCTGCTCCTCCACTTCCCCTTCTGAAGAGTTTCAAGAGCACAATCAGATCTTTCCCCAGTCTCCTCCAGGCTGAACAGACCAAGTGACCTCAGCCGCACCTCATACAGCTTCCCATCCAGAGCCTTCACCATCCTAATTTCCCTCTTCTGGACACTATCTATAACTTAATGTTTTTTTTATATTGTGGTGCCCAAAGCAGCCCCCAGCACTCGAGGTGAGGCTGTCCCAGCTTAGAGCAGAGCAGGACAATCCCCTCCCTTGCCCAGCTGGCCATGCTGTGCCTGGTGCACCCCAGGACAGGGTTGGCCCTCCTGGCTGCCAGGACACTGCTGGCTCATGTTCAGCTTGCCATGAACCACGACCTCCACGTCCATTTCCACAGCATTGCTTTCCAGCCTCCATCCCCTGCCTGGTCTATACAGACAATCAAGGTTGTCCTGTTCCAGGTGCAGAATCGAAGGGATGAAAGAGGAGGAGACAAAATGCTTGAAAAAAATATTCAATGTATTTTTAGTTCTAAACTGAAATAGTAAAGTAAAATTCATAGTAACACCAGACAGCAAGTTCAAAGGAAAGTCATCTTTCTAGAACAAACCAGAAAATTAACAGTGTATTTCTACATGGATTGTCAAATGACAATAGATTGACAGATAACATTAATGACAAATAGTAAACTTGAACACACCTAAATAAAACCTACAAGTAAACAGTTTATCTATGAATCATGGAGTTATTTTTCTGCATTTGAGCAGTCATTGAATCATCAGATGTAAAACAATTCGTTATTATTTCAGTTTTGATCCATCTTGCATACAGTACCTTATCATATAGAAACCACATCTGTTATAAATGAGGTAAGCTTCTCAGTGAGAAAACACCAGGGATCTTCCTGTAATGTTTATTTTAAGAAGACTAGAATAAATGGTTCTCTTGGGTAAATAGCATCACTGTATTTTCACAGATGAATTCAAGTGTGCGGTCAAGTAGTAGGAACAGTTAAGAATTTCACATATGAAAATAAGCAGATGCATGATAATCTGCTCATCTGTTTCCTGTAGAAAAATATTATCTATTTACAGAACGTCTGAAATTGGATTAGGAGATCTTCTGGACTATTGAGGTTTAGGAAAAGTAGACTCCTTGGGTGATCCAAGAGGCCAGTAATGGGAGAATATGCAGCCACTATCTGTAGGGCCCTTCATGAAATCCTGTCCAGGTCAGCAGTGGTTAAGTATGTAAATTTATATAAAAGGAAAATGTATTTAAACTTCATTTCTAGAACTGTAGTATAAAAAACGTTTATTTAGGAGCTCTTACAAAATGAGTGAATAGTCTGCCCTTTTATTCACAGATAATTGAGAGTCATGAGCCATCTAACCTCTTCTGCACCCAACAGCAACCAAGCAACCACTCTTTTGATCCTTTGAAGTACTACTTTGTGTTGGAGCAAGTAGTGTGGCTTGGTGAGATTTGTAGAGAAAAACACTGTTTTTCCAGGACCATAATTACAAATGTATCAGGGATTTTAATGAAGTCTAGCTCCATTCTAGATAATAATAATAATAATAATAATAATAATAATAATAATAATAATAATAATAATAAATAGTAGTAGTAGTAGTAGTAGTAGTAGTAGTAGTAGTAGTAGTAGTAGTAGGATGTGATTAGCTGTTGGAGTGCACTAGGTGCCTGGAATGCCTCTTCCAGTTCAGTTCCATCCTGACTTGAAGTCAAGTAAAAGGGCTTTGAAAAAGCTCCAAAGCTAATAGCAATCTATCTTTCAGGAATCTGGAATATCATCTCACCCTTCATCTTACAGTGAAAGAGTGAGAAGGAAAAACTGGTCAGATATGCTGCATGTCAGAACTCTTCTGTTAACCCTTAACTGGGAGGGTTAAGAAAATCTCCAATTTCTGACAAAATCGAGTTGTAAAAATGGACATACCTACCTGAATGAGAGGAAGACTTAAACATGCATTTTGTGATATAAACACTGTGTTCTAGACACGCTCATCTTTACAGAAATCTTGATGGACCGAAATAGGGCTGGCTGTAACAAGGAGATCAGCTGGGTAGAGAAAAAAAAAATTAATATATACAGAATCTTTCCACTGCTAGACTAGACTTTTTGTCATAGAATGGTTGAAGCTGGAAGGGACCTATGGAGGTCAATTGGACCAACCACCTTGTTAAAGTAGACTCACCCAGAGTCAGCTGTCCAGGATCTTATCCAAACAGTCCTTGAATATCTCCAGGGATGAAGGCTCCACAACCTCCCTGGGTAACCCGTGCCAGTGCTTGATCACCTCCACAGTGAAAAAGTGTTTCCTGATGTTCAGAGGGAGCATCCTGTGTTTTAGTTTGTGTCCATTTAACTGCCAATAACTTTGTCATAGAACATCATCAGATTGATTTCCAGGATTAGTTGTTTGATCACCTCCCTGGCAATTAAGGTGGGGCTTACCAACCTGCTATTCTTACTAACATAATTTCTCTGAAATAAGAAATTAATGAGTTTATTGGACTTTTTTTTTTTTTTTTTTCTGTCACGTAATCGACAATGGATGAGAATCCAGCAATCAACCTTAGAGAGTTGATATAGCTGGAAATTGGAGTCAAGGCATACAGATTTCCAAGCTCTAATATAACTGCCATATTTTTGTTGAGGTGCTACTATTCTCAGGAATATAAACAAAATTTCATAGGTGTTTCATAGGTAATGCTGAACAAGTTAATTGCCGTAATGCAGATTAAACAATTAAATTCTAGTGAAACAATTCAATTTAAAAAATGTCCCTACATGAAAAATCTGTCATTTTGTGAATGAATTTAGCATATTGAGTGATCACAAAGTGTCACTTCCTAAGCAGATTTTTAAGGGGGGTTAAATTTTAAATTAGAATAGTATTCTGTGATTAGGTTTAGAGCCCACCATACAGTGATCTCTCGATATAGATATACACAAATATGGATAGATAGATAGATAGACAGACAGATAGAAAAGCATTTTTAGTATGTCAGCCCTCTTTCCCATTTTACTTAAAACTCTTTCAGGTTTCTGTTAGTCTTTAAAAGCAGGTCTCCAAATTGTCCAACATTATACTTCCCAAGTACACTGTTTAAATAAAATAAAGTAAAAATCAACAGTTTGGTAAAATCCAACATTTTGTGTCTCTAAACTGGATGATATAAAACTAGCTGGGAGAAAACATTTCATAGCATACAGCTCACTGATGTTCAGTAACATACAGGATATATTCTGAGTTTATTGAGTTAGGAGGTAAAACTTGTAAGTCATTGCAACAGAGGGAATATTTTTATTCATCTTGTTGGAATCTGATCAGCAGAATATCTGCCAGATATTGAAAGAATTGTTTTTTCAAACAGGAATAAAACACTCTCTAATCCTTAAGGTGCTGTAAAAAGAGTTCTGATTGCATCTGTTAATGTTCTGGGCACATAATACAAAGGGAATTACTTTTTTTTCTAATACATAATAAAAAATAAAAAAGAAATAGAATGAAATTAAGAAGAAGCAGGTGAGATAATAAAATCAAGACACACAAAATTATTTCCTTATCTCTTGGGAAAGCACTGGAACCCCAAAGAATAACACTATTATTTTATAACAGCTGCATTTTGATTCCATGTCTATTTTACATATACATTTGCAAAACCGGAAACAACCTCAAAATTCTGTCCTTTGATAATCTGCGACCTACAGGATTTTTAAAAAAATATATTGGTAAATGAGAAAATGCATACCGAGGACATGCTTTATTACATGAAAGTTATATATTTTTTGGAGCTTACTGCTGTTAAGAACAATTTTTCTACACTAGGGAATGAATTCTCTGATGCCCCTATTTTTAGGCCTTTTTTTTTTCTTCTCCATATAGTGGTTGTTGCATTTGTATTTGTATTAACAAACAACTGGGAGTAGTTACTGCTTTGTTCCCAGAGGATACTGAAAGTCCCTTCAATATATTTGGAAGTTCCCTATCAAAACAGGACAGGAAATTTACCTTATTTTCTGTCCTACAACAACAAGATGCAGTGCAAGAATTGAAAAAGTGTTATGGGAGGCATGATTCCATAAGTCAGATATGCCCAGCTGTAACTGGGGGTTGTTCACACACTACTCTAGCAGTTCATGGTGTTACAGCTACAAAGAATAGATACTATTTTTTAACAATTTATTTGTTATAGAATATACCAAAATTATTCTAACAAAGAACATTGTACCACATGTATGTACAAATCTAAGCTAAAGCTAAAACAATCTGGGCAGTAGCCAGCTCTAATTGTCTTGTAGGCTGCTAGAAATGAGAGGACTCCATTTGGACCCTATAAGGCTGCAGGGTCTGACATTATCAGAAGGCTGTGTCATATTTTCTACTTGGCTTCTAACACTGAAGTCACAGCAATGGAAAAAGTCGCATTACATTTTTCCTGCTGTTTAATCACCTGTAATTCATATCTTTAAAACTACCTTGCAGTTCTTAACTTTTTGAAGTACAAAATGGTACAAAACACTGTTTAATTTTTTTATTTTCTTGTATAACTCCTGTAAGATTTTACATTACAAGTAATTAATAGATTTTATTTTTGCAAAATCTACTTTTTTTGGCTTATATATGAAGGATTGAATAAGAATACATTTCTTTATTTCAGAAAAATTATGATCTGGTGGGAAATTATTTCTCTTTCCACCTCCCCCTGAATCTGATGAAAAGGGTTAAGTGTTGAAATGGCATCCAGACAACGCTTGCCAATTGATGCTATAGTAACATTTTGATCAATGTGTCTGCCTCTTCATCCAGGAGCCATAGGGGGTAGGGAACTGATGAAACTGATAATTGGTGATGCAGTTCAAAAGATCACATGAAACTGTCACAGGAAAAGGAGCACTTTCTGTTTTACTGCTGCTGTGAGATTTGCCTAAGATATACCTTCTCAAACTAAATTGGAAAAGGTTTTGTTTTTGTTGCTTTTTTTTTTTTCTGTTTTCAAATAGAAGTCTTTTTCTCTACTGTTTTCTTGGTGGATCTGCTGTGTGATAAGCTGGGCACTTCCCTGAGAGTGAAGCACCATGGGTACACATTAATACATAAACCTTCATTTACAGGCATTTCCTTAGAAGTGCTGCTGTTGTTTTATTTGTTATTGACACAACATGGCTGCTTTAGTTATAAACAATTAATGTTGTAACTGCTCAAGCGCTGCACATACTCATTGTAGTTATTTCTTCCTCTTAGATCTCAAATTTTCTTTTAACAATATTTTTCACACATAAGCCGTAAGTAGACTAATATTTAGTTGCTGCACTGTTTACTCTTGATGTTCTGTTCTACTGATTAGAATTATAAAGAATTAATAAATCTTTCATTAACGAGAACTATTTTCCATTAATAAAAACTCACTTTATATGAAAGTATACAATTTTGGAATTTCTTTTTGCGTTACACTCAGCTGGCTATTTGATGAAATTATTTTAACTAATGTGATTTAAACAAGGGATCAGTCTTGGTTATGTTAACTTATTGGACATTCTTTATTTTGGAGGTTTTTTATTTTGTTTTTCTAAGCTGTGCTCTGAAGAATCAAAAGAAAATTAGTTAAAATTTATTAGAGGCTGAGTGGTGATGGAAGATGCTTTAATGAAAACCATTGTCATAAATTATACCTAGTACACAAGGTATTCACATGGAGCACCTCTTAATGTTCAGGTTACAGTTCCAAATATTGTTAAACTGAGGCTTGACAATGAGTGCACATCTGTGTGTGTAAAAGTACTTAAATATGAATTATACAGTGAAAAGCCTTACATGCCTACATCTCTGCCTATACCTAGACCTAGACCTAGACCTATTTTGCTTTAGAAAATGGCATTACTGATTTATTCTTCACAGTTGTTTTTAGAACTATTATAATAAATTTAATGTTCATTAAGTATCTGAAAGGTAGCATCAGTCCAAATTGCTGCAAGTTTGTTGGAGTACGGCACCACTCATGCTGCTTACTTTACCTCAAAGACAAAGGAGAAAACCATGGATAGTTACTGAGCTGGGGATGAAGAAAACCAATCTATGCCAAGAGCATTTTACTGTTGGTATTTCGGATCATAGAAACATAGAATAACCTGAGTTGGAAGGGACCCACAAGGACCATCGAGTTCAACTCTTAGTCCTGCATAGAACATCTCCAAGAGTCACACCATGGGTCCAAAAGCATTGTCCAAACACTTCTTGAATTCTGTCAGGTTGATGCTGTGACCAGTGCCCTGGGGATCCGGTTCCACTATCCAGCCACCCTCTGGGTGAAGGATCTTTTTCTAATATCTAATACAACTCTGCAAAATGTGTGTTGATCTTTTTCCTCTCATCCCCCTTTGTCAAGGAGCAGATAGATTTGCCCAGAAAGTTCTTGTCATTCATCTTTAACTAGAAAAAAAAAGCAAGATAACTTGGAGTAGTGTCAGGAAAATCCCACGTCCAGAGTAAAAAAAAACCACCATGAGACAAGGGTATAGATGTTGCTAGATAAATTGGTTGTTTCCTTAACATTTTCATTCTCATTATGTTTTTTTTATAACAGTTCTTTTTAACAGTGCTCCTTTTTGAATATAGTACTCAAGGTATTAGAGCCAAAAGGAATAAAAAAAAGATTGTGGTTTTCTTTTTTTTTTTTGCCAGCAGAACAGAATACTTGGGTACCATTTGTCAATCTAGCCATAATCCATCCTTCCTTCCTTCCTTCCTTCCTTCCTTCCTTCCTTCCTTCCTTCCTTCCTTCCTTCCTTCCTTCCTTCC
>JANRGV010000051.1:71294938-71329500 GCA_024734035.1 Alethe castanea
TTCCTTCCTTCCTTCCTTCCTTCCTTCCTTCCTTCCTTCCTTCCTTCCTCCCTCCCTCCCTCCCTCCCTCCCTCCCTCCTTCTTTCCTGTTAGGGACATGAGGATTGAGCAAGCTGCTGGCCACGGTCAACCCGCCCCACCCTGCTATAGTCAGTGAAGATCAACAATGCAAGGTGGGATTTAGTTACCTGAATGTGCCATTTGAGGTGCCCTAAAGAATCTTACCTGGACCCTGCTCCTTCTGTAGAGGAATATGCCATAACTCTGCTGTCATGCCTATCACATCCTGCTTTCCTTACCCATTCCCACTCTTCCTATGATGTTAGGGCTTTTTTTTTTTTTTTTTTTTGTGGAACCTAAGAAAATATTAACAGGTGTGCACAGCACAGTTTGGAGAGCTACTCCTTCATCCCTGAAGTAGGTCACCTGAGCATGGAGTCTTTGGAGTCTTTGAGCCAATGAGCCTGGATACTGTGGTATAGTGCCAGAACTCAGGAATGACAGTCAAGCATGGCAAATTACACAGTGTGCCCCTATTAAAGAAATGGAATAGGTCCCCAGATGCCCTTTGACTGTGATAGATGCACAGATAATTATTGTATAGTCAACCTCCAGGCACTCAGATGTTGGATGCACAGAACTGAATCTAACCTTGTACATACTCACCATTCATCTAGGAGGAAGAACTGGCTTTGGATTGCTTTTCATTATTTAATACTAGTTTTAAGGAGAGAACAGCTAGAATTAACTATGAGGTTTAAAAACTACTTGCTAACACCTCTACAAGGAAAAACTCATAGTACTCTTTTTTCATTGTGTGCTAATATATGACAATATATACAGCATAATAAATTGGGGAAAAAACCCTGCAGAGGATGACATGATAACTATGCATCTTTTGTCTACATAATCTATATCTCTTCTCTGGGACACAGAGTGATATTAAATTAATACATTAGAATTTACTACTAAGATTCATAACGGAAGACTATTCAAAGCATCTGCCCTTTGTTTAACAGTGCATTTAAATCTTTTACTTTAATTCAGATGAACAAAAATTAAATCTCTTTTAAAAGGCAGATGAGAAGCATTGACATTGGTAAAAGGTGAAGGGGATATAATGGGAAAGTTAAATTTACTGAACTGCTTTTCTTTTTCCTAGAGAAAATCCATGCTGAATGTATAGGTAGGAGAATATAAAACCAGGAAATTTTATGAGAGAATGTGAGGAAGTGGGCAGAGGAAATATTCTAACTTATTAAAAGATCACAACGCAGCTGAATAAAGAAGTGTGTACAAGGAGGGTCATGGCAGAATTAACTCATATCTTTATAATAAATAAACTAAATAGAGATAAGACAGTAGGAACCTAAAATTTTCATTCACACAGTAGTCTAATCTGTACATGAGTTGTACAATATTTCTAACCCAGAGTCCCTTTAACTTTGTGAGGTCTAAAAGTACCATGACCTAGTTAAGGTATGAGTATGTAATTCATTAAATAATATACAAGAGATGATAAAATAAAAAATTATATTAATATTTTTAAAGGCATGTAATTTTTACTCAGACTACCCAGAAAAGATTTTTACGGGTGATGTGAAGCAAATAAAACATGAAAGCTCAGATGAAAAGTGAAAAAGTATGATACATTGGACAACTGAAACATAAGTAAGCTGCAAAGCACATGACTGTGAGGAGAATATACAGGGAAACTGAAATTATAGAAGGGTTTTCTTTAGTGAAAATCAAAACCTAGGAAGTTAATAATTGCATGTACACAAGAGTGGATGAGGCAAGCAAATTACAATGTAGATGACTTGTTGTAACAGAGGAAAGAGCACAGAAGACAGTGCTTATGTCTCTGTTACTGCACAAATGACTAAATAGATGGGATTCTAGACAATCTTACCTGAGGATTCATACAGTCTGATCATGGACTGAACTTTGTTGTGTTTGATTGCAGGTAAGACACTGTTTTCTTGGTCTTTTTAGTCAAGTCATATCAAAAGGAATTAACTCTTGAGCAGGATGTCATAGAGAAAAATGTGATTTGTCTTCAAGATGAAGACACAAGACAAAAACAAGATGGCACTAGACCAATGTCTGCTTGTTCAGAATGCCTTCTTTTTGCTTGACTGCCAAAAATTTAGCAGCATTTTTTCCTGAAGAAAAATTAAGCAGCATTCATTGTCTTTTTCCTCCAAAATATAATTACTGACTTTCTAGAATATAGACTTCATCTGTGGAAGGACAAAATGTGTATTAACATTTTAATTGGCTAACTTGTATGGTCTGTAATTCCATGTTCAGTACTCAGAGCTTTTTGACCTTTGAAAATGTAGCTCAAAATATATGACAATACCTCTTGCAATAATTCAGACATTTTTGTGCCGTTTGTTTCTTTGCTGTGTCCATGTGTGCACTGGTAAATGTTAAAGTGTCTTGCTATAAGGATAGCACTGAAATTTCATTCTCTGAAGTGTGTGAACAGATAGACCCTGCATTATAGTGCTACTGCTGACATTTCAATTCAGAGCCAAGGCCACCAACACTTTCAGCCCCTTACGTTCTGTTAAATATTTGTCAGGGAGAGAGGCTGAGGATTGCTTTTCATATTTCTTGTACATGCTGAGCTACACCAAAGGCAAAATGTCAGGTAAAAACCAGTGCATACCCTTTTTCTGATAGCAAAACTCTTAGCTTGCATATAGAGACTGTGGCCTTTCAAGAAATTGCTATCACCGTGTGCACTGTGATCCTTAAATTGAAAATCAGTGTAGGTAGATAATTGTGCAGATTAGAGACAGACCCACGATGTGTGCCAATTATGCATGAAAAAAAATTGAGACTTTGTGTGACAAGGGGAATAAAATCAGGCTGATATAATCATCGTAGAGACAAACTTTCCAGATAACTCCCACATGAAATTAGAACTTGTAACTTTTAAGTGACACAGTGGGGGCTGGTTTATTGCTAATGCTTTTGAATAGGCCCTGCAGGGCTTGTTCCCTTTTAGTTTCTTGGTAAGTACTTTGAGCATAAATGGAACTTAAATGAACTGGCATGATAGACTCTCATTTCTGTAACACCTGTAAAATTTTCACTGTAGTCATCCCCTGTTCTGTCTCATCCTCTTGATAGTCCTGTGTGTGACAATATAAAATTCAGAGGCAGGATTTATTTGTTTATTTGTTTAAGAATCTGGAGGAAGGGAAGAACAGGAGTTTCGGAAAGCAAGTTATTTAGAAGTAGTAACCACAATCTGCTCAATGGACTGACAGTCTTCTAGTGAACAGTTCTGCTTTCGCCAGGATACAGCATTTCAGCTAACCACAAAAACTGTTATCAGTGCAGTCAGCCATAAAAATCAAGTACAGATAAGTGTGTCTTAATGAATTATGCACTGATGGCATTCGTGTATTCTGACACGACTGATATTGAAGTGGTTAGGCATAAGCTATTATTTTAATTTTCTTTATTTTTGAGATATTTAAATTCATTTCTTCATAAATAATTTCTCTCCATCATCCATTGAAAGAAAAAATATGGGTATTTTTCTTCTCAGTCTTATGGCAAGACGACAGATTTTTGATGTCTGCTCTGTCAAGAAAGGATTGAGTGAGAAGCAATCTGAGAGTCTCACTGTGACAATTGGGAAGGCAGCTGTGTGTGAGATAGGTTTTGGGGGAAATGGAAAAACACAGCTATTTGTTATGTTTCTCTTTGGCACAGTTTGAATGTGTAGTACTCTGCATAGATGGGGAAGGAAAGCTTTTTATCCTTAAATTATACTGTAATTTTGGGAATTAAGTTGGAGTATTTTCAGATGCCAAGACATATAAATTTTGGAGTTTTCTGCATATTCCTTTATAATTAACTATTGTGAACCTCCAGTCCATATTGCCTCATGCAGCTTTGTAGAAGGTCCTCATCTGTGCTTCAAAATTCTTTAGAGTTCCTATGATACAGTGCATCTTTATTTCAGTGTTTCTGTTTTGCTAAAGCAGAAAGGAGGCCATAGTCAGGGGAAACACACTTTAAATTTAATGCCTAATATGGTAACTTCATAATTTTTAGAATTATAAGGTGCACGATATAAGTTGCTGACATAAACAGACTCTGTAGCTGGAAACTAACACAATGGCTGAATTATTGCAAATAATGAGTATTATGTTGAAGAAAAAACATATGCCTAAAATGATGTTATTTTCCATGCTAAAAACCTTTTGAAAAACAAAAACAAAAAAATATTGTGGGTCTAAACCAGTTAAAATCTGGTATCACATTGTAATATTTGAAAGTTAACTAAATGTGAGTATGAATGAGATATAAATCACAGTGGAAGAATTTAAGAATAATGGGTTTGTATAACAATGTTTTATTTTGTTTTAGCATACTTTTCTTTCATTTTATGAACTTATAAACTGCAACTGTTAAACAAACCTGTGATTAAAGCATATTTTCCAGAGGACCATGATAGCTATCAGGTCCCCTTCGCATAAATTGTTTATCACTCATTTCCTTCAGAGGTAGTTGTTTAAAACAAATAGACACAATGAATTATTGCCTAGCAGGGAAAAAAATTGTCATATGGTGCACCACACTGTTTTGTACACAGGCATTCATTTAAACAGACATTATAAGATTTTAATGTGTCTTCTGAGAACCAGACTGATGCATCTTTGTAGGTAGCATCAAAATAGCTGCACATTTTTTAAAACCAGATTATCATATCACTAAGCATCGAACTGCATATTTTAAGGTATTTCTGATTACTTCATAAATGATCTCTAGGATATTTACCTTGTTTTCAGAATCCAAGGAACAAAACTTTTCCAAATTAAGGGCAATTACAACTGCGCAATATGTAGGTGAGAAAAAAGTACTCAAAGCCTCTGCTTATAATAATTTTCACTATGATCCTAGTATGTGATGGCTTAAAAGCTGTTTCACCTCAAACCCCTCTCATTCCACTCTCAGTGTTTCTGATACATGCATTGGTGTGTTGCTCTAATAACACAAATTTTAAAGGACCTACCTTTCATACTGATGTTCATGTGGCTGTGGTGCAACAGGACCATCTTCAGGGTGAAAAATCTAAACAGCAACATAATAAATACCAATATATAAAAAGGAACCTCACATAATGTGTTTTGGACTATCATTCTTTAATCACAATCGTGGAATTGTTAAGTTTAGAAGAACATGAGGAGCTCTCCAGTCCAACGTGCTCAAAGCAGTGCCAGCCCTGATGTCACAAAAGCACGGTCAGGTCTTTATCCTTGACATTCAGAGGAATGCACAAGGTCCAGGTCTCTCTACAGTCACTAAAGAAATGTAGGCCAATTAGTTAATTCTCCAGTATTTGGTGAGATGAACCTCAAATACTGGTCTCAGTACCAATTATTGGTTTAAACTATTATTGGAGTAGCTTTCATGCTTTAAATTCAGGTAGTATGTTACAAAACACTCATCTGCTAAGGTAAAAACTACTTTTATGGTCCTATGGCTTCATAGAAAAAATATTTAGCATTTAATTTTTTGTCTATACGCAAAAAAAAAAATGTTGGTTTCTTTGAATAATATGTCAGTGATATAAAAAAAAACACTTGAAGCACAGGTTGATAACTTTCCCATTCACTTTTAAGATAATTTGAAAATTATATTAAAAAAATTGCTGGTTTATTGACCCACATTGCATCTCAGAGTGTTCTGTTTTATTCAGTATCATTCTGTTTGATCTCATCAAAGAGCAGTGGTTCAGAGTTATAATGATATATAGTAGAATTGCTGTAGTGTCTGAGGAAAAATCATGGAGATGAAAAATTGACTTTTCACTTGCCTACCATAACCAATCAAACTTTAATTAAAATTGTTTTAAATTAATTGACTTCAAAAATATCTTTCAAAGCTCATGTATCTATGTCATAGATATGTGAACTAAAGATGGTCTTGTAATGTAGTCACAAATAGCACTTTCCAAATACAGTGCAAGCTCTATTTTTACTATCTTTTCTACTGCCACAGGTAGAAAGAAGCATTTCTGTGAAGAAGCTTATTAGTCTGAATTCAGTGAAAAAGATCCTGTGGGAAATTGTTTTTGAGCTGTAGCACATCCTTTGTCAGGAATCATACATTCACATTTTATCTTTGATAAATAAATATTTACTTCATTCAGGTAAGTAGGCCTGTCAAACTGCAATTTTTAGGCCTAGCACTTCTGAAAATTGACTTATGCATACACAAGTTCACTGGAGACTCTTTGTTCCTTTTTTCCCATTATATTATTGAAAATAGCAATGTTTGACATATTTGTGCACAGAGATTTCTATGTTACCTGGCACTATAAAGGAGCTGAAAAATCTGTTTTTAGAATCTAGTCTCAGCTTGCTCACATTGTGAAAGGGCAAGAATGACTAGAAAAGCCATTTTTACAATAATAAGGGTAAGAAAGACAGTTCGTATTACTATTACCTTGAAGATCTTGAGTATTCAAATAACACCAGAACATTTTTTAGTTGAACTAAATACATCCATATCACTTTTAGAAAAAAATAAGCATGTGTATTTACATGTTGAGAGACTATACTACATAAGGGAAAAATAGCTACTATTCAGGGCAAGCATCCTGTTTACCTAAGTGAAGCTTACTCAGAATGGGATTTTCAATGTTTTGACCTACATCAAGTTTTGTTCACATGAGATGGGACTAAAAGGTGGGTCAAAAAGTGAGAGGACTTGCTCTGATGTTTTATTTCCTTTGCATACTCTGCTGAATTTTCGTCTCCTGGAATGTGCTTTTAATGTATTTTCGACAAACAGTTTCTTGTGATAGGTTCTTTAAGGATGGTTTGAAGATGTAGAGGTACACATTTTCTTCTCCACAAAAACTGTTTGAATCACAAAATGCTACTTTGTGTGTAGTGCACTGCAATGTTAACTGCCAATGTGGAGAATCAGATACAGTTTAATAGAAAATGTCCCATTTTAACCCTCATGGTGAAACCAGAACATGCCTTATATAAATAATTTTGTTATCACAGTATGCCAATATCCTACATTTTTTTTTTTTAATCTTTTCTAAACCAAAGGATTACAAAATTCACTTGTAAATATCTTCTGGCCATTCTAAATATGCCTGGGTTTTTTGTTTTGCTTTTTTTTAAAAAAAAAAAATAGATCAATATACAACTATGAGGGAGCGCTCAAACAATCCATGGCCATTTCTTTTAGCATAAAAGAAATGTTGGCGTTTTTATTCCGTGATCCACACAGAGAAGCTTGTAGGGGGTTCCAAATGAGATGTGAAAAACAGCAGAGATTTTGTTTCAAACTGGTAAATGTCACTGGAAGACACTGCACAACAGACTGACAAATGAACTGCAGCAAATTACCGGGACCACATGCTAATCACCTAACATTTTTAATCATTTAATTGAAAAAATAGATAATGGACACTTTTGCTTGAAATGATCCTGGCAGTTGCCAAGGTTTTGCCACAGAAATGGCAAATGCCAATTGTTAAAGGGAACTTCAAAATAAATCCTGAGGGGAAAAAAAAGGGCTGATGAGTTTGTTAAGAAAGATGTAAAGACTGTTTAGAAGAGTGGGTTAACTAGCAGATAGCCTAATGTGATACATTGAGAAAGAGCTGAAATAACTTTTGTAAAATGAACTACATGAATGATTCACAATATCCATTTGTGTGCTCCTGGATTTAAAAAACAAAAGCTGACAAGTCCCTACTAAAGACTTGTAAAAATTTAGGAATGAAGTTTTGAAGACAACAAAAAACCCTAGGGAACAAACTACTAGTTAGCCGAGATGAGAAAGTTGTTATGGATCTGGATGTAGATATCCCATGCTGTTCATCATATTAATAAAAAGTTCCAAGAAAAGCGCGAGTATTGAACACATTAATTATAACAAAAATTATGCTCATGGTTGACATATGCAAAATGACTACACTACTCAATAACTGGTGATATTACTCAGGAATTAGGTCTTAAGATTTTTATAGGCAGCTTTTTGAAACTAGCAGTGCTCAGTAAGAGTGAACATGAAAGAAAATAAAATACTGACAAATAATTATGAAGTGAACAGAGGAAAAGCAGAAAATGCCCTTAAGAATCTTGTGTAAACCCACTGGATGAGTGTAGTTAGGGAACTTCTCCCCATATTCTCTTTGCAAATGTCTATATAAGATTCATAAAGTCTGCTAGACAATCAAAGCTATCTGTGTCTTCTTTGCATGCAATCGGTAAATACACTGCAATGAAATGTGTGACTGATCTATAGTAAAACAAAGCACTTCCCAGAGGAAAAACATGTCTTGCTTGCCTTAAAGTTAATTTCTTTGTGCCTCTTTCTCAAGTATCTTGTCACAGCTCTTTTGGAGTCCAGACTTTTATCCATGATGCAAACATGTTATAAATAATCAGTTCAAAAACTCAAGTAATAGATAAAAATCTTGCTAATATAGCTATGCAAGAAGAAAACTAATTTTAGATAATAAAGTAGTTTATTTGTAAAAGATAATTTTCCTTAATTTTGTAGAAAACTCTAAAGAGGTCTCAGTGTAGCTCTTACAATTTGCACAAATAACACATAGTCTTAGGCTGTCAGAGCCTTAGTAGACCAAATTTGCACCAACACCAGAAGAGCTGATAGGCCACCTTTAAAGAACAAAAGGATTAGTTTGTTTTGCTGAAATGTTTTGATTGTTTGTTTGTTTGTTTCATGATTTTCCATCAGTTTCATGCTAGAACAGAATAATCCTGAAGCAGATGAGCCATAAGGATTTCAGGGCTGTAACAGATCATAATTTTATTTCCAGAGAAGACTGAAATATTATCAGAGAAAAATTGTGTGATATCTGTTAAACATTCAAAGAAAGCAACTAGCATTACTAACTAGATCAATGCCATTTGTCATGGGTACTTATGAGCCATATCAGTTCTTTAATTGCTGCTTATAAGTGCCTGTCAATTATTTTCTGTCACTTTTCCTAATATGCTACATATCTCTAATACCAAAAGTTTGTGTTTCTAGCTTTTCAGTCTTTGTCATCATGAATATAAAGTACAAATGGTAAAGTGACCAAACCCAGCTTTTGCCTCACTCTTTTATCCTCATTCTGTGTGTTAAGGATATCAACACTTTTGTAAAAGGACTATCCCTCCGGAAAGAAAATGTGAAGCAAAACCACAATAGTTAGAAAACTGTTAAAATGGATAACAATGTGAGAAACACAAGAAATAGAATTTCAGGAATATCCATGTAAATTCATGAGTTAATGGACAGGAAATTGACCTTTGACAAGGTCAAGTTTTAATATCATGGATATTATAACCTGAGAGAATCTAAAAAAAAATTCTGCTTCCTGTATTCACAGATGGTTTAATACAGGAAATGTTTTTCAGGAATTCGATATACATCTTTTTCATTCAGTCTAAATCAGTGAAAAAAGAGCACCTTGAGATCATAGGACCTTAACAACAAAGAGCCTGTACATTTCTACATAAGGTTGTCTAATGATTTGCAACTCGGTCAACAACAAAATTCAAGGATGATCTCAACAAAGAAATTTTACTTACTATAGAGACTCTAGCTGATAACTGTGTTTGATAGGCAGAGAAAGGGACTTGTAAGAACATAAAAACCTGTATTTATTCATTTCTGCATAGATGCTTTTGTAAAGAGAAATATTATCCTTGGTATTTTCAAGACAGGCACTTTGCTGTAGTTCAGCTGATAATTAAAGCAGTTAGAAACTGACTTTCCACATCTCAAGTACTGTGTTCGGTTTTGCACTCCTCACTCTAAAAAAGACATTGAGATGCTGGAGGGAATCCAGAGAAGGGAAACAAATCTGGTGAAAGGGCTGCAGTACAAGTCTTAAGAGCGATGAAGGAGCTGGTAATTTTTATCTTAGAGGAAACAAGCCTGGGGAGAGTCTTCTGAAAAGAGTTTGTAGTGAGGTGGGTATCAGTTCTCTTTTGCCAAGTAGCAAGGGAAAGGATGAGAGAAAATTGCATCAGGCTCACCAAGGAAGTTTAGATAAGATATTAGAAAAATTTATTTACAGAAAGTGTTTTAAACCATTGGAGCACACATGCCAGAAAAGTGGTGTAGTCACCATCCCTTAAACTGTGACTCATGCCCCAACTTTGTGCTTCTTTCTTTGTGGCTTGAAACTACTTTTTTACCTTACCTGGGACTTAAAGTGGTGTGTTTGTAAATAGAGAAGTTCCTACTTAAGAAAATCATATTAAAGTGTAATACTAATTTTTCCTACATAGAAAAAGGCAAAGTATTAGTTCAAAGTCTGAGATTCATTCTTGTACAAACAAGCATTGCAGACACGATGAATAATCTTCAACTGCATCTCTGTACAAAGTAGTCTTTTACCTTTGAGCTGAGCATCTGGACACCCTTTACAGGCAATGAAAAGGTCCTATGGGGCATGATTCACCTTCTAAAGCAGACTTAAAATTGATGGTAGATGTATGAGAGGTATCTTATATCAAACTTATTAGAGGAAACTGCCTAGTACACTTTAATTCTATAAGATAGCTACAATTAAATTACTGTAATTGCTGAAGAATATGTCAAACTTCTTGCCAAGAGCTATTAGACTTCAAATGATCTTAAATTTAGCTGCAGTCAAGTTGTTTAAAGGATTGAAAGAGCCATTCAGCCTGCTCAGTCTCTCCTAAATTTTTTTCTTAGGCAGTTTCCAGAGCTTACTCTATGTCAGACTGTATTCAAAGGGCTCCTTCTTCTTCCTTAATTATCAATTAAAAAAAGTTATTATCAATTATTATCAAAACAAATGATCCATTTGTCTTGTGGTGTGCAATAGCACATGCTCATCTAGGTGGAATAGGAAATAACCTTTGTTCACCAGGAAAATTAGAGTCCAAAATTGTTCAACGTCAAGCCATAGAATCATAGAACATCTCCAGGTGGAAAGGACCTACAAGGATCATTGTGTCCAACTCCCTTTTTCTGACAGGACTACCTAAAATTAAGTTATGACTAAGAGCATCATGCAGGTGTTCCTTGAACTCCATCAGATTTGGCACCATTACCACTTCCCTGAGAAGCCTATTCAAGGGACCAATCACCCTCTTAATGGAAAGCCTTTTCCCAGTGTCCAGTTTGAACTTTAACTGATGTAGCTTCATTCCATTTCCTTGTGTCCTATTCATGATCACCAGAGAGGAGCTCTGCACCTCCTGCTGTCCTAACAGCAAGTCATAGGCTGTGATAAATTCAGCCTTTTCTTCTCCAAGTGGAACAAACCAGCTGATCCTCATAATTTCCCTAAAGACTTCACTTTTTTTTTGCCCTCTTCTGGACACACTTTGCTGTCCTTCTTACATGTGTCACACAGAAATGCACACAGAACTTGAGGTGAAGCCACAGCAGTACAGGGCAGAGTGGGACAATCACCTTCCTCGGCTGGCTGGCGATGCCGTGTGTGATGTGCCCCAGGACACAGTTAGCCCTTTGACTTTCTTCCTCATTAATTGCTTAGCCATACAGATCAATGAGGAAAATACTGGATTTTTTGAGGTGCTAAATACAGTTCAGATTCAAGCTGATGATCCTCTCATGAGGCATGCAAATCTTCACTTCTCCTGTAAATATCGACTGCTTACCTGTTTCCTCTTTCTAAAAGCATTGCTAACCAGGTGTCCTTGTGACTATAATGCTACAACCTATAAGACATTACAGAAAGTTTCTAAAGAGAGAAGATGATAATTCAGTCCTTCTTTTGAACTCAGATTTTCTTTTTCTCATACCAGTATGTCAAGCTCATTATTACCTGACTGTATTTTCTCTTTCTTGTCTGGACCTGAATGCTTCTATCTCTCAGAATCCTGCATGAGTATTTGTGCTGCTTATTCTTTCTGGTGTTACAGGAATACACTGTGATTATAAGTGGCTGTAAAAAAAATTTAAACACCACAGAAGGAGCTAAGCAGTCATCCCAGTGTTTTTGTGACAAAGAAAGATATGACCAAATAAATACACAATCCTGATTTAATTAACTTGTATAGAGGAGAAAAAGGGTTATTAAATGTCAGCCAACTGGAGTGGTAAACTGGAATTTAAAAATTATGATTACCACAGCTTCATGTTTTCTGTCAGAGGGACTTGGTGCTACTGGTTTTTTTAAAGTATGTCTATTTTCTTAACTAACTCATTAGCCAATTTTTTTTTTTCCTAATTCTAGCTTTCTCCATCTCAAAACGTATTTGGCTCAGAAAAGTTGTTCTTGCCTTGTTGTAAAACCTCTTTTGATTATAAAAATGAGTCTCAGGATGACAACTGACTGTGCAAGTACAGAAGTTTAAGTTTTGTGTGGCATGTTTTTTAGAATACTTGAAAAAGACCAGAAATTTTCTATTCCTTTTGGGGGGGGGGGGGAAATTGTTTTTTTTCTATCTCTTTCTACCCTAATATGCAGCTCCTACTTTTCATTTAGTGCCCAATCCTATACTCCTTGTAGAGTAAAATGTCTACAAACTGTACAAGACTTTTGTCTGAGAAAAGGCCATAGTTCTGGTGCTCAAAGAATTCACAAGCTGTTGGACATTGTCTTATAATAATTAAATTACACTGTTGACTTTTTTAATAAATACCATCAATCTCTTTCAAAATGTAATGGGTTTGGTGTGGGGGAGGGGTTGCAAGGTGAATGTGCTTCCATTTCTTGATTAATTGATGTCATTACTGGTTAACTGCCCTGATTAAATATCTATTTAAATACTTCATTTTAGAGCCAGAATATCTTGTATTTTTATACACCATTCTAATTCCTGTTTCACTTGGTTTCATCACAGTATTGTAGCTGACATTTGCACATTATTTTAAATTGACTGTCTTTAGCACAAAAGTAATTTTTGGAGGCTATGTTAAAAATTAATCTGTATTTTAAACCCTAAGTGTTTGTGCATGATGATCCCTAGAGTACTGACTCATTTTGTCTTGAGGCACTATTAGGAAACAATCTAAGCATATCTGTACATTCCTTGTATTTCGGAATCCTTTGGGAAGGTGTTTATTTTAATAAAGAGTACCTATCTCTCAGTAACAACTGCTCAGGTAACTTATCTCCTCAAACAGTCAATTTAGAAATAAATCTAAAATAGGAAGAATTAATCTGGATATGATACCTAATGAAATATAATCCTTATTCCCTATTAGCCTGGAATTCAGTGCCGGGCTGAAATATGTAAATGTTTTGACAGCATTTCAAAGTACTTACGCTTTTTCCAAAGCTGCCTGTTGTATGCAAGGCTATCTATTCATTACCATTGTATAAAGTTTGATCTTACCTTAACTCTAAATTTTTAATGATTTTTCTCTGGGCAATGGCCAAATGCTGTGAGATTTTTTGACTTCTTTCCCTCCAAGAAGGTCTAAGTTGTAACATGATTTTAGGAACCGATATTGAATCTCTTTTGAAAAGTAATCAGTGGTGCGAATAACCTCTTCTACAGGGATTTGAACACCTGAGCAACACTTCTAAGTCAACAGGCACAGATTAAGGAACTCAGAAAGGATGCTAGGAATCTCTGTGGGGAGAAAAACCTCCTCTATTTTATTGCAGACTTTTTGGAAAATAGACAAGCACTGATAAGAAGGCCTTAGGTTTTCGAAAGAGTAGGAATACAGATTGGATTTTGATGGGCATAGACTTACAAACATATGAGATGATTAGGTTTATAAAACCAGGTGAAGATAATTAGAACATTCAAGTTAGTACACAATGAACCAGCAAAAGGAGAGAATGTGAAAGACTGAAATTCTGAGGATGATTCTGTCTCATTCACAAAATATGTGACATTATATTATACCGTATCTTGTATTTTATGCTGACTTCTAAGTGTTCATTACAGAAAATGCCTATAATTGTTCCAGTCAGAGAAAAGCATGAAAAAGAAGGAATCCAAAATCTCAATTATTTGCATATTAAAGCTACTGTTTGTGTCAGCTAAAGTGAAATAGTTTTTTATTCAGCTTTAAACATGGGATGACCTAAATAATGTGCAAGCTTGTGTTTTTCTCCATAATACCCTCGGGCTATGTCAATATTTTCTTCATATTCTTTTTGTCATATAAATATATAGATACATTCTACTCTGGAAAAGAAAGACACATTGTCAATCCCTACCATCTGACTGTCTTTTATTATAGAAACAGGCTTCTAAAGGCAGAAAGATGTTAACTTTATACATATTGGTGTGTGTTTATATATAAACTTTATATATATATATGTATTTGGTTTACATAAAGAAATATAGAAATATTTTCTATATATATAAAATATGTGAGGAATATATATCTATAGAATACATATATATCTGTATGTTAATATATACTTGGTATATATTTCTAGATGAAGCAATGCATGTTTACATTTTCTAATCAACATCCTGAGAATGAGCTCCCAAATAAACCAACTACTTAACAGCAAGTATTATCCAAGCAAAGTGAAATATTTTTTCAGCCAATTCCTTGCTGCATATGTTCTGTGCTGAAGCTTAACACAAAGGACAGGGGACACTGCAAACACATCGAACTAAAATGGCAATGTTGTGCTGAAATGCACTAAAGGATAGTTATGCATATAAATTGTTGTCATTAATTCAGTTTCTGAAATCGATACAAGTGCTCCCTCCTGAAACAGTAGAGGTCAAGGGAATTGTATTTACTAAAATAAATTGAAGACAATTTTCTTTTCCTATCAGGGAAAAACTTCTATTTGCCAAACGCAAAGCCGAGGGGAGCAATAGCTTTCCTTGATAGGAAAACATCCTGATAGCCCATGTGAGACTTGCAGAACTTTAGCTGTTATAAGCTTCCTCATATGTATATTATTTACATTTTTATACAGGCTGCTAAAGTGTTATTGTTATTCCAAATAAAATCTTCTGCAAAAGTCTGAAAGGCTTTAGAGTTGTCCTGTCATTCAGGTACTGTGTGCACTCAGCTGTTCTTCATTCATGTTCTTTTGACAACTTACTGCTTTCTGGAAAAAACCCCAATGTATATATTCTGGAAATATGCTGTGGCCTACAAGACCACCAAACAGGAGCATTCGGGAGTTGTTTTTATGCTAGGGATGTAACGAGGCCATTTTTGTTCAAAGTCCTCAGACTTATCCAAAGTGTACTTTACTTCTATTTTAGAATATCTCTTCTGATATCAGAAAGTATTTCATTGTTTTCTCCTTTTTTCTTATTTCCCAAGGAACTGATAAAGTGTTATTCACGATTCTAGAAACTTTGTAGTTATTTTATTTTTCTATAACAATGAAACTATTTTCAGTGCAAACATGCTATGTTCCAGTATTATTTCAAAAATACTCTCATCTCATAATAATTAATATACTTAGATCCAAAGAATAGAAAATAAATAATTTCTTTAAATGGACAATATACTTAACATCTTAAATACATATTTTATCAATCCTATCTTCCAAGACTCTCAGTTTCTCTCATGCATCCTATAGTTTAACATCTATTTTCATATTAATTTACAATTTGAGATTTCTGATCCAAACAGGGACAGAGGCAATCCTTGTTTAATCCCTGTATAGGTTAAAATTCCATGGCTTTTGAAGGGAATTTGTGACTTTCTCCTAGTGGAATTCTTCCTGTTCTGGAAAACTAAACGAAGCAACCACCAACCCCACACCTGACACTCCAAAACATCTTCAACTCAGGGGTCTTCAGTTACGCTCTTCTGATGTTGCATTGGCTGTTGCTTATACAAGGTTTCAGTGTTATTTACTTGTACTGTGGATCTTAACCTTATATTTGTATTTAAAAAGCATGCATATAACTTTGAGATTGTCTGATCCATGTCCAAGCACCCAGTCCTTAAAAGTATCTTTTTCTGGAGCCCAGGCAAAATGAAAGATTTAAAACAAATCCATTGCATCATGCTAAAATGTACAAAAATAGGGATTTAGATGGGAAGTCCATGGTGAGGAGAGTAGAAGTAAGAATACTAGGTGGGAAGAGAGCTCTTGAATAAATCATTCCAAATTAATAAATCCCAAATGAGTAAATCCCTCTGACAATCAGACATGAAATACAATTGCTGTTGAACTAATTTTTATTACTGATAACACGGGAGACAAATGCATGAGGAGATTATGCTTTAAAAATTATATTGAAAGAGCTTAACATATTTGTTTTAAACTGAAGAAACCTAAAACAATAGAAAGTAATTTCAGAATCTGAGCCTGGATTTTTGTGTGGGATTTTTGCGCTCAGTGCCCAGAGCGTGGCCATAGCAATGCAGAAGGAAAAGTACTAAAATAAAGATTTCCTGCTCTAGATGTTTGAGCAGTTGGAGATCAGCTCTGCAACCCAGAATCCCACCACCCTCCCAGGTTTCTGCTGCCAGAGTACATTTTCCTATTGCCACAAAAATTACCAGCTGATTTTTAGTTCTTGTTAAAATAGTGTCCTGCTTCAGTGCTGTGGGAGAAGTTAGGCAAGAGATAACGCTTCAAGTAGGAGGTCCCATTTTTCATGTCTTAAAAAAAAAGTTTATTTAACTTAATAAGACTGCTTCCTTTTCCATTATTTGTTAATGAAGTGCAGCTGGACCAGGTGACCTCCAGAGACCCCTTCCAACATCAACCATTCTGTGATTCCAAGAGTCTGTAGGCTTTAGTTCTGTCAAAGCTGGTATATCATTCATATTTGTTTATTCAGGACATAAAAAGCAAACCTTGTAATTCAGGCTTGACACTGACACTAAGGGTTTGTTGTGAGCACTCCACACACTTTAACCTGCTGATAATGTTTAATTTTTTTCTTCCATCTTGTTCTTTCTGCAACAAGTTGACATGGAAACGACTGAACAATATTATTATACCATCCAAAAAATGATGCAATTTTTCATGAAGGCACCTGATTGGATGTACATGACCAACAGTCATTTAGAGGTACTTTCTTCTCCAGATTATAAATACCTATGCAATGCAATCCAAAGCATGAACAAAATTAGAAGTTATTTGGTTTATTGTAAAGAGAACACCTAGATTTTTTCTCATCTCAACACCATTGAGGCTGTATTCCTGAATAAATATCCAATTACCCTAAAAAAAGATTAGACAGCTAGTTCACATGAAAACCTTGTATATATATACTTAAACATGGGAGGTGAAAACATGGGATCAAATTACTTCTGTTGGCTGTATAGGCAATAGGAAGATATATTTTAAAAAAAAATCTGCTTTATCTTGAACAAAGTACCTGCTATGTGTCAGAAAAATGCAGCTCAATAATGCAATTTGCATTCTCTGTAGGGAAGTAGCCCAGGTACAAACATCCTCTCTGAAAATCTAGAAAAAGCTGAATGGCTGTTATTTGATAATTGGACCAAAAGACATATAACTGGTAAACTATAAGGAAGCACACACTGTACAAAATATCCTTGCTAATGCTTGAAGCACAATATTATTACCAGGCAAAGAAAAAACAAGCAAGCAAACAAAACACCTGCACTGTATGATAACCATTCAATTTCTGAAATAAAAACACCTCAGGGTAAATATTTAAAACACAAATAATTTCTCAAGCTTTTGTTCAGGGGATGCATTATGTCAAACATTGTTCTCAATTAAAGAAAGTAAAATCTGAAAGTAATTTACATGTGTTATTTCTGATAGATGCTAATGACAGGGACATTGTCTTTTCTTTCAGAGTAATTTGTTTGATGCTATTTCAGCTCCTTGCTTTTAAAATGTCTTATCTAAAGTGAATACTCATTACTATAAGGCTATTTGCTATACCCAAGATCAAATCTAGAAATAGGTCTTTGCAAGATTATTATCAATGTCTGAAAATCTCTCTTTGTGCTAGCCAAATGTCTGTGTTGGTCTTCATATAAGCCAATTTTCATATTTCCTAAATGTGTACTTCTTCATTCATTCTTTCCTGGTCCTTTCTTCTTTCTGTCATGGTCATCTTTTGGCCAGTACCCTATGTGCTTCAGGATTCTCCACTTCTCATTTTTGCAATTTCCTTTTTGTTATGACTTGGATGGCTTGCATCTGATATATGCTGTGTAATCTGGAAATCAGTGGTGGTGTATTCCTACCTGAAATATGTCCCAGTTCTCCATCAAGGAATTGATGTTAAGTAGTGAAACAAAGGTAATAAAGTTAAGAGGAATAAATGTATAGAAATGAAAATTGCCAGTGCTAACACAGAAATAAAACTGAAGAAGTGCAATGCACTAAATTCAGTTTTCTCCAGAAAAGTGAATTGTATCTTACTGACTATTCTGACACAAATGATATTTGAAACCAAAAGAAGTTTGAATAGAATAGTTTGAAAATCTGGATTATTATCATATGTCTGAAGAGTAGAAAATGCTTGAAAAGTCAGGAAATGTAATCCAGGACATCTCAATAGGCTATCCTCCATAAAATTTAGATCACATTAGGAAGAAAAGAGTAGAATACCACATTGATTTACAAATATAAATAATTCCAGAATAATCTAATTTTATATATATATACCTTTATGTATCTCATATATATAGATAACATATTTATATCTATATCTATCTTAACTGAGCCTCTAAGACAAGAAAATGCAGCGAATCTTATCATCTGGACTTCAGCAATATGATATATTGGTGCCATATGAGAGTTCATGTCTCAAGGTGGAAAAATGGGGAATAATTAAAATACTATGAAATTGGTAAAGACCTGAAAATAATAGTGATAGCACCTGGTCCATTGGGAGAAATACAGAGCTGAAATGTTAACAGTGGCATTAGCAGTGGAGTTTCTTAAGATTACCATTGAGACTAGGCTTACACAGTTTTTTTCAGTAAGAATTTAAAGACAATGTAGAGGAAAACTCTGACAAAATTTCTGTATAAGTTGGAAGCACCATTTATATATAAGACAATAGGAATATTACTTTCCTCGAGGACTGGAGCAGTGACAATGTCATGAAAATTAATGATGTTGAGCAAAGGACTGAGACATACCTACAAGGAACATACTTTGCTATAAACTGAGAATTTTTCAGCTGGAAATGAAAAAATCAGAAAAAAATTTGGTATGAAGATTAATCTGATGAATACCAAAGTGCAATCTGAAAGTTATTTGAGGAAAGAATTGTATTAAAATCTTGTATTTCTATTAAATCCTAATACGAGCCATTGTACTCATAAAATATCATCTAGAGTCCTGTGTGTACTCCTGCTCATTCTTATTTAAAAATTTTTAATTTTAAAATGAAAAGATGCAGAAATGGCTTTTAACAAAATTAGGAGAATGAAGACAATTTTATTTTATGAGAGGAAAGTAAATGAATTTAATTTACGAATCCTACCAAAATTGAGGTTAGGAGAAGAAATATGGTTACATTACAAAGACATCGGGGGAATAAGCACTGGGAAGAGAGGAAGATGTTAAGCTAAAAGGTGGTCGTGAATGAGAACAAGCATTTTTCACTGATCAAGAATAAATTTATTCTGGAATTTTAGGAGAAGGTTTTTCAGTAAGCAAAATTCCAGTATATCCTTGCAGTAGAAGCAGAAGCAACTGGAAATCTAATTAATTTCTATGCAATTCCTGACATATTTTTGATGGATATACCTGTAATACAAAGGAACGGTATTCAGCAATCTGTGATATAATTTAAAAGCCTATGATCATGATAAACATATAGAAAAATTACCCCTTTCAATTAAATATTATATATTTCGTTAGATCTGCAGCAGAATAAATATTGATTTTAAGAGTACCACAATGACTTCATCACAGTTTAGATACTGGAAGACAAAACCTTTGCTGAGTGTAATGTTAGGTTTTGAACCAAGTAATGACCATTTTAATCTTTTATAAAAGCTTCTCTGATTTCTTATTCTCAGAAGACAGTAAATCTTATTATTTATTTTTATAGCATTCCAGTATGTCTGCAGTCCTTGCCTTGCCACCATTTCAATTAGCATAGATTATTCTAAAATATTCTTAATATATGATGTTTACAGGAATTAAGCTTTATAATGAAAGGCTAATTTTAAAATAACTAAGATTACTGTCATGAGCTATGTATACTGATTTTCCTAGATAAACTGCCGAAGTTGTTATTTGGAGACTGCATTAAAAACCTATATTGTTAGTAAACGATGAATGAAAAATAATTACATGTGTGCTATGCAGAGGAAAAATAGTCTGGTATTTATTACTCTGTAGGCTGATGAAATTGGGCAGGATAAATGAATGTGTTGAGTGAAATATCACATAGCAGAAAAGTATTCAAAGAAAATCTCTACTAATATTAACCTTCTTGAAGACAAATTATTCTGGAAAGAAATAACTAAAAGAACTCTAACTAACTGTTTAACTCAAAATTTTCATTATGGAACTCAACATTTCTAAGTGTTTTGTTCCTGCGTCCTTGCTTCCTTACTTAAAATAATAGCTTCGTTATGAAAAAAATTTACTTGCATTTCTCAAACAAAAATTGCCTATTTCTATTGATGAAGGGATTATGTAAAAATACAAACTCAGCAGATCCCTACTGCCTGACATTCATGAAGCTTCATCCTACCTAAATTTTGACACTGAAGTTACAGGAGCCAGTCTCCTTCTGTGCTGTCCTTATCTGACAAAAAGCTTGCTTAAAGTTGGAATTACCTCACTCATTCTTTCTTTTGACAATTAAGTGGCAAAAAAAATGAATGGGGAAAAGTCAGATGTTAGGTGTTTATTCAGCAGAATGCTAAAGTATATCCCAAAATGCTTTACCAAGTAACACACAAATCTCTTAAGTTATTTAGGGCCCTAAGTGCCCTTGAAATCCCTGGGAATTGAAGAGTCACCTTCCTTTATGGACTTCTTCCTTATGACAGATAGTGCAAGAGATAAAATACTTTAACATAAAGCTGAATTGCCTTAGAGTTATGTGGCTCCCAAATGTAACAGATCTATAAAGCTCCTTAACATAAATGGCTTAAGAGAGCTGGTGAATGAACATCTTCTACATAAAAAATTAAGGCTGTAAGTACACCAAGGTAGATGCTGTGCATTACTTGATAGTATTTAGATAACTGAAAAATAAGTCTTAGAAAATGCAAACTTTAGAGCTGAAAGCATAGATTTTAAAATATTTGAAGTAAATTAAGTTTGGGATTGTTTTCAGTTGGTTTTGATTCATTCTTTTGTAGTCATCATGAATATAATTTTTTAAAAAATACAGGGTTTGGTAAATTTACTTATAAGTCTTTATCCAAGACGCTAGGACTCTGTTAATCACAACTTAACAAGCTCATTTCATATTTTACTTGTCAATGATATTCAGAAAGCATAACACAAATACAAATACCATCGGTAAAATCAGTTTAGAGATGTGCATTCATGACACATAGAGTATATACAGTGATAGCTGGAAGCAGCTGGCTTTTATCAGATACCATATTATTTTTAAGTGTATTTGAGAAGTAGTTTTATTTACTGGTTTCTAAGAACTGGTGAGTCAAAGGAAAAAAGTCAAAGTGATAAACAGTGCTAATTACATTTTATAGTTGTATATATAGTTATTAATAGTAACTAACTCAGACACCAATTGTTTAAATCAGACATAAGTTTGTTAAATATGTAGACAACCTAAAAATACAACACAAATTTTCTTTAAAGAAACGTCTTGAAAGTTGATCAAAAAGAAAATTAAGAATATTTAAAATCTAATATAACATAACCCTAGATGTATTACTTATAGCATATGTACACCAGCAATACCTTAGTAAAGGAAATATCCAACACTTGGCTTACCATTCAAAATTTTGGTCAAGCTTTTTCCCCTAAATAAGTATTTTTCTTTTATTGGTTGGAGGGCAGCACTGTAGCCACACGTAGTAGACTGAAAACAAATAATTTTTACAATATAAGGTGTCAAGGTGAAATACATGCCACAGCTTCTTATAATACCTGTGAACACTGGACATGTTTTTCATGGTGACAGTTATGCTCAGATTTGCCTTCAAGAGAGAAAAATATCCTCTTTATATTCTTACCTCTTGTTTCTCCCACTTGGAGTATTTTGGCATCTGCAAAGGCCCAGAATAAAGTAAAAAAGGTGATACTGACTCCTGATGGATAGTTTCTGTTTATGTTTTTCAGTTTTGGGAGTCAAATGTGCTGAGTGCTCTACACCACTGAAAATAAACAACTGAAGGAATTGTCATAGAGATTTGGTTATTCCTATGGTAATGCCCCAAAAATGCCAGACAGGACAGAATTTCCAGTTTGCATTTTAACACACATGCTTTCCTACCTTAGGCTGTGGGCAGGTTACTGTGGTTTTATTTAAACAACTTAATTGCATCTCCTGATCACTCATGTTCCTGAAAGCAGAGTTGCCAGCTGTGGGTTTCTTGCTGGTCTATTGCTTTTCAAATAAAATGCATTTCTTTAAATTATCTTGGTAGTAATGCCTGATAATTTTAGATGTACTGTCTAAACTACCAATACAAGTCCAGTCCTGTTGCTAATGTTCTAAAAATAATTTTCTCTCACAAATTACTGACAAGCTTGGGGGGGGGGGGGTGTTCCAGTCCAAATTTGAGGTATAAACCATATCTTCTTGGATGACTTGCACCTTAATACAGTGAAGTGTCTCCACAAATCTGAGCTGCCTTTCACTATTGCCTGACAGATGGACCCAAGCAATGCATTACAAAGTATTTCTTATTCTCACAGAAAGATAATGAAATTTAAACCTGGTGTTTCTCTCAAAGGAGAAGAACATTCTTTAAAGGGTTTCTATTTTTTAGTTTTGTTGAAACAGGTAACTATGAAATTACCTACATTATATAATACATGCAATTTGGAGGACAATCTTTCTTAAAGCTAACTTGTGATGCACTATAATCTTTTGGACTTAATAACAAGTACGTTCTTGACTTATAAAGAGAAGAATTAACTAAAGCATTGTAGACACTGTATAAAAATTTTAAAATAGCTACAATGAACCTTTGCTTATTCTCTAAAATAAAGTGCTTTTCTGCAACCAAGCAATACAGTTAAAAAAAAAAGATATTTCTATTCAGTACTGAGGTACATATTATCCTGCAAAATAGCAATGAAGTGGAAAAACAAGAGGATATTTCTTTCAGGTCAGGCACATCTCTTGTGACAGATATAGATAGAGTGATAGATATAGATATTGTGATAGAGTACCTTAATTGAGACAGATCTGGACAGATAAGGCCTCCTAAACTATCAAAACTGTAGTCTTCAAAAGTGTTTTTATTTTCTCAACAGAAAGGATTCAGTCATTTCAAGAGTAAATTTTATACCAAGGGAGATAAAATGAATAATCGACTGAAGATTCTTCTCCATTGACTGTAAAATCGGACATTATCAACTTATTCAGACTTAAACATCTTATTACTAGATATATAATAATACATAATTATTGCTCTATAATTATATATATGAGTATATGTTTATGAGTAGTATATTACTAACATAGTTTATCGGAAATTTCTAATAGATAAAAATCTAATTCTTTCAGTAAAAATCATATAAACTTTAAATAGAAAAGAAAATAACAAAAGGTTGTATTGCAGATGTGCTTTCTTAAGTTCTTTTCCTTATAAAGACTTGTCTTAATACTCTCACAACATAGATCTTTGAATCAAATGCAATCACAAGATGATAGGTATAAAAGGGTTTGAGAAGTAAGAGTACCTGTGGCTATATCAAATGGCCCATTTAATAAAATACCCTCTTCTCTTTGTATTAGAAGTCATATCATGATACACACACTCCAGATAATCAGCTATATTAGATTAAAATCACACATACATGCTGAATGTATTTTTACTTAACTTTTAAGGAAGATTAAAACATCTGACACGGGTTTCTTTTACACTAAACAAAATATTGCTCCCTGTTTCAAGTTGTGGTAACTCTTGATGGGCTGTAAATATGGTTACATAATTACCACTTCATGTTGTAGAGTGTTGCTTGAAATGACAACCATAAAGGGAGTCTGCAAGGAAATTTATAAGGTTAGCCTTACCAGGAAGGTGCTGGCCTGGGACTTTGAGTTTTTGGTTCAGTTCCAGGGTCTGATGTATCTTTAACTGTGTGGTCTTTGGCCTCAACTGTAGAAACAGAGATGATACTTTTCTGTCACCATTGGATTTTGTAACAATAAATGGACTAATGTTTGGGAAGCATGGAAATAATGCATTGATGGTGGTCATGAAAGTAATAAATAGAATGTCAGTTTGTTAGAAAATTATTCAGCTCTAATCAAAATAAATATCTACATGAAAACCAGGAAACAAAAAATTCAAAATGTTTTGTGTGTGGTCTAAAAACATAGCATAGACAGACTTAATTTGGTTATATATTGCTATCACAGATTATATAGTTATTATAATCCTTTGTTCTATCTAATACAGAAAAAAGAGCTGCCTTTGTTTTGTATAACAGTGATGATAACAATCAAGTTATTTAACTGACCTAACTATTAGCACAGAAATAAAAACTTGGTTCATTTTAAAGAGCTGAAAGCAAAAGATCCTTGAGAGAATTAAAATGTTTCTTCACATTATGTATATTTTATACATAAAACTGCAGGGGATACTTGTTCAAGCTTGTTGCCATAAAAGACTTGAAAAGAGAGAAAGGACTGAACATTTAAGATGGGGAAAATATTTTATGCGAAAAGTGTATAACTTAGACATGTTATAGCAAAGATATACTTCTAACAAAATAATACATAGCATATTTCAAGTAAGGTTTGCCATGTATTTCAAGTAAAGTTATTGCTTTCACATGACAAAGGACAGAATGACACAGAGAAGAATTACCCCATGTTTCTGTAAAAGCAAAAATACCAAACTTCTCACAAAGAAATGCAGGCAATTTTCTTGTCCGTGAGCATCAGAAATGATGAAGCCTATTCCCTGCAATTCTGCATCTTGTGATTGATTGACTTCTATTGTTGGCTGAAGTATTTATAATGTGTCTCTCTGGCTGTGTCTAGGTGACATCTGATCCAGCAACCAAAGAGCCCCAAAGACTGCAGGCAGGGGTTCATCCTTAGCCTCTGTCAGGGCTACGTGCTTTCTTCACACTATCATCCACACAGATGAAATCTTCTTATGTATCCCAAAGAGCTCCCATGACCAGGGAATCAAAACTCCAGGGTTATGTGCATCAGAGATCAACTGAGATGTATCTAAAGTATGAACCTTCATGAAGAAGCTATTTGTGCCTGCCTCAGCTTTTGTATCAGAGAGGCTCTTCCTCCTTTCTCCATTTGCTACATTTACAAAGCCCAGAAACAATACCTTTTTGAAAACCTTTTCAACATTTTTTTGTTGACATTAGAAGTGGAATAAAAAATTTACTGAGAGGAGCACAGGGATTTTACACACACACACATAGACACACACAACATAACTGCATGTACCTAGTTTCTGTATAACACCAGCCTTCAAAACTCAGTGAAAAAACCAGAATGTATTGTAATCAAATACTGGCCTTTCTTTTTCTACTATTCCTGAGTTTTTGGGGTAAAAAACTTCACATATAGGTCCAACAAATAAAACCCTCCATGTTGCTCTATCCAGAAAACTGGTCATACAACTGAGCAATACGAAGAAATGGAGTAGAATGGACCATGCAAATTCTGGTATCTTACTGATTGAGAAAGGTATGGGTATGTAGTTATATCTGTGTCAGAGAAAGTCCCTGCAGGAACTATTGAGTCTAGAGACAGATTTTACTTACACTTATTTAAAAAAATAAATTCAAAAAATCATCTACTGTGAAATTGTTCAGATGAAATACTTCATTGTCCCATTGATGGATAAAATTGATTTTAGGCTTTGTATCACAAAGACAACAAAAGAAACACTTGATTATGTTTAAATTAGAGATGCTTATGATATTGATTGAAGTGGTGGAGTGCATATTGTGGATATTTACTCAATTTCACTATTTCTTGCTTACATGCAGATTTGTCTATTTACAAGAAAAGCTGTGATTTCTAAATCAAATACTCAGTTAAATAGTAGTTAACACTTCTGGGAAAGACAAGTGCTAAAGTAATGAAATTCCATGGAAGATGGATAGAGTGTTTGCAAGCACTTGTTAACGTTGCTAAAACTATAGAAGTTTCATATGTTTGTCATAGAGACCTACCAATGGGTCAAGAATTTCCTGATGGTTCATCATTTCCTAGAAGGAGTATTTGTTGTGTTATGATATTAGTTTATTTATTTATTTATCAAGAATTGTCAAGAAGATAGACAAGCAAAATTATATCAAATAAAATATAAGCCTTCCTTCCCATTGTATTTTAACTCTAGAAATTATTACAGGTAAAATACTTGTAAATGCTTGTAGACAAAAAGAGATCAAGAGTAAGCTCTCTGAGAAGCTGTACATCTGGAATAACAAATAAGAATTCTGCTAGTTGGGCTCTAGTCCTGATATTTAAATCCCCTCTGGTAAATGCAGCTAGGTTTTATTACCGTCAAAGGAAGGTTCTGAGGAAGTACTTGAGTCTACAACTAGGATTTGGGCCACATAATCTAAAGCAGACTATAAAGTGGAGAAATAACAGAGGAGTTTGAAAGTGTCATCTGAAAAGTATTCTTCATTCTCCTAACCTAACACACATTGCAAATTCTAATCAATTTTAGTAGAAAGTGAGTTAGTGAAATGCCTAACACGTTAAACATTGTACTAAAGTGGTTTAATGCTATTTTCCATTTTAATGTTTTTCTTTCTGCTAGGGGAAGAAGAGTTAAAGTCTAAAGCAGGAAAGCTATTTTACTTCTGCTCAGAAAGCAATTAAGGCCCTTTCCCCAAAAAGGAAGGAAGTGAAAATGAAAATTTGTCAATTCCCATGAAATTAAAGAGTGGGCAATATATTGTCACAACCCCGTTCTAACCAGATTTTCATGAGGTTAGTCCCCGAGATAAAGACAGGGAGTGTGTTTGCATAGGTCATGATGGATTAACTTCTCTCTAAGGTCAGTGAAAAAGCTGAGTTAGGGAAAGTATGATAAATTGAAACCTAACTGATTTGATAGATAGCACCTATGATGATACAGTTTGTTGCCAAGTTTAAGAAGAATGTGCTGAGGCCATATATTTTAGCGAAGTTCTCCACTTAGAATTACAGTCTGGCTGTCCAGCTTCTTTTGCATTGTTTCCCTAATGAATTTACACATCATGTGTGGTACTAGGACCAATTAAATAGAAAGACCAAATTAAATAGAAGGACCACAAAATGTAACTCAATACAGAATTAGTATTACACATAAAACTTTAAGATACAAGAATCTAGGATTGGATTCAATGCAAGCTTGTACTGACATTATCTAAATTTGAAAATAACACCATTCTTTTCTATGCTTCTGAATGTCTGATTAAGATGTCCAGATTTAGTTGCATACATGCAAAACAGGTGTCAAAATCAATTGAAGTATACAATTTAATGAATTGTTCTCAGCTGGAGTATCTTATTACATCTGAGACATCCTGAGGTAGCCTATTAGATCTTAGGGTGACCTTAAGTAACCTCCAGTCTTCACCTCAAGAAAGTCAAAGAATGGCCCATACATCCTCAGCAAAACCTGGTAGCCTTAAGTGGGTATTTTGAAAACTCACAGATATCTCAGATATAGCAATATCAGCCTTTCACATGGAACAGGAATATATCAAGAAATAAGTTTAGGGCCTGAATCATCAGGTTTTCTGCTCAATGCCTTACACATTTCTTATGCTGAGGATACCTAATGCAGATTGACAGGATCAGGTTCCAGAAAATGTTGCAGTTCCTGCTTTTGTTTTTTTCATAAAGGTGGAGAGAGAAAAGCAAAGCTTTCTGCTTCAACATGGTCTTCAGTATGTAGTTAGTTGGGCCTCCTGATTCCCACCACTATGCCCTGACCTCCAACAGATCATGGTGTACTCCCCATCCATCCACTTTAGGATATAATACATAATGAAACATTATGGCAGCCAAAGAGATTCAGTATTGCCATTAGGGAGCTCATCTGGCCCTTATTCCAGATATGGCAATTTATATTACTAATTATAACAGGGTAAAACACCCTTTCTACCTTTCCGTTTGAAAGAAAATGTCCACAGCTACAGGAAACTGTTGCTGATGTATATCAGGAACTTTGAAGAGACAGAGGAAGAATAACATCTAAGGTGATATTCATTGACCAAATTCATAGAGCAGGTATGCATATCAAAGTCAGTTACCTGAAGTTGTCTTTGCTGTCAGTAGGAAGAAATATATTGGTCTAAGGCATAGTTCATCACCGAATACAATATTTATGTATAAAAACATAATAATAAGTAAGTCATTCCCAAAATAAGGTCCAGTACATCTAACATTAGAAATCTAAGTCAGGGAATAAATCCTCCCTCTGAAAGCATTAAAGAGAAGCCATGAGACTGCGTTTTCAGGGAATGAATAATTGTCTTCAGCAGTCTTAGGCCCCTAAAATCAAGGCACAAGTTAGGAAATATTCCTCTCCCCGTTCCTACTTCTTAATGGAATCTGTTTAGATGGGAAACAAATAGTGATATTTTTAAATTGGGACAGCTCCAGGCATGTTCATAAGCATAATTCCATTTCTTGGGAAATTCAGTGAAATAGTAAATAGAGGGTTTTCCTTGTGAGAATTGTTTTGGGTACTGTTTTTGACTCAATTCTTACTTAGGCTTTTATTAGCTGTGCCTTACTCTCTCAATACACTGCAGCAGGAGCTAACTGCAGGATTTGACTGCCTAAAATATGAGATCTTGATTTTAGGTATTGATGTCCTTGACTGGCTGTATTTACAATATATGAAAAGTCCAGTCACGGAGGAAAAAAATATGGGACTATTACATACAAGTGAAAACAGGAGGCTCGCATAAAGCACAGCTTTAACTATAAATTTTATTATCATATCAAGTAGAGTGTTTTGTCCCCTGAAAATATGAATAAAGGTATCAGCTTCTTCCTCTGGCAGTAACTCGAGAGTTTGATGATAGAACACTGACTTTTTATTTATAAGGTCCTTTTGGATGGTTTCTTCAAAGACTCAGTTGCTTGTCAGTGTACCAAGATTTGCAATAAATTACAGTTTCCATGCCAGTCTGTTTCTGTGATGGGTGCCGTATATGTGTGCACTTGCACAATGAGCTGAACCATACAAATTTTCTCTGCCTATTGTATTTTAATAACTCTTATGAACTGGAGCTTCAGTGTAGGTTTGAGGCTGTTTGTTGCCACAGGTTTGCTATTTCTATAAGACAATATGAGCAACTGATGATCAATTTACTTGGCTGTGTATTTTGCCACCTCCAACCTACTTGAAGAATATTAAAACCAGTCTTGACTTGCACAATTGTATTCTGCAAATAGTGCATTTTGTTTTCCAAAGTACCCAACACTCTCTTACAAAAGTGAGGAAATAGTCCATTTCCCCAACTCACAAGTGTAATAAAATGACAGATTGAACTCCCATTGTTTTTTGTTTCATGTTTGCAAATTTTTTCTCCAAATAATTCTGCAGTGAGGAGACTGTAATAGATGATCTCTTCTATAAAGGAGCCTAGATATTAGATTAACCCATTTTTTCTCTTAATTCTCAGTATGGAGCTCTGACCTGATAAATTAATTTTTTCTAGATGTTGACTGGCAATTCCTTGTGTACCCTTGAGGTTATAGCCTTTGTGGTGACACAAATGAAAATCACAAGCTTCCAGAGCAGCCAGACCTAAACATCTGTCCAAGTAATACAGGAAATTATCCATCTCCTCTTGTTTCTAGTAGTTCTGGGTAAATTCCTGAGCAGAATTTTACTTCTAACACCTGGAGTGCATTTGTAACATTAGATATGGTTCTGTTCCAACAGTACAAATACATCATCTTAGAGACGTTCATGCTAATGTAACTGCTTCTGATAATAAAAATGTATCCATGTTTTTATTGGAACCATTTGTGTATACAACATTCAATTCTGTTGATGTTGAGATTAACTATACTGTTATTTAGTGCCTTGGAAATGTTTTCTTTCACACTGTGTAATAACCTTTTGGTTGATTTGACCCCAAAGGAAGATTTAGCCCTAAGTGTATACTTGGAAAAAATAACATCTGTTCCTGTAAAAATAAATTTGAGAAAAGGCAATTAAATAACAGAATATTTGTGACTATGTTAACTCCATGAGGAATTCCTGATAGGATCAGAACCTTTGTGACATAAAATTATGATGATATACAGTCTTTAACCAGGAATTTCATAAAGACATAGAGTATGAGTCTCAATAAAGAAGAAACATTTCAAAGTAACATTCATTCAAACAATTACAAGGTTAATTAGAGAAACAAGGAAGAATTGAAATATCATAGCAGGAAGAAAGATTATTCATCTTCACAGAAATGATGATTTACAAAGAACATCAGATCCTCCTGACAAATGAACTCAGGAATGGGTGTCTGACTTGCTAAGGAATTGGTTCATACCTTTTAAAAATATGTAAAAATTTCAAAATACTTTAGCTTCTAAGCTTACCTAATATAATTAAAGCACCTATGAAATTGAAATTCATATCAAGAAATGGAATGGGTGACCATTTTTGTCTCATGGAATTTGCACTTGCATTCAATGGTAAGAGGAGATAAATTTTAGTGTATCATGAAGAACTGTGACCCTGTCACTGAACATGAAATTTATATCAAATGTTGCTTTTTATAGCTGTAGTTCAATCTACTAGATTCCTTATCCTAATTTAGACTTCAACAAAACAGATTCTGAATCAGAAGTGCTTACTGTGATCTCAGTTTTGAAACATATTACACATATGATTAACTTCAAACATATAAACCACTCATGCTGCATATAAACACACCAATGTGTGTATGTCAGATAAAAACCTAGATGAGTACAGTGGGACAGGTTCTTAGTTAAGTTTGGCACAATATGTTTGCATATTGAAGAAGACAGATGATGGGGAACAAGCACCTCAAATTGGTTGTCGGTGATCTCAAGCAAGAGCCATCTGTGTTGCATATGCTTATCCTACTTAGATGTTTATATGATGTATATAATTAATATATATATATATTATATATGTATATAATTAATGTCCAGATGATACAGAAAATGCAAGAGTCAGTCCAGAAAGGGGCAAAATATAGCTGTGCTTCCATGGGTCAATCAGCAGCCAAGACTCTTGTTCCTTCTCTCTCTTTCCTTGCACCTGTGTCCTTCCACTTTCTCTTCTGCTTTTGCAGCTTTGCCTTTTCCTCCACTCCAAGTATGTGCAGCCACTGCCAGGGTTTGCTCAAAATTACTAATTCAGCTGAGAAAAAGAATCCAGTTTTAATTTTCCACTTTAATTTTCAATTGGTTTAGAGGAGTAAGAAAATGCACAGAAGAGCGCAAAACTGGTCAGATATAGTGCTGAAGTGGAGAAGAAAAAGGAAAAAAGGAAGGGTAGAATGGTAGAGAGAGAGGGACAAAGACTAGAAAAAAGGAAGGAGCTGGGTTCAGGAATAAGGAACAGTACTTCCTCTTTTGTCCTCAATAATTCATGTACCTAGATCTTATAGGTAGATGGAGAAATGAGATTTTTTTTACAACTCATTGAGGAAACATTAATTATTTGTAGATGGAAGAAGGGATTACAGGCGACCTCACCCCTGATAAGTCACAGTTGTACCAATTACCAAAGAAAAGGAACAGCCTTGCCCTTAATGGGTTGCAGCTGTGACTAACAAAAGGAAGTGTAATAAAAGGGATGTATGGGGGGAACAAAAAAAATCTTGGAGGAAGAGAACCTGAAGGAGGTGGAGGAGCAATGACGAAGAAGAGCTGAGCCAGAGGAGAATGAAACAAGGAAGAGAGTCACTGCAGTGAAAGATCTGCTGTGAGCTCAGTCTGGGTCTGATGGAGTCAGAGCCTGATGTTGGAGCCTGCAGTCATAGCTGAGCTGGGTGAAAGCTGTGTTCAGAGTCTGCAAACCAGCACCTGCAGTCACAGTCCAGCAGGAAATAGCCACAGAGTCTGCAGTTGGACCCTGCAGTAGGAGCTCGCTATAGCCAGTCAGGATGGCAAAGCTGTAAAGGAGAATAAACTGAGACCCTTTTCACATTGTTAAATGAGAATCTGTGTCTTGGCTCATTTCTACCCCTAGTGAGAGGTCTGCTGCAACAGTTAGTCACTAAATTACAGGAGATGTTATCTAATCTGACAAAGAGATATCCCTAAATGAGTAAAATAATGTTTACTTTAATTAAGAAGAATAAGCAAACTGTTTTTTGAATAAGGAGGAAATAAAAGTTTCAGGTAGAAAGATTAAATTTGTCTGGACCCTTGGAGGATTTAAAAAGTGAGATTGGTTACCACAATTCAGCAAGAAAATCTAATCTATAGTTAATTCAAAAAGTGTTAGTACAGAAAGAGGAAATTCCTCGAAGCCATGAATACTGGTGTAAAGTCAGATGGATAAAGGTGAAACAGAGTACCTTTCATATATGTTTGTAATATTCTGATGTGTTTTAAATGTTGTGGATATTATCTTTATTTACTTCTGATATTAATTTAGTTTTAATTAGGAATAATTTTACTGTAATTATGTAACAGCATTTCTAAAACAAGAATCTGAAAAATCTATTGATGCTTCTTTGACATTTTACCAAGTAATTGCAGTAAAGGTTATTTAAACAAATAACTTTCAAGTAAGTTTATCTAGTAGAGTTTCCACAGAATTCAAAGAGTTTTTTAAGAGATTCCTCTCTTTCTTTTGCATTGGCTGGATAACAACGTATCTGGAGGGTCAGAAAACCAGCAATAACTAAGAAAACAGAGTAGCATCAAGGGGATGTTGGGCTTAACATTTGAAAGCAAAGGGTCCTCTAGCAGTTTGCTTCAGACTTTATTTTTCTTTCTCAAATTCAGAGGAGAAATGGAACATAGGATTTGGAAATACTGGGATGAAGATTAACGAGCGGAAACAAATTGTCATTCAGCTTAGTGGTCAATATTTATTAAACCTCAGTGTAGATGCTGTCTTGAACCCAGAAGAGAGGTCTTTGGGTTCTCAGGCAACTGACATCTTGATTTTCCTATGAAAGCCTATGAATTGTACCTAATTCCCAGGAACAGCACTTACACCCGTTGTGAGGGAAGCCAACAACCTTAAGATCATTTTTGTTTTTCATTAACTGCAGCAAGAAATATCTGCCAAGGACTTCTTTACAAAGATTTGTGTGCTTTGCATGGATTTCAGACTATCTAGCACGTTTTTACTTATTGAAACAATTTTCTGTTACAAGTATTGAATGATATTCAAGATTACTTCAATGGATCAAGCCAATGATATCTAAGAATTCCAGACTGAAAACCAAGGCTGATGTTTGCACAATTCTGATACTCAGAAACCTTTCAGAAAAGAAAATAATTTCTTCTGGGTATAAAACTTCCAGGCATCCTGGTACTAAATCCTGGTGGAGCTACACATCATCACAAATTCTGTTAGTCCTTCCTGTAAATGGAAGTCAGCTGCAGCTCAGCATAACTTCTCCAATATAAAAGTGTATTTGTCTTGCTCATTTGGAAGAGAAATGAAAGTGGAAACAAGCAAAACAAAGCAGCATCTTGCTTTCCTTAAAGAGAGGATGAGAGAACACACCTGTGAACAATGCATTTCTGACAGGTGTTAGTAACATCACATAGAATACTATTGGACACACTGATGTAAATAAAAATAATTATTAGATAGGAATATGTACAGATATATATTTTTTATGTAGAAAAGAAGAGGTTTTATTATTACTGCTCAATAAATATTTTTCAAATCAGTGGCCACATGTTTAAAGATTAGGATAATGCTGATTTAACGGACTTAGATGAAAATTAGTTTAATATTCAGAAAGTTTCTTTCAAGTACTATACACTGTCTAAATAAATACTTGCAATATTTTATGGCAATTCTGTATCTATCTAAAATTTATTTTACATATATAAAGAAATTTAAGTACTTTAAGGGTTTTTGTTCTTTTTAGAAGAAACTGACATCCATGATTTGGATTATAATTTAATTTTACTCAATTAAGAAGATCAAAACTGAAAATGTTTCTGTCTCTTAGGGAAGGTAGTGGAATGTTTATTTATATTCCTTTTTATTCTTTAATGCTTTTATTTTGTTCATTTACTGATGTAGTTTTTCACCAATTGCAGTTTCTATACTTTGCCGAGGGCCAATGTTTTTACAATTTATAAGTCAGCCCAATATATTAATAGGACATATAAGCTGTTTTGTTGCATTATAGAACTAATTGATTATCTCTTTGTTGTTAAACCTTGTATCAACAGATACCTCCATTCCTTAGGATTCCATTCAGAAGCTAAAAGGACTACACACTTTTGTAGTTTCACAATCCAGTTAATTATATTTCAAATCAGCTAATGATTTTTATAATTTTTTAGCATGATTGTTTGGTTGTGGGTTTGTTGCTTCCACCC
>JANRGV010000051.1:71334759-71404923 GCA_024734035.1 Alethe castanea
TCTGAAAAATCTCAGTTTAAAATTACAGAAAATGTTTTCACGTAAATAAGGAGTTGCTTTATCTAACAAAATATAAATTTAAAAATTAACTTTTAGTCCATTAATTTTTATAAAGTTTAATCATGTGGTCATTATCTAGACTCATACACAGTTACTTTTAAATTCAGAGAAAAGCTCTGTATGACTAGGTGAATGTAAAGGAAGTTTAGATCACCAGCTAGTTGAAAGAGTGTAGATGATCCTAGACAACCAGGTCTGCATTTAGATAAATAAAAGAGTACGTTTCATAGAAATATGAAAACTGAAAATATTATTTTGGCTGCTGCCTGTAGATGTATGAGAAGGAAACCAGCTGTGTTGAACATGTGCCAAAAATAATGACAATTAATTGTAGCACCCATCAATTCTGAGAGAGACAAAATATGCAGCATTTCCACTGTCAATGAGAGCTCCCTCTCTGGAAGACACCTACCCTTAAGTAAACTTTAGTTTTCCATCAGTTTTTCCTCTTCAGCACAGTTACTCTGCTAGAGTATCTGCTGGAGTCTGCATGGCCCCTTTCATACTAAGTAGAAAGGTTCAATTTTCCTACATTTTTGTATTGAGAGTGTCATTTTATTGAGAGAATGAGGTTTCTGGTGCAGTATACTCTGATAGAATATCAATTAAGTCCCATTCAATGGCTACTTCAAAGCTTTCATTTTAAAAATATCACGGAGGCATAAGTTAATAAAATTACATAAATTTAAGTCAGTGATGGAAGAAGTAATATTTGATATAAATAGCTGTAATTTTTTACTGAAACCCCTATTAGGAAAAAAAAAAAGTATAATGATATATCACCAATGTAATTAGCAGTCTTTTTATGAGTCGTGGGGGAAGACTGTTAGTCTTCTTAAGTTAGCTGTTCCTGGGCAGGTAAGCAGGATCATTGTTGTTTCTTCTTCCTGTGCCTGTAGGGCAGAATTCAGTCAGACAGTAAAATTTAATGATGTACAGTCTGATATTAATTGTGCACATACTCATGGGTCATGATAAAGAGTTTGTCAGAGGTGGCAGCTTGCCACAGGTGTTTAATGTCACATGATTCATAGTAAATGACTTGAAGCTCCCAAGTATCTCCAACTAAAAATAATTCTGCTCTCTGCAAGTGCCCTCCAGAGTAGAATGGCTATCTGTCAGCATAAGATACTGGGTAGCAATTGACTCTGGTTAGCACCATCTATGAGCCATTTCTCAAGGATAAAAAAGTGATAATGGCCAACTTTGTAATTAGAAACCATGTTCTTTGCACTGGCTTAATTTTTAATATGTTCCCTTACTAGCAATTTAAAAAACTAGCTTCTGTCTTTATCATGTGCAACATAAAATTGCAAAAGCCCCTGTACATCAGACTTTAAACACAGTAGCAATTTTTTTAAGCTTCTTTGGATCTGTTTTCAAACATAGAAGCTTTCTTCTTTTTCCTTAATTCAAACAGGAAGGTTTTCCTTGGGCTACCATGCGCGTCATACCCAAAGCAAATGGTGGGGTAGGGGACACTGGAGATTTTGCATCATTGATGGTGCTAAGCACATTTGAAAAAACATTTTTTTAAAATTTTACAGTTGACCTAAAGCCTTCATGGCAACCTTTATTCTTCTAAAATTTCTAGTGCCACCTCTTGCTTCCAGTTCTACTTAGCATTGAGAAAAGCATTAATGCAAAACTGAAAAAAAATGATAGAAAGGGTTCTAGTACTTTGAAAAATATCAAGTGTTCTTTTTTTTTTCCCCCCCACAGGAACCATAAAACACATTCTTATCTCACATTTCTATCTTGCTTAGCCCAGCACAGAACCCAGAATAATTTACTGTATAAGATCGCAATTTCTAATTTACTATTTTAAATTTAAAAGAAACTTGCAAGCATACAATAATTTTGAAATCATAACTTTCTATTCAGAAATAACACTACTAGGCTTAAAAACATGTCAAATTCTAGGTGGGTTTTCAGTGTGAAAACTTCTAAAACACATTAATGGTTAACCAAATTTCAGCAATGTGTCTCTCTGAGACAGACAAGGACAACTTGTTGTGCAAACCAGCACCCACCTGTGTCATCCCAGCATTGGCAAGGGGAACTACAGTAGATCTGCAGTGTCTTTGGCACTCAGTGTCTGCAAAAGCATCACAAACTGGTGATTGTCCTGCTCTACTCCATGCTGCTGTGCCCTCACTTACAGTCCTGTGTGCAGTTTTGGGCACCACAATATAAGAAAGGTATAAAACTATTAGAAAGCATGCAAAGGAGGGCAAAAAATATGGTGAAGGGCCTGGAGGGGCAGCCATGTGAGGAGTGGCTGAGGTCACTTGGGCTGTTCAGCCTGGAGGAGACTGAGGGGAGATCCCATTGCAGTCACAGCTTCCTCATGAGGGGAAGAGGAGGGGCAGGCACTGATCTCTTCTCTGTGGTAACAGTGACAGGACTGAGGGAATGGCATGAAGTTGTGTTAGGGATGGTTTAGGTAGGATATCAGGTAAAAAGGTTCTTCCCCTAGAGGGTGTTTGGGCACTGAAACTGGCTCCCCAGGGCAGTGGTCACAGCACCAGCCTGAGACAGCACAAGAAGTACTTGGACAATGCTTTCAGGCACAATGGTGTGATTCTTGGGACTGTCCTGTGCAGGGACAAGAGTTGGACTTTGAGGATTCTTGTTTCTCCCTTCCAGCTCAGGATATACCATGTTGCTATGACAATACGATAACCCTTTATAGCCATACTGACTGGCACATTTGCAGTGAGCTAACATGTCAGTGTTTCTGAATAGCATAAAATTCCTTGCCTATCTCTGCACCATGTCCTTTCACTAAAAGTTCTTTGGAACCTGCTTGCCTTGTTTCCTGTGGAAACCTAGACACCGGATATCCTCTGACATGTAGAAATCTGGAAGACCTCCTCCCAAAGATCAATGCATAAAGTTGACGTTCTTTTAGGACAGGGAATATACTGAGTCGCTAAATTGTGACTCTCAAATTTAAGTGTCAGAAGTTGAATGCCTCCACACATGCTCTGTCACAAGAATTGTAAATGTAGGCTCCAGTCAATGGGAAAGGAAAAAAACACTACTAGAAAATGTTTTGGAAGTCTAGGTTAAGTGCCCTGAATTGTTCTAACTCTCCTGAGGAATGTTTTAGCAGTTAATGTAGTAGGAATAGAAAGAATGATTATTGACAACAGGAAGCTTCCTACCTCCATCTGACAAGAAAAAACTTAAGGTGAATATTGTACCACAAAGCTCTTTCAAGCAGAGCAGACAGATTCATGTTTTCCTTTTAATGTGAAGGCATGAACTAGTGCTATTCCTTGTACAGCACATGTAATTTAGGAAAGTTTCTTCTTTCAGCTAACTCAGTAGCTAATTGGAAGTGATAAACCACTCCAGAGATTTTAGGCCTACTAAATTATTCCTTTGAGGGGTGACTGGCTAGGGAGGAAAACCTTGGTAATTAAGATTATGAATTAGACACTTCAGCTAAGAAGATTGAACTGAGGAGATTTAAAGGAAAAAAAGTATAAAACATAACAGCTAAGAGAAGGTAATAATACTGTGTATAGAAATATACACATGTGCTGGATTCTTTTTCACCCTAATGGGAAAAAAAAATTCCTAATGCAAGCATGATTCATGTGTATTAGAGATCTTTCAGGCTGCCAAAACTTTTGAAATGGTATCTGTATATGTACCTAATTTTTCATCTGATTTGTAAAATTTGTTACTGGATATTCCAGTCATTCTTTACTGAAACTGTGAATAAGGTCACAAAGACTATGAAATCTGTTGTAAAGGTTTTATGGTCTGAGTAACAGAGGAGATGTAAATAAGTACTGCTTGGTCTTTGCTAGTGAAGTTGATGACATAAAACATGTTACTTACACATTTTGACAAATTTTTTATATGCAAATATATATATATGCACACATATATAAATTTAAGAAAGGATCTTTTTCAACTTGTGACCTTTAAAAAAAAGGGGGAGGTGGTAGAAATGATTAATGGTGTTAATTAATATGTAGAACAGGCAAGCTGGAAAGGTTACAAGTTAAATTATTTTTCTGCCTGTAAGTGCAAATAGTTCCTAACACAGTTGGTTATGTGACAGTAGTTCAGGAATATTTGCAAATATTTTCACAAATCCTATTCAAAAGCAGCAAAATGCCGACATACCATTGGTCAGTAAACAGACTGGAAGACACAGAGGGCAGTGTGCAATTATAAGTCAAGGATGGAGTCAGAAGGCTGCTGGTAGGAGTGAGAGGAGGCAGAACAGGGCCAAGGAAGTGCAGAAAAAATATATATTAACGTATTAGAGATCTGTGGATAAAAATCTTGACAAAGTCTTCTTTCACAGTTTCTGCATGCTAAATTTTGCTGCTAGTCTGCTGCCATTGGAGAACTTGCTCCATGTAAACTCTTGGAAGTTGTATGAAGGTAAAAACCTTCTTTATTCAATGAACCACTTTAGGTACTTTTTGATAAGAACAATTAAGCAAAATTAACGAATGTGTTTTGACTGGATCTTCTTTTGTTCTAACACTGTGATGTTTATAGACAGGCTTTGCAGATGTGCTCATAATCTAATATCAAAACAGAAGCAGAAAGTTGTATAGACCAGCTGTTCCATAGAAATGCATATAAAAGTAGTAGCTTCTGCATCAGAATCTGGAGAAGTGTATGACAGTTTCAGAAATATTCTGAAGAAGGGAAGCAGAAAATAATCTTTTAAGGCACATTGTAGACTCTGTGATCTCATAGTCTTCTTGAAACACACAATAAGGAAAACGTTTAAAGACAATTTTGTAGGTTGTCTTTAAGAGTCATGTATTTGAATAATGTAATTTGGAAGGAACTGACTATGCAACTTTCTCCACTCTGAATTAATCTAGATCATCCACTAACATACTGATTCTTTTAATAATGTGTTGGCTCTGTTTGTATAGTTCTAGCTATAATTGTGGTTTAGTGTACCTAAATTTAGCTGTGGGATGAGAAGCAGATCTATCCAGAAGATAAAACACATTCTGAGTGCTGTGTTTAATCTGACCGTGAATTTTCTCAGAAATCTTGCAGGTAGTTTTTCTCTGGAAAATGGGGTTCTACAGTCTCATACTCTGTTATTTACAAAGAGTTGGAAAAAGAAATGTAATACTTCTCGGGGTGCAGCAAAATCAGCTGGCAAAGAGATACTAACTAGGAACAGGTGTCAACTGCAGGAAAAGTAAAGACAGAAAACAGAAGGCACTGTAATCTATATGTCTAATTACAGATGTTTGTAATCAACAGATCTGTTCACGACTTTGATCATGCGTGATACATCCTTACCTAGCACACCCCTTTGAGCGGTCAGACTACTACTTCATCTCTGTACATTTGCCTAAAACAACCTGGCTAGTCTGAGATGATGCAGAGCAACAGAGTCCCCAGGCAGTGCAAACGAGAGCTGCTTTATTGCAAAAACCAGGCCTTTTAAAGCAGTTAGCTAGTTATCAGTTCACATCGTTTTAAGGCACAACAAGCCCAAGCCAACCAACCACCACACACCATGATGTGGGCACGTGTCAGTCACACAACACATCCCTCACAGCTCTCTACCCCTATTCCAGCTGAGCCACTCTCCCATAGTTCCCTTCTACTTAGCCTAAGCAGCAGGCCTGAGCCATGATTTTACAAGGGTAACAAGGCCCTATTTTATAAGGCTTTACCTATATGCAACACTAGTCTGAGTAATAAACCTAAAAAAATTTGAGTAGAACTCTTACATGATCAGTTTATTTCCCTGGTTTCCTAAAATTTGTGGTTCATTTCTCTAGTGGTGAATTCTTCCAGATGACCAAAGTAATGTGAACTCTTCATTGGATCAAGTTTTCCCTTCATGTAAAAAGGGCAAATACATATTCACAGGAAATTTATGAAACTCTTCTCTCTTCTGAGCATCAAAATGAGAGAACTGTAAACTTGATATTCCTACCTGATAACAGTTTTAACTTAACAGTTACTGGCCAGTTTGAGAGCCAAGCTTCAAACCCTCCATTTCTAGAGATACATGAGAGCAGCTCATTGGAAAAACAAGCACGTGGACGAAATAGTTTGGTCTTTGGATGTCCTGACAAGGAAGCTGCAGTGCTATGATGGTGGAACCAGGTCAATCACAACCATCTGAAGAAGAAATAGACAGTTTAAACATTATACTTGTACTACCTACTTACACTCCATTAATTATTGTATTAAGTGTTCTTAAGTTACCCTACAGCTAGAACATTATACTGCCGACTTCATAATGACAATATGGAGGAGTTATAGAAATCACAGTTATTTGATAACAATTGAATTAGGAATAACATTTTATATTATTATTTATCTTTACATAAGCAAACAGAGAAGATTCAAATGTCATTCATGGAGACTGCTGTAGAAGGAAAAAGTGATTTCTGCAGTTGAAAGAAAGTTGCAGTAAGAAAAAAAATGTTTCTTCTTAGATAATTTATGTATTATGGCTTAACACAACAGTTTACTGATGGTTGCATAATATCTTGGGAATGACAATTTAATAAAAACATTTTTCAGACTGTGAGCAATGCTTTCAACTTAATTCTGAGTCTAGAAAACTATCCATTATAATTAATTTAAGCAATTTTCTAATTAGCTAACAGAAGTGGAACAAATTTGAGTTGATGAGAGATATTTATTTAATAGAATAAATAATTACTGTTTTAAAAAGTTTCTAGCCATTGCAGATTTTGTTACTCACTCTAAGAGGCTCATCCTGTCCTTAAGCATCCAGAGGTCTGGCTGCAATGCATATACGAAATCTTCCAGAAGAAAACAAATCTGTGATGTTTCTCTCTTATGATGACAAGTAGAAATAATATTCTTCTCACTAAAGTAAGTTTATACATGCTTTTAGAGTTTGTGAAGAATTTATTATGCTTGGCTGAACTTACATGGACAAAATAGGAATCAGTCTAAATTTTATCTGAAACCTGAACTGAATTTTCTGCTTTTCTTTCTTAGATTGACTCAGAGTAGATTGTCTGCTCTGTACATATAATTAAAAGTCGATAACATATACTTATGAGTCCGTAGTTGTTATGAATCTATAATATTGTTGTTGCCTGTACCCATTTTGGAATCTATGCCTTTGTGTTTCCTATAATTACATGTTTTAAATGGCTAATCAGGAGATTTGCTGGCTGAGATCTGGTGGTTCAGATTTGATGACATCATGGTTTAAAGAAATATTGGCATAAGCCCTCATAGGTGTATAAGGGTACAAATAGGAAATGCCAGAATAAATGTCTTCTGACTCTGGATGTGTTTATCAGTTTACATCCTTGGGACCGAACAACTGAAAATCCCTTGAATGCTGCCAGATTTCACCTGTATTTTGCATTTTGCTAAACAGATGGGGAGCAGACTCCCTGTACTTCCTTCCTGAAAGAGGCACAGAGGAAAAGACTAATAATAATCATATAAATGAATGGCATTTCTCCTTGAAACATTTCAGAAACAGCTCTATACACAAACAATAAACTGGAATAACTGACTGCAGATGGTAATTTAAAAAATGAATACATTATTAAGTAGACTTGTCTTCTCTTGTAAAGCTGAATAAGGAGGTCACTGAATTAGTTTTCTTTAATGAAGTCTGTGACAGGTATTTCTGACAGAGAGCTAATAATACCATCAAAATCAAATATTAATATTTAAGACTTTAGTTTAAATCACAGTCTAGTTTTTGTCCTTTTTAAGTAGGCATCTGTTTATTGTATGCTATTTTTAAGCAATTTGCAGAAAGATTAGTCTCTGAAGCTATAGTACTCAGTAGCATTTCCACCTTTTTTCAACAGGGAAACTTTAAGGCATTTCAGAATTCAGTGAATTATGTATGTTTTTCATTTGTTTTTTCGCAGCTTCTTACAGAGTTCTTGTTTCCTCCACCATTCCCAGAAAGTCAAGTTCAGAGGCCTCCTGGAAACACATCTCCACTGCAGCACTGATTAATTAGGAATTAAACAACATCATCATTGTAAGAAATTCTTTACTAGGAAGACATTCTTTGCTGTGAGGGTGGAGAGGTAGTGGAACAGATTGCCCAGAGAGGTTGTGGGTGCCCCATACCTTGGAGTGTTCAGGACTGGGTTGAATAGGTCTTTGAAAAACCTGGTCTAGTGGATGGTGCCCTTGCTCATGGAGGTTGGAATGGACTGCCCAGGGAGGTGTGGAACACCACCCTTGCAGGTGTTTAAGCAAAGACTGGATGTGGCACCCAGTGTCCTGGTCTAGTTGGCAAGGTGGTGTTCGGCTCGATGATCTCAAGGGTCTTTTCCAGCCTAACTCTGTGATTCTGTGAATTAGATGGTCCCTAAGGTCCCTTCCAACACAAGCCGTTCTATGATTCTATGATCATTAAGGTCTTGGATCAAGACACTACCCTGCAAGAAAAGACAAGGGCTGTGCCCAATGTGCCCTTCCAGAATCCCTCAGGGATTCTGTGGTCCGCGTTATGCCTTTCACAGAGTGATTTTGAACATTGTACTTGTGCTTTGCATCACTTTTAATGTAAACAGAATGTGCTCTAAATTTCTTCTCTGCCAACTGCACCCTGCACACTGTGCTAGTTTTGTTGTTCACCTTGTGTCAACTCAGCTGATGGGTCAGAAATATCAGCCAATTTTTCTTGCAGCTGATCATCCAGAGTGGTATTTGAGTAGAATGATTTTTAGGCAAATAATATTTTTAAATTAATTTTCAGTTTATTTTCTAGGCCGAAAGGTATTTCATTAGAACATGTGCTTACTTCAGAGATCCTTTTTGTGACTTAAATATAATACTGAAAATAAGCAGACCCTTTTAGAATCATGAACAACATAGGAAGGGCTTGTTTCAGGGCTAAGCTCATGGATGAATAGATTCATGCTGAGCAAGTAGGGCTACACATTTAAATTTTTTTTATCAATTGGAACCTTATTACCTTTTTTGAAGATGCAAGTTTGTCTCAGAATTCTGATTTATTTGTTATTTTTTTTCCTGATTGAACATATCACTTAACTATATTCACCTTTGTGTGTGTGTGTCTTTGTTCCTACTGACTGAGAGTTCCTTATCTGGGGCATGTTCTCTCACATTAAAGCCTATATGAAATTGTGATAAAAGAGTAAATGTGCCTGATGCATATATCATGCATTACATACTTTTATATAGACTTATCTGTTTTGTATCCCATGACTAGGAGGCATAGAGCTTCATGATGAGTTCTGTAACAAACAGAACTAACTGGATATTTTCTTGGAGACAGCTGGATACAGCTTTCAGCAGAAAATCTATTTGCTTAGCCCAAAATGTTTTCATTCCTGCATCTTATTACCATATTTATTTCCATGGATTTCATAATAATCCTGTGAAGTCATTCTTGGTTATATTCTTGCCTACCTACCCTAGATCAGAGACTCAATATCTTTTTTTTTTTTGAGGCTTGGGTGATGTCTTGTTACTATAAGTTTCTGATCTGTGCAATCCCAAAATTTTGGATCTGTTACCAGATCCAGGCAAACCAGCTAGAAAAATAATTTTGGATAAGTATGTCAGATGAAATGCTTATATTTCAGAAGTAAATATGTCTAATACAGCCAGGAATACCTGAGTATTTTTCATCATGGAGATAGGAACTTAAAATACTTGACAGACTTAACCTTGGCTCTGGGTTCTGTCACAGAGAGCCTGAACATCAAAAAATTTCTCAATTTTCATCACATTATGGAAGGTACCCTGTAAAAATATATATTCACACAATAAGGAAACTGGTAATGAATTATATGGAAAATGCCCTATTCAGGTAATGCCTAATGTCCCGGTCAATCAGTGTTAGACTTGAGTATAACCATGTAGGTATGATTATGACCAGAAATCACTGAAAAGGTAGAAGAAAACTAACAAGAACTTTATTTTGACCTAAAAGTTCTGTATATAATGCAATTCTTGCAGTGAAGAAACAGAATGCCTTCGCTAAATTGAGAAAGATTAGAGGATGGACAACTCTTTGTAAAAACAGATTAGCAGGGCAGTATCAAACATCTTCAAGTTATCAGGATTGCCTTGACAATGGAAAAAAACAAATCACACTCTATGAATTTGAAATTGCTTTCTTAATGTTCCTTTTCAAACATACCTGTTTATCTCCAGACTGTAGGAATTAGCATCACACTACTTAATAGCAAAGGCTGACCTTTTGTTGATTTATTTGAGAGATTAAGACCAGTGTTACTATGACTTTTGCCATAAAAGGAGGAGCTGGAAGGGTAGAAGAAAGACTTGCCACCCCCAAAATCAAAACAAAATAATCTTAAAGGTACCTTAGTTATTGCCATAATAGTTTTTGTGGTCCAAATTTAAAGGACAAAAATTGTCTTTCCAGGATTAGCAGTCCATTAAGAATTCATGAGTTGCTTACTTCTCTAAGTTTGACTGACACGTTTTCTGGTTTGTTTTCTCTAGGGTGGTTTACTTAGAAAAACTTTCAATGAATGAAGAAGTGAAAACTTGGTCTCATACATGTGGCCCAAACAAAAATTCCTAATTATGTGTGATCAGGAAAAATACTTTTGACTAAGTAATAAGAAAATGAAGCCCAAGGGTTTATTTATAACAAAATGCTGTACTAACGTATAATATTTAGGAACGTGGAGTGGGAGCCGTGAAAGCAGATGCATTTCTCAAAATCCTTGCCCAGGAAGACTCATTGTAACTAGGTAATTTGGGCACCTCATGACATGTTGGCACAGAGAGGCAGGTGTGACCCATGGTCTCCACCCACACTATGGGGAGACTGGATATAAGATAGGTCCAGTCCAAAAATAGGTATATACATATTATATCAAGCCTATGCCTGCATATAGACCCATCAGACTGGCCTTAATAAGTCACTATTGTGGCTCTCACCTGCAAGAGTGCAGCTGCAAGCCATTTGCAGACTGAAAATAGCTTGTTTCCACCAGTTTGGGCTGCTCTCGTGTTAACTCAGCTTGACTCATACTGACGTGCTTCAGATAACCCTTTTAGATACTGACAGATGGTCCTCTACATTCACTGTGTGGCCACAGTGGTCGAGTCCCATGCCTTTGTCCCAAATGTGCAAATCCTACCTCTCCACCCAGAATACAGACTGGGATGGATGCCCGCTTCAGGTGGAAGCTGGACTATATTGCACAACCAATAAGGCCACAAAAGTCTGGACCAGTGAGGGGAAAAAAGAAAAACAAAGTGTAAATATTTCACTGGAGACAGGCCTCATGGGCATACTAGGAACAAGAAAAGTTCCAGTTTTGTCTCTTTTAATCCATTTATGAATTTTATCTTGTGACATTTTTGTGCAAACAATGTAAGTAATTTGACACTGTAGGAATTGAGGCACCTGCAAAACTCAAACAATATGTAGTTGAAGACATCTGGATCACATTTTTCGTGTTAAATTTCTCATAAGTTGCACTTCATGATCATAACACAGTATTGAATATAGCCCTAAAATTCTTCTGAATAATAATGGGCTCAGAAATTATTTTAAAGTTATTTATGACTTCTGAGTACTATTCCCTTTTGCTTTCCTCCCTACACCGCATATGCTTCTTAATTAGAGCTCCTCTTACTAGAAATTACAAACTCAATTTTGTTTGGCCTAGGATTTCAATTTTTAAGGAAAAGGTAATGTCCAAATGTATATTACTTGGCAATATATATACAGAAGTGGTAATTTGATGCTATGGCATTTTTTTTATTATGAAAATTCTTGTCATTCTTTGAAAGTAACTATACTACTTTTGGTACGTATAAGTTAAAGGCCTCTAGTCTCCAAAGATTTATTGTCATGATTAATTTTAAACATCTGCTTAGGTCATTGGTTTTTATGAGGTTACTTGTGCTCAAAGTTAAGCATGTGAATATTTTATGTAAAAACAAGGCTATGACTTGCTACAGCCTAACAAGGTTAAATTAAAAAAAAAAAATTAAAATGTTTAAAATAGAACAGTGGCAAGAGCTATATTACAAGGGCCCCAGTAAAATATGTTACTGCAATATTTGGAATACTTTAAATTAATATTACATTTTTAGAAGTGCAAAAGCCATGTTTTCACCATTTAAAAAAATCAAATATCAAATAAAAAACTAAAATGTAAATATAAATATGCTAAGGTACTGCATACAAAGAAATAGGGTTAAGCTACGAGTCAAGAATTTCTCCAACATTCTTTTGGTCAAAATAGGGTTTGTTGTTATATATACATAAATGCTCCCATACATATGCCTGTCATAAAAGCGAACATTTTGTTTACTTTTATTTCTTGTTTTTTATTATTAGATTCATTGTGGTTTAAGCCCCATAGTCAGCTAAAGCCTGCACAGGTGCTCACTCACTGCCCTGCAGTGGGATGAAGGAGAGAATCAGAAGGGTAAAAGTGAGGGGACTCATGGATTCAGGTAAAGACAGTTTAATTGGGAAAGCAAAAGTTGCACACCAGAAAGCTCAAAAGAGGGCAGGTTAAATATCAGGAAGAAATTCTTTACTGCAAGGGTGGTGAGGCCCTGGAACAGTCTGCACAGAGAGGCTGTGGAGTGTCCCTCACCGGATGTATTCAAAACCCACATGGGTGCAGATCTGTGCTCTAGGGTGATCCTGCTTGAGCACAGATGTTGGACCAAACTACCCCACTGTGGTCCCTTCCAGTTGTACCATTCTGTGATTCTGTGAAATGAACAATTCCATATCTGCCAGAAAAGATTCTACTGTCTCTTTAGAAACGTCTTAGGCACAAGCAGAAGGACCTGTCTGAGAGTGTTTCTGTAATTGCCAGCAGTGTCCCCAGGGTGTTTATCAATACATTTATCCATAAAAACAGTGCCTGTCAATTGATATAGGTCCAGAAAGAGCTCCCTAAAGTAAGGATATGATGGTAGGGCTGTCTGAAATTCCCAGGTTCTGTGATAATTTGTTGAATATATTCTTTGAAACCAGATAGCGGCTCAGTCAGCCACCTTGTCACACATCAGTTCCTTGTCTCATCTTTGCTCACAATAGATGTGACATTTTGGGCCACTCCAGGGATAGATGACTGAATGAGCTGGTTATGTGCACAGGCACAGCCCTGACATACTGGTAGTCCACAAGTGTAACTGAATTTTCTTGTTATACAGCAATTATTACTTTCATTCCATAAGTTTTGCTAGAGGGTCAGTCTGTTTACAAACAGTTTCTTTCCAAAGGGACTGGGGTTTTTTTAATGCACACAAGATAAAAAGCTTATCCCGATGTAAATAGATTCATTCTCTTTTGTGAAAGCTGAATTAAAGTATTTAAGCGTTAATGTCTTTCAAGCCTTTCTTAACACTGTTTTTCCCTGTTTCTTAGTAGGCATGTGAAATCTCCCAGGTGAAATGATGAACTACAACTGGAGTTGCAGCAGTTGCAGAGTTATCCTTTCGCTTTATTAAGTTAATCTTTATCAACTCCAAGAAGGTCATTCCTGACAGATTTTATCAGATCTGCTCTTGAGGGCTGCCAATCTTGAGTCTCTACAATTTAGTTCAATAACCTGTTTAATTCTTAGAAGTCCTTCTGATAGAAAATCTTTCTCAAAGTCTAGCTGAATTTTTTTCCTGCTTTATTTTAAGTCTGATACTTTTTGACTTTTCTACTATGGACATTGAGAACAGAAGATTTTACATACATTAAAGTGGTTATCATGTCTTCAGTTTTCTCTTCAGGCTACAACAGTTTCTCTTATGAAAACTCTCTTACTTAGCCATAGGAGTTAGAGCTCTGTCACTGTTATAGGTTTTTTTCCTGGATTTTATCAAAATGTACCATATCTTTTGGTTCTGCAAATATCATGACCATTTATCATTACAATAGTGGATATGTATTTTGAGAATAGCAAGCACATTTCTAAAAGGTTAAATGGCTGAATGAAAACCAAGTGAAAAAAAAAATTATGGATTTTCACATGGGAAATCGTCATAAAACATATGGATATAAATAGTTTTAATTTTGTGGGTTCTGCCAAATCCAGCTTTGATTTTTATTCACCATGGCAGAAGTTCAGGGAACATCATCCTGTAGTCACAGATTGAGCAAAATTACGTAATCATGTACATCAAAAGTAACATGGGAAAGTTTCTATTTCATTAAGCAAGTGGACTGAAGAACTAAGGTTCATAAAAAAGTAGGCCAAGGGCTCCTGGGTACAATATACCAAATGGATCCCATGCTCACTGTTTTCGTATCTTGGCCACCCTTGCCAGTGCAAAACTTGCACATCACTTCTGATCACTTTCCCACAGCCAGTTTCTGGCTGTGCTTCGTGATTTAGAATTGAAGTCTAAAAGGAAGGAAAGCTGGACAAAAAGATTTTCATTGACCCCACTTCCTGCTCAATTTCTCCCCATTGTTTGGGATCACGAAAGCAGCAGCACCTTGCACAATGATATCAGGCATAGAGTTTGTTGCATTAAACTCTTACTAAATATTTCTTCATCAACTAGAGACAGTTCAATTTATACTTGCCCTGTGTCATATATTTTTTAATCTGCATATCTGCAACTGACCGAAGAATGATTTTTTGCTCTGATCCACTACTATGCTTCTCTACTGTTATTTTATGTATATATTTAATGGTGATTAATTTTGTATCATTGATTTTTCCATAGCAAAAGTCAGAATCTATAGCTATAGCATTTCTTAACATCTTAATGGTTTCCCTTATGTCACTAAATCCCTTTTCTCAATCTTGGTTATTTTTTTGTCTTTTCTCTATCAACTGATCATATTTTGCAGTTTCCCTTTCTTCCATTGCCTCTTCTCTGTTTTGTTTCACAGATAAAATAAAATAAAGACAAAGACACAGAAAAGTGTTTCCACTTTTTGCTTGGGCTGTTATGTTTATGTTGCTGTCCTTATTCTTCATCTGTCTTTCTCATGTGTTTTAGGACTGTGTTCTTTCTTTGCTGATGCTGCTAATGTTTATAACAAAACTCCTGAAGTTTTACTTCCCTTATTGCAGTTCCTGTATTAGAAAAAACCACACTAATAAAAATCCCACATTTGTACTGCCCCTTTCATCTGCTATGCCACGGAGATTCTACTCAGATGACACTTAGGAAAAGCAATGTCACAATGCATAAAATTCAGAAGGAACCATAAATAATTTGGTTAATATTGTTTATTCCTCTGATTACAGTACTTTTCTTGTCAGGCTGTCAGTGTTGGGATAACTTCTTGTTCATGTTTTCAGACTCTCTGCTAATAGGTCTTAGAGCAACAGAAAGAATATTTTGTGAATATATACAATTAGAAGGCAACATGTGCTCTTTATGGCTTTTGGTAATTAGCCACAGACACTGTGTCCTTCATTTTACCTAAAAGTTTGTCCTTGAGCAAATTCTAGGCCTCTACTGTTCTCATTGTGCTTTGTGATGATCTTTCCTTTTCATTGATTCAGCACTTACCTTTGAGCCTTACTTTTCAAATATGTTGAATTTGCCTTTTATCAGCTTAAAAATGTGAATCTCATGCATATTTACATTGCAAGCTGTGACAGCTCTGGAAGAGGTCAGTTGTGTCAACTGCTCTATACATCCACAAGAAACTCTATTATCTCTTGAACAGACACAGCTTTACAATGTGTAAAACTAAGCATATTTTTCTGATAACACTACCTTTTTATTTTGAAACTCATAGTTTGGGGGTTTAGTTTTAAAGTTTTAAAGTTTTAAATAATAATGGTCTTAAATTAATACTGTAAAAGAAGAAAAGTTTGAATGAAAAAAATCTATCTTTTGTTGTAGCTTTTTGGCTGTCACCAAGGAACAGTGTTAGCTTTAAAATTATAGCTGTGACTTCCTTTTCATTGTAATGTCAATTTTTCTAATTATGGGATGATAACGCCAGAGAATCTTAACTGAAAAAAAAACAACAAAAAAAGCCAACAAACAAAAAACAAACAAAAAATATGTTGAATAAGATATTTAATTGGCTAGAACCTGATTCAAAACTTGTCTTTGCAGTAAAAGAACACAAAATATTTGCATTTCATTGCTTTTTATCTCCTCTTTTTGTAGCTGGACTTGGTCTGTTAACTCATTTTTAAAATATTCATCTCTTTATGATGATCAAACTGGGGTAAATTATTGGTGAAATTGAATTTTGTCTTGAATTGGATTAAATCATGGGAAGAGTCAGGACAAAGGAAAAATTACACAAGTAGAGTAGGTGAACTCTACCCTAACATTCAACATTTCAGAGTAGGAGTTGCATAAAAGACAAAAGATGAGGCTAGGACACCTGTAACCTAAGAAAAGAAGAAACAAGGCTAGGGTTTACAAAAATGCATAATAAAAGTAAGCTTTAGTGGGAACTGTTTTATTTGTTTTAGAGAAATCCTAACCTATCTATACATATGTTCTTAATTGAAATTGCAAAGTACTGCCTGAACAGTTTCCTTTGCTGCCATTTGGCTGGTTCCTATGATCACTCTGAGTGATATTGGTCACTTACTCTGATATAAACACTTTTATCTCTTTTACAGTTCCAAGATACTCTTTTTACAGTATTTATTATGTTACAAAAGAAGTTATACAACAATATTTTTGTATCCTTATGTTACTCTGATAATGACAGGCTGAATTTATCCATAAGGAGGCTTTAACATCTAATGAAAAAAATAAAAACAGCTCTTCCCAATGCTGAAAAAAATATTTAGAAAGTAGAACTAATGGTAATTTATCATTTATGACAGCATCTGGCAAACATTTTAAACCCTGTTGTATAGCTTTAAATTCTATACATAAGTTAGCATGAAAAACTGAAGCTACTATCTTCAGAAATGATTAAGGGAGATATTTCAGTACAAAAATATGGAAAAGGAAAGAAGGCAGCACATGACATTTTTACATTGAGTTAGAACTGGCTTTTGAAAACTTCATGAAATATTTTGACAGAAAGAAGAACCCTTTCATCAAAAATGTTTCATTTCTTGAGTTCTTATTAATACATGCCTCAGTCTCTTGTTAGAGTATGAAACTATATATTCCATAGTCCCGTAAAACAGAATTCAGTCAGGATTTCTGTGAAATGCTACATGTAATGTCAATTATTTTATATAAGATTCATGTTTGGGGAATTGACTTTCATTTAAATATTAGAAGTTAGTCACTACTATAGGAAGGAAATTATTCTTCTTCAAAAAGAGATGTTTGAAAGGACAGCATAGGAATATCAGCAGATATTGTTTCTTGTGTCACAGAACATATATATTTCCACTGTTATGTCTTCCATTTCTTCAGCCAAGAAAAAAGAGAGAGGAAAAAAGAAATTTTACCCAAGTTTTTGACTAAAAAGCTACTGTGTTTTGAAATGCATTTTTTCAGATTTCCTTTGGGACCTTTTTATTGCAGGAGATGCTAGGAAACAAGTTAACTAGGGATGAATGTAAGCAACAGGGAAACATTCAAACTGATAAAAGAAAAGCCAGGAAGAAATACATCAGCATACTGTTCCTCTTACACATCTGCCCAAGGTATCATCTTGTCACAATCTGATCTTTTTTGGCTTGCTGTAATTAACAAAAGATAACCAGACCTGGTTTTAGTTTCATTGCTATTAAACCATAGGGTGTATGATTTAGTATGCATAGCAAGAAAACTGATGTACTTGCAACAAACCAAGAAAAAGTGTTTTTTCAAATATCCTTCAGAATTTTGTATATTTTTAGAGAAAAAGTATTTGAACGCATCTACAGGCTCATTTGAACAACTTCAAACTCATTTGAACAACTTTTAACACTTTTCCATACTGAGTAGCATTGCTGTTGGTGAACGGTGTCAGTGAAAAAATCACTGAAGTAAAAGTGGCTTTCATTATCAATACGTATAAAAATATGGTCCTTACACATCTGTCATTTGTTCCTAAATTACTTGGTATCCTTAATTAGTATAAAAAAATTTAACTTTGTTTTGTAGTCTTCATTTTTAAGGAAGTAATTCTAAATGGTCAGAAAGCAGGCTGTCGTTGCCGATCACATGCACACTGCACCATAAAAATAACAGAAACATGAGCCAGGTGCATATTAAGAAATGCAGCTACTTGAAAGCCACTTCTTTACTTCTTTAACCTTTATACACACTTCCACTAAACTATATGCTGTTGAGGAAAAAAAGAAAAAGTAATTGTTTTGTTTTGTTTTTGTGTTAGGAAGAAAGTGCAAATGATATTGAAAACTGTAGATATCCAGTAGGGGCTCCATTTGGCCACTGTATCTTTTCTCTTGGTTTCTTTCTATAGTTTTCATTTGTATTTTTCAATTTGCAGAGCACTTTGAAAAGAATAATTCAATGTGAATTATTCCACTGTTGGAGTTTTCGCACTAAGACTGCAATGAATGTTGCTCTTTGTAGCCCAGGCTCTATCACAAGGCAGAGGAGTTTTATTTCTTTGTGTGTGTGTCAATTGAAACAATTTATTTGAAGACTTTGAGAGTGAAAGAATAAGCTAAAAAGAGGCTAATAAAAGTCAATATCTTCCCTTTGAGCAGTGTCAATCAATTTAAGTGAAGCAGATTCCCTGCTTGTTCAATAAGAAAATTACTTCGTGTCACAAATGACCTGGAGAATTCTTGGGTGTCCTCATTATCAAGAAATACCTGGTGTTTTGGTCTAGCATTACCTATTTAATTGGCAGCAGCTTATTTGTAGTAAGTTATCTGTTTTAGACAATTTAGAAGAAAACATCATTTTATTAAATTATGTCAAACTGAAAGACAAGTAGCAGTTCCCATAAAAAAAGTGCTATAGTAAGTTTGGAATTATTTGTCATTAAAACACCTTGGTAAATTGATAGTGTGTAGTGGATGTTTAATCAAATCAGCAAAGACATAGGTTTGAAATTTTCGTAATACTTTTTTAATACTTTTTGTAATAGTCTTCTCCAAAGAGAAGTTCCATTATATACCTAATTTCTCTTATCTGACTCATATTTTAGTAGTAGTTGTAGTAGTGAAAAATAAATAGGAAAATGTAAATTTACTTAAAAGGTCTTTTTCATTGAAGTGGTGAAAACATTCTGCTTGTACATTGAATGCAGCTTTCTTGATGATATTAATCAAGTCACAGTGACACCTTAAGACAGTAGAAATATTTTTTTAAATAAATGTATTATTTTTATAAAAAAATCCTAATGAATTATTTGTGTTTAGATAACTAGTTTGCATCTAGGTACCTAGGAAAATTATTTTTTTAATGCAACATAGGTTCATTATATACTTAGCACACCATGCTACAGTGGGCTTCAATTGGGGAATGCTAAGGACAATTTGTCTAATCTTTCATAACAGGCTTGTTTTATCTGGCTTCTGATTTAAATTTTTTGGGGAGGGGTTCTAACTTCCAGTCTTTAGGCTTATTTTTTCATTCTATACTTTACAGATCAATAAAAAATATTCAATCTCTACGTTAAACAGTGTTAGTTCTTCAGTTCCTCTGAGGCATATAATGAGTTTTTTGCTTGTTTTCGATGCTAATTTAAATGCTTCTTAGTCCTTGTTCACACCAATCTTTTTAAGGGAGACATGTTAAACACCCACACATTCTTTTCTATCCCTACCATAAATGTTGCACAACACGCACGTTAAAATACACAGCTTGACTGTAATTTGGACTCTGGCTGATTGAAAGCTCCAAAGGTCTTGTTTCTGCCTACAATCTTTTGAAAAATTATCCTCTTCCACCATAGACAACTTCTCTGCTAGATACTGTCTTATTAATACTCAGATGGAGGTAGAGGGCAATAAATGTCTGGCAAAAATTCCTTATGGAAAGTTGCTGTAGGATAGCATGCCTGCTTTCAGGAATTAATGAATTTTATATATGGACAATTGCAGATAAGATCTGAATTGTCAGAAATACTTGTGCCTGTTTGTGAAGTACTAAAAATGTATTCTAAGATGACTTACCATTTTTTCCTCCCTTCTGTGGTGCTGCATGAAGGATGTTTTATTCTGGTCTGTGTAATTACTGATGTCCTTCTGCTATGTTTTGCCTACACATTAAAGACGGGGAAAGGCAACTGACCTACTCAAACGTTTTTTTCTACAAGCCAAAAGTAGGTTAAATATCTCCAACTTCAAAGCATAGCTGAAAAGCATGGCATTCTTTACTTGCAAGGCTTCAGCTGGTCTTCTTATGGCCACATCTATAAATAGTAGAAATAGATTAATTAGAAATTCCTATTTTCTCAATCACTCCTCATTTAAGGAAAATTCCAAGGTGATGTTTCTAACTCATTTTTCTTTCTACTGTTTACAGTGTCTCAAAAAGCACTCCTTTCATTATCTTCTTCACTGAGAAACATGGATGCAGTTTGCCACACAGGTGTTATAAATATGCTTCTCCATAGGTGATAACTGAAGATGAGGGTTAGTCCCCCCATAAGTTAAATGAACTTTCCAGAAGTTCAATTTTTCTGATTCAGCTGAAATATCCTATAGTGGGTTCAACATCTGTAGAAAATGTGTCCAACCACTCATTAATTAATTTAGTGGCTCTTGTGATAACATTACTCATGATGAGTTAATTTCCCATTGCTGCAATTGTTTTAAATGTTTTGGTAAGATTTTCAGTGTAATTCAGTATTTATTCGGTACTAATTAAGTGGATCCATGTTGCTGAGAATCCCCTGATATGCTGAGTATTTCAGTGTATCAGAAAACTTTGATGTCCTCATCAGAGTGAACAACTGCCTTACTGTTCAGAAAAATAACCGTGGAAAAGAAAATAAAGAAGTTACTGCAGAGTAACCTTTTCTGCTTTCTATGTTTTATTTCAGATTCTCAGTTCTTAGAGTTGGCATCATGTTTCTTACCTGTGGTGACAATAAGGTGGCCTTCATGGCTGAGTTAGAGAAAGAGAATGTAGTTCAGTGCTGTTGCCATAAGGAGTGTAAACAGCATTACTAGGGCTTACTGAAATATAAGGGACCTTTCAGTGAAAATGGCAATGGCAAGATTGGCTCTTTTATTCAGTAAATGGCACAAGTGACTTTTTTTTTTTTGCCATGTTTAGATGCAAAACAGAGGAAATATATTTTTGTTTTCACGTTGTTGAGTTATATGATAATGCACCCCATGCTCTTCTCAACCAGGACAGAAGTTTAGTGTCAGTCTAGAAAAAAAAAAACAAACAATCAAGACAGAATTAAACTTGAAATAATTCAACTCTTGTTTATAAAATGGTGACCTAAGTCTGAGTAGATAGCTAAAATGGGGAGGGATGGGGAAGGAATACTTTTGCACAGTTATTGTGTGTTATATAAGTCTTTCAGGGAGCTATTAGTATGCAAAACAAGAACTCTTAATTCTGGTTTTCTTTAGGGATAAGAAACAAAATCAAACCAATAAAACAAAATACTGTCACTCTGTGCAGAGCTGTAAAGAAGAGAGAAAGTGCTTTTGCAATATGCTCAAAGAATTGAGACATGCTTTAAAAGAAAAATCACTTTAAGAAGCTTTTTGTGGCTGTTGTACTAGTATGTCTCATACATTCTTCCAAAGCAAGCCCCAAAGTATGGCACACCACTAAACCTAAGTATCTATTTTAGTACTTATTATTGGATTTTTCAACTGTATGCTTTCCTTCAGTTCTTTAAATTAACTTTTTTAACAAGGGAATAATAACGTGTTGCTCTTTTACATTGATTCCATTTCACAACATAAAATCATGAGAAATTGAATATATAAAATTGTCTCCATTAGTGTTAGAAATTGAAGGGTGACTCTGAAACCTGCCATAAAAAATAAGGTAACTTTGTTCATTCTTTTGTTAAGGTGCTTAACATGCCTTTTGAAAGGATGAACTGCAGGATATACTTACTGAAGTTTGTGAATAAAATAGGAATTATGTTTTTAAAACATCTGAGTGTATTATTACTCTCTGCTTAAAGAAAATTAAAAAATTACTTGACAAAGGAGAGATGGTATCATGCAAAATGGTGAGGTCAGAAGACATGAAAATTCCAGGAACTAGAAATTAAGAAATTGATGGGAAATCAAGAAAAGGTTCCAAGAGTAAAATCACAAAAATCTGAATGTATCTGAGATTGCATGCCAAACAACTGTTTGATTTTGGTTTGGTTGGGTTTGTTGGTTGATTGGTTGGTTGGATTTCTTTCTTAAAGGGACATTTGTGCAGTCACAAAATTACAAAATAGTAATGAATGTTGTCAAGGAGTTGCTTGCTGCAACTTCTTCTTTAAATAGGGAGTCTAAAAAAGACTTCTTCATTTGATTGAGTTTAAATCCTCCCTTTTGCAACTATTATACTGTATTTTTCTTCTACATATCTTTTTTAAACCATTCCATGATGCTGGGTGGTGTATGAGAGTGTTGTAAATCATGGAGGTGAATAAGGACTATATCATACAGTATGATCTAAAAAATTATCAGTTAACAGGTTTAAAATAAACAACTGTAATAGTTTTTCCACTCAGCAGAAGACTTTCTAAAAAGTTTTATAATGGTTCCAACCAGTTCATGGAGAAATGCTTTGTCTATGGCCATCAAACATCACATTTCAAGTAGGTGTTCCAGCTGTAAAAGGCACATGCTGTAGTTTTCTGGAAGAAGAACAAGGCAAGCCCTGTGCACATCCTGTCTTGCTCTTCCATACACAAAAGTTATGGCCTGCAATCAGTGGTGCTGTCCTTTGCTCTTCCTGCACTTATGGTAATATACGTATGATGGTATATACGTTTCACTCGGTAAATTTAGTTAGCTCAGAATCTGAGAAATAATTTAGTTTGGAAATACCCAATTGTGATTTCCACATAATATTTTTCGGGTGCAACTCTTTTTGTTTTTGTTTTTCCTACTATAGGAAGTTTTTCTCATTAATTTCTGATTTTATTCTTTTTTTTTTTTAAATTAACTCTCTTTTAACAATGACTGATCTCATGTTTAAATGCTTTTTATTAATACCTTTGTTTGTTTGTCTGGAATGTCTCTGAATACATGAGTTTAGGAAGGAAAAGCCTAATGTTTTTCACTAGTAATATCTGAACTCTCTAATAGAAGAACTAAATCAGGTCAAACTATAAAATACAGGTAGAAGCATGCTTCCTTAGGTAATATTCATAGTTCAAGTATTGGAGGAATTTGTAGGACAGATTCATTCTATCATTCCTAGGAAGATTAAATGCATATTTGCAAATATTCCATGGACAATGAAATACTTTGCAACAAAACAGACAACAGACATTATTCCTGTTCTATGAGTTACCATGCAGTAATACAAATTTATAAAGAAGTGTTTATGAAGGAATAATGTTAAGAGTTTTTATCCGGATTGCTTGCATAAATTTAGATGAATGGCTTTCTTAAAATAACAGCAACAACAACAAAACAAAAACACACCCATATTTTCTGGATTTGGCTTTTCTTTATGTGGTTTTCCTCAGTATCAAAGAACAAATTTACATACTCTAAAACTAAATCAAGTGTGTGGTGCCTCTGGAAACACATTTAAGAACCGAAAAAAATACCTGTACTCTATAGCCCAAAAAATAAATTAAAATTATATCAAGCTCTGCAATGTTTCTCACACGAAACTCATGGTCTTGCAAAGCTGAAGTGAACAGAGCAAAAAAGCTGTCTAACTGAGCATTTCATTTTATAATTGCATTGCTAAAGTGGCACAGAGAGAGAATATTTTCTTTCTAAAATAATACCTCATTAGTTTAGCTCATCCTTTCATTATCTCATAGAAAGATCAATTTCAACATAAATTTTGACAGGTAGATAAGGAACATGACTGTACATGTTCAAATTATTATAAAAGAACTAGATGTACTCAAGAAACATCTATTTCCCTAACTTTTTCCATTAAACATTCATCTTTCATTATGCCAAAAAGATGAACAGTTATCTTAATAATATTTCAAGCATCAAAACAAATATACAATCTCTTTCTATGAAAGGTGAAGGAAAATGATAACAGATGTGATTTGGACTGATATTGTAATGTATGCAGATATAAACTTACAAATTTTTTATATGATGAATTTTACTTCTTTTCCTACATTGTCCTTGAGAGATAAAAGGCAGCTTTTTATTTTATTGTGATGTTATGTTTGTAAACGTCTTGGGAGATAACATATTTCAAGTTATTTTCTGAATTTAAAAGAGCTTTAGATTTATGAACAAAGAAGAAAGGTGTTTAGGCAGGGAAGAGATGTAAAACTTGCATTAACTTTCTTTTTGCAATCACGTGATGAGGAATATTACAAGCTTCTTGCTGAATTATATTCATACTGCTTTTCCTTCGTAATAATAACCAATAGGATACAAAATCCCTACTACTCCCTAGTATGACTATTGAATAGAGAGACTCTGGTATCTCTATTTGAGGAGTTGAATATAAAGAGTTCAGGAATGTTTTTAGGTCCTGGTGCATTATGCCATTGAGAAATATGGGGTGAAGTTCTGTCTATAGGTGTCTTTCAGTATTCCAGTCCTTACTTTTCAGGAAAAAATGCACATACAGGTGCATTTCCAGTACTTAAAGAAATAGTGCTGGCAACACCACAACTGTCAGTGTTTGCCTTCCTTGCCTTCCTTGATGTTGCCCTTGGAGGCCATATGTCCATCCATATGTAAGGCAGGATCAGGAATGTGTATTCTGAGGAACAGGGCTCTGAGAAGTCAATAGACCTTGCAACACTCTGGTATCCTTTTAAAGCAATGGACTTCACAAGGTGACTTCTCTGACCTGTAGAGGGTAATCTTAAAGACAATAAAACTGATTTGAAGAGAGCTTTAAAACAGATGCTTGGTCAGAAGCTTGGACTGGTTACCTGATGTTGTACAGCTTTTTATTGAGTGTGGGTGGCAAGGTTTTAGCAGCAAGTGGGCTATGGAGTAATCTCTATGAGACCAGGGGCTACCCCATACAAGACACAGCTGTTTCCAACTGGCTCCACAAAACACCCACTGCAGGACACAGCTGAGCCCATCAGCCAAGTGTATGGTGCCTCTGGAAACACATTTAAGAAAGGGAAAAAAATTCCAGACAAAAACAGTGTGATGGGGATAAAAAAAGGGAGAAACAACAGTGAAAATGTCAAGGTCAGAGGAGGAGCTGAGGAGAGGGTGCTCCAGGCACCAGAGAAGAGATTCCCCTGCAGAGAGTGTGGGAGAACACAATGAAGAAGAACTATGCAGATATCTACAGTGTGACTACTGGACAACCCTATGGCAGAACACATGGACATTTCCTGAAGCCCCTGGAAATACCCCTTATAAGAAGGGAAAGGTGGGAGGAAGAAGGATGGGCAGAGAGGTGCTGCTGTCTGGTCATGGTGCCCCATTTCCCATCTCCCTGTGCCACACGAAGCAGGGATAGGTATAGGAGGTGGGACTGAACAAGTGCAGTTGGACCTGGGAAATGGATGGGGGGGAAAGTATTTTAAAATTTGCCTTTACTTTTCACTATCTAAATCTATTTTAATTGCTAATAAATTCCATTAATTGCAAAAATAGGCTGAGAATTCAACTTCGGCAATATAGCCAGTCCCACTCAACAGGCCTTTTGGAGACTGTAATATGACATCTTGAATTGCTGTGCTCCATCTTTTTCCAGATTAGCACAAAGCAAGTGTGCCTAGATCATAGATCACAGAATGGTTTGGGTTAGAACAGACCTTTAAAGATCATGTAGTCTGACCTGTCTGCCATGGGCAGGGATAGATTCTACTAGTTCAGGTTAGTCAAATCCTCATTCAACCTGATTGTGAGCACATCCATTGATAGGGCACCCACCGGTTCCAATGTTCTACCACTCTAATTACAAAAAACGTCTTCCTTGTGTCCTATCTAAGTTTACTCTCTTCTAATTTAAAATCACTGAGTCTTGTCCTGTCAATACAGGCCCTGGTGTAAAATCTCTCTTTATCTTTCCCCTAAGCCCTGTTTTAAGTGCTGGAAATTGCTATAAGGTCACGACAAAGCCTTCTCTTCTCCAGCCTAAACAACCCTGACTTTCTCAGTCTTCCTTCAAAGCAGAAGTGTTCCAGCCTTCTGATAATTTTCATGGACTCTTCCTTTAGTGAAGTCGATTTTGGTCATTGGTAAGTGATAGTCATTTGTTTATCTTACATAATATTTTGCCCCCATCTCCCACTGAGAGAGCATCTGACTTGTTTCTATGTATCAGGATATTATAGCTAGCAAACTTCCTATGCTTTGTCCTCCCACACATTTCCATTTATTACATTTGGATAGTATTGTTTATAAGTTTAACTGATGAATCATTTTAGTAATTTCATTTCCAGTTTCAAATACAGGAGGAAATCATTAAGAAAATAAACAACAAAACAACAACAACAATAAGAATGTTAAAGTTTCCATTTTAAGATAAATTGTAAACAGTGTTCCCTATGGATGAGAACTATGTATATTCTAAAAGAGGTTTTTTCAGATCCTTTTACCATGACTTCTGCAGTTAATACAGATTGGCATTACAGTTACATCAGTAAAGGATTATCTTGATAAATCAGCATGTTTTATTCAAAAGCATTTTATATCTGTCTCGGTTGTCCATTTCAGCCAATTGGACACTAGTAGGTACATTCATTGACATGCTATTTGAATTGTTATTCCTAGGCAGCATCTAATATTATGAAGAAAAGCCAGATCAGAGGTGAGATTTACTAGTTGCTGTGTGAAAAGCAACCACTTAAAATCAGATGGCTATTTTTGGCTACAGCTCAGTCCTTGTTATTGCATGCTTTCTTTCAAATGTGGCAAAATTACTACCCCTGGAATCTACAGTAATGAGCAAATTGTTGTGAAAAGCAGATTTTTTACATTATTAATCTCATCTAGCAGCTCTGTAGCACATTAATCTTTGAATAACCTTCAATTCATAATATAACACGGATGTTAATGGTAGAAATTAAAGCTGAAAATAGCTATTTGGTTTTCTACTTCATGTAGCCACCAGATTGTTCCCTAAAGAATATTTTCCAGTGCTTTGTCTCATCTAGACTTAAGTGTACTGAGCAATAAAGCTTCTACTACTTTCCTTTAGAGACTGTGTCACCATGTTATAGATTTCACTATTGGGATTCTTTACCCTATTCAATTGCAGTAAAATATTTCACCTTCTCTGAAATGGGAAAGAGGAAAAACATAACAAAAGCAAAAGTATTTATTGGCTAGAAGCTAGCAGTAGGACTCTCTAAAAACCAGGGATGTTATATGTCTTAAAATCTCATTCATTCTATGACACTATTTTGATTTCCTGTGATATGAAACCTGCTGTTGCATTTTTAATCACATTTTCCTAAGATAAAGGCAAATCCTACATGTTCCCTTTGGCTGTATCGGTTAGCTTTCATTTTGCATTTCTTATTTGTAGTTGCAAGATTGTCTTGCCCTTGAAAATGAAGTGCTGAAATAGCCACATAATCATGAAATTTCTTTAAGTCAGATTTACTTAAAAGAGTGAAAATGGATTTAAGACAAATAAGTGTATTACCTTTATGAGGAGGCATTATCTTCCTATCCCCCAAGGAGGGAAAAACTTCCATAAGCAAGGGAACAAGTTGTTATTTTTCAAATTAATGGATCACTGGCAAGTATGAGGACAGTAGTTACACAAATTACTGGGCCACTGGCTGGAAAATACCACTGTATATTGGTGTACATGCCATACATTGGTCATACCAGACAGTCATCCATTCCTAACATGTTCCTGGCACAAAGCATGTAGAATATTTTGATGAGTGCTTGGATTCAAGAAAATATATTCTGGGTTGTAAAATAGTCTAGGCACTGTCAAACAATATTATATTAGGCTACATGGAGAGAACAGAGTAAGGCAGCTGAGGAAACACTAGAACTGTTTATGTGTAATAAGTCTTAACTAGCAAGTCAGAGTGTTATGGGGGAAAAATACATAGAAATTGCAAGGAAAAACAAACACACCCACACATGAATGCACATGCACGCCCTTGCACACACAGTCCTGGACAACCGCAGGTCAAAAGAATGAAAAGCTTCTGCAACAGGCAGAAAGAGTGAGAGTTGCTGCTCTTGGAGCAGGCAGCAAAAGAATGCAGCTCCCTCAGTACTCCAGTGATCTCACCAATTCTGCTGAAACAATTCCTGTCATAAATACTTCTTCCTCCATACCCCCATTCCAAATCCTGTCATTTTACACAGTGTTTGTGCTTCTTGGCAGTTTCAGCCTTTGGCCTCTGCTGACAAGACTGCATTGAGGGTATTACTCTCACAGGCAGGTGCCTTATCCTATTGCTCAGCTATTTTTTTATTTTTGCTTACCTGCTTCTTTTCTTTAATATGCTGAAAGGAGTCTTTTCCCCGTCATCAGTGTTGTACCTCTTCAGTGACCAGTAATTAATTGACCATCTGGGGATTGTTTGCAGGTCTAGGTCCTTTGTTTTCCAATACATTTTTCAAGGCACTTGCTATTATCCCATGCTTAAATTTGACATCATAACAAGAGACACCTGGTACCAAGCTCAAATTCACACAGACACTTCTCATAACAAGTTGGTAACATGCTTCAAAGGTCAGGACACTGTCCTTGCACAGTTGGCATAAGCTTTTGTTTGCATTTTTACTGGGCCACTATACAGTGTCCCTGTTCTGTAAACTAGAATTTCTTCTTTTTGTTGGCTATGTAGATGGTAAGAAGTGTGAGGAAGATAGAGAAATAAGAAATCAAGTCACCTTCACTGCTAGTGAGTGCATCCCTTGCAAATTTAAATATATAAAATTAAATGTCTTTTCAACCTGTTTAATCAGGTCAAAACATTGTGGTTAAAAAATCTTAAGCTCTGTTCTTGGAGAAGACAGTTTCTTCAGGCTGAAGTTTTCTATGGTATGTGAGTTTTGTACCTTGTTTAAGAAATTAAGAAAGAGAAACTGGTGTTTCAAAAAACCATACAATTTCCATTTTCAGCTTTCAAAGAATTGAGACTTTTGGTTTAGGATAATTTAGCATTTAAGTGCAGATCAGACAATGGAATAGAAGCCTTCTGTGCCTTATGTATTTACATAAGACACATTTACATTTACATTTACAGTCTTGTCTGATGGTTAAGTAGAAAAACACATAGTATCCCAAATAATTGTCTTTCAGCCTAGATATTTTGTAGCTATCAATCAGAATTCCTTGACATAATACTATATGCTTCAGTGAAGTTACAGCTAAGGTAACTTAGCTGTAGTTTATTTTCTACTTAACAATTATGTGGTCATGAGTAGATGCAAAATATATATCTATGGAATATAATTCCAAATTTATCACTTCCTTTATTTTACAATCTATTTATTAAAAGTTTCCTCTAGAAATCTGGTTATAGCTAGTTCTAGTAACTTTAACTCTTTCAGTGCACTGCTAAATGCTGGTATGGATATATTTCCCTTGACTTTTAGAGGACTTCTTTAAAAAAAATTAGCCTGCTGTAAAAGGAAACAAGGATTTGTCAATGAGGTAGGATATGACTTATCTCTTTAATCTGAAGAAGGGAGTTATAATCTATACATTACAAAACAGTGTGGATAGTGACAGTTTAGTTGTGGTCTTGAATGCCTAACATTGCTCTCAAATCAAAAGAATTGTTTAACAATTAACAGTCGTGCAGGACTGCTGTAAGATATAGTCTGAGCAAACCAGGCATACCATATTTTAATGGTATTAGATGTGTTTAGGACACGGTTCTGTGGGAATGAGATTGGCCATGCTTTTTAGCAGAGTGAAATGATATGCTATGCCTGCAGAGACACAATCTCTAGGATTTATGATTAGCATAAGCTGCCATTATGATTGTTCAATTCTAGACTGTTCTGACAAAATTTGATGTGTTGCATCACTAGGTCCCTAGAAGAATCTTTGGTGTAGAACTGCTAATTTTCTCACTGATTCAAAGCACCAAAACAGTTTGAGGATATTTTGTTCCTGAGAATATTTTACAGTAAGAAGAGTTGAGTCAGCACTGACTGATGTCCTCTGGCTTTCAAAAAATACCTCTAGGCCTGCAGAATACATGGTATGTTCTCATGCCATATCTCCAGTGTTTCCTTCATATCCCCTGTTTCACACAGCAAAACCTAGATTGGCAAGCTTCATCACACTGCTCCCAAAGCAACACAACACTTGGAGAAGTACACAGAAATACTATTATATTTGAGGGCTGCAAGAGACCCAGGAGAAGTGCTGGGTGATAGAGAAGTACCTAGTCCTGAGCAGGATGCTAAGATACTTTCTGCAAGGTTAAGATTGTGAACTGTCTACTACTTGTAGCATAGAAGAGGTGCAGGAGCTGTAACCATTCAGAGTGCTCTAGTGAGTGGCTCTGCATATTGTGATCCTGCTCAGTCTTGCTCCTTCAACTTCTAAAGAAGGTCTTAAGAGCAGCAGCTCTCCAGAACTTAAAGTATATGTTTCATAATGTAGCAGGAAACCTTGAAGCAATTTCTATTAGAACTCCTATCAGATTTTCTCACTTCACAGGATCTCCTTTTTCTGTGTTCCAGCCGGAATCTCTTCCTCTGGTTTCTCTGAGTATTCTTGAGTGTCCTCATTTGTAGGGTTAGGTAGAAAATATCTCATTGATGATTAGTCTGATTAAATTGCATTCTTTTCCTAGTTTGCTGTCACTGTTGTCTACTTGTTCTGGACATTCCAGGACATGTCTGCACATGACTATCAACAGGTTACTTTTATATTTTTGTTATCTATCTAATTGAACTGACAAAACAAATATTCTGTTGTTGGATTGTTATAGCAGATGGATTGTTATATTTTGCTTACTTCTACTACATAAAAGAGTTGGTACACTGTTTTATACTACTTGTTAGGCTAACTAGACTAATTCATGAAACCTACCTTGGTGGAAGGGGAGAAGAGAGATTGTTTCCATATGAAAAATTTTGAAGATCTTTTTTTTTCCTGAAGCAAATATGTGTGATGTTCCCACTCTATCTTCTGACCATAGCACATAGACAGTCCTCTCAGTAAATGGAAAGATTTGCTGTAAAATGTATCTGTCCATTAAAAAGTCACAGGATGTGAAGTTTTTTGACATTCAGAGGTCTTTCTATTTTGAAATGTATTACTGGAGATACCGCTGCATATTGCAGTGAGACATGTTCTCAGTTATATAACAGTACAGCTATTAATGTACTTTATGATCAAATGTCAATAAAATTTGAAATTGAAAAGCTTTTCTTTTAATGTTTAAAAAATTAGGTTTTATAACCCATGCTTCTTCACTAGTTCCACAACACTTGAAATGTACTTCTTACCAGAAACTTAATTAGGCAAGACATTGCTTTGGACATTTTTCCACTTCCCTGTATAGCACATCTAGCATGGAGGACTCACATCTTAGTGTCAAAAAGCTGGTATGCAGTAACATTAAAAAAAGACAACATTTTATAAAATGGTAAAAAAAATACATCTTTCTCAGTGACTTAAATAATTATCAAAATTAAGAAGAGTGTGCTGATATAAACTCATACATATTAGATTTGAAATATAAAATTTCTCACAGAGCTAGTGTTGGTAATTTGCTAATTTTGAACAACAGTTATCTAATACATTTTCTTTTAATCACAAGAAATTGAATTTAGTTATGCAGGGATGCCAAAATCTTTTTTGCACTCTCTGATACAACTTTATGATATAAACTGTGACACTTGGATGGGAAATGTTCTCATTGTGTCATTATAATAAACCCAAAATCATTTTCATCAAACTGTAAACAAACCTTTGGACAGTTAGTACAGAATTTTGATGGTATCTCTTTTTTTTTTTTTTAATCTCACTTAAACACATGATGCTGATGTCTTCTTTTTAGAGTTCAAGAGATGGAAATTTTATGAAAAAATATTTGTGGGAAAAAAATCAGTATGGTCTGTGTGTGATTAGTGAAAAATGTAGTGCCTACCAATCCCAAGCAGAAAAAAATTCTGCAAATAGACTTAATGTTTGATTTCATCCCTGTGGTATGAGGTATCCCATCTGGACTATTGGGAGTTCAGAAATCATAGCTCTTAGCATGAAATAGGTGGAACTAAAAACCAGTCCAAGCAGAGTTATGATTTAATCGTCCTGAAAGCTGGAAGATTTTTGTTCTTCATTTCTATACTTATATGAAATTTGACAGCTTTTCTTGCAAAATCAATGGGAATTGCAGTACCAGGGCAAAAGTGAAATAGCTACACTGAGCAGTAAATATTTTGTTGCCTCAATTTTTGTGAAAGTCCCGTTATTGATTCTAAAAAATAAAACAACAAAGCATTTTTGCTTCCCCAAGTGTTAGTTCTAATGCATTTCCATGTTATTTCTATTCACACACTGATTTCCAGTCACCTAAGCTTTAATATAAATACTAAATGAACTTTTCTTTCCTGATTGCATAAATCTGGATTTCTCTCATTTAGAATAGACTTCAACATTACTCTTTTTAAAGAATGAATCTACTGAACAGGTTTTGAATGCCTGAAGAGGAGCAGAAGGGAAAAGTAAAGAATGTTCTCTCTCTCTAAAATAAAATTTAAAAAACAATGAAGGCAAATTTTTTATCACAACAGTAGAACTCATATATAAAATAAATGCCATCAAGGAGGACCTGGACAGACTTGAGAGGTGGGCTAGTTTAAACCTCATGGGGTTCAATAAGGCCAAGTGCAAGTTCTGCGCCTGGCTTAGAGATTCACAAACATGAATAAAGGCTGAGTGATGCTGGCATTGACAGCAGCCCTGAAGAGAAGGACTTGGGGGTGTTGATGCATTAAAAACTGAGTATGAGCCAGAAATGTGTGCTCACAGCCCAAAAGGCAAATCATATCCTGGGCTGCATCAAAAGAAAAGTAGCCATCAGGTCAAGGAAGGGGATTCTCCCCTTCTGCTCTGCTCTTGTGATGATCCACCTGCAGTACTGCATCCAGCTCTAGGGCCCTCAGGATAAGAAAGGCAAGGACCTGCTCCACTGGGTTCAGAGAAGGATAAAAAAGGTGATCAGGGGTTGGAACATCTGCTCTGTAAAGAGTGACTGAGGGATTTTAGTTTGTTCAGCCTAGAGAAGAGACAGTGCTGAGGAGACCTGACCACAACATCCCAGTACATTAAGGAGTCTCATGGGTAAGAGGGGGAAGGACTCTGTGTGATGGAGCATAGTGATGGGAAAAAGGGCAGTGGTTTTAAACCGAATGAGGGCATGTTTAGAATGACAAAAGGCAGATGTTATTTTACTACAAGGATGGTGGCACCCTGGAACAGGTGAATGCCCTATCACTGGAAGTGTTTGGAATCAGGTTGCACTTCATTAACCTAAACTAGTGGAAGATTTCCCTGCCTGTGACAAGACAGTTGAAACCAGATGATCATTAAGGTCCCTTCCAGCCCAATTATTCCATGGTTTTGTGATCTAGACATACTTCCATTGTAAAATGGCCCACACTCTGGAAGCAGATGTATCTTGGCAGTTTAGGTTGTCTCTTACAGTCTCAAACAGGGATATCAGGCAGCACTGGATAAGTTACAAGAGGTGAATTCTCAGCTGTCATTTTTCAAAAGCTCTGGGGTCGGTGTCTCTAACTGGCCAGGTTTGGAAGCATGTCTGAACTTTAAATGAGTTTGAACCATTTCTGACATAAATACCATCAAGGATGCCATTACCCACAAAGTCCACCATTTTTCAGGTAAAACAGAGGAATAATATTAGATATTGAGCTCTTGGAGAACCAGTGAAATATCTCTATAATTTCAACATTGATCAATACTGACACCATCTCTCCTCACAAAGGTAATGCTGCAAGTGGCAATCATGCCTCAAGATAGGATGATCTGTGCTATATTATACCTACCTCATCTTTTTTTTTCTTCTGTCATCTCTCCATCTATAAAAACTGTAATATACTTCCAAAACAGAATCAGAAATAGAAGAAAACTCATTGCATCTGTACAAATTTACCATCACTTTGTTACAATGTTTACTGTAAATTTAGAATACTCAGTAAGAGTAAAGAATATATCGTAATACAGATGAGGATATATATTCTCTGTATTCATTCAAAGACCAACAAATCTTTTAAAACTCTGAATGTTTTATCATTTAGTTCCTCATAAAATAATATCTAAGGAAAATGGGAGAATGATTATTTTAGAACAATCATGAGAAAATGTATATATTTTTTTGATGTTCTTGTTTCATGAGTTGGGATTTTTTTTCCCCAAAAATTAAATATTTAACTCCATAAAGTCACATTCTATAGTGTAATTCAGATGTTCATTTTTCTTCTTGGTAAATATTTTTTGTTCCTTTTTTATATTTCTAGGGTCTGAAAATTTTGAAACTTTCTTTTATGAAATGTTGTACTGTGAAGAGTTCAATAGCATTCATATGCAAAACTGGAACATGACAAATAAAATTGGAATAAGTGTTTTCTCAGTATGTAATTTCATAGAATGTATCATTACTGTTGCTATTCCAAAGTGATGCCCTGCTCTGTTGGCAGCTAAAACTCCCTTTAAACCCAACAGGCAGGAATGTCCTTTGAGCATGTAGTCTTTATCATTTCTCTTAGCTAAACATTTAGATAAAGATTTTAAGCAATTATAGTTCACTTCTTTCTGTAGTTTAGGACCCCTGGTGATTTCTTGGCAATTTTTGTGTGTGCTCTCTGAAGTTTCTTCCCCAGATCCTTCATTAGCTTCAGAAATCATAATGTAGGCTTTACTTTAAATTGTATGGCATCTAATTTATTGTAGACACATTGAATATGGTGCATAAATGTAGATTTTATAACCTTGAAATGCAAGTACGTGTCATGCTAGGTTTTTCACTTGTCTTCTCCAACAGGTTTTATAATTTGCGTGCAATTTGGGGATTTTAGTATAAACTTCAAACAACTTCCTGATAAACTTTGTATTGATAATGTCTACCTGATAGGGTCTAAATTATTATTGTGTAATCCTTCTGCTGAGTTTAGGACTGACACTAAGTTTCATATTGTGTTTATTTTACATCCCTGTTGATTCCATAAATATCATTAGAACCCCTGCAGCCATGCAAGATGTGAGTTTTAGTTTTGTTAAAAATATGGTAAATTTTACTTATAGTGTAGAAAAATAAGATTAAGGACCAAATGTATTTTCATAATAGTAGATGGGTATGTTTGTGTACAAAAGTACACAATGAGAAGAAACTCAATACACTTTAAAACTTGCAGAAAATTAAGACTACAAAGCAATTCAAGACAGAAAATCTCTTCAACTTTCATGTTTTTCCCTAGGATCTGTTTAAAGGAAATTCAGTCCCATTGTACTGCTGCTCACGCACCATTCAGGAGACATATGTTTTAAAACACTTCTGTGTCTTCTTGGCGACGAAAACAGTTTATTCTGATTCTTGTAAAAAAGGTATTACCTACTGGATTGTGTTAATTTATCTGCAGACATGTCAGACACTGAATATTTATAATGGATTTCAACACAGTTCCCTGAGGAAAAACTGCCTGGCATCATGCATCAGACTAAATATGCATGTAAGGTAGATTTTCTATTCTTTCAAAAGTCTACTCTGATACATAAAAATTCTGTGAAAAATATGTCACAGGTTTATCAACAAGGGAGTTTGTTTCCTCATCTTTAGGCTTACTCAGTAGGTAATTCTAAGGTTTCAGTATTACTTTAATTCCCCAGGTGGCTAATTAAGGTCATCAGCAAATTAGTTGAAATACATTAAGTTTAGCCTTGTGCACCTTTTGAGAAAAAGTTTGGTCAAAATCTATTTTTCAGTATACTCAGGGACAGTCTAGGCTACCACAATGGGTTTTGGGGTTTTTTTTCCCATTAAGTTGGGAAAGTCTTCATCCAGCTGTTTGAATGAATCACCAAGAGAATGGTGATCAGATATATAATTCTTGTCTGTGTTTAATTTGAACAGGGAATAAGCTGCAACTCAACTGAGATGTGTTTTGAAATAGTTCTCTAAATATAAAACACTTCTGAAGCCAGCCAGCAATTTTCTGTGTGGATAAAGGACAAAGGAAAAAGGTTGGAGGGTAAGTAGGGAGATCTGGCTGTGGTAGGGTCCCTGATATAGGAAAACTAGGGTGACCAAGAAGTACACAATGGGGCAGAAGTCACTGAGGCATGTTAACACCAATGAGCTGCTTTCCAGACTTCCTCCTTTGTCCTCACCTGTACTTTGAGCTATACCTCTCTGAAGGGGCATTTGCTCCTCTGGGAAAAGACCACTTGGTCTTGAAAATGTCCACATCACTCTCTTGTTTTCTGGAGACTACAGGAATGCTGTCATTTACAGGCCAATGGGTTTTGGGCAGACCTTTGGCCTTAAAAACCTTTAATCACAATGCTGCAGTATTTTGTGGCCAGGAAATATTTCCACATCTAGCTCCTGTTTTCCTGGCACTAGAGGAGGAGGGTGCTAAACGGAGGCATTATATGTCATCTTCTCTGCCTTGTTCACCAAGGGGAACAACCTTCCTAATCCTGCCTGTTAACATCCTGATAGCTCCAAAAGCGCTCCGGTCACATGGTAAAAAGTAATCATCCTAGGACTCGGTCCTGGGAGTTTCTGGTAGAGCAAATATGCCATTTTGCTAATTAGCAAAATACACAGTGATTAAATTTGTAGATGTCTTTAACAATGAAAAAGTACAGTTTAGAGACTCATTGAATTCTAGGATGTATTAAAGGTTTTTTGAGTTTGAAATTATTTTTGCTCAAGTGAATCTCAAGACTACATGCACAGAATGAACTAAATTCACAATGAGACTAAGAGCAACAATAGAACTCCCATGTGGATATCTAAATTATTGAACACAAAGAAGAATGTTTTGCAACTTTGATTAGGGAATTGTTAATCAGACCCATAATAGAATGTAGGTCAAAAACCAAGTAAAAGAGTCTGACTAGAATTTATGATTAGGCACCATTAAAAACACTGAGCATTAAAAAAATTAAAAGATAGCATAGATCCATAAATATGATTTTTTTTTGAGCTCTGGATACAATGTGACAGTTTGAGCATCAATAAAGCAGTTAAGTTAGCGATCAATTACTAACTTCAGGATCAGAGAAATTGTTTGGCTGATAAAAAGCGTATTCAGCCTTTGACAAATACTTGGCTGTCACTATCATTTATTTGAAATACCACTACAGCAACCCTAGCTCTGGTTTTATTTTTTATCTCTTCCAAACAAATAAACTGTGTATGGTGTTTTTAGTCAGGCTTTGAAGTTCAATCTGTTCTGGCAAGGAAATAGTAAATTTAAAAATTTTAAATTTTTTGTAAATTTACAAATAGTAAAAATACAGTCCTGCTGTTACTCACCCTGCAGAATCATTCTCTTATCAGAAAGTCTCACAAAACAAATGAGCAGTTAGATCTCTGGTAAAGTTTTGTAAAACTGCAACAATGTGACAATAAAAGAACATAGCAGCAACCCCAGCACTTTGAAGTGCACAAAAATTCCAAAGAAGAAGTATGTATTTATCTGATTTTTGATCAACAACAAAAAAGTGATTGACATACTTCTTCATCCTGTCTTTGCTTATATCTCCAATAGTAATAAGTTCACTGTGTAAGGACCTTGTTTCAAATAATATTTTGCCAGTCAAACCTGATTGTGTATACATAAAGCACTTAAAATTCTGTCTTTAAAATTTAGCAAACACCATCTATTTCACTTAAAAATAAAAAAACAAACAAACCAAAACCTTATTTTTTATTTATTCAAAGGGTTTTTTTGAAAAAAAAAAGACAAAAGTATTAAGATATTAAGAGAAGACTATTAAAGTGGGAAATTCTTTTAAAATATGAACTGAAATTAAATTTCAGATTAATCCAGATTTAGAAATCTCAAATGGAAGTGAGACAATGGAGAGATTTTCATGCATGAACCGTACTCAGTTTAACAGGATTACTGATATTGATATGTTCATGTTCTGAAGAGCAGATTTCAGAGGAAACTAAGGGAATAAAGTTGGTGTTGGAAGAATTTCAGGGCTTAATGTATGCCTTGCCTCTTTCTATGTAGTATGTTTATTCTTTCATAAAAACCCAATATGGAAGGTTGATAGTGTTTTCCTCTCAAAGATATATTTTGGCAGTAAATGTATGAAACTTCAAAAATGGTTCTGTGTTTTAAAGAAATAAATATGCTAATAGGAAAAGAGATATTTTGAAGGCAAAAGGGGAAGAAGTACATGTCTGTTTATCTTTTAAAAATAGTTTTGATGATAAGATATAGTATTACTATTACTTATTTTTAATAGATACCTGTATAAATTTATTCTCCAAATAGAAACCTGAGATATTATGAATATACATGTTCTTCAGTGAAATAGTTCAGGGACCAAATCAAACCTTCTGGAGAAGGTAGCTTCAAATGAACTTTTTGGGAAGAATTGATAGCAGTAATTTTGGACATGGCCCTACAAACACCTTCACAAGGTCTGAAATCAGTGCTGCACAGGTGTTTTAATTTGCATTATAAACAAGGAGAACAAGCATAATATAAATGATCTGCTTTATCAATAACAGAGTAGCCTGGAAGCTAAAGGAGAGGATTAATAGCATTTGAGCATTCTGCTGATGGAGAAAGCACGAGCTTTTTTTTTCTGGCCTTGAAGACGGAGAAAAAAAGTATTTGCTGTGTTCTTTGTTCATAGCATCTAGCTCTGGACTGCCTCTGACTCAAGAAATAACAATTATCTTTCATGTGTACTGTTTTTAATAAGGTAATATAAATATTGTCTTGTAGCTCACCACAATGAGATTTTTCACAACATGAAACTGAGGGCAGAGTAGGCATGTGAAGGATGTTGTGGGCATAGCATGAGACATTGGTACAGCAGAAGTTGCAAAGACTCCTATAATAGTGCTGGAAGACTGGCAGTCGTGACAGGATACCAGTTTTGACCAAAACTGCCCATAGATGGTAATTTCTGCCAAATAGGTTCCTTTGAACTGTGCCTGAGCATTGCCCAGAAGCATGATCAGAAGGACCAGGACAAAGCCAGGAACTTTGGCTTGATGTTCCTCCTTCCTCTTTTATATATGAGTATATATATAAACATGAACATGACTAAAGGGGCTAGGGCTAATCTCACGGAGCTGATCTTTCAGGCTCCCCTTTTGATTAATGAAGTAAGAGTTAGTAACTTTTACAACAGTTTTCTATTCTTAGTCTCTAGAATTGTCTTTCTTCATTGACTGTAAGGAATAGTATTTGCATATATTTTTCCACCTCTCTGGAGTGTCCTCAAGATGTATGTAAATTATAAATGAAAAAAACATTATGATATTGACAAACAATTTAAATTTTTCATAAAAACCAGATGGGAATAAGTAGATCTTATAATATACCCTATTTTACCTCAGGGGAAGCAGGACCATATTTACATTTTTGGCTAATTCAACTGTTACAAGTAGCAGGCTAAATTTCAAGGAAGCTGTTTATTTTTATATCATGTTTCATACCTCTAACCTATATTGTCAATACAGCTATGATGTCTAGGACAATTCTGACTAGGAGACGCCCAAGTTACTAGACATGGTCTTGAGTTTGGGCATAATTCCAGAAATTTATGTAAATCAAAGTATGGCATGTAGAAAGAGAATATGCTCCACACAATATAAGATAAAAGATGTTTATGTGTATCTAAGAATCTCCTGGTGTTTGATTTCTTTTTCATAAACATTAAATAGGGCTAAAGATGCTTGAAAATAGCTAGTTTCTATTTCAGTTTTCCCCTGTGGAGACTATGAACATTCTTTTATATTCCTCCAGAGACACAGCTGGGAGCCATGTGGACACCCTTGAACCTCTAAAATTGCATTTAAAACATATTCTTAGGCAACTGAACTCACTATTGGATTAATTTGAGTTACAATTAGAATTTTATAGGAGTTGTCTAACAGACCACAGCAAGCACCACCTCAGAAAATCTCCATTGATCTTTCTTCACATACATGAGTTATCCAAGTGAAATGCTTTGGTTAAAACCTCCTGGCCATATATGTAAATTTTCAAATGAGATTTTGGCTGCCTTTGCCTTTATAATAAAATTAAAGCTGTCGAGTCACACAGAACTCTATTGTTTTTCATTTTAATATATTAACACAGAATCACATAATTGTTAGGACTGGAAGAGACCTCTGGATATCATCCAGTCCAAAACCTCTGCCAAGGCAGGGTCACCTAGAGCAGGAGACACAGGAATGCATCCGGGTGGGTTTTGAATATCTCCAGAGAGGGACACTCGGTGACCCACAGAGGCTTGGCAGCCTGTTCCAGTGCTCTTCCACCCCCAATCTAAAGAAATTTTTCCTCATTTGAGGTGAGATTTCTTGTGTTTTAGTTTACAGCTATTGCTCCTCATCCTGTTGCTGGGCATCACTGGAAACAGTCTGGCATCATCCTCTTGGCACACACCTTTGAGATATTTGTGCACATTGATGAGATGCCCTCTCAGTTTTCTCTTCTCTAGACTAAGCAGGCCCAGCTCCCTCAGTCTCTCCTCAAAAGAGATGCTCTGATGGATCCTTTATCATCTTTGTGGCCTTCAGTGGACCCTCTCCAGCACCTACTTGTCTCTCTTGAGAACTGGACACAGCACTCCAGCTGTGGCCTCACTAGGGCTGAGTAGAGGGGCAGGATCTTCACCCCAGACTTGCTGGCCACACCCTTCCCAATGTACCCCAGGTTACCACTGGCCTTCCTGGCCAGAAGACCACCCTGGAAACTAATTGCAAACTTGTCCTTCGCTAAGACTCCCAGGTCCTTCTTGGCAGAGCTGCTCTCTAGGAGGTCAGCCCCCAGCCTCTACTGGCACTTGGAGTTATTCTTCCTCAGGGGTAGGACCCCATTCTTGCCCAGTATTTATCCCTGGGGAATTTAAATGACTACAAGACTTTAACTGGATCTTACTCCATTGATCACAACCCTCTGAGCTCTGCCATTTAGCCAGTTCTCAGTCCCCCTCACTGTCCATCCATCTAACCCACAACTCCTGAGCTTACCTATGAGAATGTTATGGGAGACAGTGTCAAAAGCCTTGCTGAAATCAAGGCAGACAACATCCACTGCTTTGTCCTCATCAACCCATCCTACCATGTCCCCATAAAGGGCTGTAAGATTGGTCAGTGTGATTTCCCCTGGATGAATCCATGCTGGCTACTCCTGATGACCTTTTCTTCTACATGCCTGGTGGTAACCTCCAGAATGAACTGTCACAGTGTGCCTAGGCTAAAGAGAAGCTTGCAGGGAATAGATCACCTGATTCAGTGGGACTGCATTTTTTAATTCTCAGTAGAGATACATAGATCTGTTGATTCACTGAATTATTATGCAGAAAAAAATACAAAGCCAAGGCACAAGTAATTCAAATTCATTTGTCTTCGGTAAAGAAAGCAATGAGAAAATTTCTGATTCCTGACCACACACTTATTCTTAAAAAAAACCCCAAACCCATCCAATTATAACTTAACCTTGAAAAATCATTAGGTATAATGTATTTTATATTAAAATATAATATATAATACCTACAACATTTCTGTTGCAATAAATTAGATGCAGAAAATTTTGATGTAAGATTTGCTTATCAATAGCTATTTCTGCTTTAATTTTCAGAGATTGATGTTGCTATAGACACACAACCCCTCTTTTAAAGCAATTTAATTTGCAGATCATATACATATCTCTTCTGAGGTCTCTCTAGCAAGACTTCACGCTCAGTCAGCTCCATCAGATGGTGCACATTGAATCTGCCTTATCCTGCTTGCTTCCTCACCTGCAAACAGGGTAAGAGAGGGGCCCTTGCACTTCTTAGGCCGATATGCATGGTGGTATCCACATTTGCTAATGTAGAAAGGAGGGAACTAAGCCAGAAAGTTTCTCTGGTGCCTATGAGTGAACCCAGAGAAATATTGCCAATTACTCTTGCCTCATGTGTATGCTTAGAAAAATTAGTATTTTTTGGATGTAATATATGCACATGAATAAACACAAAAGGTCAAGTATACATCTGGCAAATGGAAGTAATGTAAATTTAGCAGCTTGGATCCATCTAAATAATATGTAACTTGGGGATACTTTGTTAAAAAAAATCCTTTCTCCTCAGTGTTATGGAAACTCCCAAGTCACAGGGTGGTACTATTCTATGGACTCTTAAGTTTTCCATTTTCTAAGTCAGAAAAGCAGACAGACACCTCTAAGGCTTGAAATGATTGCAGAGGTATTAAATCAAAATTTATTTGCAGTGAAGTATACGTAAGAAAAAAGAATGCTACCTATCTGCTTTAATGTCACTATTCATACCTATCCTGCTTGTCTTAGTGTACTTAAAAGCAACATGCTGTAAAAATAATGATTCTGATTCTGGTTGATGTGTGGTATGCTCTACATGTGCTTTAATAATGTACATGCTGTAGTAAGCTCTAGTGCTACAAACATGCTGTGAACAGTTATGATCCTTGTCTGAAGTTAGTAAGGCCTGACACAAATACCAGCTGTAGGCAGCCCAAGTAGAACCAGGATTTTAATCATTTGAACAGGAGTAAGATTTGCATCCTATTTGTAGCATTGCAGAGCTAATGCTAATAATATGCAATTACCTGTTACCTGAGTATGCTCACATCTTCATCAGTATGGAGTCACTCCCCTTCTGTGTTTTGTTCTGGCACAGAAGTGCAAATACTTGCAGCATTGTTATGCTACCCCCACCTGAACATACACATATTTATACTTTTCCCCCATGAAAATTTAAATGGCTGTACATAACATCATGCACACCAACATGTGCCTGTGAGCCATGGCACATGCATTTGCAAGGCAGAAATGGAAAAGCTATTAAGAATCCACATAGCCTTAGAAAAATTTTTGTGTAAGATCGGAGATTAAAAAAAAAAAGTGTAAGCTGTTTTGTAGATGCAATTTTTCACATCATCCCAGAGATTGCTTAACTAATAATTTTTACTTTTCAGTATATATAAAAAATCTGATAATTATTGTAAAAATATTATCGTAATGCTTATGATAAATAGTTAGAAGCTTTCAGTTGTTTAAGTACTGAAGATGTGATAACATTATTCCTGTACTCTGATTCTTGCTTTGTTTGTTTTTGTTTTTTTTCTCAAGGAAGCTGCCAGCACTTGCATGTAATAACCATAGAATTTTATTTCTGTCTCCCATACATTGTTTAAACTCATTCTTTTTTTAGAGTGAGCAGGGTGTGTCCCTGTCATAAAACCAGTTTTGGACAGATATTTTGAGTACTATGGGGTTGCCTATCTATGTTTAGATGCATGAATTCCACTATGTCATCAAAACTCTTGCCCTGTTGAGCCAGAAAATAAAAAAGCCTGTGTCCAAAGAATCTCATAGGAGCCAGCTATACAGTCTAACAATTTGCTAATTTGAACAAAAGCAGTTTTTATTCAAAAGGAATTGATATTATGACCCTGAGCTTGTAGGTATATTTTATTTACTTTTAAGTGTTCTTCAATGAAATATCTTTTTGACTTGAAAGGTTTTGTCTGGCAAATTAGTCTTTTGCTATTTCTGAAAGATTCTCTTATAAAGTTTTGTGGCTTTCATGGAAAACACAAAGGAAAAATATTTCAGGGCATCTTTATGCATATTAGACTGACACCTTTGCTTTAAATACACCTTTACTAGCTCGAGGCTGCTCGATGTCCAACTCTTATGTAGCCACATCTCATCTGATTGTGCTTTCAAGGGACCCACTGATAGTACCCACTGACAGTAAGATCAGAATCCCACACTGGTGTTCTTCAGAAGCTGAGGAGCGATAGCATATTGTTGAGAAAAACAAAGTATTATTGAGTGCAGAAGATTTCACAAAGTCTGCTGATGCACCCCCCTAAGACAGCTAAATGCTTTCCTGAAAGAGCACTCCTGGACATCCAGCCACTCCTTCCTTTTGCTGAAAATTTAAGCTTGAACAACCATATCTTAAGAGATCATGATCATATCTTTTTAAGCAAAAACATATTTAGTTTTCAGTAGAGGGAAACATCTTGTCATTTCATCTGGTATGACAGAAGACCAGTCCACTTACTTGCTTAAAAATCACAGAAACAGAATCACAGAATGGTTAGAATGGATCTCTGGAGCTCATCTGGACCAACCCTCCTGCTCAAGCAGGGTCATTTAGAGATGCTTGCCTAGGACCCTGTACAGACAGATTCTAAATATCTCCACAACCTCTCTGGGAAGTCTATGCCAGTTCTCAGTCACTCTCACAACCAAAAAGAATTTCCCAATGTTCAGAAGGAACCTCCTGTCTTTCCATTTGGGTCCATTGCCTCTGGTCCTGTCACTGGAACCACTGAAAACATTAACCAGATCAACCCACAGGCCTTCTATATAGTCTCATCTCTCTCAGCCTTTATTCATAGAAAAATACTCCAGCCTCTTTGTCATCATCTTCATGGCCCTTTGCTGGACTGCCTTTGTTTCGTCCATGTCTCTCTTGTACTGGGAGCCCCAGAACTGAAAACAGGACTTCAGATGTGGCTGCACAGTGTTGAGCATAAGGGCAGGATCACCTTCCTTAAACTGCTGACCTTACTCATCCTAAGGCAGCCCAGGATACCATTGGCCTTCTTGGTCACAGGAACACTTTCAATGTTTAGGCTAATGGGCAGAAGAACACCTCGGTCCTTTTCTGCCAAGCTGCTTTCTGGCTGTTGCAGCACGTACCAGTGCCTGGAGCTGTTCCTCCCCAGGTGCAGCACTTTGTGCTTCCCCTTGTTGAGGTCTATGAGGTGCCTATTGGCCCATTTCTCTGCCCTGTCAAAGTCCCTCTGGCTGGCAGCATGTCTCTCTGACAAATTAGCCCCTTCTCCCAGTCTGATGTTGTTAGCAAACTTGCTGAGCATACACTCTCACACATCTTCTGGATCATTAAGGATGTCAAACAGGACTGGATCCAGTGTTGTCCCCTGGTGAACACCACTATAACTGGTGTCCAGCTCGACTTTGTACTGCCAATCACCACTGTTTAGTCCCAGCCACGAGGCTACTTCTCAGTCCATCTCACAGTCTGCTTGCCCAGCCAGTACATGAGCAGCCTCTTCGTGCACATCTCCTGGTGGACAATGTCAAAGATCTAACTGAAGTCCAAATAGTCTCCACCACTCTCCCCTCAGCCACCAGGCCAATCGCTTCATCATATAAGTTTAATAAGTTGGTAAAGCATAACTTCAACTTGGTGAATCCATGCTGACTACTCCTGATGATTTTCCTTTTGTTAATGTGCCTGGAAATTATTTCCAGAATTCGCTACTCCATCATCTTCCCTGGGAACAAGGTGAGGCTTACCAATTGGAGTTCCTTGAGTCCTCCTGCAATTCTTGAAGACAGGGGGTGATATTTACTTTCCTCCAATCTTTGGGCAAAATACATTTTTGGATCTGGACCTAAATAAATGTACTCTGTATGGTCTTAATAGAATATAATTGTGAGTGCAGTATGCTCAGACACTAAAATAACACAAAGGTTAATATTTTGTTGGCATCATTTCATCATAAGTGAATTTTTTGTTTGGTGTGTTAATTTGCATTTCAATTCTTCTCGTTACTATGTTTCCAAATTATTATCTGCATATGGTTCTGTGTGTCACTCAATGCATTATAAGAAATTCTGAAAATAGATACATTTAGACAGTGCTGTAGTGTGTTGTTACCCATAAAAACTACACTTTATTTATTTATTTTTGTAATTAAAGCTGTTTAAAGAACAAAGCTAATATACGATCCTTGTAAGATTTACATAAGATATACGATCCTTTGCAAGATTTATTCTTGCAAATGTCTAGATGCATGTTTAGTAATACTTGCATGAGAATAAATATTTATCAAGTACTCTGGATTATATTTAAGAATAAATTAAAATTTGTCTTTCTGAAAAAGTGGGTTCTGAAACAGCCTCTCATAAAATTAGTAGAAACAACAAAGGCAGTTGGTTTAAAAAGAGTCTAAATGCCTTTCAGATTGACTAACATAATTGCAGGCATATAAAGTACAGAACTCAATTACTCAGGACATGTCTTTTGCTCCTATTTACTAGACTTGTGCATATATATGTAAATAGATTTATCTTAGTTTGTCAGTGTTTGTGGGATCAGAGATTTAATACTTGTTGGATAGTTAATTTTTAGGAAGCCTGCTGTCTTAACTTAAAAACTAAATTTAAAAATTTGTCCTTCCTTATGTATTTAGATAGTTCGCTCATTGCATCTTGTAAAACACTTTTCAAACTACTTCAGAAAAGAAACTATGTAAAAAGTTAACAGAATACTTATTTTTAGCTTCACATTCTTATGAAAAAATGACAATTTGACTGTATTCATTGTGATTTGAAACCAGATAAATAATGAATAGTTCAAGTGATAATTACCTTATTTCAATATTTACAGAAAACTGGCACTTCATCATCATCAAAACACACTGAGAATTGTCTTATTATCTACAGAAGTGCCTGGTTTCTATAAATATTGAAATTGGGTAATTATCTCTAGCTCTATTTCTTCTTTATCTACTTTTCAGAATTGAGCAAATAGAAATATCATTTAGTTATTAACATTTTCCAAATACGTATCTGGTTTCTTTTTAATGAGAGTGCATATGTAAAGAAAGCTAATTGCAAAATAAGGTCAATGAAATAGAATGGAGTATCTTTGTATCAGAGGCATCCAAAAGAATGAGTCAAGACCTTGTTGTTCAAATAGTTAGATTTAGCCTGAGCCATTTCTAAAAGGCAAGACCTCTTCACTGAGAGACCTAACTGACAAAAAGGAGCTATTGATATATATGCATCGTGAAATTAAACCTTTTTTTTTTTCTCTCTAGCACATGTTGAGCCAGGTTGAGCCATTCAGCATGCTTTGCTGAGTCAAGAAAAAAGATGGCATTTCCCCAGGTTGTTATGCCTTGTAAGTCCCTTTGGGACTGGGCAGACAGGATCTAACTGAACCTATCTATATGTTGAAATTGTGTTTTTCCCCTATGTTGCTTTATGATCACACTGCTCTCTACCTCAGATTATCAAGAAGAATTAATCTGTAACAGAAATGTATAGAAATCTGTAAAACTCTCATCCTTCGTAACAAAAACTCAAGCAATGGAATGTTGTGAAAGAATTGTTGTGTGGTCTTAAGGGAACCATTCATAACCTGAAAATGGGGCACAGGTTACTCCACGTCATTATTAGATGTGATTTCTTACAGATCTTCTCAGTGTCTTAACTTCAAAATGTCTTTTTTTTTGGTCAATGTCTTTGGGCACACTCTGGAGCCTAGCTCTCATCTGGAAGGGTCTTTAGACATGTCTGTACTGTATACAAATCAGGGCCTGTGAGCAGGCTCAAACACTGATTGTTCATTGCAGCTTAATTATTTGCCTGCTCCTCATCAGGTTTGGCTCAGGTTTGCACCATCCAACACATACTGGGACAAAACATGTAGAGAATGCTCCTCAGAGTAATTTAGATTTTTTTTTATTTACAGTACTTATTATCCATATTATTTTCTGTTTCTCTTAAACTAGATGCAGTGACCACTAAAATTTTTAATGAGACTGATTGGATTGGACTCATATTATCTAACCTGAGATGTCAAGTGACTTTATCATAACATAACTGAACTGTAACCTGGAGTCCCTTTTTCAAAGAATATAGATATAATGAAAACAATTAATTCCTATGTAGATGTCATTGACATTTAATATGTATTTTAAGGGTGTACAAGATTAATCTTACCCATTCCTGTATTCTTAGCTTTTTCTTTTACATTTTAATCTCATTATGATATATACAGTTGTTACAGATGGAAACTCTTTACATCCTTCGGAAAAATTCTTGATCATTTGTGTTATAGACCAGTTCAGTTCATCTGTACTTCTCAAATTCTTCCACTCCTAAAAAATAATCACTTTAAATAAAAGAAGTATCTGATCTTTTTTACCACCTTTCACCACACAGATACCATAAAGGAACTATCATGTTGTCACAGTGGTGCTGATGTTATGGCAGTTCACCATGAAATTATTCCATAATTAAGACCACACAAAATAACACTAATTCCCTTCCTTCTTTAATATTCAAGTACCTACAGACCTAGATAAGAAAGATGTGTATTTTTGGCATTTATTGTATCTTTCAGTTGGAAAGAGCAATGTAGGTAAAAACTCCATAATCCATAACTTAGCGATACATAGCCAGAAAAGCTGTCTAAAGAGATAAAAAATTGTGGAATTATTTTCCCAAATCGCTGTCATAGTGAAAATAAATTCTAAGTCCTTATGCAAATATTGTACTGGTGAAACTTGTAACAAAATTGTTCGGGTATCCCTTTGCTGTCATTTAATTTTAAGTCTTCTACTGAGGGAAGGCTGAGAGGAAAGTTACTTCTCTGATTGTTCAATATATTACAGAAGATAAATACTAATGTCAGCCCCTGTGCACTTTTCAGCAACAAGAAAGCTATGAAATCCCTGCATTTTCTTCGGTGGCCTTTGAGGCAGGAAGAATGAAATTAGGAAGACATAATTTTGACTTATTACATGATGAGAAAATCAGAGGTGAAGAACACAAAGGGTGCTCTTTCTATAAGCAATCCTGCTATTAAAAATTACTTAAATATATAAAACCAGTAATATGTCAAGTCTAGGATAGTTTAACAAGTAATAGGGCTGAAAATATCAGCACTATGAAAAAAGAATACATTTTACATTTTTGCAATACCTCTTTTTTATAAATAAATCTGTGATTTTTATTCTATAAAACAGCAACACCTTTCTCAAATTATATCTAAAGCAATGAAGCCTTCCTTTTCTTCTTTGCCTTGTTGTGCCTTTTATTCCTCAGTACAAGAGACATGCATAAAACAGGCTCTAGACAGGAAGTAGAAAATGGAAAATAACATGAAAATCCACTCACTTGGTAATGTTATGTCTTGCATACAACATAGTAGCATATAGAATTATAGAATAGCATTTGCCCCTCTCTGTACTCCTACAAGTTCCTCGCTCTTAATTCAGACATGGTCTTGTCAAGCAGTGGCAAAAGCTGCCCTGTCAGACAAGCATCTCTGCAGAGCCTTCTAAGTGGGGACTCACAAACAGCATCTCAATACTTCAAGGACTTGAGCAGAACAAAGATCTATCTATCTACCGTGACAGGCAATCCTGTCACAGAAATAGTCCTATAGCATTTTCACAGCATCCTGTTCCTGAAATTCTGCATCCACCTTAATCCACAAAAGACTTTTCCAGTCCCACTAATACACAATATCTATAGCAAAGTGTAAAAGCCATAAATTATAATGTGCCATAAAAAGAGACATGAATTTGCGGGTATATTCAGCAAAGTCACCTAATAAAAAGTGACGTATTCCAGATTTCTATATAATTTTCCAAGGTTCTCAAGGCAGCTTTATAAATGTTGTGGTTTTATTACTTTGGCAAGTGAAGACTATGTTCAAATAAAGAACATTTGCAAACATTATGTATTTTTATAAAGAATTAGAAGGAAGTATGCCAGAGCATCTTGACATCAGGGTCTCAAAATTTAACAACATTATATGTATCCTTCAGAAATGGAAAATTGGACTCATACCATAAAAATTATGACAAAAAAATACTTGTTTTCAAAGTACAACTACCCTATCTTCCTTGTTACAGATAATTAAAAAATATGGTCTAAGTTTCATATTTAATAGTTGGAGAGACAAAAGGTCTTGCAGAGTGATCTGCATACATTGGAGCATTGGGATGAAATTTAACAAGTCCATATGCTAGATTCTATACCTAGGACAGAGTAAAGCTGGGCACCAGTAAAAATTGGGACAACAGAGGCTTGAGAGGAGCCTTGCAGAAGGGATCTGGATGTGCTGGTGAGCAGCAGGATCAGTGTGAATCAGTTGTGTGTCCTGGCAGCCAGGAGGGCAAATACCACCCTGAGGTGCATCGAAGGCAGCATCACCAGCCTGTCAAGAGAGGGGATTGTGCCTCTGTATTCAACACTGGTGTGGCCTCACCCAGTGCTGTGTGCAGTGCTGGGCCCCACAACTTAAGAAAGATATTGAAGTCCTTCAGTGCATCAAGAGGAGGGCAACAGTTGTGCTGAAAGCAGTGGAAGCCGTGTCCTGTGAGGAGTGGCTGAGGACTTTGGGCTAGTCTAGTTTGGAGAAAAGGAGGCTGAGGGGCCATCTGTTTGCTCTCTACAGCTTCTTGGGAAGGTGCAATGGAGAGGGAAGAGCTGATCCTCCTCCCTGGGATGTGATGATAGGATGTGTCAGAATGTCAAAACCCTGGAACAGGTATCCTCTGGAACAGGCATCCTAGACAGGTGGGCAATGCCACAGTGTTTAAGAGACATTTGGCAAATGCCCTTAATAGCATTCTTTAACTGAGCCCTGAAATGGTCAGGTGGTTGAACTAAAAGGTTGTTGTAATTCCATTTAAAATTGGAACTATTTATTTATTCTATTATATGCTATGCTATGCTATTCTAAATGAATGAAAATATAGTTGATACTGCTGACGAAGTGTAGAGACTGACCACATCATCATCAGGGAGACACACAGGATGTGCTTAAGTTGCTTAAACATTTGAGGTCCTTTCACATGTGCTGCCAAGCCTCCAGCCATGAGTCCAGAAGAATACAGTTCTGTTGTAGGTCTAGCATAATATCTGTTGTATCTGAGAAAATGCTTCTGGATACTTAAAACAGCATGATATTCTTTGGCCTATGTATCTGAACATCTCACTCACTGAATCATTCCCTTACTCATCATGGAGGTATTCCCTGAGTCTCTGTTGAACATAGTGGCAATTTAAACACATACAGCTCACATGTAAACATCTGCACTTTCAATTGTAGGGCAGGTTGAACCTCATGCCCTGTGCTTGCTGCTGAGTCATTTTCCTATGATTGCACTCTCATGTCACCTAGAGTTGAAGTCAGAAGACATTTGATTTCTTTGTCCCAAGAATGCGAGGTTATCATTAATTTCTCATGCCTACAAATCTGACTGAAAATTTAGCTGGAACACAGTGATTACCAATATTAGACTACAAAATTTTATCCTTAAAGCAATCCTATAGGTATAAAGTGATTTGAAGATAACTTTAGGTGAAACAGTTCACTCAAGACAGTTCAAAAGAGAGAGGGAAATAAGTTTTATTATTTTGCTTTCAATAAACGCCTCCATTGTCTTCATTCTTTGTTTGTAGCCGTCTTGTTAGGTTTTGCAAATTTTAGCATCAAAGTGGCAATTGATACTAGGAAATCAAAAAAGATTAACCAAATATTAAGTTGGCATAAGTTTTTTTTCTGACATGTACTAAAAGTAAATGCCTAGATAAAAAACCCAACAGCATATGGTAATATTTCAAGCCTACAAGATTTCCTGAGGCAGAAAAGGTTTGTATGGATTTTTCTGACATGAATTTGTCTAGTCTTCCTACAAGACCATTTACATTTTTATCATCCACAATACTCTGTGTCAAGGTGATACACACTCTATCTGTAACCATGTTTTGAACCTGACAGCTGACAGCTTCATTTGATGCCTACTAGTGCCTTTGCTGTCAAGGGGCAGAGAACAATAGATAGTTCTCTACATGCTCTGTCATTTCCCCCTCAATCATTTCTTCTTCAACCAGAAGAGTCCCAGACTACTTATTTATTCCTTGTAAAGACACTGTTTCATACATCTCATATTCCTTGTTGTCCTTCTCTTAACCTTATCCATTTTGTTTTCTGGGTACTTAGAGTACAGACAGTAAGCAAAATACTTTATGTGGCTTTATAAAAACATTGTCCATTTTATTCTGTTTCAGTTCTAAAAACTCAGTAGTTATTGTTACTGAAACTCACCTAATATCTTAACGATTTTCTCTGTTATAACTTCAAGATAATTTCTTTGACTGTTAGAAATTGACTAAAAATTCAAAAGGGAAAGCGATCCTTTGCCATGAACATCACCTTATATTTACCTATACTGGCTGTATTTTGCTAGCTATTTTCTTCCTTAATCCTCTAAGATGCTTTGTTGGATCCTTCATATGTATCCCTGGTCTTCGCTATCACAAATGGTTTAGTATTATCAGCAAAATTTTCACTTCCCTTTTCACCTCTTTTCTAGATCGTTTATGCATATCTTGAATGATATAGGGCACAACACAAAGTCTTTTGGAATATCACTAATGTTCTCCAATCCAACTTTAAATATTTACCAAGACTTGCTAGTCTGTAGTTTACCTAATAAACTTTTATGATACACGCAGTGAGTCAGATCTCTTTCAGCACTTGCTTGTTATAACCCCAGAAAGTTAGTTGTGACAACACAGGGGTAAAACTTTGTGTATATACCTCTAAGAAGTGAGACTAAGTGATAAAATATCTTCCTTGGCCCATAACTCTGTGAAACTCTGAAGACAGCTGCCGTCTGTGAATGTTAAGAGCATGAACATAGGGGATTCTGTGACTGTGGCCAGATTGTATTTATAAACTAACAAGCTCATAAAAGTATTATAACTACTATATTTTAATATTAAAATGCAATAAAGTCATACTGAATCCTCACATTCTCCCCACATGTCCCAGAAGCCTTTCTACAGAATGAATACAGGAACAGCTATGAATCAAGTGTAATTCTGGCTACAATAAATAAGATCAACAAGCAGCCCTAAGGGTACCTCCAGCACAGTAGTTTCCCATCTTTTTTATTAGTTATATAAACAGCCTCAAGATATTTTGTCATGTGATATCCCCCTGGCATCTTTAAAAAACCCAAAACCTTTTAATCTGCCTGTAAACGCTTGTAATGTGTAGCTCAGTCTTGCAGCCCTGTGCCTTATCTCCATGTACAGCAAAGGCTAATTTGTCCCCTTTAAGCCTTTCACTGCAACCTGATGCTCCCTTAATCACCCCCTGAAAGTCTGCTCTGTTTATCCTCTTTTACAGAGACAGGTGCAAAGGATTTTATTAATGCAATACCTTCTTAAGTGGTTCAGTTTATCCCTTACTATTGATCCAATGGTTTAAATCCATTAAGAGGGTGTGAACGGACACTTTTATTCTTTGCTTAATAGAATCCATTCTAGAAAAAATAGGACATAGCATTCTGTCCTCTTCTACACCTGTTTTTTTTCTGTAAAACCTGAGACCAAAAGCAGATTACAGAAAATCTAGCTGCTGTGCATTTTCGTTGACATTTGTTTTTCTGTCTGTTAATCTCCAAGTAATTTATTCAGATTTTTAAAATTTATATATAACATTTTTGTAATAATATTAATGTTCTAAATATGACTACGTACTAAAAACCTGAACTTTTCATACAGGCTATATATTACACAAGACATGGACGTACTGGAGAGAGTGCAGTGAAGAGCTGCAAAGGTGATTAAAGGTCAGGAGCATCTCATTTGTGAGGAAAGTTGGAGACAACTAGACTGCTCACACTGGAGAAGAGAAGGCTTAGGGAAAATGTCATCAATGTGTACAAAAACCTGAAGGGACAGTATGAAAAGAACAGAGACAGGCTTTTTCAGTGGTGCCCAGCGACAGGACCAGAGCCAATGGGCAGGAACAGAAACACAGGAGATTCCCTCTGAACATCAGGAACAATTCTGGTCATGAGGGTGGTTGATGGATCGCTTGCACAGCTTGCCTACATAGATTGGGCATTCTCCATTCTTGGAGATCTTCAAAAGCATCCTGGGCATGGTCCTGGGTAACCATCACTTAGTGGCCCAGCTTGAGAAAAGGATAGATACAGACGACCTGCAGAGGTCCCCTCCAACTTTAACCCTTTTTTAATTTTTTAATTCTGTGAAAGAGTTAATGAAAATTGAGTCTTTTATAATCTCGGCTTGTAAATTATTTTTTTTTTTGGGAGATCCCATTCATTCATTCAAGATAATGCTAATTTTTATCAGTCTGGAGAAGCCTTTGTGATTCCACAGCAGAGTCAATCCAAACTTTTAGTGTGCTCTGCCCTAGAAAGAAATGCATTGATAGCTTTCTGCCATGAGCATTTTAGCAGCTAAAGTAAACAAGCATAGTAAGAGATGACATTAAAGAAGACAGGTGTAATTTTTCTTTCACATTTTAGTACCAATAAATAACAGTAATGAGATTTTGAGTAGTAGCTAATCCCTTTCATGCTTAGCCATGGAAAACACCGAGTCTTTATGACAATGGCAGTAGAACTAGAAACGCACACTGTTTCCATTAACAAGACCTCAGGGATGCAGGCTGGTTCACCACCTTTCTTGATGACTTTTTAAGCAGTTGTTCCAGCATGAGTGTCAAAGAATGAGGCATCTATATGAGTAAAGAAAGAGTGTTTAGAACGGTTCAGGCTATTCTAATGAAAAGCTATATTCAATTAGCAGCCAAGAAAAATGCTAGTGTCCTACTTACACATCCAGTGGAGATGTATGGGCTGTGTGCTTGTTTGCATAACAAAAATACATCTATTAAAGTAAAACAATTCACATACATGGCAGTAGGGAAATAATTCTACCATAAAATATCTGTACTTTGAAAGCTATCTATTTTTTGATATGCAAATTTGCTCTTTAGAGGAGAAAATCTTGTTCTTTACCCAAGTTTTGTACTTATCTAAGTTTTCTGTGAGTTTTAAAATTTTGCTTGTTCTGTAAGGAATTTAACAACCTCCAGATTACATTACTCAGGAAAAAAACAAAACAAAACAAAACAAAAAGACTATTTCCACTTAAAGAGTAGTACTCCCTTCCTGTAAGAAGAGGAAATTTGCAGTCTCTTGCACTTTAGCACATGCTCTCAATGAGGTTATTATGCTGCTATTGGCTCTGCAACAGACTGAAACCTGGGTAAGTATGAAATAGTTCACTTTTGCTTGTGTAGTGGACCTAGACTTCTGAAAGACAATGTGGTGGTATTTTACATTCCTGTTGTCTTCAGGAGCTCTGTTATTTAAAACCATCTTAACATGCAGTTTTACAGATGAAATAATCATATATTTATACAAGTGTTCTCTATTCCAGAGAATAGAGAACAGTATGAACAGAAATATGAACAGAAGAAGCTGAATAAGATGGCAGATTAAAATTTTGTGGATATATTCTTCTTTCCCCTCACCCCTTGTATCTTCTCACCTTGCAGTCTGGTTAATGTCAGTGTGAGCTGACAACAGACAAGTGACACATACCTGCTGCCACGCAGTCACCGTGTGCCAGCTGACTGCAGCTGGTGCCAGCTCTCACTGAAGGCAGAAGGAAGAATCCTTCCAGCCTATTTCTCCTTAAAGTATGGGGTTTCTGTCCTGTGAGGATTCAAGTACTTTAAGCAAAGTCCAAAAAGTTTCAAAAGAATATTTTACAAAGGCATTGCAAATCTGTCATTCATACTCACAGAATAAAACGTGTAGAGGCTTATGCATGAAGGAGCTAGTGAAAAGGATTAGGGAGGAGGCACAGGTTGTTTTTCTTTCTCTCTTAATATCCTTCTTCTCAGGTTTCTGCTTTTAACTCATGCAGGATTTTTTTTTAGGGTGCTGACAAGGCAGTGCTGGTGCAACTATATGAAATCTTTTTTCACTAATGCAGGAACCAAATATTGTATCAGCTATTTTTTTTTTCACCAAATGTCAAGGGTGTTTGGTTATGCTCCCAACTACTAGAATTGGAGGGTTTACTGTCTAGTGTAATTGCCGTCTTCCTCCATTCTGTTATTGCTGCCAGTTTCTACTGAGCCAAATCTGTCCTGACAGCTGGCCAGATGCTTCTTGTGCCAGTCAGCAGGACTCTGGTCTCAAAAGAGCATCTGGTTATAAGGAAATTTTGCAGCAAACTATACAGTCAATCCTGTTTTCTAAAAATATCAACATAAACACTGAGGATAAAGTACTTAGTAGCTTCACTAATACACTGTGTTTTTTAAACGTGGGACTGAGCACTTGACTTTTTCACTACAGATTCTATTTATATTGAATTTTTGGAAACTAGTAAAAAGCTTTTGGTTTTAGGTGAATAAGCTATGTATATCATATCTTTATTGCAGTTTGTGCAGAGCACAGACTCAAGAGCAGCTGCCTAAAGTGTAAAGCCAACAACACAGAACACATTTATCCTAGTATTTTTTTCATGAGGTCACAAGCTATTTTGATTTGGAAGGTATTAGGGACATGGACTCTTCAGATGCCTTAAACCTTTTTTTCTACTACCATATAATTATGGTAGTCCAGACAAACCTGGACTCGTTTTCTTACAGCTTATTTTCACTTTGCTCACAAAACCCTTTTAAGGGAATAATGAAGAATGCATTATTTCCATATTGCCTTCACTGCTTCTGCTTGACAAGGTAGAGTGCTTCTATATTTCTTAACACAGAAAAAATGCTAAGTACGGATAGGCTATCTGCTTTTCCATTTAATAATTTTCTTTCCTCAATGGAAGCAGTTGGCATTATGATTTAAAAATATATCTGTTCATCCAAGGAGTGAAGAAGAGGGGAAAAAAGCTCCATACAGGGCAAAGGCTATTTGCTGTTCCTAGTGTGTTGGTCCATATGTAAGAGAGTATGCTTTGGATGCCTCTGCATATGCTGAAACATACTCACAGCCGTTTCTTGCTAAACTAGAAAGCAGGTACAGCTGGTGAAACCCTCCTAAGCCCTCAAAGAGGCCTCCCACTGCCACTTGCATTCAATTGTTCTCACAATACCACATATAATGGCTTGTTCTGCTTTCATTTTCTGTCATGAAAACAAGCTGATATTGTCTATATATAAATTCCAGCATCTGAAGTCCACATGCTGAATGTAGTTGTTTCTTCTTTGCTGAGGATATTACTGATGGAGAAAAAAAGGATGCCACAAAGTCAGAGCACTTCTGGAGCAATTTGTTTACTGAATTAACATGATACTTCTTTCAATGAAGATATTTACAAATTGCAGCCTCCTTTCTCCTTCCTGGGAGCCTCAGGTTTTCAGCTTTTCCCACTTTTGGACATATTTTGACATTATAAAACATCTTTTAGAGTCATTATACTAAATTATACCTTCAGTAAAGAAACTTATAGAATTCACATATATGGTGCACTTAAGCTAAAAGTAGTGGCAAGAGAAAATGGGTAAAACAAGTAATTAAAACTCCTGGCTTCTCATGGAACTTGTCACCATCTCAGTCCTGAGTTATTTCAGCTTATTTTACCATATTCAAAAGGCAGTTAACATATGCCCCCATTTTTTTCCCTTTAGTCACACGGCTTACATTCAAAACATATGTTAAGTGATTTTTTTAACTTTTTTTTGGTGCTGTAAGTGCTGTCTGGTACTAACTTTTATATCACTATATAATGGATTCCTCACAGTCAGTGTTTTTTCCAGTTAATGGATTGTCCTGATTTGAAAAGTTTAAATATATCTTGCATTTACATCATTTCAGAAATAAGGGCACAGAAGTTAATATACCCTGTTCACTTAACTTCATCTTTATTTCCCCATTTTCATTTTACAACTCAAAGCCTGGAAATTTTACATCTGTTTACCAATGACCATACATCATTTAACATGATAATACCTGCCAAATGAATCTCTCTTAAGTGTAATGCTGTTGCATATGTCAAAATTGAGCAGCAGTTATTATTACCCTTAGTTTAAAGGCAGTGAATTAGCTCCTGGGGATAAATTCCTTTAAAGCATCAATTAGTATTTTCTTTGCCATTGCTAGTGCAATCCAATGTGACCAGTGAACAGCAATTCAGAAAACCTAAACATTGGCCCAACCTTTGTACCTATTGTGCTGAGAGACAGTAATTAAACTCTTTGCATTTTCTCTCCTTTTTCGCAAAATGAATTGAGCTTGTATTTAAAAAAAAAAAAAATCCATGTGAGCTGTGAATCCTCATTCTGAAGTTAGCAGGAGATATTTCTAGTTAAACATTTTGCTTGCAACCCTTGTTCTTTCTTTTTTCTTCAATGCCTCACCTCTGTGCTACCCTTTCTGTGGGTTTCCTGCCCAGGATTAATCTATTTACATGTTTTAGATGAGGGCCAGCAGCATCCAGAGCTGCAGCAGCAGATTGAAAAGCCTGATATTACTGCTATGGAGGAAAAAATTCTAATTTTTTAATGCCACTCAGAATTGGATGAAGATCTGTGTGAAGAGACTAAAAGGTAAACCAACACAGGAAAAGAAGAGAACCTGTGACTTGATCCTGCACTTGAGGAAGTTGGGAAGTATGGACTTATTTCTAGGAATGCTGTGCCAGTACCTGAGAAAGAAAAGTGTTTGAGAGGACAGCTTGTAGTCCTTAGTTTCTTAACCATTTTCCAACCTCTACTCATGACCTCAACTAATTTTTCGTTTTGCACAGTGTGATCACTGAGGTGGCTGGGCTTTCTGCATGTGTTTTTGGCTCTCTTTTCCCCTGTCTGTCTGATTCTGGTGGAGCATCACACTTTCTCCTTCCCTTGTTCAGGCACCTGGCCTGAGCATGGAGGCAGGTTTCTCTGCTGCTATCACAAATGTTTTGGACAGCAGCAGACAAGCCTGCTAACTTTCTTTCTGCTTGTGCCTTTACCTGCTTTCTAGAAGTTCAGTAATGATCTCTGCTCCAAGTAGCTTTGTCAACATGCATGAACAGAGCGTTGCTGAGGACTATAACATCTGTAACAGCTGTGCCCTTTTAGCATTTGCATAAAGCTTCCTGCCTATGGATATCATGTATATTTTGGATGAGTGTGAAGTGACTTACAGAAAGAACTAGAAAAATCTGAAAAATCACAAAAAACACCACCTTTTTTCTGGGCAAAAGGCTTTCCTGGATAGCATAAATTAAAGTGTAATGCATTCTCTCTTGACCAAAGTCACTATTTATAATGCAAAGCTTAACTTTCGCATCTTGATGCTCATTTCCTTAAAAGTGAGTCTCACTTAGAAAATCAGATTATTTCAACTCAACTACCAGTTGAAAGATAGGCAAAAATATAGAAATGTTGAAACAAACATGTTTGAAAACTGTAAGTTTTATTTTCATTTTTTTTCAAAGGTCAATTCAAATTCTACTAAGTGCTCAGTGTGATATCATGATCTTTATTTGTGTACTCTTGTTACTACTCATAAGAGAATTTAAAATGACAGAACAATAAAGGTATATTTGTTGGTAGATATTTAAAAGCAGCTGTCTATTCAATTTTCAAGTGAAATATTTCTGAAATGAATGGTTTATTACAGAAAAAGTCTTTGTTTATATGTGTTAAATGATTTTTACATTCACTCCTTATATTATTTCATGAGCCTTAAGCTATATATGCAGTCATTAATTAACTTCTAATATTGATTTTATTTTTGCCTGAAGATGAAAGAAATCTTGGAAAAAGGTTGAAAGTATAGCTAAAACATAGATGACTAGGCAGGAGTTAAATGAGTATAAAATTTCTTAACATAAATTAACTGCTTTTCATCAGTTTCTGTGCTTAATAAACTTATAAAATTTAACCATGTGGTATATAGAATTAATTCATTACTGTCCTACTTAACTTCATTTTGCATTAACATAAAATCTTTGGGTTTTTTAATCTCAAAATTAAATTCCACTTTAAAATGAATTAAGATTTTTTTTAGCCAAAGAAAAAGCTATAAGAAAATGAAAGTGCAAGACTCATGGTCTCACCTCTAATGTACACAAAATATTCCATTGAATTTAATTTTGATTGACTGCTGCAGATAAGGAGGTTTGGCTTTCTTGCTTTTGCTAAGTGAGGGAAAGATAATGCCAGGCAGAGAGGTTTGCTGAAGAGCATCCTAATTCTTGGTATTGTACCTCTCTTCTCTGTGTCTTGCATGTTTATGACTATCTCTCATATTTTCTTTTTTTTTTCTATTTTTTTTTAAATTGAAGACTCGTGCAATGTGGCTTCTCAGGAAGATATTCCATTGGAGAACTGAAATAAAAAATTAAACACTGAAGCTGTCAACACAATCATAATCTGTAATTATGATTATGTAGTCAGATGGCTGGAGTGACTTGTTCAGAACCATAATCTCCATAAATAGGAGAATCTAGCAGAGCGCAAAGACGTAAAGCTGCTCTTGTTAAATGATTAACACAGAGAAATAGGCACCTCCAAAAAGTGATTCACTTGTGTATGGCCACCACAAGTCTACTAATAGCAGAGTTAAGAACAGGAGCACATCTGACATGGGGCTGACCCAGGCTCTTCACCAGAGCTGCAGCCACCCATCTAAGGAGCTGGTGACAGGGCTTCAGCTTCTCTGATGGGGACAGAAGTCACAAACCTCTCCTAACGCCAAATTGATGTGGCGACAGCATTGGTTTGGGAAGACGAAGCTGGATGCTTGAGTTTCCAGAGGGATGCTTCAACCACTAGCTGGTCAGCAGCTAGCTGTGAACAGTAAAGTATTTAAAAGGTATGGAGGTAAAAATGGACAATAAGAGCAGTGGTCAGACAGTATTTACTCCGCAGCACTTATAGGCCAAGCTGTGTGTCTTCCTATGATACTATGTATATTCTGGACCAGAGCTTATTTCTATTTTTGATACTTTTTTGTAAGGTATGTAAGGAAAAATAGCATAAGCATAGCTCATTAAAACAAATTCAAAAGCAGGAGTGCTTTGATTTTATGTCTATTTTAACAAATGATTTCAGACATGCTTTCTGTCAATTACCACTTTCATATAAATCAAGCAAGAATTGCATTTCCAATTCATATTCAGGTATCTTAATGCATCAGATTCATCTCATCAGAGAACAGAAATATTCCATGAGACCCACCTAACCTATACAAAATAGGTTGTTCAGAAGTTCAGAAACTTGCTGAAACTCCCACAAATTATAGAAAGAATCATATTCTATTTTTTCTGTATGTAATGATTTCTGATAATTTATATCTTTAAAAGGTTACAAATTATTCATATTGTGAAATGGTGACACTTGTTGAGTATATTTTGTGAGTTACTCATCTGTACTAACTTATGCCATTTGATTAAAGTTGTATATTCACAGACTTTTAAAACAAGAATTTTATTGTTAGGAAAAAGAAATGTAACAAGATATTCATTATTTATACAATGTCATGCTATTTTTTTCTGTATGTAATTTTGCTTTGAAGAACCAAATTTTACAGTTTTCCAGAGACTGTTGATTTTGGTATGATTAATTTCATCTAACTTTAGATGTCTATATTGCCTAAGCTTCTACAGCTAACAGAAAGGGCAATTCCAAAGCATCTAAGGTATTTAACATATTTTATGGATACTTCTCAAGATGATCTAGATTGCCTTGTGCTTTTCTCTACACCTCAGTTAAATTTGATTTTTAGATGCAGTTTAAGTGGATTCCTGTGAAATTAATGAAAGACTTTTTTTCCCTCTGTTCTGCAGAAAGGTTTAATGTAGTCTCAGTTGTTTGAAGCTGCAAGAGTGGGATATGTAATATCCGTGGCATGTTTGACTCTGATTCTCTGTTCCTAAACCCACAATAGATAAGATAAACTTCTTTTTCTTGCACACTCTTCTAGGGGAGTTCATCTATATTCAAATTTAAGTTCAGTTTTCATGCTGCTCCAATAAATAAAGCTCCTCTAGTATGGCTTTCATAAAACTTATAGAGAAGCTAGGTCATTCAGGAGTGCCACGTGGGAGGACAAATGTATATTCCAAAGGCTACATATATTCATCCCTAAATCATAGAAGAGAGAGAACTTCAGCAAATTATGTGAGAGAAAAAAACAGTCTTTCATTCCTTAATGTAGGCTTGATCTAAAGCCTTATGATGCTATATTGAGTCTTTTAATATGAGTTTAATGACAATCCAGGCATAATTGAAGAAAACTCATTGAACTGGAACTCAGTTTCTATTTTCCTGCACAGCAAGAGCTTACAAAGAAGATGAAAGGCCTCAAGTAGAAATTTATCTTAACTAAAAGCATTGTTTTCCCTTATTAGGGTTTAGTCTTCATTTTATTTGTTGTAGCCTTTTCTACTATAATTGAAAAACTAATGAACATTAAGAAATAAATTTAAGTGATTGACTCATTTTCTCACGGAAAAGGGATGGAGCTTTTCTTTAAGGATCTCTGTCTTTGAAAACTGAGTGCTGTAACTACTGAGCTTCTTACAGTTATTGAAACAACCCTGATCTTTGAATTGTTACAAATCAGCCTCCAAGCAATTGGAACTCCTTGTTAATACAATATCTATTTACTGTGAGTTCAGTTAAGAGATAAAATTAGAGGAGACTAAAGCCAATTTCCTGTTTTTCAAAAGTTTAATATATTTCAACACCATAAGAGTAACTGGCAACCTATAATTCCAGAGCAGGTTTTCCAATGGTTTTGCTGCTGCACACCAACTGTAGACAGATTTATGTTCCAATTTGATATAGTGACAGAGGTTTATTTTTTTATAGACATAATTAAATAAAGTGTTCACTAAGGTTTGTAAATTCATAGACACTTCACAGTATATAAATTTATTTTGTCAACAGTAGCTAACCCAAATTATCCAACAATATTTTATAGAACTGGGTCTGTTGACCCACACCAGACTTTGATTTTATGAAAAGTGCAGCAATGGCTGTCATGAGATTTTACAAGGCAGTCATTATGCTTTGTAACTTCAAATAATCTTTCTGGATACGATTTTTCCATTGTTATGTATTCTACAAGTGAACCAGTGGCTGTATGCATATCCACATCCATTGCTAGTTAAAGGAATAACAAAATAGTGCATTATTCTAGGTTTATGCAGACCTATCATTGGTGCCATAAATGAAGTTAAATCAGTATAAAATCTAGTTTATCACCACCAGTTGAAAATGAATTCTCTCCTATTAATGATGAGCTTCTGTGTATATGTATTGAACTGATTTTAGTTTTATCTAACAATACTTAACAGTCTCTGAGTACTCTTTAAAATTCTGATTATCTGCTTGTTTTAAATTTTAATATTTCACATCACTAGACTTATTTTATATACTCATTATATTGGGATAGTAATTGTTCGTGCTGAGAAGTATATGAAAAGATTAATGGGTTGTGACTCAGTACCTGCTGAGGCTTCAAGCAAAATAATTTATGCATTCTTAACACACTTAACTTTGAATTTACTCCCCAGCAAAAACTATTATCTAAGGTGAAAGCATTCATTGACTTGTAATGGTAATAATGCTATCTAGATGTACGGGTAATAATATGCATATTATTGGTATTGAGGATAAGATAAAGGCAGCAAAAAATCAAAGTGTGTTGAGGCTAACCATAAAGGTCAATGGGAAAGAGACAGTTTTGTACAAAAACATCGGTGAAAATTACTGAGGAGCAAGTAGATCTATTAAAAGAATAAAGTAGTATAGGCAATTAAATAAATGGTAAAAATTGCTGCCATGTAACTTTTTATTCAAAAATTTTCTTCAGAAAAGAAGTAATATGAGTAATTAGTAAGGAAAAATTGCCTGCAAAGGTAAGGGTGAACATGTGCAAATTAGTCATCTGAGATGCTGTGCTGCCCAAGATATTAATTTTTCTGTTTAAAAGATGGAAGAGATTTTCAAAGCTGTGAAGGACAAATGGTGTCCTATTCTCTGCAAGTCAGTGACAGTCAAGAGCCTTGTGACTGCATGTTTTGCTATGGTCACTAAAAGCAACCCCAGTTGTCTTTTCAACCTAGAGAGGAAGAGATCCAGGAAGGTCTTATCATAGTTTCACGTACTTAAAGAGCTGCTACAAAGATGACAGGGGCTCTGTCTTCACAAGAAGCCATGGGGAGTAGTCAAGGAGCATGGCTACCAGTTGCATTAAGAGAGGTTTCATCTTGATGTAATATGGAAATTTTTAACACTGGTAACTGGAACGACTTCGCTAGGGATGTGGTGAAGTCCTTATCACTGAAGATTTTGAATACATGACTAGAGACCATGCTACATAATTCCAGCTAAGCCCCCTTTTCCATGGAAGGCTGGACCAGACGGTTTTCCAAGGTCTCTTCAGAGACAGGGCTATTCTGTGGTTTTATGATTTTATTTCTGAGGAATCATGGACAATGAAGAGCAGTAGCAAAAACCTAAAGGTACAGGTAGGTAGTCTCCTTCTTCCTTTTTCTTTATAAAAATAGAAATAAGTGAATGGCATGGACATATGAGTCCCACACATGTAACTTCCATTTCTGCAATACTGGAACCAATGCTCTAGGATTCGAACCACAAACAACTTGAAGACAGTAAGGTTCTGGCAAGCAAGCAGCAAAAAATGGAATTTTAGAGTAATTTTATTTTGCAAACTGCGTTCATTTCTTACACAGTATTTGTGGGTAAAGTCTTCTTATTTTATAAAATTATGCTGACCAGCGAAGTTCATATCTGAAAAAAAATATTTCAGTCACAGAGGATGGAAGAGTTATGACGTGAGAAATAAGCCTTCTTTCATTATGCTATACTATTTTAAAGAGCTTATTTTAAGGTATCTCTCAGTAAATTAGTTTTTGTCATTTGAATATGTGTTTCCAACATCTTACCACTGATTGCAGTGCCTGCGGTGGGTACCCACATCTTCGTCTCAAAGGAACATTTACCTGTCTCTCCCATGCCTTTTGGTAGCCATATGTATGCACTATATTTACAGCCCTGCTCTGGATGTGAGTCTAGCTGGGAGTCTCTCTGAGGGGAGAAGAAGAATTGTTACATAAATCAACTCCAATCACACCCAAAGCCTGTTCTGAAAAACAGGATCTCATTCCATGGCAATTCACCTTCCTGCAGATCTTTGGAGTGTGAGCTTTCAGAATGAATGTGTAAAAAGTTTTAGAAAGATACAAAGGATTCTGGGGGAGAAAATATTTAAGTTGTTTTGACTATTTAACTTAGGAGAAGTAAAAAAAAACAAAGCTGGATAGACATATATATTACACAGAAGGTACATTTTGGGTCATACAGCATTCTTTGATGTTTGCCCCTTCTCATGGTGGTAAAACAATAACTGGTAAGGAGCAATCTAATTGAGGCAGGGGGATTGTAACACAAGCGTTCCATGACACGCATTTCTGCTTTCTGAGTGTTGCTTTCTGAAACTTGGGAGTATGTTATGTACAAGGCACAAACAGTTAGCCTGACACATTGGAATTCACTTGAGCAACTGCCTGTGAGCTGCACAGATGGCCAGAATACATACAGTATGCTTTACGTGTTCTGGATGCATTGCACTGTTTGCATATGCTCGGCAGTCTGTTACTCAAAACATTTAAACACTTGGCCACTGACCAAAGCTGCATCTGCTGCTTAGGCCAGGTCAGTCGCATTCTGTAGTCCTGGAGAAGTTCGTCTCACTGGTCTTAAAGGAAAGGTTGAGCCAACTTGCCTGCTTTTCCCTCACAGTGGCACGGTTGAGAGCAATAGGAACCTGTGGATTCCACTGCTTCAAGTCAAAATGGGCTGGGGGAGGGGAGGCAAGTGCATCTGAAAAGTCAAAACAAATTTGCATGTGAAGAAAACAAAGTTGCATGTATATGCATTGTCACAGGGACTCACAGAACCAAGGAAATCTGGAAAGACAGAATAGGTCAGATTGGAAGTGACCATATTGGATGAAATGGTCCAACCTTCCTGCTCAAGCAAGTCATCCTAGAGCACATGGCACAGGACTGCATCCAAACAGTAGTTGAATAAGTCCACTGAGGGAGACTCCACAATCTCTCTGGACAGTCTGTTCCAGTTTGTGGTCACTCACACAGTAAAGAAGTTCTTCCTTATGTTCAGGTGGAACTTCCTGTGTATCGGTTTCTGCCTGTTGCCTCTTGTCCTATTGCTTGTCACCACCAAGAAGAGCCTGGCTCCATCCTCTTCACACCCACGTTTTTGACATTAAGAGAAAGGTCAGAGATCACTCTGAGTAGCCTCTTTGTGAGGATGACAGGCCCAGCTCCCTCAGCCTTTCCTTGTAAGAGACATTCTCCAGACCCTTGACCAATGTATTAGCCCTCTGCTGGACCTGCTCCAGGAACTCCATGTCTCCCTTGTGCTTTGGAGCCCAGAACTCTTTCTCACTTTATTTTATGTACTAGACACTGACATTACTATGTCTGTATCTATACAGGAAAATGCAAGAGGACACTCAAAGTGACTTTCTAGAGGCTGGTACCTCTCTCAGCAACCACAAGAATACTCTAAGACAACTTTAGACCTCAAACATAATTCCCTTAGCTAAGTACTGGAAGCAATGAGGGTGAATCTGATAAGATATGAATAAAAAAAACCTTTGTAGTTAAAGTAGAAAAGATTTAATTTTTACAAAGGAAATATGAAACAAAGAAAGGGTCCTTTATTCTCTGTGTATAGGAATAAACAGAGAATACTCCATGTGCAAACATGGATGCCTTTTTATGATGCTCTGAAGCTCTTAGAAATGGCCTCAGCTGGGCATGACTTATTGAAGTGAATCATTGCTACCCTGAAAAACTTTGGGGGTTAATGTAGTGTAAAACATTGAATGCTATTCATCAGTTGACTTGATAAATTTGGTTCTGATTTATTTATAGCAAATAAAGAATGAGGATTAAAGTACCTAACACTGTAATTGAACTCAAGTCCTTTACAAAATCCCTGTGAGAAATACACCACTGTACCTTTTATCTATTGTGATATAATCTTTTATTGTATCTGTGCTGCACTTCACAGTTCTTTATTAGCTCCCTGTACAACTATTTACTGTTCAGAATTACTTCAGGTTCCTTTCTGAATAAAAGTATCCTGGCTCTAGTGAAAAGAGGAAAAAAAAATTCAGAGAAGGTTGTCACATGTGTAAGGCACTTTAAAGAAAGATAGTAAGGCAACCAACACATTGAAGATATTGTTATGGATATCATTCAAATCAAGTATTTAAATGATCCTAAATTTATAATGAATGCAACTCCTAAAACTAGAAATTAAGGTAATTAATATTGCAAAATCACTTTTATTACCTGTGATTGTCCTCACTTTGAGTTCCTTAGCATTTTAATAATAAACCTGTATTTCAATAATTATTTTTTTCCTTCTTAATTCTAAAGAACACTTGATTTTGAAGACCGGTGATTAAAGGAATTATGACTTTTGTCATAAGGGCTAATTTTTCAACTGTTCCTGTAATTACAAGAATGAGGGCTTGGCCGTGGCAATTTTTGTAAAGGTCAGACTAATTCTCATCCTAAGAACACTGCTTTACTGGATACCTTCATTTATGTTTTTTGAAAGAAGCGTTGTTCAAAAAGTCACTGCTTGTCTCTCCCTCTCTGACATGTTACGCAAAATGCTTAAAAAGGGCAAATTAAAGAACTGCTTTAAAAAAGCTACATCTACAATAGAAGTGGATTTTTATTCTGCCTTGTTCTGAGGAAAATGATGCATCCCCTAACAATTATCTGAAAGGTGGCCAACTGTCCAAATGAGATACAGGATTCTCATTGTTTATGCTAGACATCATATTTAATACTTTACAGTTATCCATCTGTATTTTAAGAAAAAAATAATTTGGAGTTTTGAGCATCTTCATTTGCTGAATCACTTATCCTGAGCTAGCTTGGTCAGATACAGTTTTTATCAGTTCTCTCCTGCTAATCAAATCCCTGGATGAGAACATTCCAGGACTGAATTTTCATGAGGTTACCAGCAGTTCTAGCTTTTGCCCACGTGTAGAGGAACAATAAAATTACCTACAGCTTTGCTTTCTTTGTATGATGACAATTACAATTTGAAATTTAAGACTATTCATCACATCTGGGATTCAATCCTGCATAAAGCTGTGCATGTCTTAAAAACTGGTTTTTCCTTCAATGCCTATTGGCCATGGTTCTTAGGGTGTTTGACATCTGATAGGAAACACTTAGCTTTATACAGATGGGAAAAGAAGGCTGCATATGACAATATCCCATAGGACAGTTGTTAATTGCCATCCATACTTTTATGTCATTACTGAATATATATAAATCCCTTTGCATAGGTAAATGTATTGGAAGGTGACCTGCTAAGTTTTTAATTAAAAAAATTAAGTTCTGCAGTCCCCCACTTTCCCCTTTTTATGATCTTCAGGTAAGGGAAAATAATGCATCAGGGATTCATAATATCATAATTACCTTTTAAATTAAAAATTAACACCTGAATTGTCTGAAAACCAAAGAGTTCTTATAAAAGATAAATGAACAACTACATAAATGACTCAATTTAAGACCAGCACAAGGAAAAAGGATATAAAATCCTATCTTTATATATTTAAACACAAAAATTGTCAATTTATCTATCTATACAGCAGTATATTTTGAAATGGACACTTGGAATATCTGAGATGAAAAAATTCACAAAATTGAAATCCTTTTGTGGGGTCTTGCTCAAAATCTCAGAAAACAGTGGGAAAAGGATTTATTGATATCATTAAATTTCTGATCTGTCTTTACAATATATTTTTTATTCTTTACATGCTGTTCTGTACTGCAAATATTGTTTATGGATTTATTATTCTTTAACAAATAGAGCTTGTGGAGCATAGAACAGAAAACAGATTTTTTTTCAACTGGGATGTAGAGGCAAATCTGCACTTTTTCATTATATGCCTGGATTTGTGCATATAGTGTTTATTTTTGTACAGTCTTTTAGCTGAAGTGAAAGGCTTAAAAAGAATCTCATTTTAATCTTCATCATACCAAAGAGAAGGGTACTTGAACCTGCTTAAGAGAAGAAACACCTGGAGCACAGGTTTTGCCACTTGTAGACCTTCTATAAACATGCCCATTCTTCATTTCTAATCCTACTGGGACACATTGATGATGCCTCTATAATACCTGATGAAACATCTTAGAGACCTGTCTCTAGTGACCTGGACTAGTCAGGCCAGTTGGAACACAGGTATTGTTGAGAGCAATTGGCTGCATTGAAGCAGATGCTGAAAACTGGTTTGAAGTGCTTTTCCTTATTTGTCGTGTAGACAACTCATAGCTCAGATTGCTACCAGTAGAAAAGGGAACACTTTGGTATTTAATACTCTAGTCTTTATTTTCCTTATGGCTCCCTGTATTTTGGCTCTTTGCCTGTGAAACATTAAAATCTCTTTCTCCGACCTTTTTTTTTCCCCCGTGCATGCTGCATGAAACCAACCTTATCTCTAGCCAAATAAGTCAAGACAGAGTTTCAAGATAACAGAATTTGGGTGGAATTTTCCAATTTATTTGGCAAATAAATTATGCTATATTGGAAGTTGGGGTGACAGAGAGCTGCTGGCTCTATGTGTGCATGCATTTTACAAGAGAGGAAAGGGAGGTGATGAGTAGCAGGAGCCTGGCTTGCTTCCATGGTAAAGCAGGAGGTAAATCTGGTACTGTCCAATTGATTTGCTCAAAGCATTTGCTGGAAATGGCTGCTGTCTTACCTGTATGTTGCATAGCATGAACCTTGTGTATTTGTCAGAAAGATTATTCTGGGTTTTCACAGTGCAGCAGGAGTTCTTTCCAAAAACCACTGTCCTAGGTCTCCAAAGCAGATGGTGTCACCAAACTTTTGACTAATTTTGTTTTGCTTTAAGTAATAAAGATTATTTCAAAACAGATGTTTGAATAAGGATGATTAAAAAAAAAAAAGTTAAAAAATTGTAAGTGTGTAACTAAAATCCTTTTTGTCAGGAAAGTGATCTGATAAAAAATCAGGAGTAATATAGGCATAATATGACTCTTTTTGGTGGCGACCAAATTCAATTAATGTTCTCATTCTCTCTTTTGCTTTCTTAATATTTTTCAAAGAATTAACCCGAAACACACAAGAGATGAGGAGACCTGTTTTGAATGTTTGAATATTTTTAATGGAAGCAATGACTGCTGGAAAAAAGCAAAATGGAATTTCAAGAACATCCATGACTTGGTTAAGGATTTGAAATAAATGAATGCAGAAGAAGTAATAAAATAAAGAAAGAATGAAAGGAAGGAAGGAAGGAAGGAAGGAAGGAAGGAAGGAAGGAAGGAAGGAAGGAAGGACGGAAGG
>JANRGV010000051.1:71404999-71437635 GCA_024734035.1 Alethe castanea
GAAGGAAGGAAGGAAGGAAGGAAGGAAGGAAGGAAGGAAGGAAGGAAGGAAGGAAATGGCTTTCTGTGTCTCGCTTCTCCAGATGCCAATTAAAAATGCATATAAAGTACATATAATACAGTTATTTGTAACAACTGAAAGTACAGTTCTAGAAAAGTTTAAGATTATTTAAAGTGGTGTGCCTGAAATTGCTTCTTCTTTCTTGTACTTGTTCTTGCATTTCTGACCCTGCTTTGCAGTCTTTTTTATCCTTAGTTGTGGTTATTTCAGAGAAATAAATCAGAAAAAAAGCCAATCTCTGGGTAGCCTGTCAAAGGCCAGAATGATAAACATAGTGTTGGGAAGGAGGAAGATGATCTTGGAATAATCTAATGAATTAAATTATGGTTTAGTTTTATTGAAACACCTAGGATTAATTACTGACACATGTTGTCTTTAGGAAGCCTCATCATCCAGGATGCATTTAACTTTAAAAAGCAAATGTAAACATGATGTGGAGAAAAATCCCACACGTTCGTGAAAAAATATGCTTTTTCACCACTTTTATTAACTTTTATTGATAAAAAAGATGAAAAATAGTAAGCAAGATTTAGATATTTCCCACCACGAGAAAACTGGTGGAGGAATTGAAATACGGAAGAATAATTAAGTTCTAAAACTGTCATTAACTCTATTTTCTATATTTTTGATAAAGACATTTTTTAAAATAAAACATTGTGGAAAAAACCTTTAAAAAACCTACACTGCAGAGACCATTGCATTGTTTATTAGTTATTATAACTGTTCTTATTTGCTTTCATTTGGAGATTTGTTTAAATAAAATAAGTCTTCCCAGTCCTGTGCATTAACATATTTATATTATGTGAACAGCCTGCACCCATTTCTTCTTAGTAGAAATGTAGTACAGTATTGAGTTTTTAAAACATTCCATGAAAACTAGTCATGGAGTTGAATTAAGTTATTCTGAATATATACTGATATAATGGATTGCCAATGAACACAAAGAGCTTGGAATTCAGCCACTAAAATCCATCTGCAGAGCATTAATTTAGTTCCTAAAGGGGAAACCTGGGAACTCCTACCAAGAGGGAGTCAGATGATTCTGTGTGAAGAAGGGCAACTGAGAAATGATTGATTGTGCTGTCCTTGAAAGGAAGGACTTATAACTCTATTATACATCTTTGAGATGGCAAGAATAAAGAGCATTTCTTGTGAAAAAAAATATGAATATTTCTTTAGTTGCACTTGCATGCAGGGAACCACTGGCAAACTCAGATAATTTAGATGTTTGTAAGCAAAAGACTTGCCATTTCTATCTGTTCTTTTTCTTTGGTTATCTGAGTACTTCAGGACTGCTCCTTTTTCTGACTTTTCCCTGCTGCTGTGCTCAAGGCACCTTGAAGGCTACCTCAGGCAGGAGTTCAATGCCAGCTGCCTGGTAGATTCCCAGCAGGAGTTACTTGGGATGGTGATGTGCATACTAGAAAGTAGAGCTAGAGGAGAACCCTAATTAATTTCTCTTAAGACTACAAAAATTGCCGTGTATTAAGCCATTAACTTAGTAGAAGTCAATAATTTCATTTTATTTTAATCTCCAGGCACCATTTGTTTTATTCCAGATACAGTCATTTGCTTATTGTTTGCATGGCAATGAAAAGTGTCTATGCTTTAATTTTACCTCTCTCCTTTGGTCTCTAAGATTTAGTGTTTCATCTAGGCTCCATCAACAGCCTCAGAAAATGATCCAGGAAAAAACAAAGTAAATCATATGCTGAGTAAATATTTTGTTCAATAGACTTCAGGCAGGCCTGTCAAGACAACATGCTTAACTCCTCTGACACAGAGTTTTAGCTACCTAAAAACTCATCAGCCGAAGAGCAGTTACAACTTCTCATCAAATATGTTCTGATGCAATCAAATTCAGATTTGCAGTTGAATATTTCACCTTGCTGCCACTGGAAGTATGAAGCATTAGTCATTAAGACTGATGGAGAGAAAAGGTAATAGATTCTGTAAGTCAGAATATTCACAGATTTTCCACATTATCATATGCATTTTGAGAGAGTGACTAGGTTTTATTAACAATAAATTATCTTGAGATGTTATTAAGTAGTTCTTGGGCACAACACTGATAATGCCATATGTTACTTTTTTGTGTTTCTCATCCTTAGGTTTTTTAATTAAGGGTGCCTAAGTGAAAGGAGTGAAGTCTCATTAATTTAATTAATGGATTGAAAGGCCACATGACCATGAATTAACATTAATTCCTCTATGGAGACAACATTATTTTCTGGAGGAAAGAAACATTGCACTGACCTCTAGTCGCCTAAGTAAAATGAGCAGAGATAATCAACAACTTGGACTCACTCATGAAGAGATCAGGAAATTTTTTAAAAAAACTTTAAAACAATTCTGACACATGAATTTCTTCTTAAGTTTCTACTTCAGTGTACTGAAGTTTGAAAAAATCTGCTAATTCATTTTGGTTATCATTTATTATTCACCAAGACACTTGAAAAGGAGAAAAAATTGGTTTTTATTTGGGCTAAGATGGCAGAATTTAAGATATATGGGAGAATTTTTATTTTACTTTTTCTGCCAATGAAATGGGACACTTGATGAAAGATTTTTCTGCTCTTTAAGTTTCTCATCTGAAAAATTAGGATGTTCACTCATAAGCAGGTTCTTTAAGTACATACAAATGAAGAATGCGATATATGGAAAAATGAGTACTATTTAGCATGCTAAGGAATTCTAGAGGAACAGGTTTAATTTTTAAGGTATGCACTTGAAGAATATTCAGAAACTCTAAGACTCTTCTTTCTAATGCACAAGTTGATACGAGCATTTGATCTCCAAAACTAGAGCTAGTTTTATTTAGAGGGTTTTTTCCTAAGATTTAGACATTTTGTCAAAATGTATCTGCAGGAAAAAATTGTAACAGATGAATATACACTAAGCAGTAAAGTCGATATTTAAAATACTCAATTAAAAATAAATTTCTACAGCTAATCAGCAGTAAGTTATAATGATATTTAAGATGTAAAGGGTTCTGAAGGACAAGTTATATATTTGTCTTCTCTTTGCTTGATTTCTTAAGTAAATAGTTCCCAGGGATTTAAAATATTTTGTTTTTTTATGTGTGACATTTATCATGGATTTTTAGAGGGGTGAATGAATATACTGTTATCTAAATATTTGGACATCAGTTTTTTATGCATCTGGTCCCTTATTACAGCATGATAACATGTCTGCAGTAATACAAATGAAACAGACATGAGATTTATATAGATGTAATAAAAATACCTTGGTCTTGTCCTAGAAACAGAGAAGTCATATATCCAATTGCAAAAGAACATGAAAGAATAATTGACTTGAAGTACCTCCAATCTTTGGATCACCTTCTATCAGAATGCTTTTGCAAGTTGCTTGTTGCAAGTACATGTTGGAGATTTTTTATTTACAAATGTTGCCAGAGTCACCAGTCACTTACAGATGTGTACAACTGAAGTGAAATCTGCATCTGAAAACCACTCAGAAAGTGTATTTATGAAAGAATACGTGTGCTCCGCTACTTGCAGTGTTTTATGGCAAAGAACTATTGCACCAGTCAGATAACATTTTCTGTTTTCTGATATTTTTTTCTAAGTACAGTTCAAGGTACAGAATTTTGTCCATAAAACCTTTTACCTTTTGACTCCTAAGTATCTCAAAGACCTGCTCTGTCTTCTTCACTTTATATCAGTAGTTGAGACCAACTGAGACATTTAATGTGACAGCCTCTATATTTAGTTTAAATGTCATGAGGCGGGTGACACATTCTCCTTAGAGCAAAGCCTTAGATTTCTACAATTCACTTCTCCTGTTGTTACATCAGAATTAATTTTAGGCAGACTTCATTCACAAGCTGTATTCGGATAGAGCAGGTTGCTTAGGAAGACTTATAATTGACTGGGGAATTCTTTTCAGTCATTTGCCATTTTCACTGTCAATCTCTATGGTTATGAGACATGCCTTCAAGAAGTCTTGCTGTATTTGTGCCTACATCTTTTTTTTTTCCCATCCTTTGGGAAAAAGAGGATCTATACTGGGAAGTTGCCAGGACATCAAGAATAGCCTCCTGTGTGGGTACACAGAGCATAATTTGAGGCCTCTCTGAATGGAAAAAAAAAAAACAAAAAAAAAGCAGTAAAAAGCATTTTGTAATTTTAAATGTATAGAATAACTCAAAATGTTCTCTGCAGTAGGAACAGAGAATGCCTCACAAAAATGAATCCATAGCTTCTATTTTGATCAGACTTCCTTATCTATAATACATTTTCACATCTCTTACACCTTCCATTAGGCTCTGGAATATGTGAAGCTCACCAGCATGTGAAATATTCTTCATGATACCCACTGAGCTGTTTTAGTTACACTGTTTAACTTTCAGCTGAAATACAGGAAGCAGGCAGGTTACAAAGGAGAAATTCTCAGCATCCCATCTCTTACCACTGCCTGCAGTGTCTGTTGGGTTGACAGTCCAAGTCCTATTAAAGTAAATGAGGATGATGAGATCAAAACCTCACTGATTTAAAAGTTTATCTCTGACTGAGTTACTGACCTGCAGTTGAGGAGCAGCATGACTATATGCTTTGTGAGTAATTTCAACAAGGAGCAGCTATCTTCTCTCTCCACTTGTGTAAGTTAGCTTAGTTTCACTTGATGTGATTTAACATAATGAATCCCAACAGAAACTCTGGTCAAATTTATTAATATTAATTCACCCCAAGTAATTTCTACCCTGCACTTAGAAGACTTTGTCACTGTAGCTCCTCATCAGTTAAATGAGAACAAAGTTGAGCAGGGCCAAAACTGAAATTTATAAATCTGTCTGAAGTTCTAGCCAGTCATTGGAAATACATAATATTAGAGAGTGCTCAAGAACTTTAACAGCTATTTTGGCTGGTTAACGTTTTAGTTATTTCTTTTGCTTTTGTTATAATTCATTTTATCCCTTCATTTTAGCTTGTTATCTACATTTTAAACAAATTCCTGTGGATTCAAAAAAGAAAATAAAATTAGAATTTCTTCAAAATTCCTTGCAAGTTGACTTGGATCTTCCTTCTTAAGTATCTTCTGCACCCCAATAATCAGTTTCTTTTTGTTTTTTTCCAGTGGTTCTAGTGTAGCTTATGCAGCATAAAAGGGGAACAGCAAGGAAAGAAACTATGATAATTTTTCTTGTGCTAGTGAGCTAAAATTATGGAAACTAAAATCAGGAAGATTGAAGGACTCTAAAAAATAAGCTTATATATCTGTATGTCTGTATACATACATATGTGTATATGCTGTCAAAAGAATCCAGAAAATATGTTTTCCAACATTTTTAAAAATAGGTATATATACTATATTAAAAGTACATTTTAATTGTGTAATTTTAAAATTAATTATTATGTATCATGCACATAATATAAACTGCAGCTGATAAAAGATACAGTTATATTGCCTAATGACTACATTTTGAATCACAAATCAGTTTGCCAGTGGAAAAAAAATGATTAGTTTTTTTTTAATACCCAGCATAACACAAAGTTATAGATTTTTGGATTATAGGGCAGATAGTACTGAAACTGTGCCACAATAATGCATGTGAGCTTCAAACACAGTTACAGGAATATCTGCCTGTATTTCTCTTTTGAAAGACAATAGAAGGTTTACTGGAAAATTGTAACACAATCACAGTACTCCAGTTGTTAAAAAGTTTTTTCTGATTTCCACTTCGAATATACCTTATGCAAGTCTGGTTTTCCTTATGTTCTCCAACTAAAGTAAATCTTCTCTGAAGTTTTTGCTTCTTTTGATTTCCAAAACATCTATAGATGGCAAATATAGCTCATGGGGGTTTTTGTTAGACTAGATAAACTAAATTATTTTAGTTCTCATCCAGACATCCAGTGTTCTGGATCATCCAAATTGTCTTTCTTTGTATCTGTAACAACCTAAAGATGTATTTGTCTACAATACAAGTAGTTTTCTCTGTATTAGTGTATCTGCAATGTGTATATAAGCACAACCTACAGCACTAAGCTTTTCACTTGATGTAATAACATTTCATTCTGCAGCCAATAGAGAGAAATAATCCAAATAAGTTCTAAATCACTCAAAATACCTGTGTCTCTACTGTGACAAGAGAGAGAATGCTAAAGCAAATCAATTAATAAATTAGGCATGTAGTGATCTTTATAAATACAGGAAATTTAGTAGATGAGTACTTTGAGCACTGTCTCTCTCAGGCCTAACCAGGCAAGGTTTCTCAAAACAGAGGTTTTAGCACAAAAAGCATCTTGCTTCTATGTTAGGATACAAATAGCATCTTCTATGCAAAACCATGTCAAAAAATGCATCTTTTAAGGTTAATTTTGCTGTTTCCCTCCCAGCCTTGTGTTGGTTCAATTAAAAAAAAAAAAAAAAAGATTCATGCAACATTTTAAATATATCCTTATTCTCAGCAGTAAGGTAGGATAAGGACTTTCTCAAAATGAAGGAAATAAAACATTAATGAATAATGTAAAACCCAACCTAACCTCTTCCTATATCAGCATTTATGTTTATTTTTTCTTCGGATAAGAAAGTGTTGAATGAAACTGGCTCTATATCAAGCTTGGTGCTAGAAGTTATGATTCCCTAGATAACATAATTTCATTTATTTTCTAAACTGCAACAATATTTATAAGCTGTTGTCTTCTTAGAATACATTCTAATATAAATTATTTTATTCTAATTAGCCCAGCCAGAAAAGTAAGAAGTGTGGTATTTCACTATTTTGCTTGAGAGTAGAATAGAGACTGCAGTATTTGTCACAAAATAAATTCTGGGATTCCATAGTTTATAATAGTGTAGCTCAACTTACAAAGAAATTATTTTGGAAACCTCCAAAGCAGTTCCAGCTCTAAATCATCAAACCACATTTCATTCATCATATTTTGTAAAACAAAAAGTTATCCAAGCTAACCTTAGTGCTAGCTCAGCAGCATTCTGATGACAGTTGCTAATGGGTTGATTCCAGCTCAGAAACTTGTTGCCTCCTGGAAGATAAATGAGTCTTCAGAAAGAAAAAAATGAGCATCAGTGACGCTCCCTAAACCAATATGGTTGTCTGACCTATGCAACACAACAGGTATTGTTCTTCAAATTTATTGTCCACTGCCAACTCCCATAGCAAAAAGCTTCAGGGGATGATAATGAAGTGTCTTTTAGGGCACAATTCTTAGCTCTGCCAGTGGGAGTCATTAGCAGCAACATGAAAATCAGATAACTGCAATGGGTTTAAAACTGTGGGAGTAAAGCTGTCCTTGAATCTCAAGGTTGTCAGAACTTGCTGATGATAACAATTCTGCAAGACCTTTAATCTGTTATTTCCAAGTATCTACTGCAAAGTCTGTCCTAAGTATTCTGGAAAAGAAACCCCAAAAACAAACACAAATGCAAAAACAAAAACCAAAATAAAACAAACAAACAAAAAAAAACCAAAATAAAAACAAAACAAAAACATCACTCAACAACAACAAAAACCCAAAACCAAACCAAAGCAACAACAAAAAGAAGAAAAACGTTATTTCATATTTGGCAAAAGTGGCAATACAGCCCGGTTGACATATATTTAGTGTCATAAAAGCACTGGGCCATCTGAAGGAGCTACCACCCAAGCGGCTCATAGACATGCACTTGGTGTGTCCTTGCAGCAGGGACAACCAACCTGCAGATGAAAACAGAATCTCACAGCAGGTTATGCAAAGCTGCATCAGGTTTTGTCCCTGTTACAGGCTTTTCTGCTTCCCAGAAAGAAGAGGTACCATCATACTTTCTGATTCCCCAATTCAATCTGATGACAACAGACGTTAAACATCCAAGGTCTCTTGCCTTCTGGGGTAGAAGGAATTATAAACATTTCACTCAAGAGGAACAGACACAATAGGCACATGCCTACAGATTCAATATGGAAAGATTGACCTCAAGCTGCTTTCTTAAATCTGAGTATAAAATCTATGGCAGAATCTAAAAAATAGGATTAAAATCTTGACACATTTTTAAACAATGGCAAAGATCAGTCATCTTTAATAACATTACTATTAGTATTTCATAGTAGATCTTCTCAGCTCAGTCTCGGGTCTTGGTTTTAGATTGTGTATGCCATAGTATCTAAAATCATTATGCAAAAAGGAAAAGGCAATGTACATAGATATAAAGTGAATTACAGGTCTGGAAGTCTTCCCAAAGCCAATGTGGAAATGCCAAGGTTGTCAAAACCTGATGATGGGATATTAAGAAATCTTTCATCTTATATTTCCATGCTAGCATTAGTGAGTGCATTCTAAATATCTGGGGAAGTTATAAACACATGCAGTACAATTTTGTATGTCGTAAGAGTGACAAAGAGTAGCTACTGTGTTAAATTAATTGTGAAAGCATGTTTTTTGTACATTTTCTAGGTGTTACCAAGCACAACCTTGAATGTCAGCATCTTAGAAATCATTAATTGCACCCTATGCTAAATTATCATCTAATGTCAAGGAAAAAAAAGTTAAATCAGATTTTTTGAATTATTCATCACCTCCAATTCAATATGAACACTGTTCCAGCTGAGTGTTAAGCACTTTTGAATAGTATCGTAGAAGGTGAACATTCTTCTGGTAAGAGAATACCAGAAACTGACCTGCCCTATATAAAATACAGGTCCCAAAGAATCAAGAATACATACTTCAGGAGAAAAAAACAAAATACTAAAGATATTAACTTTGTTAATAGGGTCTCATACGTATTTCCATAATGTTTCAGATCAAATCCACTCACATAAGATTAAGACTCTCAAAAATGATCTTAGAAATCTCTTAATCTATGTCTCTCCAGTAACCAAACAAATTATTCAATTTTGTTTTCAGTTAAAGTACAGAGCCTGCTTGCCATATGCCCATTAGTAGACTAACCTCTTGCTTCTGGGGATATTCCTAGAGCAATTGTTCCTACTGCCCTGGTTTGGTAGGATTTTGCCTCTGCTGAAGGTGCTTGTGTTGGAGGAGAATGATGAATTGGGCTGATGATTTTTATATCTGTACATTCTTGCAATAGCTATAATTCCCCAGAGTTAAATGCTTGGTGTCAATTAATGAAGGTGCTATTTAGATAAAATCTTATTATCATGTGACTACTCTATAAGCTTCCACGTTTCATACTACACACTTCAGAAGCTCCTTTGCCTATTCAAATAAACTTGGGTCTCACAAATCTTACTATCTGGACTGATCATTTGGGTCTGGGAAAGGAAGGAAAAGTTAAATAAGCAACCACAACACAAAAGAAAAAAAGAAAACACACAGCAAGAGACAGTTGTAAAAATCCCGTTACTGTGTAAAAAGTAGAATTTAAAAATCCCATGACTTGATGACCTGAGAAGCCTACGGTGACCTGATGACCTGAAATTTGAAATTTGCTATCCAAACTAAGATTATGAAACTTGCTTTCTTGAACATATGTTAATATTTTTTTTAAACTTATATTAGTTGATGCATAGTATTAGTGTGTAGAAAAAGCATCAGATGTCCTTAATTCACCACAGTAAACACTGCTCCACAGAAGCTGCCTTATGTACTGTTTAGAAAGTGACTAAGCTCCAGCTGGCCTGTGAGTCTGCCAGCTAGGAGGAAAAACTGTAGAGAAGTAGAAGGATGCAGCAACAACTTTGTGAAGTACAGCAAGAATCTTCAGTCCAGGAGAAACTGTCCCACTAACACTTGTGTTCTCTCTGTATCATTCTACAGATTACTCTTGCTCCAAAGCTTTTTTCCTAGTAGTTGCTAGCTATCTGTTAATTCTAAATTAGTTTATTAAAATGTTGATTGCAAATATTAGTGATAGAGTTCTTCCTTTGCATTTCCAGATACCATGTCCAGCACATGATATTTGCTTAATACAAAATAATGAAACTCGCTTGAGGACCTGAAATTTAAAATGAGTGAAATTGAGGATTGGATGCTTGATTGAACTTGCTGCTTAACTGATAGCTTCCTCTATATTTACTGTAGAACACTCTGACCTAGATCTCAGGAAAAAAAAAACAAACAACTGGTTTAGAAGATAGTAGGTCTAAGTAGATTAGGTAGAAGATAATAGTATAGATGTGTCAAGCCTTTTGCATTTGCCTCCAAGCTTAAGGACTCATATCTGCCCCCTTTCCTATTTAGTGGGGCAGACAGAATCTATCCAGATACCTAAGTATGGGTGTATCTTGCAAACAGCAGTCTGAAGACTAGGTGATCTCAGTCACCTATTCATCTCACAAGCAGAACTTACTGAGGAGCCCTGCCTGAAGAAGGATCTGTGGTCAAAAGATGTCTATCTCTAATTTAGTGTCTAAAACAAGATGGAAAATATTTAATTCCAAAAAAGATGTGGTACAACCATACAGTATATGTATTTATACTCAAAATTTAGAACTAGTGCTAGAGCTTCAGCGAAGTTCAGTTGGCAAGGGAGAGAGGAAAAGAGTCAAATTGGATAGTTCTTTAAAATGAAATAAAAAAATAACGAAAATAATAAAAAATGAAGTAATACAAAATTATGATAATGGAATTTCACTTGCTTTTATTTTATATTTTTTTCATTGTCTGCTTAATAGAATTCTAGTTTGTGAAATGCTTCCTTAGGATTTTTTAATGAATCAAACAGACACATAAAACGAAGGAATGAGATTCAGACAATAACTGGGCATTGCATGATGTATTCTGGCAAGTTACTGACTCTGTTTTAGGCAATTGTGTAAGACCAGGGTTATGCAGCATAAACTGATAGCCCATCTGCTATGGTTTATAGCTATATAGATAAATATTTATCTACAGTAAATTCTGGCACAGTCTGAAACTTGAACAGTGTGGAAGTAAGAGTTCTATGCTAAAAGGAAAGTGCCAGCAGGCATATATGAAACAAAAATATTACGGTATTTCATATATCCTGAAAATAGAAACATCACGTACACTGGTCTTTACATGATAATACAGCAATTCTGACTGTCCTGGTAAATTTTTTGGTACAAAAGAGTAACAAAAGCACTCAGTTAAAAAGGAATCTGAAAGTTCCAGAATCATGGAAATTGAGTACAGAACCTGGCACCTATTGTTATGCAAGAATCTTTCAGTATGGTAGAGAGTAATTGTGCAATATTCAAAAAAAATTTCTGGTATCTTCATAATGTGTTTTTTCTTTATGGACAACTTACAGATAGGAGTACACAGAGATTTGAAGCAGCTGTCTGTATGAAAGTATCTGGTAAAATCTGAGATGCTCCAGGGAAGGTGAGACAGGTTTACCAGCTGTGACACAGGATCTGTATGAGAACCTACCTATGAGAGGATCATCTAAAGCTGAGCACATTATTGCTGTGAATCACACCTTTAACCATCACCTCTACATGGCCACCCGAGTTGAGCCCAGGGTTAAGAAATTAAATAGCAATGCAATAAGAAAAAGCAAAACTTACTGGAGTGAAAGTTACTTCCTGAATATAACTGTCTTGTGCATTTTTATGTGTTGAGAGCTGTCCCACCTAGTTTCAGTTTCTAGAAAACTGCAGGTCTCCTATGGCTCCCAACTCAGGATTTTGTAGATATTTAGTAGATGTCCCCAAGACAGATATATAAACAGCTTCCTCAGATGTCCCAAGCTGGTGGACTCCTATGCCTGCATAACTGAATACAGTCCCTAAAATCATTGTCATAGTATAATTTTATGCCAAATCATCTCTGATAGATCTTATTTCCAGTCCTGTTTTTTCAGGTGGTCAACTACTTATCTGTGTTTGTGAGCTCTTTTCTGAACTGAGACATCTTTCCTAGAAGTGATGCATAAGTATCCCAACCACTACAAAGGTGTTAAATCTTTCTGTGATTCAAGAATAAAAATAGTTGCACCAGAGACAAGAAGAGTTGGAAAAGTGAAAAAAAACAAAAGCACCAAAATTACCTAGAGAGCTTTTCTATTTCATTATCCAAAGGATTTCTCATCAGTATGCTGATAAGAAAAAGACATATATGTGTGTTTCCCATATCAAATAGTGCTTGTTATTCTGTTCTTGAGGCTGCCCCAGCAACCAGTGACCTGTGTGAGAACCTGTGCTGACAAGCTCCACAGGTATCCAAGCTTAATGTAGCTCCAGAGTGCTTTTAATAGATAAGCATAGTCTATCTGTTCTGGCAAAGAAAAATAGGGCAAGCAATCAGACAACCATCTTCCATAACCTGAGTGGAATATTTAACACAAGTCAAGGGTAAAGAAAACAATCTTCCCAGAACAATGCCTTGAAATGCCATTGAAAAAGGAGCATCTGTGTTTATATACATTTCTGTGCATACATATACATATATATATATATATACACACACACATATATGTGTGTGTGTGTGTATGTATGTATGTATGCACTTATAATAGGAATGAGACATTGCTCCTTTGTTTGCTTAAGTATATTATTTGACAAAACAGAAACCCTTTCTCCATAATAGTCTAGATATTCCACCTAGTAAAATGGCTAGGAGATATTATATAAAACCAGAACAACATAATGACAAAAAAGTGTTGACCCACAAGAAAATGAATTTTTCTTTACTTATTCTAGTTGACTAGAAATGAAAATCCTTATGCTACTGCATAAGATGGAACACAGAAAAAAAACCATAAGGTTTTATTTTTTTAACATATTTTCCTTTTTATTGAGTTTTATTCCCTTCTTATTGCCAATAAAATCTACAGTAAAATGATGCTGGCGTAATACTGTGTATTGCAAAATCCTTCCTACTGAATTGCCTTTTTCTTTTTGTTGATTTATACAACTCAGACAACTGAAAATAGAGTACAACAGATTTTTAAAAAATTTTTAGATGGCATTTTTTTTTTAAGTACTAAATTTTAAAGACTTACCTATTAATCTTCATTTGCTATGTACATTTTAAGCGTGTTTCTATGGGGAATAATGTCTGTGATCATTAATTTAAAAGAACAGAAAACAGCTTATTAGCTTATTGGTTAGAGTAGCTCTAATCACACTTGAAGTACAAGACATCCTGAAAATTAGAAAAAAATATCTGCTTTGAGCAGTGGAGCTGAGTACCAATATGCTGATAAGATGGCAAGAGACAGAGTTTGGATATTTCCATTCTCTCCAAATAGTAATCTCATGTGACATGATCCATATCTTGCCAGCATCACTATGAATGTAAGATGAATAATTCTGTGGAAGTAGATACTGACACCTTGTCAAGTTTTTGGAATGTTACTAAAGGAAAATGGTATAGGGAGAAAAAAAAATAAAAGAATGAATAAGCAGAGTAAAAAAGGCATACAGGAATGAAGAATTAAATCAGAGTCTGACTGAAACAGGGGAAGACTTATGATATAGGGGAAGACTACCTAAAGGTTTGTAATTCCTGATCTCAAATGTCTAAAAATCATGGTATTTGAAAGCTAGCAAAAGGCTCTAATGCTTCCTTATAAGGTGGGGCCTACTTAGGTCTTCCGAACTGTAAAGATTAGACACTAGACATGCTTTTTAAATCTGAAATTATTTACATAATCATTACTTTCTAGAGGCAGCTACTTCTGTAAAACATTAGCTATTAAATTTGTAACAATATCATGAACCCTGACAACACTGTGCAAGATTGTTAAAAGGAAAGAACAAAGGAAATTTGTGTTGTGTGAGTTGGTAACATCCCTTTGCTGCTGTACTATGAAAATCAAGTGGCATAGGAGAGTATTTGTGCCTGTTTACTGCCACTTAGGAAGCTATTACAAAATATACACAGTTTGTTATGATCAGAGACATAAGGAAAAAAAAGATGGGAATAAAACTTTGTTTAAAAAAATAGGTATTTTTCAAATTCAAATATTACTTTTCTATCACATTTTATGCTCCACACAATATTTTAGGCTCCTTTTCAGTACTGCCATCAGTGAAACATGTCCTAAGACAGTAAAACAAGGATAGGTTAAACATTGATGTGTAAAAGTCTGCAGCCTGCATTTGTTAAAAATAAAAAAGATACATTTCATGTAATTCTCTTTACTTGTCTCATTAAAGTGGTGGTGAAATTCCACTCTCCTGAAATCAGTTAGAGTTTTGCCATTCTTTTCCATGGTGCCAGCATTTTATTTACAGATTCAACATCCACTCTATTTCAGACAGTGTTGGCTCAACCTTTCCCTTACTCTCTGTCCCATCTCCCAGAAATTGCTGTTCTTGTAAAAGAAGAGGAAGATGATCCTGAACTACTGTCGTCTATAATATTTCATACAATGGTCATAAATTCAGATTATCCTTGTCTACTTTCAGGTTTTTGAAAGATAGAAGCTTAAGAACTTTATCCATTTCCAAAGACATTCTAGCAAAACAAAAATTCCACACCATATGAGATAGAAAAGAAAATGAAACAGTGACTATAGCTTGCTAAAAATTGAGGTGCATGTAATCCAGGAATAAAAAATACCAAAAATAGAACATTAAGGTTTTTTTTTTAAACCAGATAATATTTTTTTCTGTTTTTCTTTATGAACTTTACTTAATGTTCCTTTTGAGCATCAAAAAGAAAAGAAAAAGAAGACATAGAGAAGAAAAAGGAGAGTAGGAGTCTAGGAGGGAAAAAAAAGGGAGTGAAAGTATTCAAAATAAAAAGATAAGTAAAAAAATAATTCAGACATTGAAAAAACCAATTTTTTAAAGGAAAAGTAAAAACCCAGACCACAAGCATAGTCTCTTACTTGTCTTAAGCTATAATTGTGAGGGGCATCTAGACAGTCAGACACCACTCTGCGTTCTCCAAAACATGCTGGGACACAAATTTTTATAAGCTAAAATCCAACAGTAAAAACATTCCCATTTTTCTTTCTGTGATATATTTTTCAAGCACAGAGGTTCTGAAACGTAATCATTGTTCTCTGGTGAACCTTTCAAGGACTTGTCCTTTCTTCTTACTCACTCATCAGTGGAAGCAAGCTAGCAAGTTCTGGAGCAAACCCCATGATGGTTTTGTGCTGTTTTCCAGGAGAGCATTTTAAACAGAGTGCGTATTCTCTGGATAAATATTCTAAGAAATTTCCGTCAGTGCAAAGCCTGAAACGTTTCAAGAGCTCATTTGCTTACAAGCACAGCGCCCGCAGGAGTGATGGGAAGTTTATGTGGTTGGCTGCAAGGAGAGGGAAGGGTGCCATCAGTTTGCTCCATGGAAGGTTTATTCAGCCAGCTTATTTCCACTGCTCGTGCAACCAGCCTCTCTATCTCCCTGCCTGGAGCACACTTAGCTTTAAGCTGCCCCTTGTTACTCTATTTTTTTTCCTGTAACAGTTTAATCTTAGGTCATCCAGAGGTCAATCCTGAGACTGTATGTTCCTGAGATAGGGCTGTAAGCCATGTGGAAGAAACAATACGCTGGTTCATGATTATGAAAAAGCACAGGGTACTTTCTTCCACTTTTTCTTCCTTTCAGCTTTAATGACAGTGAGGGAGCTAGATTGTAAAAGCTACACATTAGGCTTTTCCTTGGGGAAAGAAGTGGAAAAGTGAGATTTTATGCACGAACAATGGGATTCAACTAAAATGAACTAACAGATTTTTTTCCTGACTTAAATGGAAGTCATGAACTTTTTATGATATGTGGTCTTAAGGATTTAAGATTCTCAATCTAAAAAATCTGTGTAATTAGTAAACCCCATAATATATGAAAAAGGTGTGATTTTGCTAGATGATTCTGTGGATTATATGTAGAGTTTATCGCATATTATCACTCCATATGAGTTTCAAGTTTCTATGGGGCAGAACTGTTCCTGGATTTACATCCTCTTTTGTCATATCTTTCCTTAGCAAACAGGCAACTTTTTTCTGACACAATGAAAAAAAGATGTCTCACCACAAATCTGTCTTTCAACTACATTGTATAACACCTTCAAATTAGTTTTTGAAGTTTTTTCTATGCTAGGTCACACTTGAACAAATATTGTCGTTCTTGCCGACATTGGTGTTCTTTTTCATAAAACACAACTCATCCTGCTTTTGGTTGTGAAACCAACATAAAGCATATTTTGCTACCATTGCATCTCAAAATTTAAAATTACACATTTGAAGTCAGCTTTTATAAGCTCATTATGATCAGAAACAGGAAAATCTATTTGTTTTTCCTTAAAGGAGCTATCCAGAAACAGGTAAATTACATGCATTGCCCAATTACTTCATTCTCAACCATAACAGCAACTTTTTACTTTCTTTTTAATAAACTCCTTTCAAACAATCAAGTCATTCACTTGGAATAAATGATTGGTTGACTTGTGATAGCTGTGGAAAACAAATGAATCAACGCAAAGATATCACTTATGCTTCAGGGAGTCTCTGCAGTGCAGATTGTTTAAAGCTGGGAAAATAGCCTGAAAAAAAAACCTGTCACACTTTAAATTTTTTCCTATATGTCATCTATAAACCATTATCAGATGAATGATAATGATCTTTAGTTCATGAAGCACACTATATAAACTTTGGTCTGACCTATGTAATTAATATTTTTTGTTGATTGATTTGTTCTGTTTCCAAGCTTCTCTTCTTTTTTTATTTAATCCTTAGTGTAGAACCAGTTGAAGGGAAGAGGGGATGGAGAAAAGAATTAAGAACTAGTCAAGAAGCAATAAATTCAAGTTTTGTATGGTATCATAAAAAGACTAGGAAATACAAACTGAAAAATCACACGTGTTAAAATGTACTCTGAACAATGAAGGTGTCAATTGACCACACAGAGGAATCCGGTGCTATTTAACATAACTTAAGGCATCCTGGACACCACACATGTGTGGCAGACATGATACAGGGTTGGCTTGTGTCCTTCTGGAGTTGCAAACAAGAGTCTAGGAGTATTGCCCAGGGTGGCCCAAACAGCTCTAGGTATCTTTGGTTAGAAAAGCAATTGAATCTGTACAGTACCTCCATTTGCTCCTTTATCTCTATGAACTTGGAGCTTTGCTCTATAATCTGTCACTAAGTAGTTTCTACCTGAGCCACATCTTGCAAATTTAAATGTTTTTCTTTAGTTTTTAAAGCTTCATTGATTTACTGTAAGTCTATCTGCAAACCTTGCCTCACTTGTATATTTCTATTATCACATCCACAGGTTACTTCAGTAAGAGCACTGTATGTTACTACTTTATTCTTCATGACAAGTGCAATATCTGGCAGTCCTGAGAACAGATTCATGTAGGCATTTCAAACAAGGACCATCTTTGCTGAAGTTGTGACATTTTGTTTGAGGAGGCTGCACTGATCATGGAATCAATAATAAATTTTCATTGACTATTTTTGTATCCATTAATAGATGATAACAGAAATTATGCTGCCAAAGCTAAGCACAGTTTTACTGACTTCTGATAGCCTCAGATATCTCTGTACTGAGTAAGACATTTGCAATTCATGTATCTTTACAGAAAGGAACTTCAGAATATTGTGAATTTTTTTATATAACTAACTTTATTCCCCTGAAGAGAGAGAACTACATTACAAATCTGATATTCAGGATTCTGAATCACCTTTTACTTTCATGTTAAATTTCCCCATGGTTTCTTTTACTACTTTATTTGGTTTAATTGTCCTTTTGCTCAGCTCAAAACACCACGAGCTTTACGACAGACAGCATCTTTTAGTGACAGTGTTGTTTTGTTTTGCTTGAGTAAAAAGTGGCATTTATGTCCTATTAAAGGAAGAAGAGTGGAGGATAAAAAGAGGTTTTGTTTGCTTGTTTGCTTTGCTTCCATTTGCCAGGGTCCATTCCAGCATGCAAAATACAGAACACAGTGATAGAGACTGCACTAACTCCATGTGGTGCATTATGAAAAACCTTTTATCACATTGGGAAATAAAGGCAGGAAATTGTGTCAGTTTATTGGACATAAAACCGTCAGCCATCTCACTGTGATTGAAGGAATACAGTTTATAATCCCAGGTCCTTCCAGGTCTGTGTGCCATGATCTCTGCTGGAATGCCTTGTGCAGTGGGAAGGCTGACACCCTTTTGCATCTCTCCTGTGGACTAAAGGAATATGTTGTGGACTAAAGGAAAAAAGCCAATTGCCTTTTCCTTTTACCTCCTTTTGTAGAATGTTCTTTTCTTTCAGCAAACAAGCAATAATACCTTGCACTAAGACACTGCCATTTGAAATGTTTGCTGCCCAAGAAAGCAGAGTGCAGTACATACACTTTACTCACCCTCTGCTGCTCATTTATATGTAAGGTCAGTGACGAATCAGACTTGGACATAGATCTGTTTAAATCCTGTTTTTTAATGCCAGCTTACTTAATTCTTGGTTGAAAGACAAGCCAAATTTCAGGACTTATCAGAGCATTACATTAAGTTAACCTCCAGTGCTATTCCCCATAAAACTCTGATAAGAACATTTTAATAGTTCACTGTTAGCTACAGTATGATAGTCACAGAGAGTTTTTCTCAAGAAATTAATGTTCCCTGTAAACCAATAGTATTGAAAATACCAAAGATGAGTATATGGAATTCACTGGTTGTGCTTCAAGAGTAGGTATAGTCCACTTTGAGAAGGGATTGGCTACAAAGTTTATTGTTGTTTTTATTCACACTCCACTGCTTTTACTGGTCAAATATAGAGCAACATTGCATGCTGCCAAGTGTTTAAAGATGGAATAGCTCTATAGATTTACATCTTGCTCAAGAAATCTGCCTTTCTTATTGTTGTCTAAAAATTCTACTTGCCAGCTATCATTATTCTGAGAAAAAGGGATGGCTCGTCTTTCACAAAAATTTGACAAGTCATAGATGCAACTGCCTACTCCATATTTGATTCAAAATAATGTTAAAAAACAGCAAGCTCATTGTCTGAATTTTAGTGCCTTTTTGATGGAGAATGTACATGAACAGTGTGCTACATTTTTTCTTTTTTCTAAATTTGAATTACTAATTATCTATTTATTCAGGAGCTTCCAAATAACTGGAATATCTTGCCCTTTTGGGGCATCAGTAGTTCATGGACTAGGAGTTTTCATTTTGTTAATTTAAATTATCAGTGTGACAAGATTATCATTTTTCTTTCAGTCATCCCAAGTTTTGTTATGCATTTACCATGCGACTTCATCAGAAATAAATGAGAGCTTTGCAAGTAATTCAGCTGTAAAATTTCTCTTGAGACAAAGTTTGGCTTCCAAAGACTGTATCAGCACAGGGGCTTGTATTCAAATTAAATTACAGCAGTAGCTTTAGTTTCTAATAACTAATGGCAAACTGAAAATCTAAATAGACAACAGAGGGAACAGACAGGAACTGTTAACCTGACAGTGTAGTATACAATAACAATGGATTAGGTTCTCACAAACTTGAAAACAATTCTCACAACCATGAAAACAATTTCCAATAAAACATCCTTCTGATGTAACAAACTTTGTGTCACATGCAAGTTAGGTATTTATTGTAAAGAAAAGTAAGATGGTCATGATTATACAACCTTGAGAACTAAGGAGATAGCAAATATCAGGCTCTTTATATTTGGACATAGATCTGCTATCCCTAGAAGAGGGTTTGTATATGATCATTTTCTGAGTGAAGGTACTTGTGAAATATGAGGAAAAAAAATTGGAATTTATGCTCCTTCCTAGGATTGTTTTTTGTCATGAATGTGTAAAATTGCCCGAGCTGCCATGACATTATAGAAGAGTAGAGATAAAGGATTAACTACATAGAGTATCACCTTCTTCAAATAATTGGCTTTTGGTGTTGAAGATGTATTGATTTTCTTCTTAATATTTCAGTCTTTTTTTTTTCACATGATAACAACATTTCTCTGCAAAATTTGTTTGACATATTGTTCTTGTCTTATACTTTACATAGTGTTTGTGGTTTGCTAGTGCCATATCAGTACAGGAGATTCAATTACAGAAATATTGCATGCATAGCTGAACTAAGAGTATATTAGGCATAGAAAATCTGAACCAGTTTCATATTGTTACATTTAAAAGAGCTTAAAAAAATAAACCTTTTCCTATTAGAGAAGCATCATCAATGATGTAGAAAAAAGAAATTTGGTGCATAAAAGAGATTCATAACATAAACAGGTTTTATGGTAGAACATAAAATTGGAACATAAGCATAAATGCAAGATGGTACAAAACCCCAAGAATGTGAAAGTACATTACCTTTTATTTTAAAAACAAGTAGCTCTAGCTTGTTGGGAAAAAAACATCATCCATGCTTTCACTGTATATCAGTGTGGAGTGCAAGAGCAGCTGAGCTAACACAGACCTGATTGTATTTGTTAGGCTCAGTGTTACAAGGTAGACTTAGTAGCAAGCACCTTAAATGTCTGCTGGCTGTACCAGCTTTTGCTGCACCCTGGGAAATACACTGAATCCAATATCACCTGGGCACTACACCAGCCTACTACCATGTCAATGAGAACGTTGCATGCATAGCTTTAATTTCAATAAAAACTGGCTCACAGAGCAGCAGCTTGATTTTATATTCCCACTTCATGATGTCTTTCTCTACTTTTCCCAGAAAGACTATAAACAGATTGGTCCAAATTGAAATGTCACGTGAAACTGTTGCACTAAGACTCAGTGCAAGATTACTGTAAGTTTAGATGATACTGTCCTTAAGAAACTGTTTTTTCCCAAAGGGGAAGATTTTGTAAGTTGTTTCTAACAAAAAAGAGGGATTTTTTTGTACTTTCCTAGGAATTTTCATCAGTGAAATAGACAAGTAATAGTATTTAGTCTCCAAATTCAGTTCATCCAATACAAGGCCAGCTCTTTACTGCAGCTCTGTTGAAGAAGTATTCCAAAATAGAACATTTATAAAATGCAGGCAAGGATTCATTATCTGGAGTTTCATTTGCGTATGTTTAATTTTATGTATCCTGTGTATTTATTTATACAATCAAACATATGTAGAAAAAAAATCCTAAAATGGAAAAGTAAGGAAATGGAACATCATTAATATTGAAGTAAAACAGTGTTTGTATAATAAACATAACAAAATTGAGTCAGTGAAATAAAGGAATTAGTTGGTAGATTTAAAACAGAAGCAAAAGTAAAGCTTCCTGTTCTGGTTTTTGTCTGTAATAAGTACAGTGAAAGGAATTTTGAATTAAGATATTTTTCCAGTTTAATTTCAGGCATAAAGGAAGATCCATCAGTTGTTCTTACAAAGCAAGAACGATGACATTCCTAGACTGCAGTGCTCCTGTTTGTACCACCTACTGGTTAATTATGTGAGAGGACTCATTCTTTCTGAAAAAAACCAGCTTTTTTGTCAAAATAATTAACACTGAAAATACAAGAAGCTTCTCTTTATGTTTGCAGTCTGCTTTCTGTTATGTTTGCTACAAAATCATTGCTGCTATAATTTGGGAGGCTTCCAGTGAGGAGGCTCTAATTGTCTGCTTTCTGCAAACCCTGTCATGCACCAAAGAAGTAGAGGTCATTTCATCCAATCTCTAACATGCATTCTGGTATCTTTCTGAAAAGTAAAACTTTTTGCAGCCAAAGCATTAGGTTTTTGGGGGGGAGGGGTGGTGTTCATAAAAAGGGCTAGTAAAGCCTTTTATTGAGGGCTCTGCTCCCTTTTCATGTGGCCAGCAGTGTGAGGCTGTGCACTCACAGCACTCCAAGCCTCAGCCTGGCATGGATGTTGGAGGATGTCCTAATGCTCTGTAGCTGGCCTCAGATGTGCTAGACATGCTTTCAGACCTGGGTACTAGGATGTGAGGGCAGCTTAAAATCAATTATGCCCTAAAATGAAAAACAGATGGTGATAAAGCAAGGAAAAGCAAAAAAACAGGGAGGCTGAGATTGATACTGAACAGAGCTGCCTTCCACTCCTCTCAGGCCTTCCAGGAAGCTGGATCTGCCCAGAGCTGGGACAGAACAGATATACCAAAAGTGGTCTCTTTATCACCAACATTATTTGTCTCACCTGAAACTTCTTCCTCAAAGAAAGAATTTTCTAGTATGTGGAACTTTGGTCCAGTCCTATCATGGCCATCATTGAATTATTTTCTGAATGCATATATGAGAATACAAGAGTTTCTATAGGAGTACCACTCAGTTAATAACCTTGCCCATCTACTCCAGTAACAACTTTTGAAAGGGTCCCCTATGCAAAGTTTAGCCAGCTGTGCAGGACCAGAATGTACAGTGATGTTTGCCTGAATGAAACATTCTGCACTTTTGATGATCTGAAGCAGGCCAATGTTGCCAGTGTTGTTTCTTAATATTTAATAGTGGATAATGTGCTTTTCTTTCATGAGTGTAATAATTACTTAACATCTTCTTTGTAATGATGGGTGCAATGATTTAGTTAGGTGTATATATACATTTTTAAAAGTCCACTATGATGTCAAAACTGATTTTGATCCCACTTTCTCCACTGAATAAGGACTTCCAATTTAATTTCTCATGTAGATGATTTCATTTCACATTATTCTCCAGCTCCCTCTTTCAATGAGTTCTGGTATATTTAATTTCCTTTTCTTTTTGAACAGAAATCATTGTATAGAAAGCTTCAATAAAACTCTATCTCTACAAGTTCTACTGTACTCTTTTCACAAGGAGGAATCAGAAGTCCGTATATTCAAGATATTATTTTATAAGGGTGATTTAATTTGGTTTTATGTTTATTGTCCAATACTTCTTAAAATTTTCCCTTTTTAAAGCAACTAGTATGTAATCAAAATGTTCATATAACCTTCTTTAGTATATCATTGCTCCCAGCCCTCTGTGTTAATAGCTGGTTAGAATCAGTCATTGTATATAGTTTGGCTTGTTTTCCCAGGTGTGCTAATTTGCACTAATCAACACTGAATTTCATTTGCCACTTTATTACATATGTCAATATTTTGACACCCTTCTGCACATCTTTACATTATTTTTTTTTTGCTTTTATAATCCTGAATAATTTAAAATTATCAGCAAACTTTTTTATCACTATTTACCTTGTCTTTCAGGTAATTAATGAGTATGCTGATCAACACATACTATGAGAAAGAGGTATCTTATTTGAGTGCCTTCTATTGGGAAAAAGATTGCTTATTTTATGTGTTTTTTTCAAAATTCTTTTATCTGCTGTGACTGATATAATTAGAGGTTTTCTGTTTTGTTTGGTTTTCTGTTTTGTTTTGTCCTTTCTAGGACACCCCAGAATTTAAAACGTATGGTGCTAACATTTGTTTCTATGATTTTTTTTAAGAAAGACCTCCTTCTAGAAAACTTTGTTGACTTACCTCTTTTCAAACATAGTTTTCATTGTGATTTTTATAATACCCTATGTTCTGGGATAATGCTGTTTTTTCTGTGCAGTGTCCTGCTGCTACAGCAACATTTCAATACATCTGAACCTTCAGTTCTCAAGGTAAAATGTTGGACAGCAGTAGTTGATAATTATGTGGCACCTAAGGCTTCAAGCCAATATGTCTCAACTGGTTTAAATATATGTGATAAATCCGAGAGTTTCAAGACTAATATTTTCTAAAATAATGCAGCTGTCCTCTAAGTAAAAGTATTTCTTTCAAAATTTTCTCATCAAATTTGAAGTATGGTAGAGGTCATTATAGGTAGAAATCCACTGGTACAAGTACTGAATTGAAGAAGATTGTTTGGAGCTATGATTTGCTTACTGACAAAATAATTCCTGAACACCATTTATAGGTGTTGTTAGTCATTCATCTAAGAGAATATTACTACTAATTTCTCTGTGCTTACACTCTTTGTCTCATAACCTCAAGTGATGGGATGTGTTCAATGTTTACAGTGAAAAGAAGACTGCATTTGAGTAGACAGAATCAATGTACTTCTCTCCAGAGTGAATGGTAACCTGTGCTTGATAAAGTCATGCTTGCTTTATAAACACCACAGTACTGGAAAAAAATTCATTATCTCATTGAGGAGCTAACAAGCTAAGAGAGATGGAATATTCTGTTTTCATACAAATAGCAAATAATGCAGAAAAGAATATATTTTCAGAAAAACAATTGAACACATCTTTGAATTGTAAGAACACTGGAATAGGTGGCTGGGAAGGCTGTATAGCCTCCATCATTAGGCAAGTCTCCCAGGAAAATGATTTAAGGATATCTGAGCAGAGCATGAAGGGAGAAGTTTGGCTATATGATTACTTGCATTTCCTACTATTTTTTTTCGGATTCTAATGTAATTTTTAGTCATCCCCTCTGTAAATTCTACTTTTTATATTACAAGTAGAATTATCACTTAAGGTAAACAACGTAACCTGTTAAAAGGAGACCATGCCTATGTCACTGCTTTTTCTTTTATCTGCTATCATGTCAGAGCTTCTATTTGTCATGAACTTTAAATTTTTAGCATTTGCTAAAAACTACATGCACTAAGCTTTTAGAAACTCTTGTTCTGTGCATGTAAGCAAAAAAAAGTGTTTTGTCACATAGCTGGAAATACATTTTTGTTTTTCATGTCTTGCAGTATTTGCTCATAGTAATAGACTATGGGATCCTGAACTGTTTCCACAGGAAAGGCAATACAAAATCTGTTTCAAGTAATTTTAGTGTGGGCTGAGTTGTCACTCAATAAAATGTTTACCAAAGTGAAATCCTTACTTGAATGAGAAGTCCAGATGTCTTTGCTTTGCATTTCTCCCTCCTAGTTTCATTCCAGTATTCCCTTTCAGAGAGTGAAATTCTGTTCATTTCCTAAATGAATTTGCCTAAATGGATATGGCACACACCACTTGAGATGTTCCAGCGTTTCTAAGATATCTACACAAGGCTGGCAAAAATTACATGAGTCAAGGGAATTCTGCACCCTTTGAAAGGAGCAGCTGAAAAGACAATGAGGATATCTTAAGGCATCTCAAAGCATCGGACATTTGTGGTTAGACATCAATTATCCCATGATAACTGAAACATGCCGTTTTAGGTCTTCATTTTACCACAAGGTTGGTAAACAACAGTCAAATGGTGATTTCCACCAGCTGATAGAAAATCACTTGCTGAGTTTTGCTTTTCTTACTTAAGACTATCACTCTGCTTATTCTAACAGGTTTTGCTTTGTTGATTGTGCTTTTCCATTTTTTACAAAAAAAAAAATCTTGTTTTCTGCCACTTATAGTCTTCTTTCTTGACTTTTCTTTATTTGAGTCAAGGTGCAGTTTAGCACAGAAGCTCGTAAGTTTTCAAACATCCAGAGCAATTTGCCAGGTGCAATCCACTTCCGCAACATGTCTGTGGTGATTTGCCTGTTAATTATAAGCAGACACAAACAAACTCATATTCCCTATAACTAGCCCATGCACTAAGAGATCACAGGACTTCTCAATTTGTCAGGGCACAAATAGAAATGCTCTTGCACTTCTGGATGAAATTGTTTGTGAAATTATCCTTCACAGCTGCTTGTTGCCAGCCTTGCAGCTGAGATGCCATAACTGATCATGTTAATTTCCAGTCCATTTTTGTGCAAAGTTAAATGGATTAGTTTAATCTAACACTGAGGCTTTCTTAAACAGATTTACTCCTTTGCATTGAAATGGAGGATGTTTTTCCAGTGAAGCAGCTGTGATTCAAATCGTTATTGTTACATGGAAAGAAGTAAAACTCAGAAAAGCGTAGATGTTTGGGTAAACAGTACACTTCAAACTGAGATTTAGTCAAAAAGTAATGGAAGTTTTGTTTTAGGGACAAAAAACACTTCTCATTCCTTATATTGTTTACCACACACTGCATTGTGCAAAACATGTTTTATTTCACTGAGTAAATGGTTCATTTTATTAAGCCAAAAATTAACTGTAATGTTTTCTCTGAAGCTCTCCTATCCCATCACTTCCTTTACAATACTGACATTTGGAAAGTCACAGAATAATTACACCAGAATGTTTTTTCACATCTGTAAAGTATTGACAGTAGGTGGCCTGAACAACCAGCCATCAATTGCCTTGAAAACATGTAGCAGAAAAAATAAATCCTCTGTGAAGACGCCTATCACTGTGGTTCCACATTTCTCATTTTTCCTTTCCCTCTGGCTTGCTTGAATCATGTTTCCTATGCTGAGGCTATATATTCTGTTGCTAAATGTCCCCATCTATGATCAAGGAGGTAAAGAGAACTGATTTCCCTGCTTGCTTTCTTCCAGGCCTATTTCACAGGCTCAGTGCTTCCCTTTAGAAATTGAAATTCAAATAGTTTTTGTTCAGAAGGCTATATATATTCTTCATCTTAAAGAATCTCTGTACCTGCATAAATGTATATTCAGAAACATGAACACACACACTGTGGCAGCAGAGACAGCATCAATGGACATTGGATCTATGTAATAAATAATATAATTTATATTGTGAAATACTGTGGATTCCAGTGCGAGCATCCCTCACAGACCACAGATACTCTGTCTGTTTTTCACAAAAAAACCCCTCATCATCAAAAGAACCCAGTCCTAATTAGTTATCAGCTCCCAGATTAAGAAGTCAAGCAGCTGATACTGAAGGCAAAAAGGGCAGATGTGACATGTGCAGAAAATACTTGGATGTTCTTGCAGCTACAGCCAGGTGCCTCATGGCCACGATTAATTATGTTGGGAGGGCTGCTGGATTGCTCTCTGAGGGCCATCAGCAGTCATAAGAATGCATTATATCCAGTTACAAAAAGCCTAGCAGGCTATGTCCTGCTCTCAGATATATGTGTTCTGCCATCTGGACTAAGACAATGCAACATACCTGGGCATCAAATCATCAGCCTGTAGGAAACACCACCTGCTTCACAATTTATGGCATGTCCTGTCACCAAATGAATCAGCAACAGCAAACACTCCCAATTCTCTCAGGTATCTTTGCTTTCTCAGAATGCTGAAATATGATGGAGGTGAGTTGTGTAATCAGGAGCTCCCAGGGCTCTGGGAGAGACACTGCACCTGGTGAGTTAGCTTTGTGAGAGCCCATTCTGACTGATAGTGCATAAAGCCAAAGTGATGACAACTTCTTTGCAGATGCAAAGTTATGGGGTTTAGATGATATGTTAGTGGTCTGAGACTATTTCTGAGAAGCTGGGAATTTTACCAGGGCACTGGGTCCAGGAGGCTGTGATCTTCATACTTATATGGTGTGTATATGCTGAGGATCTGGATTATTTCTTTCTCTGAAATTTCATTTCTCAATTTTATTTTTATATGAACAAAAGTTCACTGGAACTACCTAACAAGGAAATAATAGCAGGAATAGTGAGTGGTTAAGGTGATCTAAACACTGATTTAATCATGATATGGAATAGCTAAATGGAAAAGGGTTATCGGAGATCCCTTACCTTTCCCCTTCACGTTTTTATTACTTTTCTAAAGCCTTGGAATAGAAAATAGAAATGTAAGACTGAGACCAAGCCTAATAAAATGCGAAGGTTTTGGATTTTTTTTTATTTTTTAAAGGAATTACTTTGAGCTCTGCTGGGGTTTGCCTCTTCATAATCCTTGGCAGACAAATTACAAAGGCAAGACTAATATATTGATGTATAAGGGATACAAACATTCCTTTGAAGTTTACTTCAGTGACCTCAGGAATGGGCAAGGAAAATGTTTTCCTGAACACAGCCATTTTTCTCCTCTAATCTAGTTTTTCTGACTTCTAGGTTGCATCCACTCTGTGCTAGTCCAAGAATAAAGAAAAACTGTCTCTAAAATCAAGCATCCACTTTTGATACACCTTTGAATAAAAGCACCCTAACCATTGTATTCTGTTTCTCAGTCTTGTAAAAGATTTTGTGATGGAGCTTTGATCTTGAAATTTTACTTTCCCAATTTGTCTGTCTTCTTTCATTCTAAAATCAAATGCAGTTATCAGAGAAGTCCAAGGCTTCTTTTCATCTTGGAGATAGAAAAAAGCTCAATCTGCATCTAAAAGCAAGCTCAAGCCATACAGTTTGTTCCCATTATAGAGACAGATACTGAATTATGCAACAAGTTCCCAGTGAGCAATTACATTTTAATCACGGTAAAGATTTTTTCTGCAAAGACACTTCCATAGATGATTTATTTCAAAAGATAGGAATTGTGCCCATACAGCTTAACTGGGAAAGTGTTCAGCTTCCCCAGACAAATTTCCTGGCAGGAAGATTGTTTGTGGAGACCAGTAAATAATATTTAAACCACCTCTTTTTTTTTTTTTTTTTTTTTTAATTTCTCTCTTTTTGGTTGTTTTTTTTTTTCAGTAAATCTTTAACACAACTTGACCTATGGTAGAAAAGTCTTAGTCTGCAGTTCCATTTGGTCACTCATAGCTTGCTTTCTTGGATTAGAAACTCCATGAATTATTTTTATTTTTCATAAATTGATTGTGGTGTTTACAGTACTTGCCTTCTGTGCTGCTAAATTGAATAACCATATAGTTCTTCAAAGAATGGCTGAAAATAGAAGTATATTATAGAGAAATGTTACAGTGCATTTATTATCAAAATGAAAGTCTTACTGTGGGTAAATAAATGTGATATTGTTCAGAATTAGAGATATGCTTATCATCATGCATTAAATATAAATTAAAATATATAAGAAGCTATGTAAAATTTATAAAACTAAATAGTTAAATTCAAAAGACTTTAAAGATGCTTATAAAGTTCAAGCTGTGCTGCTACAGTATTACCAGAAACATTTGCTACATTCAACCAAAGGAGGAAAAACATAAAAGAGAAGAATGGGTCAAAAGAGACATTAGAACCCTTCCTTTGTTGGTCTTTCTTCCAAGAATTTGAGCATAGTTTATAACTGGTATTTGTGTTTTGGTCATAAGCAGAAATCTCCACATATGGTTGCTTGCACAATCACTGAAATTTAAAAAATATATTTGGTTTTGATTAGAAAAAATGTGCTAAGAAACATGCCAAATGAAACAGTTCTTTTTACAGAACATGCTTTTCTAGCAAGCATAAACAAGCTTGCCTGTGACTGTTTAATCTGTCTTTGGCCCTTTCACCAGCAGAAAGGAGAAAGCTATGAAATGGCAAATGCCAGGCCCTTACGGATTTACAGAAAACACTCAAAAATTTCAGCTGCACTCAGGAAACCACTGTCTGGTGAATGTTGTTCATGGACTTCAGAATTCTGCCAGGTTGCTGCAGCATGCACCACCCTGGGATTCCAGATAGATTTCCATTAAGTGCTTTTAACTAGCATAGGCTGCATAGCTAGTTGCCTGAATCCATGTGTATGGCTATTATAACAAGCAAATAAGTGAATAGATAGACAGATGCTTAACATGGATCAATGCTATGCATTGCATAACTGCAGTTTCTGTCACAAGAGGAGGATTCAGGACTTACATTTTACAACTGGTAACCAATTTTATTGAACTCTATAAAATGTAAATGGGTGAAGAAATTTTATAACCTGGACTGCAGGATGCTTTCTGATCTTCTCTTGATGTTGAATATTTGTAGTGCTTTCTTACAAAGGAAAAAAAAGTAATATAAAAGCTTTGATCATTGCAATGCCTAGCTGTAAAGAAAACACACTGGGACATTGGGGAAATCACTCAATCACTTAGCACAGCTTGTTACAATTCTTTTGTACCCTAAACGAGGTAGTTTGAAAGTGCAACATAATAGATATTATTGCAGCATTTCATTCTAGAATAATTAATCTCAGTATATAATATTCAGTAATAACCTGAACGTTACTATTTATAAGTGCACAGTAACTTCAGGACAAGATGCTTTTAGCAGTACATGTTGAATTTGGTTCTTTCAAATATTATTGCCTAGCTGTTAGCTGAAGTCTACATTTTCTTGATCATTAAAAATCTTCAATATCTTAAAAAAATACCCAGGAGCAAAGATAACTCTCTCAGTAATCTATATTATGAACACTCACAATTTTAATGTGTGAATAAAATTAAATAATTTTGATCAAACCACAGTTGCTGACACAGTAGTCTAAGAATTTTTTTTTCTTTTTTTCTTTTTTTATTTTTCAAATAGACAGCTTGATGATAAAGTGTAATCTAACAATGCAGAAATGAGATGGAAGCCTATACAGATACCTCACATCTTTTTGTGTCACTTCTTGACTATTTAAAGAAAATGTTATGATTTTTGCGCCACATTCTCTATTTTTGAATGTTTGAGGTTGTCAATATGAAGCTGCAATAAAACTATGATGGAAGATTTTCCTGATGAAACCCATAACATTTGGTGTGCCAAATAAAAAAAAGCAAAATAAACAAACACACACTATTAGCTAGAAGTGTAAAAAAAAAAAAAGGTGAGGGAATTGATTTTAATGCACTCAGATGTGTTAGCAGGGAATGCTCAGATGTGTTATGAGCAGGAATGCTGAAAGTCTAAACGGTATTTTTTCTCCTGTTTGGTATAAGAACTCTCACACTTATTTTTTTCACACATTTTTTTAGTCAATCTAAAAATCTGTCTAGTCTGGATTTTTTTCTTTCCTCTTCTACAGTCAACTTCATCTTCTGTTTCAGACCCTCCATTTTTGACCCTTAAGCTCACACTGCCATGACAATTTTCCTTCCTGGTCCTTGACAGAAAAGCTATTCCTTAATTTAATACAAATTTATGAGCATGCCTATTGTACTCAGTTAGCTCAAAACTTTGAAGACAGAATGTGGTATGCTAAGGCCTAGGGCATCATTCCATACAATCAGACTCTATTTAAATAATGCATCCATTGTATTTATAGAATAATTCAAAGGCACTTGGATCCCTGAAATAACAGAAGCATGTTTCATTTTCCATCATCCCAATTAGAACGTTATATTATTATAGTTACACTATTTTACTTCACTGAAATGGGAGGGAACCTCAGGAGTGAAGCCAACACAAAGCTTGGCATTAGCATAAAGCTCTGTTAGAGTCTTCTATTGCTAATAGCACTAGTAAACCAGCTTCTCATTATGCTTTCATAACATGAGTGTTTTGAACGGTAAAGGGTAAAATACTACATGTTTTATGATTAATGGAGATTTTACTATTAAATATATAGGAATAGGATTTCATCCCAAAGGTTTTGTTGTGGGAAATTGCCTGATTTATTTATGAAATACATTTTTATTACAAGTGTTCTTCAGATTAGTAAATATGAGGGCTATAATCAGAAGGACAACCCTACCATGTACAACAATGCTGTTGCTTTGTTATATGAAGAGTATGAGCATGCTACCTCAGAAGCTACAAATTTTGAATCAGCCTCCTTAGTTCTGCATTGTTTTTCCATAGATGCTCTCCTGTAGCCTAAGGAAAGGGATATTTAAATAGCTTGTCTTCTAAAATTAAAAGGTGAGCAGTTATTATCTTCACCTTAGATTATTCATTCTTTTTGTCCTGTCAGCTTGTGAAGCCACAGTAACCTACCAGTAAACTCTCCCTTGCTGTGGAGTGCCTTTTGCCCCAAGCTCTGCTTTATTTATAACACTCTTGGCTAGTAAGCCCTTTAAAATTTTCTTCACGGGCACAAAACGAAAGCAACTAGGAACTCTCTTTGTCTCTTCTCCTAGTTTCATTGTGATCTCCTAAATATATCTAAGATATGCTTGTATAGCATCTGTACTTTGATAGGAACTTTTCTGAACATGTACTTTTACTGAGCATTTTACCCTTTCAATGGTAAGCATCTCTTCACTTGCAAATATTAGTTAGAATGAAGTCATTATGTCACTAGAAACAACAGCTTTGATTAACACTTTACACTCATGAGAATAGCTGCATGGATTTAATTTAAGGCATAACCCCTCCCCCCAAACAGTCAAAACTCCAAGGTGCATAATATCATACAGAGATGTCAAACTGGTGTGGGAATAACTTGTAATAAGAGATAGAGTAGCCATTAAAATTAATTTGCGTACAAAATTCCACTGTGACTTTCCTTTTTTATGTAAAAATTAAGTGCCTTTACTCTTTGGTCATTACCTTAGAATGGAAAAGAATATCTCAAATTTCTCAACCACTGCCAAGAACTTGCATTAAGCTTTTTGCTTCAGAAAAAAAATGTAAGAACAAATTCAAAAGCTGTATATGGAAAGATTGTGAAAATAAACATAATCATGAAAAGCTGGTTTTTTTCTCTTTTTTCTTTTAATTGAAACTTATTTTCTCAGTTAATTAGCCAGTTAATTTTCCAACTATACAATGCCCTAAAAATAATAGAAAGAAATCAGACAACTAATGGATTCACTTTCCTTAGAATTCTGAAGCATCAATTTCTCATTACTAGAAAGATTTTAAAAAAACACAGGCTTTTAAAAATCTTTGTCAGACGACTTTTGCTGGGCCAGCATTTTGGCACTCTGATGACACAGAATTATTTTCCAACACTGTGAGTACTGCTTGAAGGATTTTGAGATGCCTCATTTTTTGTACATTTTCCCTTTTTAATATTGCTGAGGGAACTGTATATGAAAGCAAATTTTGTTGTAGTTGGCATATCTCTGGAGCTTTAGTGAATTAAGAAAAAAAGTGTAACTAACCAATTTAGGGAAAGAAATAAGACAAGACAGTGCTGCAAAACGACAAATAATTTGTGCCATCTTTGGAACGAAAAAAGTTAAAATGGCTCATACGAACTTTATGAGGCCAAGGGTGCCAAACGAATCCCAGGATATAAAA
>JANRGV010000051.1:71444769-71462055 GCA_024734035.1 Alethe castanea
CATTTTTTTTTTGTTTTTTTGGGTTTTTTTGTTTGTTTGTTTTTTATTTTGGTTTTTTTTTGAGAAAGGTCAAAGGGTCTGGCAACTAAATACTGAAAATGGAAAAAGATTTGTAGTTATTAAGTAAATTTTTTTTCTGGACATTTTTAAAGTTTTTTTTTCCACAGTCTTTTAATACCATGCTCACTATAATTCTGCATTTGATTCATTTAGTCTTTTTTAACCGTTATGCTTTGCATCTTCTGTGTGACACCCAGCACTACTTGAAATTTCCCAACTTCCCAAAGCAATTTCCACTTTAAACATATTTCATGAACATTAATGTTATTTTACAAAAGTACTTTAATGTTTTGTCTTTGATTTTCAAGGCAAGGTGCTTTTTGTTTATTTGTTTGATTTGCAGATCTTTTTTTCACCACTTTTTTAAGCTTTAATGAGGCGTCACCCTTTCTTTCTTTTCTTTTTTCTTTTTTTTTTTTAATTGGAGAATTAATAGATTGGCAAAAGGATCACAAGTACTTATTTCATACATTTTCTAAAAAGCTTTGTGGTGTTGATTACTAATTATCCTGGGAGTGTTCTCTGCTTTTTTGGAACCTCTTTTGCAGGGTACCAAGAAACAAACAATCTCAGTGCAAGTAAAATGAGTTACCAGACCATTGAAAATGCTTTCATTTAGGCTTCATCTGTTATGTGTTGAATATTTCTAGTGATCTGCTGAGTAACTTGCACCTCATTCAAAAGGAAATGAAGAGGCTGCACATTTTGCTGGACTACTCATTTGTTTGTGAGCCTCTGCCACTCTCACTGAACAGCATTAATGACATTCTGGCTTGGGATTTGAACTTACCCTTGACAAATATTTTTGACTAAGAAGATATTTCTAGGCTGCTTGTAAAATGTCAAACTTATCTATTTAGAAAAGAAGAGGTACTTTCCTAAGTCTAGCGGCCGAAGATGACTCAAATGCTTCCTGAATACAAGTCAATGCTTTGGATAGGAGAGGATGGGCTCCAGCATTCAGTGTCAGTCAGACAATGAAACAAAGCAGATGTCAGACAGCACTCTGCATTTAGCATGGCAGTTTGGGGTAGCTATCCTGCTTTTAGCAAAATAAAATACAAATTCATAAATGGAATTGAAAAAAAAGGAAATGAACCAAAGAATATCCCTGTGTGCACACAGATGCATTTATTCCTAGGTTTCTGTAGATTATGTAGAATAAATCTTCCTGTGCATATGAACCAGGAGGCTCATTTTCCTTTTCAATTTGTCCAGCCTTGTAATTTTGAAAAACAATGGCATTATGCATTATTAAATATATTTCAGACAGATCTGAATGAATGGTCAAAATATTGCAATATGGTGAGATTGCTTCAGGAAATATACGTTCAGGTAAATTCTCCCAGATAATAGTGTATAAACTATTGTGACTTTAATATCTGACATTAATGTACCTGAAAATGTTATCGTTTAGGTTTAGTCAGCTTCTGTTAAAAGACATTTGTGGTACAAAAATAAAACATAAATCCATGCTATATGCTTTTGTGTTTTTTACCCATTTTGTAGCAATATAAAAATCCCATTATTTTATATGGTTTTGGGGTTTGTTTTTTTTTTTTGTCTTTTTGTTTTGTTTTGTTTTGTTTTGTTTTAATTTTAATGATAAGACAAAGTTCTAATAGTAATACAAGTAGGAATAAGTAATGTGATGACGTGGAAAGTAAACTCCTAACAACCAAATAGGCATGGTCATCCCTCATGAATATATACCTTAGGACTGGGGACATAAAGGTCTGTCCTCAAGACAAATCAGAGGAAAACCCAAATCAAGCAGTAACTAGTGCATTCATACCACTGCACTACAGAGATTTAACTTAGGATTGTAGTCACATTAGGTTCTTAGATAGAGAGTGAAGAAAGAAAAGGCAGTGTTGCCTAAAAGCCTCTTTTATGACATCTTAATTTGCACCGTTGAGGTCTTTGCTACTTCCCAATAACTATAAATGTAGCCATGGGTGACTACATTGCTGCCTTAGGGATTTATGTTATGTGCCACAAATAGGTGAAATGAATCAGATCAAAGCAGTGAAGTACATGGAACTGGTAGTGTGTTTTGAGATATCTGAGAGCATGACGTATATAGAGCACTTGCACATCACTTCTGGGAATCTCAGAAGCAGACAGGGAAGCAGTTCAGTCCATGCAGTCATACAAGGTTTTGGCAATGCTTGAGAATAAAGCAGAGGCCAGGGAAGTAAGATGAAAGCATCACAAGGGTGACTTTATCCAGTGAGAACTGCAGTGCCAGAGCAAGTATTAAAATTGTGGAATTGATGTTAAAAAATGAGAAAGAAAAGGGAAGATCAAAATGCTGCAGAATGCGGCTGAGCATCCAAGGAAATCTTTAGCATGTTTATTTCACTTAATTTCGAAGGGATCAGAAGCTACAAATTTGGAGAGGACACGCAGTCCACACTGAGAGAAGACCAGAAGCTATACAGAAACACAAAGATCTCCTTTATAACTTCAGTCAGGAAGAAGATGAAGGGAACCTTCAGAGGAGATGCCAGAAGTGACTGGCAAGGGATTGCCTGCTCTAACCTTTTAGCCCTGTCCTCAGTGGTCAGGAAAGGTAATGGCAAGGACAGCTCTTCAGGTCCCACACCAAGGAAATAATCTTCCTTATGTAGGAAGATGAATGAATCCTTCATGTAGGATTCATTTTCCTACATGAGTGGTATATTTATAGAAATCTTAGCTTTATCAGAACAATTTGAATACTACATTGTGTAAATCAATTAGTCAAAAAGCATTACTTGCAATATAACACACTTACTTCAACATCATATATTCATTTTGAATTAACAGCTCTAGGGTACAATGTGTAATTAAGGATACTCTGAGACAATTCACCTTGAGATTGTGAAGAGTTAACTCCCTCTGTTGACTTTGGGCATGATTTCTTGGTTCATTTTCCTAGTATTGATTGGATTGCTATTTGTTTTTTGTGCTTTCAGAAATACGGCTGTTTGCATTAAAGCAGGCAATATTTTCCCCCTCCCTTCATTGCCCACACTCTCCCACCTTTACTCTCAGCAAAAGACTGATTAAGAAAACACTCTATATGGAACATTGGTCTAAATCTTCTGCCTTTAGAGAATTATCCTCAGGAAAACCATTAGAATACATAAAAGTGCTCTACCATCAAATACATGAATTACCATCAACCTGCTAATTTCTTTTTTTTAACTTCTGAGTCCACTCTTTCCCTCTGCCAACTCTATTTCAAACATGAACATAGGAAACAATAATCTTTTGGAAGCGTTGTTTTTCTGCTGGTTATATTAATTTAGCTGAATCCAAGACATATGTACTGACATATGCACTGTCAGTAGCAGGAATCTTGCACCCAGGCAAGATTCTTTTTTCACTTTTGCTGGAAGCTTCAGAAATCAGATGTTTTAGCACTGTGCCTAATAAGCTGTTCTCTGCATCCCACTGGCATGGTTCTTTAGTTGTGCTGCTGCTGCTTCCAAGGGCAGTACACAAGGGTCTTCATGGGTGTCTTGGACTCTCAGGAATAAGAGATCAAGACTGAGCCCCTGGTAGCCCCTGGGCTATGGGCAGAGGTCCCAGGGAAGGTTTGGTGTCCTCAGAGACTCAGTACCTACTTTCACTGCCATGATCACCCTTACTCTTCACAGCAACTTCCCAGTCTGGCCAAACACTTCTCAAAATTTGATTCCTCTCAGCCACCCTTTGCCATTGGCCACTCGCTGGAACTACACACCTGGTTTGCTGCCTCAGATCTGTACTTTGTTGCCAAGAAGAGCAGAAAATAAGCTTATTTGGCCTTTATGTTGAGGAAAGCAAAACTCAATTTTTTTTCTTGTGGTGCTGAAAAAAGCTTTTTACTGATTTTAAAACTAAAATTGGTCTGAATGTTGAGTAATCACTTCAAGGTTTAGTTTAAAACAAACAGTTTTTCATCCGACTAGACACAAGAGTAAAGGATGAAAGGTTTAAAAAAAAAGATAGTTCATCTTGATTGAACAAAACATCTATAATTTATAAAACATTTGGCTAGACAGGTTAAAGCCCTTTCTTGGGTGTTTCAGATTCCATTAGACTGTTAAATGATAAATACAAAGTGCCAAATTTTCCAAGAGTTCATTTGTTATTTTAAAGTATGTAAGAAATCTTCCCTGGAAGCTTCAGGAAAAGCTCATCACACTGTGAACAATTTTCTGGAGCAAAAATACTACATCTCTGAAGGAAAGTCACAGCTTCCTAAATATATCTGTGGTCTCACTTTTACAATATCCTACATTAATGATCCTAGATCAGATCAATAATTTTATACAATCTGACAAAACAGTTCTTTGAAAGGTTTTGCTGGTGAGGAAGGGATATTCTGGGACATAAATTCAATTAATCAATAGATAAATGATAAATAATTTCAAAGGAGCAGACACTTCCACTTAGAAGTCGGTCTAAAATCTATCTTTGGAAGGTTTTATTCCTTATTTTATGGGAGGAAGTATCAACTCCTTAGACAGTGCTAACCTGCAGAGTTCTCTGTTATCTCAAAATTGTTCTGTGATTTTGAGACATGTTAAAAAAAAATAAAAAGCTCAAAATTCTAGTAGAGCAGAAGTCGCAATACAATAATGATAGATCAAGTCTCAGAAAATTAAGCCTGATTCAGCTAAATTCAGCTAACAGAAGCTGTGAACAGTTCTGGAGAAATTTTTCTGTATAATTAGGAGCAGGAGTCAGACCTCAATTGTGCAGCATCCTCACTGCTGGCAACACTTGAGACAATCCCCCCGGCATCTTTCTGCCACATCTGCCTAAAAGGAGATGAATCTGCTTTTCAAATGGAACACCATATACATTGTTCATTTATTTCCACCTTTTCTTCAGTGAGGAAGCTTTACCATGCAATTAAGCTATCTGGATATCAAGACATTTCATTGCCAATAAACTCATGTTTCTGCAATTTAAGTTTACTTTGCTAAGTAGCATTCTTTAGTGTTGAAGTATATAAAGAAAGCAAACAAGTTCAATTATAACATTTTTCAGTCTTTCCCCACTGACCATCATCTGCAAACTCTTCACTTTATTATTCTTCCTCATCAGATGTTGTTTCAAAACAGTTTATTTCCTGCAAGCTTAAAATTATATGAGCGAAAATAGTGCAACTTGAGAGACTGGAGCTTCTGGATTGCATATACTGCATTCTCAGAGTGTGTCTGTAGCATCACATTTACAGAATCATAGAATCAAGTAGATCAAATTGAAAAAAATGTTTAAAGATCACCTAATCCAATCCCTCCTTGCCACAGAGAGGGGCATTTTTCAGTAGATAAAGCTGCACAAAGACTCATCCTGGAATGCTTCCAGAGATGGAGCACCCACAACTTCTCTGGGCAACCTGTTGCAGGTTTTTACTAACCTCATCCTAAAATATCCCATCCTTATGTACAATTTAAATCCACCTGCTTTCAGCTTAAAACCATATCCTCTTGTCCTACCCCTACACACCCTTACAAAAAGTCCCTTTCCAGCTTTCTTGTTAGCCCATTTTAGCTATTGGAAAGCTGCTCTATGGTCTTTGTGGAAACTTCTCTCCCTGAGGCTGAACAATCCCAACTTTCTCAGCCTCTCTGCACAGTTGGCGTATTCCAATCCTCTGATTTGTTCGTGGGGCCCTTCTCTGAAATCATTTAAATGGCTCCATGGCCTTCTACTGAGGAGCCCAGGACTAGATGAAGTATTTATTTAAGTTAAAAAAAAAAAAATTACTTTTGGTTCAGTTGCACTGTGTGACTCAATTAGCTATTTTGGTATGGATATTGAATTATGAGGTGGAATGTTTAATGCTCTGTTTTGAAATATGATCCAGACACAAATGTACTACACCACCTGACTTTGAAAATTCAAGCCTGGTTTTAAAAACTGTTGCCAAAACCACTGTGTGGTGCTATGTAGTGCCATAGCTTCATTTTTTTGCTGCTATGGAACTTGCTTTCCCTGAACAATAGAGCAGGAAGACAATAGGCAGTTCACAGAGCTGCATATTGCCTGTGATCCATCAAGGTGAATGAGGCTTCTGTGGAAGGAATGCACAGGAGTACCTGATCACTGAGTGGATGGATCTGCTTTCAGATCTTTACACAGATTTCAGAGATTTTCCAGTTTCTGAAGTGTCAGAAATAGAGCAAGGACTGGGATGGGAGAAGAAACCACTAGGGAAAACTCCTTACCTTCTCTAAAAGATTTTCAGAAAAATTGTAAGTGGTTCTGAATGATTATTTCCAAGTTATACTATCAAATGCTTACAGCTGTTGCAGCTGATCAGTGAAGTCCTAACAAGGATGAAATGAGAGCATTCTCCATTTTCTTGTTAACAGGGAAACTGAACAGTACAAAGCAGATCTATGGGTCATTTTTATTTTCTTCATTTTTTTTATTTTGAATTAAGAACAGGTTTTTTATAGCAATTCTCCATTTTTTAATTGAGTATATATTTATCTCTAGCAGTGAGAAGATTAAAAAACCCCACATCATTAACTGAATTCCTACGGGACTCAGCACCCTATGATGTGTGAATGCTGAGCTGCAAAATGCATCCCATGAGCAGCAGAAAAATACATTCTATCAGATACCTTTGCCCCTGTTACTCACCTTGTTCAGATTCATGTTTCTTGCACTGTGAGACTGGGCTTCCTGGGGTAGGTATTGACCTATTCCTTGCAAAGCATCAGGAAGCATTCATTTAAAATTAAGTGAATAGAGCATTTTTTCCTTTCTTGTGAGATCAGTTTTACTTATGAGGAAACAGAGAAGTATTTCAGTTTTTTAACCAAAAAACCAACTGTATTTCTGTGCTTGCCAACTCTTAAATAGAAACAGAATGGAAACAAGAATAAAAATTAAACTGGTCTCCTCACATGTTTTTTTTAAGTGTCAAAAAAGAAGCCATCCATTTTGGTATTTTTACCAGCATAGGTCTCAATATTTTTCTAAAATGCTGCTTCTATTTAGGATGCAGCTTGTCACATTTTTCATTACTGTAGAGGCAAGCCCAGCCTCCATTAAAAGTGTAGGAAATCCTGTGTTACCAGATAAGATAGGTTATCATCAGTTGCAAACAGCAACATTTTCATCCTGTTTTGTGGTGGCAGTTTTCCTCAGAAAATGCTTTTAGAAAGCAAATTCTCATTTGGATATACTTAGTCAGGTAGGTATGGAGTTTAACCTCACCTGCCAATATCCTTTCCCTGTCTGTGTAGTATTTAAAACTCGATCAGAACAGGGTAAGACAGCTCTGGTAAGATGCAGGTGACTTGAGCAGAGTTGGAGATATGGGAAAATGCACTGGTGATGCTGCTGAGGGTCAGCTCATTGTAGCATCTGCAGCTGGGAATGTAGTGCCAGACTACATTCAGGTGTCCTTCAATCCCTATCAAAGAGATATGGAAAAGGCAAGGGAATGAAGGGAATCAATCACCAGGCACTAATCAGGCTCTGTTCTTTCTGCGCCTTTTTTTTTAATCCAACAGCAAACAGCTCTCTTGTTCCTTTCCTGTGCCAAAATTTGAGCAGGGGAGAAAAAAGCCCCAACAGCCTCTCTGAACTATAGTTGCACTAGTAATGATGCAGTTTTACTCACTATCTGTGGCCCTGCTCAGAGTCACCACCTAACTTTACAGCATCATTTGTGTGTTCCTTAAAGATTGTGATTTTTTAGGTTTTTTAAGCAAAATTAATTGAAAAGGAGCTCCCCTTCCTCTGTCACTACCCCCAATGCTGGAAAAATAGTCAAGCAAAAACTTGAAGCACTCTCCTGCTCTTTCTTCCAGCTGCTTCTGAGTACTAACAAGCTGTCCATTGTGGCTAATGGACATTGAGGGCTATGACATATGAAATCTTTGAATCTTCAGAAATATTAATGTAGCTGGGAAAATGACACATAGAGCCTCACCACTGACAAAATATGACACTGCCTTCTATGAGAAAATAATTCTTAATTTAGAGTAATAGAAGGAAGTTGTTTCAGACATTTAGTCAAAGATTCTGCAGTTAAATGATTTTATGGGAAGTCTGTCTTCTTTGTTGTTAGTTTTCTCAGTGTGTCCCTATTATAGGTGGAGTTTATTCCTCTGTGCTGATATCAACATAGTGTCAGTAGAAATTATTGGTCATCTTTAGTCTCAGCACCCTGCACACCAAAAATTTTTCACTTCTAAGGAAAGCACAGCTCATCAGTCATATGACCCTGCATTTGCCTTTGTTGAATTTCAGATGGTTAAAGTGAATTAAAGTGGTGTCAGCAGTCTGTACTGCTAAATTGTTTTTAATTCAAAGAGACAGGCAGTAATTTCTAATAATCTCTGCCATAGCTAATAACAATGAAATTTGGGATTCGATTAAATACCTTGAGAAAGCATGAATTTTCAGAAATACTGAATTCTACCACTCTGTAACTGGTAACAGTATATAGATATGGATAGAAAATGGAGCTCTCCAATTAAACATCTACTACATTAATGCATCTTGTGGATAGAGGGAGAGTGGTGATATTGTACTCCTTGTTTTAGAAGGATTTTGGACGTTAGCACATAAAAGTCTTATAGACAAAGAATGGAAATACTGTACAGATTAAACAACTGTAATATGGACATTAAATTAGTGGAAAACTATTTTAGGAAAGAATTAACTGTGTCTCCTTGTCAGAGTGGAAAAACGTTTGTTGTGGTATCACAAAAGTCTGTCCAAAACTCTGCAATATTTTTCACTCATGACTCTGGAAGAAAAAACATATTTATTAAATTTTCAGATGCTATGAAGCTCTAGGTGTGCAAATACTTTGGAAGATAATTAAAAAAAAAAACAAAAAAACACCCCAATTTATCTCTTTTAGCAATGTGCTTAATTAAAATATAAGTCAGCAGGAGGAAAGGATTGTATAGTGGCAGGGAAATCCTGTGATACAAATGCAAACCAGGAAATAACTTGTTTTGCAGAAAAGGACCTGAAGGTTATTATGGATTACAAAATGAACATTTGTTAACATTTATTGCAGTATTATGAAGAAATAGCATCTCTGTTGACACATACAATCCACAAAGACTCACAAACTTTTTAAAAATAGCTTTCACTTTCTTTACTTCTCCTCCAATTATTTACTTTGAGCACTGATCCAAAGAAATAGAATAATTCTGATTGGAAGGAAGCTGTAGTTGCACCTTCTGCTCAGGGCCTCTGCCTTACCAGCCTCCAGGTAACCTATTAGCCCAGTCATTCAGGTATTTTTTATTGACCTGGATTTTCACTATTCTGCACCCAAGGAGATGCAATTCTAGGAATGGACATGAGCCAGATGGGCTTGGGAATACTGGGAACCAACAAGCTCTAGAAAACAGGACCTGAGACCAAATTTATATGTTTGAGTTGCAGAGTCAGAGAAAGAGAGCCTGGAAATTGCTGTAATAACAGCCTTCCCAATGGGTTATGGTAGCCCACAGAGGAATTGTAATGAAATTAACATAATCAAATTAGAAAGCCTTCTGGAAAATGAAGGTGGCTTCCACTCCCCCTGCCTCCCTTCTGCCCACCCCACTCCCTCAAATTATATTAATAGATTTATTTTTCACACTTTTGCTTTCATAAATTCCATTCATTCAACATGTTGTTATTCTCTATGTAGTCTGTTCAGGACCAATTTTGTACAAAAGACAGCAGGCAACAAGTCCTTGTCCTATCTTTGTTTTTGTCTATTTGGTAGCAGCAAACCAACTTTTTGACAGATCTTTCATGCACTGTAGGAGTCAACAGGTGGACGGTCATTTTTCCCAGAACCTTGCTTAACTCAGCTTCCCTAATCCTTAGGTCACTTTGCTGCCCATTGTATATTTTCTCTTTATTGGAGCACCAAGTTTTTCCGATGGGCTAAAAAGGACTGATATATATGATATGCTGTAACCTTATTGGCCTCCTCCTGGAGCTTGTATGCAGGCTCTTCACTGATGAGACATCTGTTATGCAGGCCACTCTTATAACTCCTATGTGCAGTATTTTTTGTTCTTTGTCAAATACATATTTCCAGTCATACTTCACTCATAACAACCTCCAGATTTTTCTTCAAAAAATGATTTCTAGTGAGGTTGTACAACTCTATCACTGCAGGGTTTGAAAACCAGTTGTTATGGGTTGACCTTGGCTGCAAGCTGAAGCATTCACCCACCCGCTCATTCACCCTGTGGTGGGGTAGAGGAAAGAGTCAGAAGGGTAAAACTGAGAATGACTTGTGATTTTAATAAGGGAATGGAAATGAATGGGGGAATTGGGGGAACCTCAAAAAACAGCAAGTGATGCAATGGCAATCACTCACCACCTCCCACCAGCAGACCAATATCTATTTGGTCTCATGAGCAGCAGCTACTTCAGAAACAGTCCCTGCCCAACACCCATGGAGTTTTATTGGTGAACACAATACCCCAGTGGGTGGGATATCCCTTTGGTCAGTTGAGGGCAGCTGACCCAGCTGTGTCCCCTAACAATCTCTTGCCCACTGTCAGCCCATTCACTGCTGGGGACAGAGTGAGAAACAGAGAAAGCATTGACCCATGCAGACACTGATCTGCAGTATCTAAAACACTGGGGTGTGATTAGCACTGTTTTGGTCATGAATCCAAATCACCTCTATCTCAGCCAGATCCAGTACATCACTTAAATATATTCAAGAGATATTTTAGATTTAGCTGTTCTTTTTTCATGGTGCAAAGATCAGAATGAACTAAGAGCAACACATAAAATCTCCAGTGCAGCTTGGTTCACATCCATACAGCTAAATTCTCTTACACCCAAAAGAGATGGTGACTGTGCCCAAATTTATGGGAGATATTCCTGCCATAAGTTATTATTGGAGCTATGTCCAAGCATCATGTAGAATTGTATTAGCTAGCAAAGACCAAAACCATTCACAGAAACCATATTAGAAATTTAATAGCATGAATAGTCAGGGACTAGACTAGGCCTTTTACTTAATTGAAGAGACACATCTTCAGAGTTTCCACCAAGCTGCTTTATTATAAATATAATGCACTGAAGTAAATATTTGTGTATTTTTTACCTCTTTTGACAAAAATTAGGTGTGTTGAACAGTTGCTTTTTTGTCAGAAGGAAGGTCTTTACCTTAACACCATGATAAATTTTCCAACAGTGACATGTGGAATAAAACTGTGTTCTGGAAATAATTGTTCATTAACAAAAAAGAAAAAGGAGGCAAAAATTCCTTGGCAACCAGATCTTTCTTTTCACTCATATGGCAGACAAAGTGTAAGTAATTATGTATGTCCCCCAAAAAACTCAGAAGCAAATAGTACAGCCCAGAATTCCTTCTAGCGCCATATCTGTACCTCTGTGCATTCTGCAGGTAGTATTTGCATGTATATGGGAATTCTAGGAAAGAATCCCCTCTATGCATCTGATATGAGATTATAATTACACAATGTTTTTTATGCATATTTTTTTTCAGGTGTAGTAATTTCCTGCAACTTTCAGAGGGGAATTAAATTTTAATCTGTTCTAAATATTTTATCCATTGTGTCCATATATTTCTAGACACTTCTGTTTGAAGCTTCCAACTGTTATTTTTTCTAAAATGTCCTAATTTCACATACAGAATAGGACATCAGTAAAGAACATAGAAAAATTATTTGCAGTATATTCAAAATAAGGTCTATCCCCCTTTAAAAAAAGTTAAATAGATCCATTTTTAAATTGAGGATATTTATCATATTTAAACATTTCTGTTGCATATCAAAGAACAATAGGTTTATCACACTCTGTAAATTTGGCACACGCATACATACCAGCAGTTTTCACTGATTACTTTAATCTCCAAAGCCTTTTTTCTTTGATTCTATGATCTTTATTCACAGATTCACAGGTCTCTGCGTAAATTAATATATGACAGATTAATTAATATAATTTCATCTGTAACTTTCTATATTTTGCCTATTTATATTTTGCAGTTAAAAAAAAAACAAACAACATATACTCTGCTAATACCTTGTTATAAATTACAGCTTTCTATTTCCTTTGAAATTCATCTCCAGCTCACTTTAGATCTGGTTCATCTGTTGACTTTGTAGGTAGAGAAAGATTGTGTACAGCCTATGTGTCAGCTATGCCAATAATATAAATAAATATTCAGATCAATGCTCCTTGAATTAAAAATTTCTGTTATTTTATTTGGGATTTGATATTGTCTAGAGGAAATACCGTTTAGTTATTTTTCTACACTTTTTTAAAAGACTACTTTTTCATAATATGAACTTCACAAAGAAATACTAAGCCTCACTGAAAATGTTTGATTCTGTTAAAGTGACACATGTTCCCTGTGGATCTAAAAGTGTACTTCACGAATCCAGCCATGTAATTTCTCATGGAAAATAATTGTTCCTGTAGTGTAAATGAAATTCAACTTGGAATTCACTGAAACTTTCTCAGAATTTCAGTTTTGTCTGCTTTCAATTTTTACTTTACATGGACTTCTAAACCTTGCTGAATTAAAAACTGAGTGCAGTTTAAACAACTATTGGCAAAGGCAGAGGAAGTAAGGATTGATTCTATTAATGTTTCTCCTGTAGGGTACAGAAAACCATAGAAGCCATTGTATGTTGTTGAGAAATTTTGAAAGAAAACTAGTTAACAAATGAATTGAACATACAATAGGTTCCTTAGTGTGGATTTAAATGCTGTTGCCTTATAACTCGCAGTCACAAATTCATGTTTCTTGAGAGAAGAATTGTGACTTATTTATAAGAGTGTCATTAGTAGCAAGTTCAGAATTTGTTTCAATTATGTCAAGTTTTTAAGACTAACTCATTATATGCATTTTAAATCTTGTTGGAAATGTAAAGGTTTCCTTGCTACAATCAAATATGCCAATGGTGATTTCAAAGATGTAAGTATTCACAGACAATGGTAATCTATTTAATAGATTAATGATCAGATTTGTAGCTGTAACATACATATTACTGCATAGAACCCAGTGTAAATTCGATCTCCATTCCAGTGGACATCAGTGGATTAGGAAATTTATGAGAGAAGAATAAAAATATATTGCTTTCCAAAAGATTTTGGGGTTTTTATACTTCTGCAGATTAAGCTATAATTTTTCTTGATCCATACTTTTCTGAGAATCCATGCACTTTTTACAGGAAATATGTACTCCACTTTGTACTCCACTGTAATGCAGCAGTTCCTAAAAACTGGCTACATTTGTACAGGGAGAGGATTACAGTAACAGAATCTGTAGGATCAATGCCTAACTACGTGCTTCACAGGAAACATGGTGAGGTTTTATATTAGCAGTAACCATGTGAAGCTCATGGTAGGGTCAGTCACAGATGGTAGTTAAGATACAAATGTGAAAAGAAGCACAAGGAAAGCAGAGAGAAAAGGATAATAAACCTGTAAAAATGGATAATGTTCCAGTATCCTGGTGGCTTGGAGCTTTGCTTGAGGAGTTGTTTAAACAATTTCAGGGGTAGAAAAACAAAACAACAAAAACGTCTTTCAGTTATATCTGTATTAGTTAATTAAACTTGACGGGTCTGATTAGAAGATAAATATCAAGGAATTGTAAAGTCAGATGAGCAAACTCCTCAGACTTTTCACTCCTAGAATAAAAAGGTGTTAATCATCCCTCGTACTGTGAACAACCTGCATTGTATTGTCTTATTCAAATAAGACAAATTGTCTTATTCTTAGGTTCTGTCTGCAAATGTGGATTTAAATTATATAGTGGAGTGTGCTGACCATTGCTGGGGACAGATAGCTGTATGCCAGTGATCAGACCTGTGCTTTTGTTTTGTGTAAATTGCTGCTCCAAACAGGGGAGGGGATCATGTAAATAAAGTATGGAAGAGCGAGGAAGATTACTAGATCAGGTAGGGGAAGTGAGATAAAGACAAAAGTTTTCAATACAGAGGTAACTAATGATGCAGAATGGGGAAAATAATCTGTTTCAGATATTTAGACTAAGCAGTATCTTGATATTTGGCATATGTTAGTGCCTTCATAGAAAGTAGATCATACAATTCAAGGCACTACCTGAAGCAAGCAAGATCTTTATTTTAACAAACCTCAAGTCCTTTCAGAAGGGAAAGTATGTTTCATACAGCAGACATTAAAAACCATTCTTCTCTGCTGATCACACCTGGATTTCACTGGATTTCTTGATAATCCTTTTTTTTTTCCTTTTTTGTGCTATGCTGACTTGCCCTTAACTCCTAACTGTACACGACATGCTTCGTTCCCAAAGAACAACACAAGGGCGTTTATGTTGCTATACTGAGACAGTGTGGGCTCCCTCATCTACTTTACTTATCATCTGTCTCCATTGACTAATTGTAGCTGCTTAAAGAAAAGGATTTACAAAAACAACAAGACTAAAATGGTCATTGATCATTTCCTGGAATATTTTCCCTATTCTTGTCTGTCTGCAACTCAGGGCTTTCTTGATTCAGAAGTAATTGCTTTTGGTAGTTATCAAAAGATTAATACACTTTCATTTGGATGTCTTCATGCAACTGCCTAGCTGTGAGCTACATGTCTAAGCTTTAATTATAGGTAATGCACTGAAATATAGTTAATGAACTGTCTAGTCCAGACAGTCAATAGAACCTCAAGAGAGATTCAGTTCATGCTGAAGTAAACATCCGATGCATAAGCATGAATGCCTGGTGTCACTTGAAGTACTCAAGTTTATCTCACCAATTCCAGCCAAAAAAAATAAAGATGTCTTTCAGGTTTAACATCCACCTAAAAGTTTCTAGGGTATCTGAAACAACACTAAATTTCAAAGTTAAAGCAAGTAAGTTGAGGCTTTTTAAAAATTGTTCCAGCCGGACTTTTCCGCAGTAGTTTTACTCGGCTACTTCCTGTATTTAAGTAATTCATCAAGTCCATAGCATCCCATGGCATGCATGCTTTGTGTGAGATTATATGCTTCATTTTTATTGCTGTTTTATTTTTTTGCTAGGCTTTGTTTTTGTTTCTGTTTCTTCTTTTTTCTTCTACATTTTGCATCTAAAACATCTTTTTCAGCAGGAAGATCGAACCTTTGTTTTCTATTCAATTGATAATAATTTTGTAGATTGCCTTATTGTCTAATGATCTCTCCAGCTAGTAGGGCTACATAAGGATAACCCAGTACCCAAGTACATCCCAGACACAATTTTTGAAATAAACTTTGAAGCACTTCTTGCAAGTTCAATTACAACTTTCCATGTAACTTAGTTGTCCAAACACTCTGCTTATTCAGTCTTGGTCAATTTCCCACTGTTTGACTTTTGAGGCTTTCTTGTCTTGCCAAATTCTAACTGTCTTGGGATCTTTTACTTTTTGAGACAGTCTTCTGCATTGTCTCATGTACTGTCTACTGTCTGCCTTGAATGAAGCTACTTTCCTTTTAAACACACATTTAAGTGCTTTTCTGAAATGATGCCCAAATTGCTAGTCTTCTCAACCAACATGTTTTCTTTGTCTTATTCTGTTCTCTTTTTGTATTTTTTTCAATAAAAACTTCATTACATTCACAAGTGTTCAAGATAGAAATGCATTCTAAATTAGACTGAAAATCAATTAAAATTGAGTTTTGACTAAAAAAATGGACATAGGTTAAAGAAAAATTTTGGAAACATTGCATCTTTTGTGGAAATTCAGACTAAGCAAAACATTTTATTCTGCCTCATAAAAAAAAATATTCTAGAGAGCACAACTTAGTGAAGTAAACTCAGACAAAGCCTTTATCACGCTATGAAGATTTGTTTTCAGGTAGTTAGAAAACTCAAACCAAAATTTGAACTTTAAAATCATGAAACCTGATATGAAGAGGAGAAAGAGAGCTTAAAATTCAGAAAATCACTCCTGCCAAGTTTTGTACATATTTAGTAAGAATTCATGCTGTCCTTTGGATGCCTATACCTCAAACTCAAAAACATATTTTTAGAATAGACTGTTTGAGTTGGAAGGGACCTACATGGATCATCAGCACTTCTTTCTCCACTTCCACTCCTCAGGAAGCTGTAGACAGCAATGAGGTCACTCAACCTCCTTCTGTCCAAACTGGACAAGCCCAAACTTCTCAGCTAATCCTCACAGGACATTCTTTCCAGCCCTTTCACCAGTGTTTTTTACTTCCTCTGCACACTTTCAAGGACCTTCATATTCTTTTTAAATGGTGGGGCCATGCACTGGCACTGAAGGTAAGGCCACATCAATACTAAATACAGAGGGATGATCACTTTTTTTGACCATCTTGTCATGCTGTGTTTCATGCACTCCAGGATGTGGTTTTCCCATCTTGGCTGCCAGAGCAAATATTTCCTAAATATCTGAAAAGGTGCAATGAGCACAGAGACATTTCATTCATGTTCTTGTACATAGATTAAAAACAAAGCAAAACAAAGAAACAACTGAGCATTAAAAGAATAAAATATTTTTCAAATGAAAAATACCTTATGAAATTGGGTAACTTTGTGTTGCCTAAAGAAAAAAAAACATAAATGAAACATAAAGAGTAAATGCCATGTATATAAATACATATTTATGTACATTATAGATAGATACATGTACATAGCTATATACACATGCAGACATGTACATATATACATACATATTTATGTACGTATAGATAAGTATTACTTTTTATCTTCTTTTTCTCTTCTGCCAGAGTTGGGATTGAATGCACAAGAGATGGAATTTTGTGTTTGGATTCAGTTGTTTATTACTTCTTATCTGTGTTACAGTGAGTGCTACAGCACTTCTAGCTAAAAAGCTAAAAATGGCAAAATGGCAATGTATCTTGCTCATTGCAAGGTCTTTTAAGGCTAAACAGTCCAATTAAAAACTAACACCTAAATTATTTTTACTTTTGACCCAATGACCAAACACCCATGACCCACAGTGCAGCATTTTCTATCCAATTAAAAAGGAGTACCTAGATCTCAGAAGAAGAAGGTGAAGAAGAAAACCTCTGCCCTAAAACCTCCGTCTTGTCCCATACCTATTACATATTTTAAAACTTCAAATTCCAAATCCCTCACCGTGTGACATTACACACTTCTGTTCAAACTACACACCAGTGATTCTAGTTCTATCATTCAATTTTGGAAGCCTTCTCCAAAGTGTCAGGTCAAAAGCAGTGTTCTATTTGGGGTCAGTGCCTGATAGCACAGAAAGTTCAAACCTCCCTGTTTCCAG
>JANRGV010000051.1:71462155-71496547 GCA_024734035.1 Alethe castanea
CAGTGTGATATTACACACTCCTGTTCAAACTACACACCAGTGATTCTAGTTCTATCATTCAATTTTGGAAGCCTTCTCCAAGGCCTCAGGTCAAAAGCAGTGTTCTATTTGGGGTCAGTGCCTGATAGCACAGAAAGTTCAAACCTCCCTGTTTCCAGGGTTCAAACAGATAAGTAGCTAGGTAGGTACAAAAAAATCTCATTGCCAAGAGAGACAAAGAGGATTATTTTTATTGAATCTGTGTATTTTTCCATTTACCTTCCTCTGCTACATAAAAACCTGGAGAATGCAAAGGGCCCTTCACAAGAAGTACTCTTTCCTATGAAGAGGCAGATAGCCTTAGAGAGGGATCTTGTTTGGCATTTTGAACTGAAACATTTCAGAAAATGAGATATTCTCTTGACCAGTGCTGAATAGATTTGTCACCTAATATTCTGCTTGTTGTAGCGCTGAAATCAATATAAGCACTTTTCTTTCACATAATTGTCTAAATTCACCTGGAAAAATGTAGTTCACTTTAACTGGATTAGAATTATTTGGATTAATTTGGATTGGAATTATGGGATTAATTGGAAATATTTTGCTTTAAATTTCCACATGCAAATCTGATTCTTCTGCATGAGTAAAATTGAGAATAAATGTAATTTTCATATGTCTAGGACAAGATTGAAAAAACCAATAAATCATAGAAATTCTGTACAGCTGCAAAATATAAAAACCTGTAAAACCTGTTTTCAGTTTCATTTTGAATATTTTTGTCTTCAATGACACAGAACTGTGGTTAGACATACATTTGAAGAGTGCCCTCAGTAAATGAGCAGAGAAAGTTGGCAGCAACAGCTTGAAATATTTAATAAACAGTAGAGGTTCCTCCATTCAAGGATATGACTAGAGCAGATTGAAAAGTATTTTTGACTTTCAGAATAGAAAAGATTGATTTAAAAAATAATGTACTTTTTCAGAACAGTAACTAAGTATTTAAGCCACAGCGTATGTAAAAAGATTAAATTAGGAATTCTTCCACTCCCCCTATTTCTCCTATAGCCTTCTATTTCATCTTCTGAATACGAAGACAATAGCTAGTAGAAAGCTCACAAACTTGGGCAAATCTTCATTATTATGGCATGTTTCCTTCCATGGAAGTTCTGTGTACTTTTCATTCTTACAGGAGATAATGTTGTATTATTGAGAGTAATACATCAAATCGCACTAAAGTTTTGAGCACTCATTATTACTGTTCCATGAAGCTGGACTAGAGTATGGAAAAAGAAAATTTGTGCACCATTATTTTTTTCCAATTCTCCATCTAGGATAATCTTTGTCTTTTTTTCATTCTTGTAGCATTAGAGATGTGACGAAGTATGATTCCATCTTTCTAAAGCCGTGGACAAGAATGCTGTATTGAGTAACTCGCCTTGGTAGCTGATAATGAAAGATGTTTTCCTCTTTCTCAGTTTTGTATTGAGGGTCTAGTCTTGGGAATATCATCACATCTATCTACTGCTGCTCTGTAGCTTGTAGTTTTATTTTGTTGTTGTTTTTGTTTTAAATCTCTATGTTAAAATGTTTTTTATTCCATTACTTAGATTTAATATTTGCTTTGTTTAAAATTTGAACCATTTTTACTGGGTTTTTTTCAGATTATGAGCCTGCTTAGAAATAGCAAGACTATGAGAACTAGTTCCTGTAATTTCTTTATGAATTTTAGGATGTTGTAGCCATAGGAATATGTTGCTCTGTGAGGTTTAGATGCAACAGAATTGCTCATGTTGACTGTTTAACCACTCTGTTCCTGAGGGAAATTAAAGCATAATCTAGTTTCTTTCAAATGTGCTGATATTTCATCCTATGACTTGTTTAGAGGACAGTGGTCAACACATGACCAGTTAGGAGGATTAAAAATTATTTTCTCTCTTTCTGGAAAAATATCACTCAGTGAGACAGGGGAAATGATAGGTAGCATATGAGAACTTACTTTTTTCTATGTTAAGGCAGGTTTCGTACCACTACTTTTGAAGAGCAATGTAAAATCCATAAATCAATTAAAATGGGCATGAAACACATTATTGAATTTTCTGAATATATAATACAAATACTTATTTTATTTTTTTAAATTTTACTTAATAAATTAAACACTCCTCAAGCTGTAGTCAATATCACAAACTAGGTGATTTATTTATGGAAGTGTGATACCGCTGATCATTTTTTTGGGAAATCTAAGTTTATCATCGCTATTACATTCTGAAAAGAGTGTTTTAAGATTTGCCACATTGCCTTTGTTGTGATAAAGATATTTTCCATGGTAAATGCTATTGTTGAAGATATGATAGAAATTGCATTACTAGAGTTTTCATAATGGTTTAGAAGAAAAACAAAAATTGGAACAATGTCTTGCAGATTAGGGATTTCTAGAGGATGATGGACACTGATCTTCAAGTCCCTGTTTTATTTAGGGCAGATAATTGAACTTGGCTTTACCTATTTTCAAATAGCCTACCTATTTATATTTGTTATGGAATTTATGGGCTTGCTGCATTTTTGTGGAAAAACAACAACAAAAAGCATAGAATCAAAGAACGAAGAATCATAGAAACATTCATGTTGAAAAAGACTATTAAGTTAACCCGGCGCTGCCAAGTCCACCACTAAACCATGTCTCATGGCACTGCATCTACATGTCTGTTAAATACCCCCAGTGATGGTGATTCAACCACTTCCCTGGGCAACCTGTTCCAATGCTTGACAATCCTTTATGTGAAGGAAGTTTTTCTAGTATCCAGTCCCAACCACCTGGTGCAACTGGAAGCTATTTTCTCTTGTCCTAGTACTTATAACCTAGGAGGGGAGACCGACCACCACCACACTACAATTTCCTTTTAGGTAATCACAGAATCACTTAGTTTGGAAAAGACCTCTAAGATCATCAAATCCAAGCTTTGCCTGATCATCATCTTGTTAATGACACCATAGCACTAAGTGCCATGGCCAGTTTTTTCTTGGACAGCTCCAGGGATGGTGAGTCCACCCCACTCTGGGTAGCTGGTTCCAATGCTTAACAACCCTTTTTCTGAAGAAATTCCTTTTTGATGCCCAACCTTAACCTTACCTGACCCAGTTTAAGATTCCTGACTTCTTGTTCTGTCATGAGTTGGGAGAAGTGGATGAACCCTGCCTGGCTACCACCTCTTTCCAGGAAGTTGTAGAGAGTGATACGACCTCCTCTGAGACTCCTTTTTAGAGAGTGATACGACCTCCTCTGAGACTCCTTTTCTTCAGGTTAAGCAACCCCATCTCACTCAGGTACTTGTTATAGGACTTACCCTCCAGACCTTTCACCAGTTCTGTTGCTCTTCTTTGGACACACTCTAGCACCTCAATGTCCCTCTTGAAGTGAGGGATCCAAAACTGGACAGAGTACTTGAGGTATGGTCTCACCAAGGCTGAGTGCAGGGGAAGAATCACTGCCCTGGTCCTGCTGGCCACTCTATTTCTCATACAAGCCAGGATGCCAGTGGCCTTCTTGGCCACCTGGGCACACACTGGCTCATGTTTGGTGGGTATCAACCCACACCCCCTGGTCCTTTTCTGCTGTGCTGCTTCCCAGCCACTCTGTCCAAACCTGTAGCATTGCATTGTGTTGTTGTGACTCAGAGTCAGGCTTCAGCCCTTGGCCCATACAATTGACCTTGGCCCCAAAACCTTCATATTTTTTTCATAAAACAGTAAAGAAAAAAAATATAAATCCGGGATTTTTTTATTATTTTTTTTACAGAAGAATATTCTGGTGGTACAGACTGCCCTACTTACTTTTTTGTCCATCTTGAGTGTTTAGCCAGATTTTTAAAGACATTTAGTTTCCTTAAATCTGTTGTGTTTGTAGGGGAGAGTTACTGCCTATTTTATAAACCTATTCTTAGATTTCTTTTCTCCTAAAGTAACAGACTCAGTTGGATAGCAATGAGCAATTATTCCACTTCACTGAGTTTAGAAAAAGGCTCTTGTCCAATTTCTGCTGTTGGCAGTCAGTGTCCCATCCATGCTTTCTGTCACTATTACAAGCATTCAAACTGGGTGCATTTTTTTCAGGCAGACCGGTGTCATTAATTGTCACCTTGCAATGGCACATAAGGAACTGTTACAAAAGGCACAAAACAGATGAGGAGATTTATTCTTAGTGCTATAAAGGAGCTTCCAAATTTCAAATTCTTCATACTTGGCATGCATGTCTGACAAACTAGTGAGATCAGTTCTAATGTAAATACAGTTTTCCCTAATTTTTGAGCATGTTTCATTATTAAAAATAAACTTGTAGTATTTATTAGCAATGAAAACTCTAGAACCACCTTTGTGATAAGTTGTATATACAAGTGATTACTTATTTAGGATTGGTAATATTGCTTATCCTTGCAATGGACAACTTTAACTGAATTTGTGCAGAGAGAAAAAGAGCAGCATGTAAATTTGAACTTTATAAATCTCTTTGGTTATATAATAAGGATTTGTATCCATAAAGTAAATGTGCACAGGACTCTTAAATAGCACTAAAGCCAATTGGACAGAAAAATTTAAGCCCTCTTTCCCTCTAAGAGAAGGTGTCCAGACCCAAAAGGACTATTTGCTTACATGTCTTTGCTTCATAGTACCTTATAGCTTGTGACTGGAAATGGGTTTGGAGAGACCATCGGTTGAAGATAATTCTGACAATTCAGAATTTCAAATCTTCTCCTTTTAGTAGCCTAAAACACCCTCTCACTCACTGTCCTTTTTGTTTTTTGTTGTTTTGTTTGGGTTTGTTTTGTTTGTTTTTGTCTCAGAAATAAGTTGAAGAAAGCACTCCAGGACAAAAAGAAATCCTGTCACTTTTCCCCCTCATTTTTCAGACAGATACTTGCAGGGACTATCAATGAGTCTTGAAGTGAGTCTAGAAGTGGGTCTGCAAAAACTCTGCTGTTTCAACAGATAAAATGATAAAATGAGAATTAAGTAAAAAAAACCCTCTAAAGCAGCTGTTATGCAATTTCCCTGTGTCTCCAGTTCCAAAATATAAGTCTCCTTTCTACTGTTGGTTTTGGTGCTTATTTCATTCAATGGTAACTGATTTTGCTTGATCTATCTTTTCAATTGTTTTCTGAGTTTCAAAATTTAACACTTTTTTAAAGTACTACTGTTATAGTTTCCATCTTGCTCCCATTCTTTCACTTTTTCCTTCCCAGCTTCATGTCAAGGCCAATTTGCCCCACCAGCTGATCTACTCCTTTTAATCAGATTCTACTCTATCATTGTTTACTCAGCTACTTTCTTCATTCACAAATCTGATTTTCCTGTCACTCCCACCATCCCCTTCTCACTTTCTTCCTTTGAACTGAATGCCCTTTTCTAGACAAAGTTTCCAGTCTTCCCTGTACTTTCTTCGTGCTCTAAGCTCCTCCTTCCCCTTCCCTAGTCTCATAGTCTTGGTATAAGCAATTTCAACCAGTGAATTCCCTTCTCAATGAGATATTTGTTTCCACTGCATTTGAACCAGATTTTGTTACTGTCACAAATTTAGGCTGTCTGATGCCACACTGTCACAGAGGAAGGGTCAGCCTTGTTTCCTTTGATAGTGCTCTAAGAATAGCAATTTTGAGAAAAAGTATACAGGAAAGCTTTGAACATGTGCCAATGTTGAACAGGAAGCAAGGTCAGTTACCTGACTGTAATGATGCAGAAGGACTTGAGTCATAACAAGGAGAAGCAAAGAAGTGCTTTCTTCAGAAATATTAATGTAGAAAATTACTTTTCTACTACGTAAGTGTACTCAAAACTATGTGACTGGACATAGTTACAGATTTGCAGTGGAAAAACAAAAAAAACATCATTGTAAGTCACTAAATGCCCATTTCTTTAGCTAGTGAAATCTCTCATAACCAAACTTGACTAATGATCCCACAAGAGGAGACATAAATGAAAAAGGTGCAAACATTTGGGAATCTATGAATATCTTTATGGGTGTCTCACACATATTTGAATAATTTTGTCTGAATATTTACAAATAAATAGTTTAATTTGACTTCTCTACAGTAAATACTCAGAGATTTTTGAGTACAAATAACCCAATTCTGGCAAGAATGAATCTTGCCACCATTAATGACGAGTTCAGAAAGCCTTAATTACAGAAGACATTGCCAACATCAGTGAATATCTGATGGCAGAAAGTATTAAGCTCCTTTCAAGATATGCATTTCCATTCTGGAATTATTCAGGATACACAGTCTTATTTGCTAACTATTCAAGAAAGAAATTTTTACTCAGTTTTAATAAATATGTGAATTTTGATATCTCAGTAAAGGCATTCCGCTGAACTTGAAATGTCATATGCACTTAAAATCAGCATGATTCTAGTAAAATAGTGTGCAAGACAGTGGAAAATGAAATAAATTTCACCCCCTGCAGAGATTAAATTTACAGGAAATATTGAAGAAAATACTATAAACACAGGTTTGACCTGTACACAAAAGCAATTGGAGCAGAAATTAAACAAGATGCTTACTTTGCTCCTAATAGTACTACTAGCCACTGTTCTCGATGCACACAATATTTTTACATGCAGTATAGAGCAAGAAAGCAGGAAGTAAATCAGTTACTGTAACAGATGTATCACAATGTACCTAAAAAAAAAAAAAAGGAGAAACAGATGTTTCTTGTGCAGGTATAAAATTCAAAAGAATAATAAAACTATCAAAGAATGTGTAATGAAGTGTAGATTAAAGAGCAAAGTCTTGTCATTACAACATATGTTCTGAACTTTCATGAAATAGGATGGTTTGAAGCACATTCTAATAAAAACAAGGAGATTGAAAAGACCTGCAAAAGAAATGTTCTTTTTATGTTCTGAAAGGTACAACCTGCATAAGGAGATGAATGCAGCATTAATGTGCAGTAGGAATTGTAGAGCTGGACTGATGCACTAGCATCCACTATCCAGTTCTCTGCAACTGAAAGTCACTTTGATTGAAGGTTGTTAGGATCAAGATGTATGTCTTAACATTTCTTGGAATTTTTTCTGATAGAAATAGTCCATGTTAATTCTGTTAAATATCAGTTTATTTTTATTAACACTAAAATGAAAAGACTTCTTTCAAATATCTCTTTCCTTTCCAGACTTTTTGGAAAGGATTAATCTCTGTTACAGATGGCATAACCAGTCCCTGATTATTGTGCATAGAATCATGTCTTCATGTACTTCTGTAGTAATTGGACACAATACAGCTTTCTAGAAAAAAATTACTTAACAGGTAATGGTATTGGGATAAAACCCAGATGTTAGTAACATATGTACATCATAATATCATTTTTCATTCTGTTGTCATCACACTCCACTTAGGAAGTGGCAACAAAACCTAAGTTTCTAAGTAGTATCAGTGAATAACTGTAACTGTGTGATGTGTGATTTATAGCAACCGATCATATACTGTAGACATGAAAAATTATATGCATACATTGCAATTTCAGAATGAGAAAAATATGAGCTAAAAAGATATGAAAGAGAATGGGTTTGTTATGTATGAAACATTAGATATTCAGTCTTCTTGTACACACTTCCATTTGAATGCAAGTGAATATCTTCAAATTATGAAACAATCTGAAAAATGAATAAAAATAGGAACCCACTTTAGCTCTTTCAGACAAGCAGCATATTATTTTCTTTCATGACTTTTCAAATGCTTCATCAACATCAATTATAATGCCATTTATGAAAGCCAAGTACAGCAGCCATCAGACAATCACCAGAACTGCGCATTCTCCCTGACAGATACTGGATCTGATAGACTTGGAAGAAGTTTAGAAACCTTTTGCTTCTGATAAATGTTTATCTGGATATTCATCTAGATGAGACACAGCTTTGTTTCAATTTCAAGTTGTTGTTCAAAGAAATTGATTTGTCCACAGACAAAGAGCAAGCCTAGTTATAAACTGATCATGTCAAAGGACAGGAATATCTATGGTACCTCTAAATATTGGTAAGCAGAGATGGACTATGCAGTGTCAAGATGACAACCCAAACCAATTTTGATTGACGCCAGAGTGGAAGACAGCAACAGTGGGGTTCTTCTACATTTGTACTGATAGGTAAATAACATCTTCCAAGGTATACAAGAGTATCCAAGATAGGTACAAGGAGGCCAATAGGTGCAACACAGATCTCACAGAAAGTCACCATTCTTCTCGACTTACAGTAAGTAGCTAAGCAGGATACCTGGCAGTGCCTGGAACAGTCCTTACTAAATGTATGTAGGCAACTGAATCACATATATGCCTGTATTCAGGAGATAAATGCCTTTGATATTCTGCCAAACAAGTGGTTCCACACTTGAGATGCACAGAATATCAGAAAGGCCTTGGAAACTTGCTTATTCCCTAAGGGAATTCATCCCTTAGCCTAGTTTCTCCCACGAAGTGTCATTCTACATGCCAGGACTTTTCTACAGTACTATGAGAAAGGCCTCCCACTGTAGCTTGCTGGTCTATGCATCAATACCTCTATTGCAAAAGCACAAGTAATATGGAAATCCATAATCTGTTTTGTTCTGTCTAAAGACCATTCAGAATCCATGTCATATCTACTCCATCACCATCTTTCTAACTGCAACAGGCTGCTTGGAAAAAATAAGGTACTGCTTATGAAATACCAGTACTCACTCATGATTTGGCAGAGTGAATAAGCACAAATACCAGAAAAAAAAAACCAACAAACATCCCAAACAACCACAAAAGCACCTAGGAATTAATTGCAGGGAGACAGTAGAGCTGGAGTAGATGTATAAATGTAAAGCATGTTCAATGTGAACATGAAAAGGTTTAAATAGATGAATCACCAGGAGGATTGCTTACAAATACTAAGTCTACTATGTTTGTTCAGGAATTTTGAGAGTTGAAAGCTCCCGTTTCTGGAGAGATCTGAGAGAAAATACATCCTTCTCTTTAGCATCCAGATATGAGAACAACCACCCTTATTGCAAAAACTTAAAATAATTTCTGAAGATTCTATTAATCTAAAATATTTTTGACCCAGACATGCTCCACTTGTCAATCATTTCTCTTTTTCTGAGCTATTATTTCACTTTATTCAGCCCTAGATATGCTCACAAGAATGTGTTTACTCCAATACAGATTTCCTTCTGATCGAGATACTTTGCTTTACTTCTGCATATGCTGACTTCATTTCTTCTTATTACATTGTCTGGCCATCATAATCTTTCCCTAGTGTCTCTATAAATCTGAGAGATGATAAAAAACCCCTCATGCATTGAGAATAAGTGCTTCAAGTTGTTCTCTCTTCTGGATTTTGGAACAACCAGCAAAATCAACAGTTATCAGAAATATTACTGGGCAGTGGAATTTGGAGATTAGTATTAATAAATTGTTTGAACAGTACTTAAAATGCAGTTAGCCTGTCATAAACTTTTCTAATACATTCAAGGGTATTGGGTTGGGTGTGCTGTGCTGGAAGTGCATGAATTACACGTATCGTGAGAGATCTTTGGACCTTGGAGGCTAGAAATTATGCATATAATGCTGGGCTTTTTTGGTAGATAAACACATCTTCCAGCTGAAAAGCTTCAATTTATTATTTTTGCTCTGTTACAGGGCCTCCTTTTGGAAATTTTTCCACCTCAGCCTGCAATGCCTTTATTTTATTCAGCAATTGCTTTGAAAACAGTGGCCTGTAGTCAAGGCTCCAAGGCAACTTTACTGTTCAGACTACATTCATTACTGATTGCAAAGGTGCTTTCAATGCTCAGGCAAAATTTAACTCAGTGTTTGGGATAATTTTGAAGATCTGGAGCTCTGAACCTTTTGATTGTTCATCTGTCTCCCATTATCTGTACAATTTTTTGCAGTGTGGATGGACTCCTGTCCCCATTATAAACCTGTGACACACAGGAGGCTCAGCTGGGGCTATTCATGGCCTGACTGGGTAGCCAGCCCCCAGCAGCCTCCTCTGACTGCATCTGTCCAGAGCAGCTGGGCAGCAAGCTCACAGGTACCTTACCAGTTTTCATCTGTAAGTATTTGAAAGGCTGTCTCCCTCAAAAACAAACAAACAAACAAGAAAACCTCCACAAACAAAGCAACCAACCAGCCAAAAACCCAACCTAAAACCGAACATATTGTAGCACTTTTTTAAGCTGAAAAATTATGACATTTGTATTCTAGTTGAAGTGGGGTTTATATCCACTTTCATTCAAAATTGAAACAAGTGGAAAAAAGCTTTACCCAAATATATTAATTTTTCAGACAGGTATATAATTTGTCTAATGTACATGTGTACTCCCAGAAGGCAAGTTATACATAAATTTACACAATTACCTGTATTAAATATTAGAAATCCCTCTTGCCCTGAGAATTTTCTTCCAGATGCTCTGACATAATTACATTCAGTTGAAAGTATCTGTAGTTGTACTTTGGATAAATTGGTTTATTACCTACTTTAAAAATCATTGAATATTATTTCTGTTTCTTCCTCTGTGTGAATCCTTAATTTTATATTCCTTCTTGCCAGAAACAAATTGAAATAGATGTGCTGAACACATGGATATGAAGCAGTCTCCCCAGCAATAATTGCTTCATGACAGTTTTGAATTCTTCCAGTTCTTCTCCCTTTGGGATGCTTTAGTGGTTTGGATAGCATTAGTACGAGATAGACAAAGTACTGTCTCGAGCTAGATATTATTAGTGCAGACTTGATAAAATCTAAACATTTTTGAAATAATTGTTCTCTGAATAATTACGTGGATTCTGAAAACCTCCAAACATTGCAAACATGATTTTTACTCCACTTTTCAGTTGTTAAAATATCACAAAAGAATTCTGGTCTTGGAGAGAAATCAGCTTTCTACTGACACTAGAAATATTTCAAGAGCAGAAGATATTCAGGGAAATGGTTCTTTTAAATACACTTTTTTTTTAAATTTTGTCCATTCATAAATAATTACATAAATGGTGCATATAAATAAAAGCTTTCTTACAGTAACTTTTCTGCTTTTCTTTACATTTAACAGAAATAATATAATCCAGAAATTCTGTTGTTTAGATTTCATTATGAAACAAAATGCAAACACTCAGTCTCTAAATAAGTAAATAAACAAATACCATGTGTTAATAATTCTTGTACATCAGCTTGTCATTGTTGTGCAAAAAAGAAATAAATTTGGCAAGAAACTACAAAATAAATTCAATAGAGTTTTTTTTTAACTCTTGAAAAAACAGGTTTTATGTTTCACTAAGCAAGCTTTGCTAAAATGTCAGCATTTTTGCAGTTAATGCTTGGACATAGCCAGTATATCATATCATTGACCTTGCAAATCCAGTCTTGCCATCACAGGTAGACTCAGAAGTGGATATAATCCATCTTATAGCAGACTTAGTGGAACATGCTTTTCTTCCCTTGTCTTTCTGTGGATGCAGAGGGACCACTGGGCTAGGATTTTGGGTTTTCAGTCTCCTGATTGTCATGCAGACATGTTTGGGCAGTAGGGGCTTAAATAGCTGTACTGCTTCTCTGTGGGGAGAGTGTTGTAAGGGGTAGCCATAATTAAACCAATTGATGTGAACATGAGCAAATGGTTATCATGCTAACCTTGCACCTTCTCAACATATAACATCTTTAATATTAATATTAACCTAGATTTTATAGCCTTTTTTAATAAAGAAGGTGGTTGTTTCTTTCTGCTTTGAAATATGTCTGGGATTTCTAAAAGAATTAATTACATTTTAGCATAAAGAGTCTTCTTAAGCCAAATGATCACGACTAGTTGTATTTCGATTTAAGCCAAATGTTTCAGAAAACCTGGGATAGGTAATAAGTCATGGTTATGCAGGGACCACAGTATACTGGAAAAGATACTTAGAAAGTAAGAATAAATTACAAACCTTCTGTTATACAAGCTGAAAATGTAGCGTAGGAGATACAGACTTGGGCAGCTGTGTTTTCTTCCTTTATAATCACTCCAGAGGACAAAAATGCTGAGCACAGTCTAGCTGTAATTTTAATACTGTTATTGAACATTTCAACCATGAACTATCTTAAGATACTCCTTTAATAATGGACAGAAAGGTGTAGAATAGTGACACAATAGTAATGGAGGAAGGTTTCTCATATTTAATCATCTGTTTCTCAGGTTCTTATCATCAATAAAGAACCCGCAAAAATCACCTGCACTCCCAGAAGTACCATATCTTTCCAGGGAAAGTACTTGCACAGAGGAACACTTTGAAAAATGTCATCTGAATACAAAGCCTGGGGAAGAGACAAGGTACAGAATTTCTAGTGCCTAGATGGTACTTGGGGACTTAGACAGTGCTGAGTGTAGTACTTCAGGTAAATGTCTGTCAGCATTCAGCTAGTAAAACCCTATTTTCAGGAATTTATCTCTCTAGAAGTTATGAATTCATTTTGATGCAAAAGTGCTCCTGACAAAACAGTCTCTTGTAATGAGAAATATATCTTTGAAAGATGATTGTCACTTGCAAATTATAAAAGCAAAACAAAATATGGCAAAATGTGTAAATGTAAGAAATGTATGGTAAAAATACATATTGAAAATGTTGGCATTACTTTCAATTTTAAAAAATAAAAATATTTCAAAATAATCCAAGAATTAAAAATTACCTTCATGAGTCTGGTCAAGTAAAGTTCACCAGTTCAAGCTGTCCTGTTTGTGAGCATTTATATCCAATTCCCTGTTATTAGGGAGTTTTCAGTTGAAGAGATAATGTGGAAGTCTGGCTAATAAGTATTAATTCCAGTTCAAGAGGATTTCAATCTGCGCATAGCTTATTAAGTCTACAGCTAAAAGGATTCCATTTTGATAATTTAGTCTGATTTTGTGCATAGGGCAGGCCATTGAATTTTAGTATATCAAGATATCCATAGACAGCTCAGATGTGCCATCTGAAAATACGTTTGGGAATGCATAATTATTTATGTCTGTGTGTCTCCATTTTACGATTTACAACTCCTTTTCATGTCAGACAATAATTTGAGTGAGATTGACTCACTGTCTCTAACATGCTATTTTGGGTGGTACAGTTTAAGTGTAAAACAAAATGCAGTTTTAAATAACTTAACAGTCAAAATAGAGTGCCTCTATAATACTTTATTCTTGGAGATTCTTTGTGCCTGATTAAATTAAAAAAATCCCTTTTACTGATGGATTTTAAAAGAATACCAAGGTTACAATTCACTAAATATAGAAGTAAAATAATAGGCATTTTTACATTTAGAATTAAGTCAGTCCTTAAAATGACAATTTTATAAAAATGCCTAATCATACTTCCTTTGGATTTTTATTGATTCATGGTGTAAAATATATTAGTTATTCACTGTCTATTTATAAATCAAACCACCTGTGTGGAAAAATCTCTTTTATTTATGCTTCCATGTTTCATATGCACAGAAAGCCACTAAAAATAGTTTGCATCTGGCAAGTTGATCACTGTGACAATAAAGGGTTTAAACAGCAAGCTGTCTCTCTGTTTTCAGTAACATATAGCAATTTTGCTCACTCTATGTACACCATTTGATATTTTCAAGCATTATGAATGCCTCTCCTCTCTTTTTTTGCTCTGGAAAAGTGACTACATTATTACGAAATATATAAAACTTAATGTGTCATGAAAAGCAAAAAACATCCCTGGGAATGCACAAAACTTACACAATTTGTTTAAAATAGCCCATGTTTCAGACAGGGTTTTTCTGAGGAAAACTCTTTTAAAAATCATTTAGTACCTGATTTTTTAAAATATAATAATATTGCTAAGATTTTTTTTCCACCAACCAAGGGTTGTGGCAGGGATGTAATTCCTATGGTTTTTTTTTTAAATTTTTTTTTTTTGTTTTATTTTCTTTGCAACAACTTTATGTTTGATACTATTGTGGCAAAACATTATCTGTAGAAGCCTGCATAGTCTTATCTCAATCCTTTATTTTTAATAGGAAATTTAAAGTTCGAACTAAGGAATAGGTTCCCATGGAAAAGACTGAGTATAATCAAGCAAGATTACAACACATTAATCTGTCTTTAATCTCAATTAAAGATATGTCATACTACAAGTCAGATCTAAACTGAGTAGTTTAAAGGGAAACTTGAGGAATGCAAAGACTACAGCAAGGGATGATTGGATCAAGTGGCAGGTGCTCAGTTTAGTGACAATATCAGCATGCATTTGACTGAATGATCTATTGAAATCATCTTTTGTTATGCATAGATGTGAGGATTACAGTGCTTTTGCTCAAATGGATAGGCATCTTCTTGCAGGATTCTCTTGCCCATTTGGTGGAATCATCGAGTCATTGTAAGACTCTGTAAGTTCCTCCTCAGAGAGAGCCCTACCAGCTTCTGGCACATATTCCCGATGCCAGCAGGAATTCCCTGGGTCTGGCTTTTATAACTATCTTCCCCTCTTCTCAAGCCCACAATGCAGAGGGAGAAGGCTAAGATGCTGCCTGCCCCTTGAGGAATGGAGAGAGGCTTCTGCTGTGTGAGGGGCACTGTACCACCGGCTCATCCCAACTGTGTCACCTGTGCCCTATTTAGGGGCACAAGTGGAACAAGAACCTTTTGCAGCATCAGGCAACCCTCTGGAAAGTGGATGAGATTTCAGGGTAGTCCTTGGAAGATGAGGGTGCTGAGGAAATCACACAAATTAAGAACTAATTTCTGACAGCTGCTACTGAGATTTAACCATGTTCCCTATTCCAAGCCTTGATGGTCCTGACTGGCCTCACCTGTGGTTCCTGCCCACACCTTCTTCATGGGACCCGAAAGCCCCATGGCAGCTCTGTTCTGTGCACCTCTACCTTCCCTGAGCTATCCTGCAGATACAGCCATTTCTTGTCCTGTCCCCTGAATGGTCCCAGACCAGTGTGGAAGAAAACTTCTTCTCTAGTCCTGTTTCTGGCTCATTTGCCTTGCTGTGATTGAGCAGTGCTCAGAAACTGGCTCAGTAACAAACCCAGGACTTTCTCAGGTGCTAAAGCTCCACAAGCACCATCATAGGTCACCCTCGGAGCCCAAGTAAACACAGCAGTAAACTCTGGAAGAATTGATCCCATGCTTCACCTTTCTATAGCTCTGCTCCCAAAACCAGAGCTGTTTATTAATATCTTTCTTGGCAAAGTGAGGAGACACCATCTTGATCTGATGTCTGGAAGGGTGTTGCAATTTGATACTTTTCTCCCTGCTACAAACACTGAGAGTCTCTGCTGCTCCCTAATTCCCTACTGACTGTGGAAACCGCTGGAGCATGACTGGAGTGTGCTGAACATGTCCTGGAACTCCTCCTGTGGGGAGGAGAAGCATGACATGATATAACTCATCCATCAGACTGAAGGAAAAGGAGGGGGCACTTAGGAAGAGGGCACACCACAAGGGAAGAGATGCTGTGATTACCACTTAAGCTTACCTGACATTCCCAGACTTCTAGTTTTATTGACTTATTAAAAACCGACAGTCGGCATTTTCAGCAGTTTAACTCAGCTGCTTATTCTGCAGAACTATTTCTGGAGAATTTCCTTTGTTGTTTAACTTACATTAGCTTTTGAATGAATTCATTCATTCTGTTCCAATTCTGCCTCTTTAGTTATGTAATTATTTCCATCTTTTTATGCCAAATATCTAGTTTGTGTAAGTCTTGGTCTTCTTACACTAGTTGTAGGTGTTGATGATAGTAGTTCAATAGCCTACTTTTCTTAATGTTTCCGTTGCCGTTTTAACTTAAGTTGTGGCCACATTTGCCAAAAGTTTTTAAATATAAATATATAATTGGTAAAAAAAACCTAAACCAAACAAAACAAAAACCTAACTTGGCTAAAACTAAATCAAAAATCAAATGTTTTAGAGCAAGCAAGGAATTATTTTAACACTAGAGTGTGTAAGAGAAGACCTAGGTAATTAATTCACTTCTTGAAGATGCAGGCTTTTTCAACTGTAGACTGAGCTTATATTTTTTTGCTTTAGGACCCAGGCACTCCAACTCTTCACCTTAAAAATATGCTAATTTTCTTCAGAGCTGCCATTTGGAGCCCCTTAACAGAGAAAGGTCCAATTAGTCTGAGATGATACCTTACTTCAGAACTGTCTGTACTGCTAGAAATAGGTATAATTTGAACCAGATTTTGCTTTCTCCATTTTGAGCAATCATCCAAACGTATGCCATAACCTTTAACCTCTCCATGAAATCACAAGTCCTTGGTGTCAGACTAAGAAGCAAACCTGTGGTGGTCTGTAAAGCTGTCATCTCATTATTCAGTCGCCATTTTCTGGAAGAAGACTATTTAAAAACAAAAGCAGTTTCAGGGCGCAAAGAGCTATTGTGCTTTAAACTGCCTCATATCCAGGCTTTACTTCGCTGGAATGATTCCCCACCATACTAATTCCCAAGAAATGATACTTCTGCTAAGGTAGGCACATCAACTTAAAAAAACCTCTGGGTAGCAAACTTCAGGATGTCTATTATTGTTCTCAGGCAATCTGGCATACATTTGCGTGGAGGCTTCTGGCAAAACTTTCTCTGCTGCACTGTCTGTGGGATCTGAATCAAATCTTCCTTCTCTTCATCTAAAAGAAGAAAATGTTGAATATGTTGTCTGCCAAGGTCACTGTTATCATCTCCGCTTCTTTTGCCACATGCTGCTGCTTCACAGGAAACAGGAGTGTGGTGGAGGAGTAGTCTTGGTCTGTTGATAGTGTATCCCCTCAGTTCCCATGACTCCGCCATGCATGGAAAAAGCATTTTTTGCACTTTGACATACCTTTTTACTGACAATGGCACAGCTCAACTTAAGTGCAAACTTATAGTGTTTTTAACTTACAGTCCGCACAGAATTCCTTTAAATAGAGGTCACCTTTCTCTCTTCTCTTTTCAGCCCTCATCCATTATTTACTCAATTCTTTCTCTCTTGGATCAATATCTTCAGGCTAAAAACTTAAACTGTGAAAGTTCAGCTGTTTTTCATCCATCTGTGTTCCTGTTCTCTTTGAAGAGCTATGTTGTGACTAAAATCCTGTTTTGAAAATATATCTAAATTATCAAATTAATCAGAAATAGCAGTTCTGATTCTTTGTTTATATTTAGGTTAATTAGGTGAGGCAACATAGACGAGCACTCAGTTAGAAGAAAAGATCAGGCACAACTTACTTTTAAGAAGAAACTCTTGAAGTAATACAGATTTTCTTTTTATTTTGGCTTTCCAAATGTCCATACTACCAATCTGGGAAACAAATAAATAATCTTTTTTCCCTCAATATTTCTTTTTCTGTTTATGACATGTTATGTTTAGACCTGTTATTACATTACTCGCATTGCTGCTAGCCCAGAGACGGATATCTTGCTTTTGTTGGTAACTACTTTTGTCCAGTCAGTCAACCAAAGCCAATCAAGTCATTCAGTGGTCAGACTTGCCAGGCTGTGAGAGCACAGGGTGATCAGCAGTTATTTTCTGTTCAGGGATGGATGCTTGGTAGCAAAACAGAAGCAGAACTATTCATGTGTTGCTGAATTGGAGCTGTATATTTGTGTGAAACCTACATATTTATATGAATTCTGCAAGGCCAGCTTTCCTAGGGAGAGGTTAAACTGCTACAGATATCAGGTTGGTTCTTTGAATTGCCCAGTGGTTATCTCTGAACTTAAAGAAGACACATATTTTGATGTTTAACTATTTATATGTAGGGACTTTAGATCAAAGATCTTGTACTTGTGGGATGCACTGAGACACAAGACTTCCTATGGCATTTCATAACACTAAACAAACTGAGGGATGCAGATCAATATTCATCAGTAAGCACCACAGAATTTATTACTGATATTCATCCTGCCTGAAAGAATTTGAAATGCTCTGACAGAAAGAACTGTCCCAGAAATGAAAATCAGAGAGGAAAAATTTCTGTGAAAAACTGTGGTTTTTAAAGCTTCATAATCTGATTAGAAAATGCATTTCTAAGATATTGGAAAATTTATTCTTTTCAGTTCTATGCTTTTGATATATTTTCAACTTAGTAGCTGAGATAAAACTTGTGGAACCAAAAGTAAACCTAGAGAGGAAGAGAAAGAAGAAACTGAAGACAATCTCTGTATTGCATTTTTATTTATAAGGAGACAAACTCTGCTTTTGTTTACAGTGAAAGAAAGGAGATAAGGTTTACTGTTCCACACCTCCTTTTTTAGTCAGTAGTACAGTCTTTGATGTGGGATTGATATCAGGTATCAGATATCAGTTGTTGATATCAGAGTCAGATATCAACAGCAGATTTTACTTTTTCTTAATCTTTTTCTGGGTTCATTACAATGGTATGATTAGCTGACAGCTTAAGTTCTTTTCCAAATTATAACAGCACGGTTCTTCTTCCTCTTCCCAACACATGCTAGGGGTGGGGTGGTTCTAAAAGTGAGCTCAAGATGCAGTAAAGCTAACTCATCAAGAAAAATCACAGATCGGATCACTCACCTTTGTGAACAGCTTCACAAGGAGAGGGTCTTAAATGTGCCACTGCATGGCAACAGGTGAGTTTAGTATCTCCCATCTGCAGGCATGATCAGGAAATGACTGTAAAAAGTTTTCCCTTAAATAGTTTTAAATTGCAGAAATATGTCATTTAAGTTGCTTTTCAGAAAAACTCAAGAACTACTTAATGTATCCATATTTTGGGGATTAAGTTAATCTGCAGACTATGTTTCTTTTAACAGAGAGTGGAATGACTGGAATGACTAGAATTCTAGGTAGACTGACCCAAAAAAACTACCAAGTTACTTGAACATCTTGACAATGGAAATTTTTATAGTTCAGGTTTATTTTCCAGAAAATAATTTTTTTTTTTCTACTTTCATTTTAGAAACAGCAACAAGAAAAACAGTAGAATAATGAACTGCTACAGTGGAATTGGTCTATAAATCAGGGGAATCTGAATGATTAAAAAAAAATTGAAAAACATTTCAGTTTTTAATGACCCTAGTTGGTAACATTCTTCCTCAAGTCAAGTCACATATTAATTTCAGGAGTTTCAATTCAAATTCATCTCTTTCTTCTATTCTTCTATATGGCAGTTTCATATAAATCAGAATTGTAATTTATATAGGACATCTGGACATCTGACTCATAGGAAGGAAACTAGTACTAATCAGATGAAAATTCAGAGAATGAAGAATTTGCTTACTTTTACACAGACTGATTTATAGGACTTTAAACTTATTTTAATTTTGTATTGATTACAAAGCCTTTGCATAGGTTAATGATAAAGGTTAAAACTCCTTCAATAGTGAAAAGGATAGAAAAGATGGATTTCTTCATTTAAAACAGGCATTATTGGCAATGCTGATTCCAGCACCCTAGAGCCTTGAAGTTATAATGAACATGTCTTATAATGAACATGGATTTAGAACCTATGGCCCAAGAAAGCAATAGGAATAGATCTAATGAAGGTTACTGTAGTTCTCTCTTCTTCAGACATAGTTATTTTCGGTCTTTGTATGGAAGATAAACCCAAGTTTTTGGACACCTAAGACTTGCTATTTTAGCAATATAGTTTTAACATATATGTTATTTATGCTAAAACTGACCTACAAGTTAAAAAAAATACATATTAACTGTTTCAACAAATGATGTTATCACTTTCTGATTCTTAAGAATGTGAAGCAAATGGAAATGGTTTTGGTTTGTGACACCATTTGTTTGTGTTACATTAACTCATAAAAGCTTTGTTTTCTCAATGGAAATACTGAGTTCATTAATGTATAATGTGAAACAAATGCCACTGTCAACTTTAAAAGAAAACTTTCAAATACTGGACTAGAGACTTAATGTCTGCTGCTCTTTTAGTTAAAATGACTTGCCAGACTTATGGTAAGATCATTGATTACACTCTGTTTCTTGTGTATACAGATTTCATAAAATATGCGCAGTTAAACATGATATGTTGAATTCGTTTCCTAATATATAACCATGCAGAATTTTCTTAGCTAATACCATTAGGCTGGTTTCTTAATTGGTTTCTAACAATAACAGTAATACTACACCTTCGTTTGCATGTGAGATCACTTGTATCTTGATATCCCCTGTACAGTTAAAAAGGCTATTTGTGTTGGTTTGTTTATTATTACAATAATTATTAGGATATACAAAGTTAAAAAAAAAGGAGGAACTTAGATCAAATTATTTCCTCCAAATAAGTGCCTATTACATATTACAAAAAATTTCTCCAGAATTTATGCAGTTGGCTTGGCTGCTAAGTGAGCATGATCTCTCTGTTCCACATCACCTTGTGGCATACAGCTCAGGCTCAGCTTTTTGGAACTCAGAGTTCTCCTTGGGATCTGATACAGGTTTCATGGGCTACTTAGGAGCAGGAATGAAAACTCAATGACTGCATTTCACTGAAAGAAACAACTGGCCAATTGCAGAGGTGAGACTTATAAAGAAATGGAGAACTTGCTGCTAGGTTTTATATCACATTATAGAGCCTTCCTATGCTAGTAAGCAGCACTCCAAATTTAAGTGATTTCACTGGCTATGTGTATGTTGTCATGTAACTTAGCTTGTGAGTTGTCTCCTGGTTTCAGCTCTTCTTACCCACATCGCATGGATGTTTGTTGACCCCATGGCTGAGCATTAAGGAACACAATCTTGGTCACTCTGAAATAAACTTCAAGTTCTGTGGATAATTCATCATAATTCAAGGACTGCTTCCAAAAGGCAACACAAACCAGACAGCTGAAAGCTTGGGTTTCTCTGCACTGCAGGGTCCCTCAACAGAAGGCTTTTTATTTTCAAATCCTTTCCCTTGCCTGGATATCATATCCCAGAGCTTGCAATGCGTTCCTTCAGTTTCATGTTATGAAAACACCACCTGGTGGGTTGCAGCACTGCCCTCATATTTATTTCGGACACTTTGAACTAAAAACAAGACAAACAAAGTGATAACTGGATCTCTGAGCCTGGAAGAACTCTGTGTGTGGCTTAAAAGACATGCAAGGCATTATACCATGCAAAGGAGGTTTGTTTAGCAGTTTCTTCTAGGTATTGCTGTCCCTGAGCACAGCAGGCATAAGCCACTCAACAGCACTTTGCCTGAAGGATCTCCTTCTGAGACACATATTTAACTATGTAAATGTAGCTGCAATGGCGGTCTCTGTGCTTTAACAGGAAACTCTTTCTTGAAGTACTGGCTTCTCATAAATGTTTGCACACATCAGATATTGAATATTTTCATGGCAGTATGCAGCCCTCAATCCTGCCCTTCAACACCAAACACCAAAATCAGAATTGATTAAAGGCAAGGTTTAGGTATAAAAGTGAAAATATACTACTACAGGTGTAAAAATATGAACTTGATTAATATTTCTCTTTATTATTATTTATTACTTATTTGTCTACCTAGAATTTCTAAAATGTAATCCATTTGCCACAGCTACATGATTCAACATTTTATTTTAGTTTTCCTTCAAGGATATAAAGCATGATGGTAGGGAATATATCGGCAAACACTGGTCATTCAGTGTAGAACCTGTTATGTAACTAAGTGTAGAGTTTGTCTGTCAAATTCAGACCAAATGTCTACATCTGAGTATTACATCTCCTTTTTCTGCATTTCCTTATTTCTCTGCATTCAATGTAATGCAAGCTGCTGTAACTAACTTTGATTCAGTTGTCTACATAGAAGGGTCAAAAGTCACTGGAGGTGCTCTAAGATGTTGAAGACATCCTTAAAAGGTTTTATAAGAATCAGGCTGCTTTTGGACAAGCAGCTGTATGCCAAATGTGATACTTCTCTTCCCTACACCTAAAATGCCTGTAGGCAGCTATGTTAACCAAATGAACCCAAAAGAAGGTGTAAATGTAAACTCTACAGATACCAAAAACTAAGTGGAATTATTTCCCCTTAGGTACCATCTCTTATTATCTTCTTAAGCTCATCACTTCAGCACCAACATAATGCTATTTTATGCTGCATTTGGGGTGGTGCTCACACTTGCTTAATATTCTGACACAAACTGAAGTGTGTAAACAACACAGCAAACAGATTAAATTTTGCTCTGCCAAAGTATGAACTTATGTGTGATTCTAAAAAAGTGTACTGAATTGTTTTTAATGGATGTATTTTAAGGACTCTGGTCTTCACATTTGAAAGTGATCTCATACAACTGATAAAACGCAAGCACATTTTTAGCTTGTTGGGTTATTTTTGAATTTTTTTGTTCTTTTGGTTTGATTCCTTCTAGCGTAAGGTAAATGGACTGTAGAAGACTTCATGAGAAACATTCACTCTACTTTATGGAGATAATCAATTTCCCCATGGTTTAAGAGAAATGCTAATCATTGGATGCCATAAGTTAGGGGTCCCAATGGGCTGATAATTTTAATTTTTCATTGTATTTATTTTTTTCCCACCTCAAAACATCAGGCAACTGTCACAGGTAGACACAAATAGTGAAGCAGAGACATTCCTGTTTTGTCAAAATCTATTAATTTTGGTTTCAACCTTTGAAGCAGTGAGGTTTCATTGATAAGGCATTGATAGGGCAACACTTATGTGTATGTTCATGTAACAGTATGTTGCATAATGAAAAAGTCTCATTTGTTCTAAATTAATAAATTTAATCCTCTTTCTTTTGTCATGAATCTTGTAGCAAATGGAACTTCAGTGAAAGACAAGCTTGAAGTATTAAGAAATTCACCCAAATAACCTGACTTATAATTCATATGTGGCAAACACATGTGTAATGCTATATAATTTATTTTTATTTAATTTTAAAACCTTAAGATCCCCGACGTATCATTGGGAAAATGTTTGGAAATTGTGACATTTCTTTAGCCTCTGTGGGTCAACTGCTGATTTCTCCTTCATTAAATTAAAACTATATAAAAGAAAGGAAAGATACATTTCTCATTAAGTTAATTCCTGACAGTTCTCAGTAGAAATACCTCGCATATTTCTCACTATATAGTCAAAGAACGGCAAAGCCATGTAGGTTTGTTCTGTCTGTACTATGTGTCAATGAAATCCAGTGGGTTTTTTGATTATTTATTCGTAACTAGTGCTGAATTGTGAAATATTAAACACTTATAGAATCACAGAATTGTTGAGGTTGGAAGAATCTCTGCTGTCATCAATTCCAATGATACTGCTCATTTCCATTTCACCTAAACCATGTAACTGAAAGGGAAGAATTTGCATTAAATCAAAAAAAGTATTTCTTGAAGAGGGTGAATACTCACACTACTCTATGTATACTATAAAATGGGCATATAGCATGTTTTCCTTTTAGGGACATCCTTTAGGGTTTCCAAGTACAGATGAAGGTCATAAAAACATGAAAGCAGCCTCCAGAAATTAGTCCTTTTCCAGATACTGTTTGTGAGAGAGTTTTCACACATCTTTTCCTCCCCTCATTATGACTTTCAGGCCAACAACACATGAACTTCACATGGAAGAGACTTTGAATAATAATAGAGGTAGACCATTGTTTATTTTCTTTCTAAGCACTGGATACTCATGAGTATTTTGTGGCATATTTAAGAGTAATGGCTTAAATTCACTAGCTGGAGAATGACCTGACTAATACTCAGTGTTTTTTTCTCTCATATAGCTACTTTTCTGTAGAGGAATATATATATATACATTTTTAAAGTAGCATGTGGAAGTTTTCATAAGAACCACTATCTATAAACTGAAGTATTTCTGAGGCATTTAAGCACAGGTCTGTGATTTAGTTAGCATGGCTATGTTTTGAAACATTTTCATGATATTGGGTATGTAGAAATAAAAAACCTGGTGAAAAAGCTCCAGTGGAATAAAAGGAGGAGACACCCATTAGAAGCTTTAAAAATTCCAGATGGCAAAATATTGGCCAATCAAATAAAACATTTTGGAAACTAATATGCCGTTTTAATTTATGAAATGAAAATATAAGGTAATGCAAAGCAAATACTTATTTTTTGCTTTTTTTCTTTCTTTTTTTTTTAATTAAAATAAATAATACTTCTTCATGATCCTTCTCATAAATTTAGGAACAGAACTTCATCTAGTTATCAGTGTTTTACTCCACAGTTTGTGCTTTAAAAGATCCTGAAATTTCTATTGCATATTATTTAAATAGTTATTTTTCTTCTAAGAAGAATTTTACCCACAACTTCACAGTGCTATCTTTTAAAAGAAATATTCAAAATTTTTTCCCATCTAAAACACTGTCCTATCCTTTGAAAAAAAATTTTTCCTCATATTTGATTCTCATAGGAAAATCTTAATCCATAAAGGGTGTATTTTGAATCTTCCAGAACATTGTAAGAATGTTGCACAAAGAGAAATCCAGTTCGTCCTCTTGTCTAAATCTTGCCTGGGTTTGTGTCCAACTGATGTTGACAGAAGCTCATTTGGCACCTTCAGTTTTCCTTGAAAATCTGTGTTAGTTCTATGTTGCTCAGCAGACAAGATAATACAGTTGAGGTTAGATTGCTCTCACATGAACATTTTCTGGTTTGGTTTCAAAGTAAGACATTGTCAGAGGATGTTCTATTTAAAACTTTTAAAATTCTTAAAGTCCTAGTATGAGCCGTGGTAGGCGAGCATCTATTGCTCTAATGTCATAGCCCATTTTTGTAGTATTTTGACAACCTCAGTAGAAAAATTCTGTGTCAGATGAAAACCTCCCATGAATATAGGACTGACTTTTCAAATCAAGGCTAAAGGTTCTGGCTGAATATTGGAAGGAAACTGTATTGTTGCTGTAGGTACTCTGGAGAGCACAACAGCTCCGCTCTCAAAGCTGCCAGTACCATTACCTCTCACATGTTGAAATATGATTAGAACATGTCATAAAGATTTAGATATACTCTGCAGCTGCTAGACTATAATGAGATGCTGTAATATTAATCATAATGTTTACAGAAATTCTTTTACTGATTATTTTTTTCTAAACCAGAGCAGGACAATGCTTTAAATTGCAGCTATTTACACAGTTTCAGAGCTGATGCTGGCGACACGTCTGTGATACTTGTGAGCTTTTCTTTATGTAGATTTATGCAAACATGGTATTTGGATTTTAATTCCCAAGCTATTTATCTTCTGCTCTGCTGAAAATATAAATTTCATCAGAAAAAAATCCATCCGAATCTCAGATGAGACTTCTGAATTTTACCATTTTCCCAGCCAAAATATTAGTTCTAGTATGATTTTACTACTAAACTAGACATTTATCAGAGATAATTTGAAATACTTGGAGAACTTAAATACCTTTTCTGTAACATAATTCCAGCTTCAGACATGTGAGGAGACTGAAACCAAACAAGGTTGCTCTATTTCTGGTCTGTTCTGCTAAAAATTATTAGATATCTCTCATTGCAAGTATGCTGTGAACTATGAAAATTAAATTCATTTACAGGAAAGGATCACTTCTCTTACGAATTATGATATATGAAAGATGACATCTATATTTAAATCCTGATTCATAATGGAAAATAGAACCTACTAATTTAAATAAAAAGGACAGCCTAGGTGCAGGAATTAAATCTATAGTTATACTTACTAAAACTACCTTTAAAACCCCAGAAACATAGCACAGTCATGTTCAAATAGACTATTTGAAAGGAGTGTTTTTCTTTTCAGAGATTTTTTTCACTAGATGATATCTATACATATTTTTTGACTTCTTATTTCAATAAAGCCAAAGTATGGCATAGATTTATGGGGCTGAATAGGTGACAGTTTTGCTGTATGATTACACTATAATTCTAACAGTGTATTCATTTAAGAACAGAGATTATTCATAATGATTTATGGCATTTTGATTGATCAAAGGAAAGTATATAAGTAGGTTTGAACATTTTTTTTTAATACCATTTCTTTCATGGAAACTTCCAAAGTCTGCAGTTTTCGTTTGAGGCTGAAAAGAAAAAAATCCCACCAAAAGAAATCTTTATCTTCTGTAATACTGTAAATTAAATTTTCATTAGAAATTACACCTGACCGTCCAGTCATATGTCACCATCTATTCACATTGTCTTCAAAATCAAAACATATCTGCAGAAGCTGGTTATTTCTTCAACCTCAAGATCTAAGAATATTTTTCGTTTTTATATTAATTAGCTTTTATGTTCTGCATAAGGCCCAATCTTAGTATATCTGTAAATACACGGGAAAAATCTACATTTTTATACCTATAGCACTTGCTGAACTGCATTGTTTTGTAGGTGAGAGTTTAATTTTTCACAATCTACTGAAACTAGTCTTTTTAAATGTGAGAAGACCTTACTAAAACTCTGGAGAAATTATGAAAACAATTTTATTTTGCTTTTGCTCTATTTAAAAATCTTCCCTAAAAAGAAAAACAGAACAACAAAAACTTGATATACCTTGATAGTGATGATCCATTCAAAATATTTTCAGTGAAGCATTGGTTGACTGATATTTTTCTACACAGGTTACTGAAAGTACATGATGAGGAAAACTTATTCCCTCATTCTCAACATCTGTTGTGTCACTTTTCCTTCTTGTATGTCCACTGGAATTGTACTCATACAGCTAATTTTCACAAATTCCAGGCAAGAGAATGGGATTGATAAATCCACTTAAATACCAAGGTACACTGCTAGTACAGCAGGAAAGAAGATTAATTTATTCTAGCAGGTTTTTTCAGAAAGCATCCAGTAGGTTTTTTCAGACATCATGTTTGACTTAGCTGGCTTTTTTTCAAGGGTGCAGGAAAGATATTTGAGTGCCTGAGCAGAAGTCCACAAAAAGCAGCTTTCAAGCTGCTTTTAGAGAAAAGAATACTTTTAATGCAAGCACCAAAAAAATTTACTCTTTTTTAAGAATGATTGTCCTCTGCAGCTTCTGTTAAACCAGCTTAACAAAGAAGATAACACCATGATGAAAATGTTTATACTTTGTTATAGTCACTTTGAATAATAATAAAAAAAATTCACTAGTTTAGTCATCTTTCCTAATGATACAGAAAGAAGCACCTAAACTATGAATACTGATGCAGAAACACAGACTGTAAAATCAATATACCAGCTCACTAGATCTGAGCTTCTTTCTAATGCTGCTGTTCCAGCACTAGAGTTTACCTTCTGAATTATATATGTATTGACCTAATTACATAAATATTGACTTTGCTTTATATGAAGCTTTTTTCAGTCTCGTTGTAATTACAATGTCAATATTTGTTGTGTGTAATAACACTGAATTTAGACTTGTTAATTTTGATTGATAGTGGCATGCCACAAGTCATTATATGGGATAAGACAGTCTACAAACATGCATAGCAGATCCCAGCAGCTGACAATGCTACCAAATTTCAGTGCGTCTCCGAGATCTTTTGTTTCCAATGTTTAACCAGGCAGAGGAAATACAATGGGTGATTACATCCTTGCTCCATAATAGTACAGTTGTGAGGTGGAGAAATATCTGCCCTGGTAAAAAAAAATAGATAAATAAAGTAAAAATATTCAGCTGGCAACTCAGTAAAAGGATTCCTGTTTAAAGTTAGCTTTAGAATTTTTCCTTACCATGTTGTAAAATCTGTTTAAATTGTGCCAAAATTGAGGTTCTGTATAGCAACAACTATATTTTTCTGCATACCTTCCATGAGTTATACATTATTTTGTAATAATATTGGGACCCAGACACAAGAAATTTCCCATTAAATTATTTCCTTACTTCTTCAAATCCGAGAAAGATGTGAGTAGTGAACTTTTAGGTCCTACTGGGACTTGCAAATCTGTTCACTGCAAATGTTTGTTGAGATACATTTCTAAAAGAACAACTTTGTTCAGAGCTGGCAGTCCTCAAAAGTGCTTTCAACGATGAATAGCCATATAGTACAGTGCATATTTCTAGATGCAATTATAAAGCATTTGAATTTGGCAGTAACATGAGAATTACAAACCAAACTGTGACAGTCTGTGTGCTGAGGATATTTAAATTTTTTTCTAGCTTTAATATGTTGCCAGTAGTGACAAGGCATGCATCATACTGTATTTTCTTATTTGTCTCAGCAGGGATGCCAGACAAGAAGAACCTCAGTGACGTAAAGCAAATCCATCAAACCAACGATGGCAGCACTTTAGACACAACTGGAGCAGGATGTACAGCAATGCCCGATTATATGACATTTATGCTGATTAGTTTGGTAATACTGTTTCTCAGTCTTTGGTAACTGCTTATTTCTGGCTTGATATATGTGTCTCATTGTCATCTATTTATCCCCCCCTCACAAGCTTGGAATAAGGAATCTGGTGAATATAACAATATTTATGGTATCCTGTATAAGATCAGCCAGTGATCTTCGCCCTGAATATTAACAGAGAGCTTTGTGTAATATTTTACCTGTGGTTTTGTTGTGGTTTTTTTTAACACCTATATAGTTGTAAAAAGTCCTCTTTCCATTTTTTAATATTTTATGTTGAAAATAAGTTGTCTATGATAATCTTTCTCTTAAAAGCAATTTGTAGAAAAAGGAAAGGTTGCCAAGTTTGAAACGATCTCTGGAGACCATCTAGACCAACCCTGTGCTCATAGCAGACTCACTTACTGCAAGTTTCCTAAGACCAAGTTCAGCTGACATAGGAATGTATCCAAGGAGGGAGACTTTACTGACTCCCTGTTCTACTGCTTCAACACTCCTAGCAGCTGTGTTTTAGCTATTGTATTTTGGTTTGTGCCTCTTGCCCATGGTGCCCACTGAGTCCTGTCACGGCACCATGCTTAAGAGTTTGGCTTCATCTTCTTTGCTCCCTTTATCAGGTATTTACACATTTTCAAAAGATCCCACTCTGCATCTTCTCCAGGCCAAATAGGCCCAGCTATCTCAGCCACTCCTTGCATAAGATTCCTTTCCATACCTTAAAAATCTGCATGGCCCTTTGCAGGAATCCATTCAGTATGTCCATGTCTCTCCTGTCACTGTCCTTGAGAGCCCAGACCTGAATGTAACACTTGGATGTGTCACACTAGTGGAGAACAGAGGGGAAGGATCACCTTCTTTGGCCTGCTGATATTTTTCCTGATTCAGCCCAGAAGGTAGTTGGTTATCTTTGCTGCGAGGGCACAGTGTGGCCTCTTCTTCACCTTGGTTCCATTAGGACCACAAGGTCCTTCTCTGCAAAGCTGCTTTTCACCCAGCAGGCACAAACCTGTAGAGGTGTATGGGGTTATTTCCCCCCAGAAGGAGGATTTGGCATTTCCCTTAAACTTTCTGAGATTCCTATCAAGCCAATTCTTCAGTCTGTCAGGGTCCCTCTCAATTCAGAATTATTTTTTATAGTTCAGAAAAATTTATATGTAAGATACTATATATGTATATAACAGTTGCATTTTATCTAGCAAGTTTATAAGATTCAGTGTTGGATTAAGGTATCTTAACATATATGTCAACATACAGATATTTATATATGTTCTATTTAGGCTGTAACTGTAGTAGTTGGATTCAATTGCTAAAATATCAACAACGAGTGCCAGTTGTGATGCTCAAAAAAAACCCATCTGGCCTCCACTACTGTTCTGAATGGCCTCAGGTCTTTCTCTGGGCAAGTGACCACAGTCTTTTGTCAACACAGTCAGTGAAGCCCGGTGCATTTTTCAGCTCATATAAAGACGGACATCAAAAAAGTAACTCAGTTGCCTGAAAAAAAAATGGCTGGTGCCATCTTGGGTTTCTTGGAGTATCTAAGACATCCTCAGGGGACTGGCATATATGATGCAGGACTCATGGGATGTTCCAGGGGCTTCCTTAAATGGAAGCCATGGGGAGTGGCAGCTGGCAGCTAAGTGTGACATCCTCAACTCAGACAGATCTAGACATTCACATGTGGGCCCACAAATCATACACCAAACCTCCATCAATATTATTGGTAGCTTAGAAACCTGATTGGAGTGGTGACATGCAAATGCAAACCTGAATCACAACAATCCCACTTCAAGGTCTTGTGCTTCATAAAATGAAACAAGCAAAAGTGCCTCACAGTGCTAATGATATATTATGTTTTATATTTACTGTTATAAAATTTGATTGTTCTGCCATGATTAATTCCTGTTTCTTTTAACCAGGAAGTATTTAAGAATATTTTGTAGTTATTTCTCCAGTAGTGTACTTTATAAGAGGAAAAAAAAACAACTTGTAGAGTATTGTAGGTATTCATAGAGTAACTAGAACTATTTCTAGACAAAAAAATGTTACTCTTATATGAGACTCATATTAAAAAAAAATACATAAGTTGTTTTATTCCCAAATGTATATGCTAGTCATTAACACACACAGTATAACATACGTAAACAAATCTTAAAGTTAGAAAAGCAAGTGAACATTCCTCTGAGCAATTCCATGCCCAGATAAACATCATTATCAGACATGTGTGCCAGTGTGTACATTTTGCTTAACCTCATTTTTCCATTGCAGATTTTGAAAATCAATCTTTCAAATTCACTTGTCTTGTTTACTTGAAATTATGACATTGGTAAATCAGGGAAAGAAAATGTGAATTAATTCTTTTTCATTGTAACATCACCTCACACTAGTTAGTAATCAATTCAGTTTGGCAACTTTTTTTGAACAATGGCCAGTATCAGTCACTTCAATGGAAATGGAACAAAGCTTTGAAAAGGTGACACAGAAATGCAGAAAAAAAATCCACAATGATTCATTACTCAGAATTTTATTTATATACTGAATTTGTTTCCATTCCTAACTTCTGTGTGTTGTTCAAGATCTTACAAAGACAGATAGTCCAGGAATAGTAGTTTGTTCTGTAGAAGCGAGGCAACATAACCCTCATTTTCAGATACTGATAGTAATTGGTCCTAAGACCTCCTCAGGTCTATGTGACCTTCTTTTGGTTTTCTTGGCCTATTCCCATTATCTTCAACACTGTACCCATGTAGAATAATTTCTAACATTCCTTTTGGAGTGGAAAATTTGGTTTCTCTTTTCCAGACACATATGAACAACTTAGTAGCAATATGAATAGTAGTGGCAGGTCTGGAGATTTCTCTCTCACTACTCTGCCATGAGACCTCATTCACCGTCCTGTTCCATCTATCTCTAGGCATCACTGCACACTCCACATCATTGCTCAGACTCACACCTGCCAGGTTGCATCAGGATTTTTTTATTAAATCCACCATGCTATGAAGAAATATTCTAGTTTCTTAAAGAACTATTATATGATCATTAAAACTGATCAGAGCAAGGAGAAGAGAAGCAAGGCTCTTTGGCAATCTGTCCCAAGGTCACCTTGCAAGGGAGGCACCATTGCATGAACCTGTGGAAACCTGCAGAATGTTGTATAGCTCCATGGTTGGGTCAGGGAGAAAAAAAGACCAAAAAAACCCCAGTGTAGTTGTGCTATGCTAAAGCAATCAATGGAAAGAGAAAAAGCACTGAATAGAAACATGAAGAATGTTTTAGAAAAGCCAAGATGAGAAATACAAAAAAAAAAAAAGTTAAACTGCTGATTGTGGTAATGGAATAAAAAACCACCTGCATCCACATAAAATGATGGACTGTACACAGTATCTATGTGAGTCAATCTGGGTCAATTGCCTGGGCATGCAGAAATTTTCCCAACATGAGGTCACACAGGCTGCACAGGGCTGCCTCTGAGTTCCTCAGATGACCTCAAAAATGACATGTAGGTCTTGTTTCCTCTGTTTACTTTATCTGTTTATACTGGGCCAGTTTTAACAGTCTAAATCTTCTTTGTATTGCCCAGAACATTTGGTAAATAAGATTTTGACTTTATTTGGCCTTCTTATAAAAAAACTCTTCATGTATTATAATGTTGTGGTCTAAAATAGGAATGCTTTACTCAAAGGGCACTATTTCACAGATAGACACTCACTCAAAAACTGATCATACTAAAATTGCAATATTAGAGTTGCGTACCTGGCCTTGGTAATTTTTTTTTTTTAAATAGAAACCATAAAATAAGAGAGCTTTGTAAGGAATAATTTCTTAGAGGATAGTCTGGTTACTTACAATGAAATTCCAAGAAAGGAATAGTTCTAAAAAATACAGTATTTCAGAAATCCATAATATTCTTATTTGGTAAAATAAGGATGTTCCTCTTCTACCCTGAGATCAAGAGAGGCCTTATATGTAGCACACACCTATTTGTTAGGGAGGCCTACTGCCCCCTGGGTACAGCCCTCAATCATCCTCTGTTACTGGTATTTCAGGAAGCCCGAGGTCAATCTAGAAAGATCAAGGTGGCAAAGTGTGTCCAGAGAAGTGCAAGGAACTGGTGACAGGTCTGGAGTGTCTGAGGGAGCTGGGGTTGTTTAGCCTAGGGGAAAGGAGGCTCAGAGGAGACCTTATCACAACACAAATACCTGAGAAGAGGTTGTACAAAGGTGGGGGTCAGCCTCTTTTCTCAGGCAACCAGTGACAGAATGAAAGGACACAGCCTCAAGCTGTGCCAAGAAAGGTTTAGATTGTATATCAGGAGTAATTTCTGTATAGAAAGGGTTGGTACACACTGGAATGGACTGCCCAGTGAGGTGGTAGAATCACTACCCCAGAGACATTTAAAAGGCATGAAGATGTGACACTTCATACATGGTTTAGTGGCAGACTTGGCAGTGCTGGGCTAACAGCTGGACTCAAGGATCTTAAGGTTCTTTTCAAGGCTAAATTATTCTATAATTCTTAACTTCCCATTTCCATTTTCTGTAGATGTACCTGTGTTTTTAAATGTTCTTGTATCTCTTGGGGTAAAGGTACTGACTGGAGTAGTTATTCTCATAATGAATGTCCTAGCACTTTAAACAAACATTTCAAGGTGACAACTTTTCCTGTGTGTAGCTAGTGGAAGAAAAAGAAGCACCTGTTTCCTTGGAAAGCAAAGATCATTGTTGCTATCATGACTAATAAAAGATGTTGCATAATTACAGCTATGTAAAAGGTTATTTTTTTATTTCCCTCTTTCTATAGATAGATATGCAAATAGCTTCTTTACTACTTTGTACCTGTATATTTATATTCTAAAAAATTCTATATCTATTGAAGATTTCAGATTAACTTTATTATTTCCAGATCATCTTCTCAGGATAATGAATTAAAATATGTAGCTGAAGCTATCTCTATTTATTTGCCTTTATATTCAGTTCTTCTCTGAAATAATTGTGTAAGCATTCACTTTTTAGAAAATTATGTGCTTTTCTAAGTGCTCTGAGTCACAACTGATTATAATAGGAATTAAAATAAAAACTTTTTTCTAACTATATTATACTAAAAATCTAGTGACTCCAGAAAAATCCAGATTTTCTTCTTGAAAAACTCAGCAAAATATTAGGTTTTAACTCTTAATTCTTTCTTCATGGTGATACATGAACAAATTTTGCAGGAAAATATTTCCATTTCAGTCAGGGTGAAACTTTGTCTTTATTTTAGCATTTTTTAATGTGAAATGCTGCAGACAATATACCTGGTACCCCATGAGGCTCTTTTCCAGTTCACATTGAGGAGGAAGCTCATGCTGAGCTTCTGTGGCTGGGAGGGCTCGGTCGATGCATCTCATCACCCCTCACGGTGCACAGGGCTGTGCTAAGATCACCTGCTGTGCATGCCTAATTTAGGTGTCACTACCAAGGCTCTCCAGGTTTGTCAAGCAGCCCAAATCAATTGTTAGTCTCTTGAATGTAAGTCACATGGAGGTCTTTGTGGCAGTTTCGGATTTTCCTGCTCCTCTCAATGTCACTCTCCCATTTGAGCTGGTACAAGAGTTTACAGGATCATGCAGTGAGACTGGTCAGGGTATTTCTGACTCAAAGGATCTCCTTGATCCAGTTCACCTTGCATCTTCAAAGACAATGCCACCAGTACAATGTGGCCATAGCGCTCATGGAATTTTAGCCACATATTTATAGCAGGTAGATGCAATATTAGGAACAAAAAAACCCCTTAAATAACACAAAAACATACTTCAAAGTTGTTTTCGTAACTGCATTATGTGTGAGGATTCATACTTCAGTATCTAAAGCAGGATATGGCCATTTAAAAAATCATAGTCAAGTCTGATTATATTCATGCCACACATGAGAGTGTATAGTAGATCTATTTTGCTGATGGGTAAAAACATACTGCTAAATACATACATCAGTGTGCCTTAACATGAGTAATTTCTCTTCCTTGTCCCCTGTATCTGTGTCTAGGGGGTTGGTATTTTATAGAATGTGCTTTCCTGTTTACTTTCAGTTCACTTTATTTGTAAGTATAGTTAAAACCTTTTTGATGGCTGTTAAAAATATTTTTCATGTCTGTTTACATCCCTTCTTTTTGGTAGACAGAAGTGTTCATGAAACCCATGTATTTCACCTTCTGTATTTAAAAAAAAAAATAAAAATTAAAAATAATACCAGG
>JANRGV010000051.1:71506953-71519461 GCA_024734035.1 Alethe castanea
AGGAGAGGAGAGGAGAGGAGAGGAGAGGAGAGGAGAGGAGAGGAGAGGAGAGGAGAGGAGAGGAGAGGAGAGGAGAAAAATATTGAAAGCATTTCTTTCTCTTCTTTCTCTAAAGGATGACATTAGTTTTTCCCCTGCTCAGCACACTTCAGTACATTCATCCACAGATCTGTGCTTCTTGGAAGAGCCAAGTGACCACATGGCACATTAAAGATCTTCCTAATAAATCTTAGAAAATCTATCTAAGGATATCTTTCTGTCAAGTTTTTTGTTTGTTTGTTTTCGAATACAGCTTCCTGGTTCTGAAAACATCTGGGTCTTGCAATGAGGACAGTGTACATTTTGCAGAGAGATTCTTAATCTCTATTATCTGCATCATTTACTTTCAGCCTTACTCTGTTTTTTTGCTTACTCTATTTTTCTGCTGATACATACCTGTCTCTATGAGATCCTGAAAAATTAAATTTAAAACAAAATGAGGTGGTATGAACGAAACAATGAAGATATGTAGCATTCATGGGCTTTTCTTTCTCTTTTATATTAAATATTTTCTCTTTCGTTTTAAACATTTTCTCTTTCAAGCATCATTTAGAAAGAAAAGTTGCATTCTGATTGTAAAGACAGAAGTTAGAAGTGGAAAAATACAAAGAAATGGATTATTACGGAAGATATACACTGCCCTCCATCAAAAATAAACAGCTACCACATTTAGGATTTCCAGGACAGCTCCCCTTCCATATAATATCTGAAAAATGTGACTAAAATATTTTTTAAAAAATTACTTCCCATTTGTCACATATTCAAATTATGTACTTGCATTTGCTTCATAAAAACTACATGGCATCAAGGCTTTTATATATTAACATCTTTGTCACTATAAGCATTTCTTTAGTAGAAAAAAGTGTTATCAGTACAATATGCAAAATTAACATAATGTGATTTTATTGAATAGAAGACACAAATCAAGCCAAGTCAATCAAATACAATTGATTTTCAAATAATAATAAGACATAAGAGAATCAGGTAGTAACAGTTCATGGATCTGGTACAAATACTGATACGTCTTCATATTCATGAATTCTACACTGCTTCTGGATGCCACCGTTATGTTTTAAAAGAAATCTCTATTCTCTCCCTGTCCTTTTATTCACTTATCAGAATATAGCAAGATATGTATTGCTGCAGATATGTCTCGATTTCTGATGTACAAACATAAAGAAAACTGGTTTTTTTTTTCCTTTTGTTCCTTTTTCTCTGTAAGGCTTCCTTACCAAAAGAGTTCAAGTTGTGTCACATTATCTTTTGTGCTTGCCTCTATTTGCAGCCATAGCTGCTGTTTCTGGCAGCTATCCACCCATCATACATGTGTTCCCTTATGTAGTTACTCTTCAATAAAGCATAACACAAATTTTTTTCTAAATATGCTGTTCAAATACAGCAACTCCTGGAATTTGCTTTACTGTTTTATTTCAGTTGTACTATTTACTCCATTTGCTCTGTTTTCCATTCCCTACTTGTTCAACGTGATAGAGTGTGATCTGCTCTCCTCCTGTCCCCACTGGCAGTGAGGCTCCCTGAGTGCCTCAAGCCAATGTGGGACAGAGTCCTGCTGAAAGTACCAACCTCCTCCAAGTCTGCAACGACACATTCCCTCTGCTTCCTGCATTTTGGTTAGGCAAGCAGTGAGGAAGGTCAATTTGTTAATCCCCTGGAAATTCAACCAGCTAAAAATCAACACTCGGTTTTGGTCTCAGTGCCACTTTCTCTGGCAGCAACTGCTTGCAGGAGAAGCACTTCAGACCTAGAAATGCACAGTATCCCCATCATAGAATGGGGTAGGTTAGTGAGGACACTCACAGATCTCAAAAGATGTGAAATTTGACCCTCATGGTTTGTAGATGCAGGAGTCCTTCAGAGATCAGTCATTCTAACTGCTTCACTGTCAAGTAAGAGTGAACACATCAGCTGTCACCACAGTCTGTTTAGTCAATTGGTACCCAAGGTGCACTTACCATCTCTGGCTCTTGAAGAGATAAAAATGTACACACACAAACATGTGCACTGACAGCCCTACAGGACACTGAGATTTCTGATTTATCTCTACCTGAAAGGCAGTTTCTTGCACAATGTGTGGAATTCGAGGTCTTCATTTGTCATACATGGTGAAATTAGCTACTCAACAAAATCTGTAATCAAAAATGTCAGGCCTTATAGAAAACTTTTAAATCCCTATTTGAATATTTTACTCCAAGAATCAAAATCTTGGTTTCATGTATACTTTGTTTAATTTGTCATTCGTCATATCAGTCCCTTAATAGAATGTAGTTCAATTTTCTTTGAGAGCTCCTTCAAAACCAGAGGGAGGAAAAGGCATCACACCTAAAGCTTTAAATGGTGTACCTATTTTCTGTCTTTAGAATTGTGATCTTTCCATCAGCATCTATCTCTGGAAGTCTGACATGCAGAAAGTAAAATTATGTTCTGGCTTGTCATTTGGAACTTGCTTTTTATCTTTCTGCAATATGATCACTGACTACCCTAATTTAATTTCACATTCACCCTTTTTGAAGAACTCTGTACAGCTCCACCTTCTCTGCCATCTCTCATTTTTATTTTTTTCTGTTAAAATCAGAGAATCTTCGTCCTGACACAATCTACCATACACATTCTATTAAATAACATTCTCTGTTGCAAGAGCAAGCTGATAATCTGCTATGTGACCTTCTCCTTTGTCAAATTTCTCCCTCAACCCACTAACCCTGTGAGAACTGTTCTCTCTGATAGGTGTATTGTTATGGGCTTCCATTGTCCATTACTTGCATTCATTGCTGTGAATGTACCTTAATGTTCTATACAGCAATACTATAATGAATATATTTTTTGCATGTCTTGGCTTTCTCTATGCTCACTGAAATCAGGTTTTTTTGTTGTTGTTTTGTTTTGTTTTGTTTTAATTTCCAGGGATTTCAGTGCTTCAGCAAGTTTTGAATTATGTCTTTATGTTTGCTTTCCATGAACAGCAACTTTGTCTTTTGGATATGACATTTGCACTCAATGTACTACTAGACACTGGGCACGTCACCCATGTGGTAGGGTAGGGCATCTCAGTAGAAGAGACAGAAAAAGAAGGGAACAATTCTCTCCACATTTTGAGAGAAACCCTGTTAAGAAATGGTTGTACTTGCAGGACATTTATGAAGGTCGTAAAGAATATAAAAAAAGAGCTGCATGCTTAGTAAACACAATCACTGAAAAACTTAAACACCACAGCACTTTAGGACTCTTTAGGAGAAAACTGTTCTGTAAAGTAAAGTGTCTTATTGATATACCAGTCTGGTACCACTGGGTCTCTTCAGCTGTTCATTAAGTAATGCTGTTATTTTAAGTACTGGTACTAATAGTGTTGCTCTAAGTGCTCTTGTTTTTAAGGTTTCCCCATAAAAAAAAAGAGGTTTTTCATCAGGGATAAGCTGAAAGGAGAAAGAAACAGGAAGGGGAAAGAATAGTTAAAAAAAATATTAATAAATAATAGCTAAATAATTACTTAAATGAGTAATTTAATCATCATCATGATTTTAGCTGCAAGAATTCCAGCTTACATCATCTAGAATTCTCTAAAAGATAAGAGGTTTTGCCAGGTATCGATTCCTAACATATATCATCAAATTTTAATATTTATAAATGTTTTAAAGTGCATTTTGGGAAAAGGTAAATTTCATATTGTGAGTTTGCTTGTTTTTTATACGCATATTTTATCAATATTTGAGCTGGCATTTGGTAAACCTTCTTTACTTGAAACTTTTCTTACTTGAACACATTAATTTTTTTTGGTGTTTTGTCAGAATACAATTTCAAGCAAGCCCCAAAGTGAACTCTATTTAAATTCAGAGCAATTTAAAATCAGGCTTATGCATTAGGTCAATATTGTAGGACAATTTCTTCCTCCTTTACAACAGCTATCATTTATTTAAATTCAGTGTAAAGTAAAATTTATTGTACCCTGTGGGCCTAAAAGCAATCTCTAGTGAATATAATTGTTTATTCAAATCACTGTGTTTTCCTTGTCCATTTTATTTTGCACTCTTTTGGAACAATATAGTGGAAAAATTTTCCTGGAGAGAGACCTAGTAATGCTTTATGAGACAGACAACTTCCAGAATTCCTTTTGGGCTTTGCAAAATTGAACATGGGAAAATAAAGTTGTCAGGTGCAAGAGCAGTGGAACATTTTTTCCAGCCTGGTTTGGAGGATGAAACCAAATGATGCTGTTCTGGTGAAACTGATTTTAGTCACTGTAAAGTGCATCATTATTATTCAGTCTGATTGATCAAGGTAAGTATATTCACTTCATTTAGATCAAATAAAGTCACAACCAAATTATTCTGTACACAGTCAGATGCATACCATCTATCTGATCTAAACCAATCTAATACACTTTTCAATTACGTTACGAAAAAAGGTTGACTGGTTCCCACAACGCAGATGTAGTAAGTGAATGATAAATAACTCAATGACTTTCAGGCTGTATGAGCAAGAAAAATTAAATACCAGGAGAATAAAAAAATAGGCAACTCTTAAATCTTGCAAGTCACATGGAAGAAAGGAGGCATTTCATATAATTTTATTTGAAATATTGCTAGTATTAGGAAAATTAGATGTACATTCTGCAAATTGTTCACCAAGTTTTGAAAGCAGATGGAATATTTTGATATTATCAGAGCAACTAGTTGAGAAATACTACAATGAGGGTATTTGGAAACAACCCTAATTCATTCCATTATTTTATTAGACAACTTTCAAAAACACTTAACACTTAACTTTCAAAAAGACTTAACGTCAAAAACACTCTATATGATTTGGCTTTGGAAGTGCTGAATTGGGCTGGGCTCCTGAAGAGCTGAATTGAAAGACAAGCCTGACAGAGTTCAAGAAGTGTTTGGACGATGGTGTCAGGCACATGGTGTGGTTCTTTGGGACAGTGCTGTGCAGGGCAAGAGTTGGACTTGATAATCCTTGTGGGTCCCTTCCCACTCAGCACATTCTTTGTGATTCTTTTATTCTGTGATTATGACTATAACAGCTGAGGGGAAGTGCCAAGCATGGTGGAACTACTATAGTTGTTTATCCACAGTGATGAAATTACTAATAACATTTTTTTTCATGCATTCATGGACACATGTAAGAGTAAGCATATGTTTTCTTACGGATATTTAGGGCAAGGAGGGCTTATTTATGCTTCCCAGTTTGGTCTGGTATATTCAATACACAGTTCTTCTGTTTCCACTGTGAGAAAGATGGTGTGAGTTTGTCAGGGAATGGATGCAAAGGGGCCAGGAACCAACCTTATAAATGCTAGAAGGTGTAGCCTGTACATTTCTTAATGAAAATTAGGCAGTTCAGAAAAATACAACCTCATTTATTCATAACCAAAACATGGGAAAACAGGCAAGAACGATCCCTGATACTTTATGCCAGCCAGATCATAAAGTTATAAATTAATAAAAAAAAAACCTACTTGAACAACTCATTTATGATTAGTCAAGGTAAGTCAAGAATAATATGATGACCAATTTTATTTAGCTGTGTGTCCTGGTGTCAGTATGGATACAGTTAATTTTCCTCTAAGTAACTTGTACAGTGCTGTGTTTATTAGCATGAGAACAATAACACACTGATATTTTAGTTGTTGCTAAGTACTGCTTTTTCTAAGGCAAGGGCTCTTCATCTTATTCTATTGCACTGCCAGTGAGAAGACTGTTAGGCATAAGAAGATGGGAGGATCCATAGCCAGGACAGCTGGCCCCAATGAGGAAAACAAATATTCCCTAGGAAATGACAACATATAAACTGGGAGGAAAGCTGGCCAGAAGCTCAGGGTCAGGATGGTGAGCAATTGTGTTGTTCATCACCTCTTTTGTATATTACAATTATTTTGTTGTTGTTTGTTGTTAGTTAGAGTAGTAGTAGCAGTAGGAGCCATAGTAGTAGTAGTAGTAGTAGTAGTAGTAGTAGTAGTAGTAGTAGTAGTAGTAATTTTCTGTGCCTTTAAACTGTCTATTTCAACCCACAAATATTATTCTTTTTTTCTGATTCTCTCCCTCTCCCACTCTGAGGCCAAAAAAATTAATGTGTGGTGTTTAGCTACGTGCCATGTTAAATCATGACAACGGGATATAAATGTTTCCTTCTTCCAACATAGACAACTGGTTGTGATTCTAACACATAAATAATTTTTTTTTTAATCTATGAACATCCTTTAGTATATCTCATCCCTCATTCCATGCAACTTACCTTAAAAGAAAAGAAAAAATTAAAAACAAGCAATCGCAACAAAAAAAAAAGAACCATCCTCAAAAAACTTACAAAAGCAAGTTTTTATAGCCTATAAAAAACACCCAAAAATAAGTCATATGCAAAAGCTGATCCACGATACACATGGCTTATGACAGATATTATTTAAAGATTGACAATATTTCTGTATTTAATATTTCACTTAATCGAGATGAAACATAAATGACTTTTTGAATAATTTACATTTTCTTGGGTTTTTTTTGGCATGACATGACAATTGTTAGATGTAGAGCTCCTATTAAAGGGCTTTTTCATCAGGTGTATCATTCTGAACTTGCTGCAGCAACTCCTAGTACTAGCACTACCAGTGAACAGAGAAATTGAGAAGGATACAGCTGATAGGTTTTACCCTTTATCAGCCTCATGCTAATTTAATGCAACACAGAATATTATTTGCATTACTTCAAAAGTAAAAAGATGCTCCCCATGAGATTACATGACTATTAGACATTTCTAACTCTATTGTACATGAGTCAACACAGCAGTCAAATCAAGGATTGTACAAACTTCATTTATGATAATAAACTTAATGAGCAGCACTAAGAAATGTCTGAAGAACTGAATTATGAGGACATAGTATTTGCAAAATAGAGCTTTGCATTTTTTTTTTATAAAGACACGCCAGCTTTTTTGGCATGAAATGGAAAATAAGAATACCAATGTGCATTTTAAACATCTGTCTTTGTAGGCTATCACTGGAAGGGAAACAATTCTAAAGCACATGTAAGAATCAAAATTAGAACACTCAAACTTGTTTCTTGTAAAATAAGATGGTTATAGGGTTTTGTGATGTTTTCTGCTGCCATCAGTGAAATTCCTCTGTTTTACTGTCCATCAATAACAGGAAAAGGGAGGAGTAAAATAAATACAGATTTATTTCATTAGGAAATGTAACTATAAAAGCCCAGTTTGTTTAATACCAGACAGAATGGCTGAAAATGCTGGTGCGCCAACCAAAGTGAATGGCACCTAACTTGGTCATTATAGAAACAACCTCAGCAAAAGCCAAAGAAAATGTCTTATAAGGCATTATACGTACAGGCTGGATTTTGCATGGTACCCTATAATCCTTATAGATCAAGTCCTGATGGGGATCCTCTCACACTGAAATTGTCTAAAGTTGAAAATTTTAAAATAGCTTTGGTTTTATTTTTCATAAAGCATAACATCCTCAAAAACAAAACATTTAAACACTTGCTTCACGGCATACTTCTTTTTTTACTTATTATTTCTGACAGACCTCCGTCATTTCATTTTCTGTTTTGATATTTATAACCACTCTCTCACTGTGCTCATCCTTTTGTTCCCATTTCTGTCAGTCTGCTCTCTACATATATAAGCAAATCATCACCTATTTACTCTGAATGAAATAACCAGCATGGTGGGCCTTGGGCCTGTCAATAATTCATATTGCACAGCAAAAAGGATTTGATAAGTACTTGTGATCTCTGTAAATCAGCTTGAAAGCTGGTTATATCTCAGATGATAGAGATCAGAATGACCTGTGAAACTGCATTTGAGGACAGAAAGGTGAAAAGAGAGTTTTCCTAGTGTGAAGGACAAACCCATATTTTTATTTGTTTTCTAGAAATGCTTGTGCAACTTCACCCAGTATGGCTTTTTTCCAAACACTTCCCCTAACCAATATTCTATTACTTCTAAGTTATCCAATAAAAAACAAAAGCAAACTAACAAAAACCTAAACAAACAAACAAACCCCGACAGAGCCATAATATGGAGAATAATTTCAGACCACATTGTTCACCTGCGATTTTGTTTTATGTGCACATCTTAATTTTTTCTAGCTGTGTTTGCTTTGTTTCACAGAACTTTGACAAGGCTGTATGTAGAGGATCAATGTCTCCTGTTTAATGTTGAATGCTTCTGAAAATTACTTATTTGTTTTCCTACATTTGTTTAATCCATTAGCTAATTTGCTTAACACAAATTGGTCAGTGCTGAAGACAAAGAATTCTTGAATGGTAGTCCTTTTCTACTGAAACAGCAGGAGGTTATAACAGACATTCAATGGAGAAAACTCTAAAGAAGCAGTTGTGAATTAATGGAGCTATGATCTGTGTGATCTATAATGATCTTCTAAAAAACCAAAAAAATTATGTGTTATAGAGTAACAAACACATTTGACACTATTGACACAAAAGAAAGTTAAAAATTAAACCATATGATGGGATATTTTATAAAAATTTTCTTCTCTGATTCAAGGTTGAGATCATTTGGCACATGACTCTTGTTATTTGTATCTTAATTACATCTGCCCATGTTGTAGTGATAAAAACTTTGACCTAAAAACTTCTCATTTAGTTCATCACCAAATTCCATTTCTGTCAAGCAAATAAAAGCCATATCTACACTACTGCAAAAGATAGCTTTTCTCTGGTTCCTGTGTCTTGGTGAACCCCAGCCACATATTAGGACAAGTTATTAGTATGTAAAAGCCTTCTCCTGTACTCCCAGTTACACCAAAATGGACCTTAGGAGCACAGGAACCATCACCTGTTAAAGGAGTATAGGCCTGCTTGTCTAGGATACCAGGCTTAGGAATGCATCAACAGCAAAGCTGGTGACAGCCACAGAAAGCTAAGGACCAGTGCTGGAAAAAGGCCAAAGCTTTCTTATTTCTCTGCATACACACTTTGAGTCTACTGAGAGTGTGAGAGCAGGAGGACTTCAAAACTCCAGATTTAATTACCTTCAGTCTGAAAACAAACAAGTAATGTATATAGGGTAACAAAGAGCAGGAGTCAGTCTGTGCTACAATGCAGTCAAGAACTGTAGTCCAAGGGTTGTCTCCTATTAAGGAACTGATGATTTAGACTGCTTCAAAAATTTCTATGGTGTTTCTGCAGTGCAAACCTCCCTAGGGAATGTCTCTCATATGCATAAAAGTGGAAAATATTCAGATGATTTTTATTAAGCAAGAAAACATTTAAGAGGACATGCTGTATCAATGTCATACCTATATCCCTAATTTTGCTGTAATGAGATTAGTTGAAAAATAGTTGTGTCCAGGCCCAAATTTTTCCTATTCAATGAAGCACAGTTATCATAATTTTTATCCTAATATTTATCTGCTGTTTAATGTCAGATGCCAAAACACTTCTGCTATGTTTTTATACTAATATTCCTTTGATTTAATAACATGACAGCCGATGGTATGGATTATCCCTTGAGTCAGTTGTGTTCATCTGTCCCAGCTGTTTTCCCTCTCACCTTCTTGTGAACTGCCTGCCTGCTCACTGGCATGGCTGTGTGGGAAACAGAAAAGGCCATGACTCTGTATAAGCACTGCTCAGCAATAGCTAGAGCAGTATTGGTTTATTAACATTTTTTTCAACACAAATCCAAAATAAAGCTTCATACAAGCTACTCTGAAGACAATAAACTCTAGCCAAACTAAAGGTTGGTGGCCAACACCAGCACATCACAATTTTTGAATGTACACTATGCATAGGGACTGCAGTCATAGTCTAGCAGTAGCTAGGTATTTCAGACTTATTAACTTCTTCATCTTCAAACCAGGTTAGGGAAACCTAAGAAGATCATCCTTTTTTCTGCTGTACAACTGATAATCATGGGGAGTTTTTTTATATGTCATTAACATATGTAGAACTATTTAGGTAGTCCTGACATGAAATTTACAGCAAAAAATAATGAAAGTAATTGTTTCACTTTTGCTTTTGTTGAAATAATAAAAATTATACCAAACAATCTTAATACCTCAGTTCATATGTTTTTGCTTTCCAACACACCAATCCATGTAAGTGTATGAAAACTGAGCTACACTGCCTCAGTATAATGCAATTCTGGGAAGACATCCAAATTTGGGAATGCTGTTTTATGACCAGCACATCAAAAATGGACAGATAACTCATCTCATAGTCAACTAAGAAAAGAATATAGCCAAGGAGTTTGAAGCTGAGATTTTGTGTTTTATAAAAACGATGCAAGAGACTTTCTTGTTTCCTTACTAACAGTACCATAGTTTGCATTCTTTGAAAGACCCTTTTGCATTTACAGTTGATTCATTAATGAGCAGTACAGTTCAAACAGCCTCTTATACAGCCAAGATTTCTTCTATACAAATATTAAAGATTTGTGGACAGAAGCAACACAAGACAGAGTTGTGTTGACTACAGTTTCAAATTTGCCATAGCAAAGCTGTAATTAAACAATGTCTCATTACTTGCAAAATCTTTCTAGTCTAACAGTCTTTCTGCTTCAGTAGTTTACTGATTTCCTCTTCCTGGAATCCAAAGATTATTAGAAAAGAAGCAGGCAATTTGTCTTTGCAGGAGGAGTAGACTAGGGAAACAGTTTAGAAAGGATGAACTCTGGAAGTGGCAGATTTGAGTGTCTAAAATAATATTGAAAATTGCTTTCCAGTGATGTTTATGTTCTTTGGCTTCAAGAACATGCAGGCCAAGATGATGAGTGTCAGAAAATAAATATGACAACTCCAAGAGGGAGTCATGAAATGGCAGTAAAAACACCTGGTAAGTAGAGCAGTACCCAGAAATCCCAGAACTTCCAAATCATAGATTTGTAACAACTGGGGGAGTAGCAAGATATTGAATGTACAGCCATACTTTCACATCCGTAGCAGGTTACTTGGCATTGGAAATAAGCTGCAAGTCAGGTTATTTTATTGTTGAGCATTCTGCTTTTCTGGTACTTGTGCTGTATGATACCCAGAACACAGTCCCACAGTTCAGGTTACATTACCATTTATGGAGCTTTTATCAATGAATCACCTTAAATAATATACTTAGCTTTAGGTACAATACACACTGATTGCCAATGGTTGTCTTAAAATCTTCTGTTCAACCCTTAAGCTATTTCTTGCAACTGAAAGGGTCATTTCAGGAGTAAGGTTCATTATTGTACAGGTGGATGAAAATAATTTAATCTTCTCAAGTACAATTTGCTCTGTGCAGATCACCCCTGCCAGAAGATGAAATGCACTACATGGTTGTTTATTATTTTTTGCTAGCAATTGAATAAAATCAAGGCTTTAATCCAGAGAATAAAGTCCTCAAAAACCGTAAAGGGACCAAAGTCACAAACACTCTATACCTAAACATTTTGGAACAATATACTGAACATAATACACACATGCACGCACAAGATTCAAAACTCAGTAACCTCCAATAAAGATAAAAACTAAAGTCTTTTTAAAGGAAGTTTAGTAGAATAGAATAGAAAAGAAAAACAACAGTTGGATGAACTCGATTCAAAACATCATTCATTTCTTGTCACAGATTTTAAATTAAATTCAAATGAATTTCTGATCTCATCTTCCCATCACATTCTGTGAGGGCATTTTGAACCTGAGGCTAAAATTGATAGAACCAACAATTTGTAGAACAACTTGCATTACCTTTAAGAAGGTTTGTGCATATCAAAACAGTCAGAAGATAAAGGGCTAGGGACAGAGACAGGAGGAAAAGATAATAGGGCAAAAAGCTGTGTATTGTCTGTTTTTTGATAATGTAGTTTTTATGTGACATTTCCTCTTCCAAAAATAAATGTTATTTAAAATATTGAAATGACAGGCAAGTAATGAGAAACTGTGCCTTGGGAATATGACTAAAGCAAGAGGTGAGGTGGGGCAAGACAAAGAGAGGAAGAGAAGAGAGTGAGAGGGGACAAGGAGCATGGAAAGGGCGGGGGGAGAAGAAGAGATGGAGAGGAGGAAAGGGAAGGATTCTTTCTAATTCTGCTTTCTAATTCTGCATGTAACAGCATGCATCTAATAATGTTCATGTACTATTGGAGACTATAGAAGACACTGACCTCATTAGAGAGAAAAATCAGGAATAAGACATCTGTATGGTGCATTTCAAGGTTAAGAAAACCTTGATGCTATACAGCACAACATGGATGGAATATCATTTTAGTAATATAATTCAAACTACAGGTATGATAGTCAAATGGGAAGTTAGGTATGCCAGCTACAATTAGAAAGCAACAGAAAGAAGCTGAACCTGAAGACTTTATTTTCACATTAATTTCTGAGGAATCTATATACTGCAGCAGCCATATATGAATACAGGATTCTGAATCCTATCTTATGAATCATTAAATGTTCTGATAAGCAAGGTAGAGACGGTGACGAATTATATACAAATGCATATGC
>JANRGV010000051.1:71538210-71560227 GCA_024734035.1 Alethe castanea
GTAGGAGAATATTGTGGTAAGCAACAAAACTATATTTTTTAAATGAAATTTTTTGTCAGGAATACTAAGACAGACATCATTCTGTTCTAACACAGCCCTTTAAATGGTCGGTGTGTGTATGTTATTTAGCCCAAAAGGAAACATATTCTTATGAAGAATCTCAAATGACAATTTCCGCTATTAATAATGCTTATATTTTATGACAGTACTGTGAACTTTATTAATGTCTCAATTTCATCTGTTAATCTGAGTGTGTAACAATAGATAATACTGGGAAGCCTTGCACATCAGAGAATAGTCCTTCTCTAAAGAGATAATGCTCATGAGTGACTAAGATCAATTAATTGAAATCTAGCACAATGACATTTTCTCAGTTTATTAATGAACATTGATTTGTTTAGTGGCTTCAAACATCTAATGCCCAGTCAGTTTCTAAGTAATTAAACAGCATTTGAATAAAGGAAGGAATTTTTAGACTATGAAAAGAAAAACAATAGACAAAATTCTGTGCATATGTTTGTATGACTGTAACTGGCAAAAAATAATGGAATAAAGTTAGGAATAATGTATATGGAAAGGAAAAATATAATGTGATATATGATTCTTGGCTGTTTTGTCAGCTAGATCCCTAAGTCAAAACAAGAGCTGTGAAAATGAGCATATTAAAAGTAGCAGTCTATCCCATTTGTAAATTCTTATGTTAACATTTATATTAGAGACAATAACTTTATTTCTAAATATTAAATTTTAACAAACTTTAAAAAGACTATATATCCAAGCTCTTTCTGGACTATCTTTGATTTTCACTGCAGCCTAAAGGCAAACTTTTAAAGAATTTATCAACAGAAAAGAAAATAAATATAATAAAAATTGAACACGTCTCAGTGGAGATGAGTAAAAGCTAAGTTAATACAGCAAATATTGCATTGAAAAAAATATAAATCCAAGTCATTGTATGCTGGACACATTTGAAAATACGCACAAGAAGCACTTCAGTCTCCACTGAGCTACCTCCATATTTCAGTCTCTTTGAAATACCCATGACAATGGTGGAGACATTGTCCCAAGTGTGGGCAGCTCCAATTCACACACTGAGGAGAGGTATTTCAATTTTTCATTCTAGTTGGCACAAAGCTGGGTGGCAACCAACAAATGGCTAACTCACCTATCATCAAAACCTTGCACTATTCATACACTTTAACAAACTAACGCATCAGCATTTATTGGTTGCAGGGTACCTAACTGTTATTAATGAGTACTCAAACCCCAGTTTGCCAGCTATATCTCTCACTTCTCATGCTAATTAGTCCTCAAGTGCAGTTCTTTCTTCCATTTGAGTCTGGGATCCTTTTTGAGTAGGCAGTCAATAAGTTGGTGGTTGTAAGCTCACCTTCCAAGCTTACCTTTCCCCCAGCTACTGATCAGTTCTGCTCCACAATGCACCACACACTCCTGGTGGCTCTCATCCAGACAGCCCATTCATCTTGGGATTGTCTTCACTCTTCCTAAAAACAAAGGATTAGCCAAGCACAGTGTTCACAGTGCAACTGCTTTATCATAACTGCTCATCTATAGCTACTGATTAACAACTAAAAAAAACCTGCAAAGTTTGATCCAAATCTTGAGGGGCCCGAATCCTGGGGAGCTCGATATCAGCTATCAATATCTCTTTAGTACTGCTGCTGGGTATCAGTTCTCATACAATTGAAGTCAAAACAATCAGGACTGTTGCTCACCTGAAGATAAACCCCTTGCAAGCAACCATTGCAATGCACATCGAATAAGGCTCTTATAAGGGAAGGCAATAAAATGGCATATATCTCTCTGTTCTCATCTCTATGCTGTGATTCAACTCATCCTACATAAGTATTGAAACCAGATTAATTCTTCCTAAAAGCTTTCAGCTTGAACTTAGACATCCAAAATTAGGAAGTATATATCTCATCCTGTGTGAGTTTGAAACAAGTTCTGTTTAGGCTGTTCCTTTTGCTGAATATCTATCAACGAAGAAGCTTTTCTCAGTAGTGAAATGTTTTGTCCTCGTGGGTAGGATACATCTCACTTAAGCTTAGACAACTACAATTGAAGTAGTTTGCAATGCTTACTTAAGAGTTAATAGAGATAAATAGGCATCTTGAATCAGACTCATTGCCTATGAAGACAGTCTGGACAAATAATCAAATGTAGACATCCTAATTCACTTATTTGGATTTGAAATACATTCCTGATTGCAGATACAATGTTTGCAGTGACAAACAAAGGCACCTTTCCTTTATTTTTCTCTCTCCTCACAAATTCTTATTCCTCACTATATTATGAAGATTCTTTGCAGTCCTATTAAGAGTGATTAAATACTAGTTTAAGTAGATAATCAATGTCTGCTAAGACAGATTACCTTATTAAAAAGAAATTTAATTTTAGCCATCTCCAAAAACTGGGACATAGTATAGAACAAAAACCCAGGGCAGCCATCAAGGTCATGGTCAGAATGAAATGCATCAGTTCAAGCATAAGCAGAAATAACTACACACAAACAGCCCAAGTAAAAGTAAAAAGCACAGACATAGGGGTAATTTATGTCTCAACACAGGCAGAGCAACAGTGTTTTATGAATGTCTTGCTCAGCTTTAAGTGACCTCTTCACTCTACAATTAAATTATCCAGAAAGGAAGAACATTTAATTCATTATAACGGGAATGGTTTTTTTGCTATGCTCATGACAAGACTTGTACTGAGACATAATCAGTTCCTTCAGTTGGCTGCCTAAGTTCCAAGTATTTTTTTTTTCTCTCTGACTAATGGAAACTACATTTTTCCTTTTTTTTTTTTTTTTTTAATGTCTTCAGACTTCATCTGATATGTTTCTTTAATGATTCCAAATTTATATGACATTTTGCTCCCTCTGTCATACAGGTGGGTCCCGAAGAAAACTTTTTAATGAACCCTATTTTGTGCTTAAAAACAAACAAAAAAGCTTAACTCCAAAAAATAACGGGTAAGAATTTGTGTACCATGAAACTGGACAAATCTTGACATTTTCTTTCTTTGCAATCCTGTTGTGCATTAATAATACCTTGATATGGGCTGGCTGTAAGGGCTAAGATGAAAGTCATAGCTGCCCAGACACTATCCTCCTTGATTCTAATGGTCCAAAGGAAAGGATTGGATCACAGAGGATGCACCAGGTATTCAGCTCCTAGCTGAGGTCTTTGCCTCTTAGCCTTTCTGAGCCCCCCTCAAGGGATGAGAACTTCTGCAGAAAGAAGATACAAGATCATGGAATCATAGATTTATACAATCATAGAATCATTTACATTGAAAAAGACCTCCAAGATTGAGTCCAACTGTTAACATAACACTGCCAAGTTTACCCTGAAACCATGTCTCTAACTGCCCATCTCAACATCTTTTAAATTCTTACAGGGATGGTGACTTCCCTGGGCAGCCTGTTCCAATGCTTGACAAACCTTTCAGAGAAGAAGTTTTTCCTAATATATAAATCTCACCTGGTGAAATCTGGGACTGTTTCCTCTCATTCTGTCACTTGAGACTTGGGAGAAGAGACTGACACCTGTATCACTATGACTTCCTTTCAGGCTCTTGTGAAGAGTGATAAGGTCTCCCCTAAGCCTCTTTTTTCCAGGGAATTTTTGGAATTGATCATGACTCTGCATTCAGTACCTCAGAATTTCACTTCCCCAAATTCAGATCTCCTGTATACCTTACAGCCGTGTAACTTCCACGTCTGCAAATGGGTGTGGCAGCAAATGAAGAAACAGAAATCAGGAAAGGCATCTGTGTCATTCCACCCATACACCACCTGAGATTCTCATGTCTTCAAAGCTTTCCATAGAGAGTGTTCAGGGATAGTTGGAGAAGGAAACACATCTCACAGGACAGGATGACATTATCACTATGGTAGCCTATGGCTTCCATGAGCTGCCTGCTAATTGAATCTGCTTAAAATTTAAAAATAAGAAGGTTGGTTTTTTTAAGACAAGGGATGGCATACAGCTTCCCCACACACAGATAGTCCACATCTTCCCCACATATTTTGGCATAGATTGCCACAGCATCGGACACTTTTATATTAACTAAGGCAACATTACAAAAATCCACCTTTTGTCTCAGATCCTTGTATAATCAGTGTCATTCTAGAACATGCATAGAAACTTTTAAAGGTTGACAGAAAGAACAGATACAATTTTTTGTACCTGTCTGCTGCTCCTATTACTTATTTCTATAGGAAGATGTATCCTACTCATGCCTCCATCTGCAGAACTACCACATTTACGCTGATTTCTGTGATAGAGAACTCTGATAAGTGGCAGATCCCTTCAATCACGTGTACAGATGGGACAGAAACTTTTCTCTTGTAGGCTAAATGCTTGGAATAATAATATATTATTTGAATCACACCAGTTTCACAGAATGATATGGCTATATATGCACTATATATGCCCTAGAGTACTGATATCTCCTTCTTCTCCCTCATACCCAGTATCTCCCTCCTTCATTCCCTTTTTTAATATACTTTAGTTATGTTGTTAAGATGCAGACTGTGTCTGCTTTTGTTAGGCAGAGGATGGGAGAGGAGGAAATGACTCTATTTCTACAACAAACACGCACACAGAATGATTTTTCATGAAGTTACCAAAAGGAAATATTTGAACAGATTTTGGTATCATTTATGAGCAAAAGCATGTTGAGCAATAGACAACTGTGGTCTGCTGTCCAACAAGTGAATAAGACAGAGGCAGATGGGAATACATTAACTCTGACGTGTTTGTTCCAAGGCGCCCAGTGCCAGCTGCACTCACCAGAACTTCCCAATATTAACTTCCTTCTCCTTCATTGCCACATGCCACCTAGCGACTTAACACTGAATCTCAGCTTTAAAGGCATTGACACAGAATTACAGCGCGCCATGAGGACACGGGCTTGTTTCTGAATGCTTGAGGATGGCCACGGAAACGGCCACACGCAGAGCATGAAGCACAGGTTTACTCTGAGAGCAATTTCTCTCCCAGACCCCCAAGGACGAAGAAGCAAAACAAAAAACACGGCGCACCTGAATGATGCAAACTTTTGTTTTACAGTACTTGTGCCTGTGGAACACTAAACAGAGATCGGGTCATTCAAACATCAAAATAGCAACAACAGAAGCAGACAGTATGTCTGCTGAAACAACAAGGAATAAATTCAAAGTCTAAAAATAACAAACATTCCCATCTGACTTAGACTTCCTAAACATTTTACTAAACTTTCTTACATATCTCCATATATTTTAAACTTTTAAAAGTCATGGTTTTAGTCATATGAGTTCTGGGGTTTTTTAAAAAATTTTTGCATTCTCAGAGAACACACAAAGTGGTAAAGAGCATCTCTTCCTGACTGCAATGTAAGGCCATGTTACAGATATGTTTTGGTTCTTGAACACATCATGACATTTCTTACAAAGAATAGGGAGAATATGTTTTTTGTTCAATAAAATTAGAAATATTTAAATAATTAACAGTTTTGCCTGTAACATCAACCCTAGAAACTCACGTAATGATTTCCTTGTAATAGCTTTAAAATTAAAGCTCTTATGCTTGAGCAGGTAGTTCCAAGAAGAGATGTGGTGATCTCTGGATTCTTCCTACTTAGAAAACAAAAAACTCCAAACAAAACAACACTATAGGGTACTTGTGATGCTTATCAAAATACTGTGTCTGCTTTCTCTCAAGTGTATTTTGATTGAACACTGTCTGAGAGGTTCTTCATTACATAGGCAGTCCAGACATTAGAGATTCAGCATGAATTTATGTAATGCAGATCAGAAAGCATTTGATGGCAACTAAATATTTGAAATGCAATGAATAATTCACTATGTGGATCCAGAGCACCATTTTCTAACTTGCTACGTTAATAAAATTAAACAGCAAAGAATTATCGTCTCAAGACAAAACAGTATACCAGACCAAATCAAAATGACATTTATCATACACGACTGTTAAAATATCTTGCAAATGAATACTGCAATATATTCTCCTTTGAGGGTGTGCTTCTGTGTGACTGGTAACATAATAATTATGCCATATTTGTGTATAATATTTTTTTTCATCTGACAACTCCTGGCCTGCTACCCTAGAACAAACTTCCCTAATCAACATCAGGGAAGCTGAGGTCGAAAGAAACAAAGAATCTGTTAATTATTTCCCTCTTGCCTCTGATTCACCTGAAACTGCATAATATTCAAACCAGCCTGTATTACAAGATTTAGAAATTCAAATCTGAAATATTTTTTCCCGCTCTGTGGACTTTTTTAAAGATTCATACATATCATGACTCCACAGTTTTAATGATACAAGGTATTTCCTTGCCAAGCAGTTGAATGCTTACAGATGTTCCAGGCAGCACTCCATGAGCAGCAGTATCCATAATCCTACATCCTGTCAAGATCAAGTGTAACTGCATTTTAGAATTTGATCACTAGGTCTTATTTGCACTGGACAGGACTGACAAAAATTCCTTTCATTACAGTATTTAAACTCAAGTCTTGCTCATCTAAGGTTTACAAACGTGCCTAACATGTAATTCTGAGAGTAAATTTAAAAATTCTCAAATATCTAAATAGAAAGCAAGTTTGTAATGCTGAAAACAAACCTGGACTGGTGCTACACAGCCTGGTGCTTTATCAGTACTGAGAAAAGAAAGAGTGGGGAAAAGGCAGTTGTGTGAAGCTTAGGTGCTGATCAAAAACATTCAAAATGCTCATTTAATTCAGAGGCTAAATATTCTCCGACTGTTGGTTCTCCTTCAGCCTGTCATGGGCATCAGTCTTGATAAACGGGAGGATAGGAGTGATTCATCCTTCCTAATGCTGTGCTCTACAGCTGACCTCAGCCTCTCCTGAGAGTTCCCAGAGTCTGCTGAATTTACTGGTATAACCTATAGTTCATAACTAAAATTTTGAAATAATTTTTTTACTGCAACTTAAGTATGTTATATATATGTGTCTAGGTAAAGTGATATCAGAGAGGCTAATGAGGGCAAGAGACATGCATTTTGAAGGGAATCTGCCTTTGAAAGGCTATTTGTTCATTTGGTGTTTAAAAACCATCTGTTTTACAGGAGCAGGCAGCAGCACACAGTGTAATACACCACAGGCTGTCAGTTCTGTGTTCACTAGACAAGGACAATGCCAGTCTAATTTTAATGATAAGCTATTCTGGTTGAGGCTAGGCAGAACAGCTTCCTCCAGCTTCTTCACAGGTGTGGAAGTTTGGAGAAAATCTCCCAGGGTTTGACAAACTAAGAGAGTTGTTAATATCTTCCAGAAACCTCACTGAGAAAAAGAAGGAGAAAGAGGAGAAAGAGGACAAAGAGGAAGGGAGGGGCTTTTTGCGTTCTTTACCAACTCTGGCAGGAGAACAGAATCCTAAGCGCCTTGAAGTCTATTTACCTACACATTGGAGAGTTTTGCTAAATGATAAGCAAACGGTGGCAACTCTTGCCTGAGATCTGTTACTTTTTGGTTCATGGCAGAAGCATTGTGTCTCACTTAGGCCCTGAGTGGGATGAAAGGTAATAATTGCTGTAACAGTTTGAAAGTGCATGTCATACCTACCAGGGAATCACTTTATTTGCCTAAAAGGCAAAGTTCAGACCTTTTTACAAATAGGTAGTAGGTTAATAGCATGATTCAGACCACCTATTTTTTCCTGAATCCTAGGGAAGGACTACATGTTGTCTCCACTGGAAAGCACAAGAGTCTAGGGAGCAAACTCAATCACTCGCTCCTGATTATCACACCACATAATCAAAACACCTCACTAGCTCACCATTCAACTGTACCTGCCAGCTTTTTCCAAGATTAAACCTGAGCAGGAGGAGGGATATAGTCAATTCCCAAACACATAAGGACAAACCTACACTAGGATTGCTTTCCTTCTCTCTTCACATCCTCCAACACAATCCAAGGACACCTTGCAGTCTCAAACACAGCTGAAAGCCCTTATCCCTTCCCCAAGGCATGCAACCAACACCTTTAGTTTCTCTCTGACACCACTCTGGTGAGCTGCATTGCAGCCCTACATTAATTCAGACACTCCTGGTGGGAGCAGAAGGGTGAGCAGTGCAGACTGTAGGTAAATTCTCTGGACCATAACTTACAGGGCAGTCCAGCCTTCCCTTTCATAATACTACACATGTCTAGGACATCTAGAACAAATTAATCATGCCATACCTAAAGAAAATGATCTTGCTTGAGCTACGTTGCAGTTCAGTGATGGAAGTGGAGGAGCCTAAATTGCTTTTCAGTCTCTGGTGCTTAGGGTAAAACTGGAAAGCTCAAAGCAAGTTCACATGAATTCTAACACAGCCAGGGAGCAGAAAATACACAAGTGACACAGAGTAAACAGCATCACAGCAGTATGAAGAAGGCATGTCCTAAGATCTAAACTTTGTTAATGTAACAAGCTTGAAGTTAAAGAATAATGTATTCTATCACAATTGATTAATTACACAAAACTTCTGCATGAAACTTTAGCAGGCTGAGTGCTAAAGAAAGTATGAATTGAAAACATGGGTTGTATACAATGTAAAGAGTATTAAATAAACTGTTTCTAGGTTGACTCATTATTAATACTCAATGTTATATCACTACTGTGTATCTCTGTACATATGCATTAGTAATCTAACACTGAACAAAATAATACAAATCAGTTAAGTACTTTAAATGGGATCAACATAACCATGAATATGAGTGAGGTTTTTTTTTTCAAATGCACTAGTTTAATGTAGTCCAGGCAGAGAAAATTGAACACTAAAACATAGCAGAGAAATAGTGTATTAATTATGCAGTTACAACCTATGATGCTTACTATATCAAAGCAGCAGGTTTCAAAGTGCAGTAAAGGGCTTATATAAATGAACAAGTTGTGGTGCAAGAGTTTCACCCACTTCACCTTATTTGTGGTAGCTGCTTGTATAGAGGCTCTTAGCTTATGCTGCAGTAACTCTAGTCAGCTTAGCCTTGTTTCATTAACTTTGTACACAGTGGGAACTTTTTTTATGTATTTGAACTTTTCCCTGATACTTAACTTTCAGATTAATGCACATCACTGAAACATCAGAGCCAGAGTTTCAGAAGACTACCCAGATTTGAAAACATGAACATTATTTTAACCTGTACTGATTGAAAGAAGAAGTCATGGGGTCATACCATCTTCTGTTTATCTAGGTAAAATAATTAAATCGTATGACAAAGAAAGTGAAAAAAAAATCCAAAAGAAAGCCAAAATATGCTACACATATTCTACTAAACCAAGGGATATCTTGCTAAGAGCAATGCTTTCTAACACTGTTAAAACTCCTTCACTTTATGAAGCTGTCTTCAAGGACACAACAGTAGGACAGGATGCTGTCTAGAGGTACAAACTTGAGAGGTGAGCCCACAAGAATCTTATGAAGTTCAATGTGTCTAAATACAAGATGCTGCACCTTGATTGGTACAGTTCTGCATATGAGTACAGATTGGGAGAGTAAGTGATTGAGAGCAGCCCTATGGAGAAGGTTTGGGGGGTTGTCATGGATGAAAAGCTGAACATGAGCCAACAATGTTTGCCCAGAAGGCAAATCACAACCTGGGCTGCATCAAAAGAAGGGTGGGTATCAGGTTGAGCAAGGGGATTTTATCCCTAATTTGCTCTTGTGGCACCATACTGGGTACAGTTTGGGGGTCATCAGCAAAAGAAAAATGCGGACCCATTATTTCTGGTCCAGAGAAGGGCCATGAAGAAGATCAGAGGGATGAAGCACCTCTCATATGAAAGCAGATTGAGAGAGTTATGGTTGTTTAGCCTGAAGAAAAGGAGGGAGAGACCTCATTGCTGCCTCCCAGTACCTTAAGTGGTCTTCAGGGTAAGCATTCTATAATTTATATAGTCTCAGTATTTTAAATAGCTCATTGTTTTTATAATTTTTAATAATTTATTTAGAAAAGCCAGCTGGTTACCTTTTATATTGATCTCTATAGCTTTGCTTTCTTCTCCCATAAATGAAGTCTTTTTTTTTTTCTTTTTTCTGCCAAACTACTGCATGTGAAAATTCCCAATATATGGCACATTCCTCTTAGTACCCCTCAATCAAGATGACGATCTTCAGATCATATTTTGAAAGGGCATTCTCTCTGCAATAATCCTTAACTAGCATCTATTAACTACCCAGAGAAGTCTTGAATTTTCCCAACAGAGCTAAACTATTAAAATATGTGATTTAGAACTAAATTAACTGTATTTAAAATATGCATTATTTAAACTACTTCCTGTTATGATACAAAAAATATTTTTAGAAGACAACAGCACTTCAGTGTTACCTCTGTAGAACATTTCTGTAGCTGTTCCTTTAAGTAAAATGGACATGGACCAAATGAAAATATTTATGTCTGAGCAGAACCTCGCAAAAATATGTTGTATATGACTAGGAAAGGAAAAATGAGCAGGGCTTGGAAGAATAACAGCAACAAGAGATATCACTATCAGAAATAAAATTAAATGTAGACAGGAACATCAAACAAGAATGTTGTATTATAAATAACCATGTTCCTAACTGAATTCATAAATCAGACTTTACTTATCTTTAATCTCTCTCTTGAGCATTGTAGATGTAGCTTCAGCTGCCTAACTACAGCCCTGACTGGCATTTGATCCCTGGGACAGTCTGGTCAGCCTTGAAGCAATGCATTCTTCCTCACATTAATCCACGCCCTGGACCAGATTTAGGCTTCATTTCTACTCTAAGCCATATCTCTTTCCAGGCTGCTATCAAATGACTTTCCTGGTTCACCTAGAGGAAAACGTTGAGTCTGTGCATTCTGCACGGTTCCTCGGCAATTGTCATGCAGCCGGCGCAGCCCGCCCTGGCACCGGCCCATTAAGGCTCCAGTCGTGCTCCAAGGTCTGCCCCTGTCGGCATTTCATCTTCAGCTCCCACTTCAGCCCAACTGCCTCTGCCAGTTCCATGAGCCTTGAAGGTCACTTGGTCAATAAAAAGATCAAAAGTGAATAATGAAGCCTAAATGTACAAAAAGGCAGCGGAAAGAAAGCAATACAATTGCATGACAGGAAATAACTGACACAACTTTTGCCAGAGAAGTGGATATAATGTCAGCTATAGCTAATAAATGGACGGCTGCCTTTATTACTTACAGATTTCTTATGCATAATGTTTCTTAGCTGATGCCTTTCTTACCCATCTGCAAAAGAAAACAAGTAAACAACTTGGTACCATTTTTTCATCTCTCACTTTCCTTAATGATCTTTTTTTGCCTTGAAAATAGCAGTATGGGCCAAAAATATTCATTCTAAGTGCTCTGAGTTCCTTATCTGACTGCCCATTCTTAGCTTAAATATAAGCTATTTGTCTTTCAGAGGAGCTATATATGTACATTGAACTGCATTTTGCTCTTTCTTGAATATCTAGCCATCAATACATTCAGACCACACCCACTAAACTGTTCAAAACGTCTCTGTTTCTTAGCATTGTTAGAAAGTTTGTTTCAAATTTCCTATAACTGTTAATTATTGTTGAAATACAACCAATTCAAAAATGAATGATAGAAATAAAGGAAAGCTGGGGCACAACAGAGCTGAAGAAAAATCAAACCCAAAGGTTTATCTCCAGTAGTGCATTACCTATTTTAAAAACAAATAATGCTGACATGCTTCCTTTATATGAAAAGAAGCCTTTAGTATAAAATTATCTGAACTAATTGCACCACTATTTTAATAATACTACACCTATAAATAACCACATTAAAATTGCACCAAATTAAATTAAATATGAAAAAAATCTGATTTATGAAGTCTCTAAGTAGTGAATTGCTATGAAGTCATAGAATAGAAACAGTGATCAAGCTAATAAGTAAGAATGAAGTATGGAAAAGGTATAAATATAAGATAAAAAAGGATTAAATATATACGGCACCTGGGTTCATTAGTTTTTAATTTAAATTGATAAATGCAATATGAGCAGATATAAAACAATAATTGCCCCCAGTATAACAAAAAATCAGGGTCCAAAAGCTAAGCAACTCTATCCTTTTTTAAAGACTCCTCTCTACAGTCCTGCCTAATCTGCCAATTTATTGGCATGAAAGCTCAAAAAATACAGGGAACTCCTGGAGCAGGAAGCCACAAAGATGCTGAGAGGTCTGGAGCATCTCTCTTATGTGGAGACACTGCTGAATCTGGCCTGTTTAGTCTAGAGAAGAGAAGACTGAGAGGGGATCTCATCAATGCACATAAATATCTCAAAGGTGTGTGCCAAATGGACGGTGCCAGACTCTTTTCAGTGGTGCCTAGTGACAGGATGAGGAGCAATGGCCTTAAACAAAAACACAGGAAGTTTCACCTCAAATGAAGAAGAGCTTCTTTACACTGAGGGTGGCAGAGCACTGGAACAGGCTGCCAAGGGAGGAAAGGGTCACAGAAACCCTGTCTGAACATAGTCAAAACTCACCTGGACACATTGCTGTGTAACCTGCTCTAGGTGACCCTGTCTTGGCAGGGGGATTGGTCTTGATGATCTTCAGAGGTCCTTTTCAACCCTAAAAATTCTGTGCTTTTGTGATTCTGTGAATGAGGCAACAGAAGATAATAAATATTAAATCAAGGTATTAGGTTTTGAGGACTGTTTTCAGCAGAAGTCATATGAAGAGCGTGATATGTCAATGGAAGAATTTCAGAAACAAATGTAAAGAAGAGTGACAGTTCTCTTCAAAAATCTTCCAATCTTACAGTGTTGTGGATTGAAGAAAAAAGGATATACAACAATTAAAATTTCTTAGTTTTATCAAACCAAGTGCAAATGAGAAAAAGACAAACCATAATAGATGCATACGCCAGCTACATGGATCAAGAAATAAATCCAGTATCAGGATTCCCCTGTAGGTCAGCACATGTTACACCTTTGGGGATTCCATTTAATTTTATTCCAAACTTAACTTAGCCATTTGCTTTCCCAAATGAAGCTGTACCTGTGTTTCGTGTATCTTCCACATAAAAGAAGACAAAAATGCACTTTCCCGGTGTGCTTCATTATTATTATTAGCAAACATTTATTCAGTGATCAGTTTTCTGCGTTTTTTCCTAAAGCAATGTAGTGAGAAAGGCTGCCAGCATTTAAAGTAGTTCATCATTAATAGCTGGTTTTAAATAAATGAGCAGAGGAATAAGCTTTTGATGCAACTAAATACTTAGGGCTGGACACAATCTCAAAGTGAAATGGAAGAATTACTTCAGGAAGCTAAGTGTCCATTAAGGACAAATTGACAGCAAGAATGTGGATATTTGCTAAATAGGTAAAATGAATCTTCACTTGTCACATATTCTATGCAAGAGATGACTGTTCTGAAAGACCGAGTATTGTGTCAGTGGAAATAAAACAGACTGGGGATCTGCAACTATATTCCTATCCTTTGCAAAATATTTTTCTGCCTAAACACAAGTGGAAAAATATTTTTTTTTCTAAATTTTGCTTTATTAGAGGAAAATCTTGAATTGTTATTTGAGACAACAAACATCAAGAATATTAGAGCCAAACAAATTGCCATATCAGAGAATGGCAAGTGAAATGAAAAATTGTATATAGGATTAAAGCAAGATTTCAGACGGTTATTTGACAAGTGAACAAGAGTCAAGTCCTGATCTTGGAACTCGAGTATGGTATTTTCTGTCTGGGCCTTAACATCCATGACTGCTGACTGCTCATTCAGTTCATTTCAGAAAATTCATGACAAAAGACTAATTCTGTTCTCTCACAGTCACTTTTGATAGATGAATAGGTTTTATTCTGACACAGCCATTGAAATCAACTTGGAAAATTGAAAAAAAAGAGTGCTTTTGACTGTCATATAGACAGTTGCTCTCTGATAGCTCCAATTCCAATTTGCAAACATCTTTATTGCAGACCTTCAGTTTCCTTGCCATTTTATTTTGAAAATTAATTAACAAACACACATAATAAATGCATAATTTTAAAATGCATTTGCTTTTATATTGCTGTAGATATGAAAGTTGAGGAGAAAACCATAAGCTTATTGTAAATGTTATGGAACAAAAGGATAAGCACATACTTAAATGTCAAAAATTATTCTCAGTGTGTCTCAAGGCAGTTTTAAACGCCTGGTTTTGTTAATGTGATTAATGTGCTACCTTTGAAAAGATATTCACAGACAAAAAGTGTGGCAATAAATTTGGTTACAAATATCTAGAAATGTTCCTGATTTTGTTCCTGATTTCTGTTAACTCTGCCTATAATCCCTGACCAATATTTGTCCTTTAAAAGTTCCAGAATGCAGATCCTGTAGTTTCCTCAGAGTTTAAATTGGGCCATTTTCATATTCTAAAGTAAATCTCTTAAATTAAAACGAAACCCCACACAGTCTGTGTGTTAAACAGATGGAAAATGTTTTTCTTCACATCTAGCTCTCACAATTGTACCTTGGCATGCTTGCACTGCATTACGGGAGCATTTCACGGAAGGATCATTACGACTGCAGCCTTCTGGACTCTCTTTACCTGGTGTGTATCTACTCTACTGCGTAGGTGAAAGCATTTATGCCATGACCACACAGAAAGGAGGTCTACCAAAAAAAGCAAAAAAGGAGTACATCCTGTGCCATTGGGACAGTTTTCCTATTTATATTCCTGATAATAATGATAATTACATTTTTCGCAATTGCATTATGTTAGTCACTGTTGTTCAGTTTCGATCCTAATACATTTTTGCATAATGCTACCAAGGCTATCATTCTTATTTTGATGAAGTAATGCAGAATTTGGAGAACTGTGCCCTGTTTGAATTCAGGATCAGTTTCCAGATTATTTATGCAGTTTATCAAGAAAATTATGGGTTTAAATCTTATCCAACAGTGTGCTTTGAGAAACTCCTAGGTGATAAAGATATATTCTCTTCTATCATGAAGTGTTTCAAGACATTCAAATTTAAACACTTAGCAGTGAGAATTCATTTTTCCAAAATGAAATATTCAGACAAGATTCTAAATAAGGGAGATAGAAAATAATTTTTCTGAAATAGCAAATTAATATGTTGATAAATGATCAATGTCAGTGCTCAATACTTAATTCAACAAGAAGTTACACTTTGGAGTAGTCAAAATAATTTGCTAATTTAGAATAATTTGAATAAAAATATTAAAAGATATAGTCTCCAAATGAGTTGTTCTATTTCAAACCAATATACGTAATATTTTAAATTAGGAATTTTAACAGATTGTTTCTTTTCAATATTTATCACCATTAAAACAAGAAACAGATCAATAACTTGAAAATGAAACTAATATTTTCATATGACAAAAAGAAAGTCTAGATTAGTCAGATTAGCATAGCTACTAGCCAGATTAGCATAGTTATCATGTTTCAAAAAGAAAAGACAGTGCAAAAGGAATAAAGTAGATATTTATTAAAAGGCCTTCAAAGGATACACCTTGGGCAGTACAAAAGTCCAGCTGTGGCCACATCCAAGATGGACCCCAGGTCATGAGTTCTCATACTTTTATAAGTTTTGGTCCATTTACACACCAGGGTTAATTTTCCAATTACAGCTTCAGGTTATGAAGTCACATCTTCCCAGATTTCTCTCCTCAATTTGCTGTTATTTATACTTTTGGAGCCTGAAGCTACAAGGGTGTCCTTGGTTCTCAGGCTGGAAAAGGATTGCTTTGTCTAACTACCCTGTGAAGAGAGCTTGCCAACACTTTATATGAAGTGCAGAATCACATACCAATGAAGTTCAGAATCTGAAAAATATGAAAGCTAAAACTTACAGCACCAGTATAACAATTATCTACAACTGAAATATTTGCCACAATTAGTTGTGTGGTAAGAGCAGATATTTATCAATATTTGAAAACAAGTCCTAACATAAAAATAATCGAGTATAAGTCTTCATCAAAACAACAAAGGCTTAGCCATGACCTGGGACTGTACATTAACTGTAGAATAGACAGTTAATATGTGGTTATCCTGAGAGGAGCAATCTGGGACCTTAGAAACACACTGTACCTCTGTGTGGGAATTAATTCAGCCAGAGTCTTGGTCAATTGATGTGCTGTTCTTTCTTGAGTACTGCTGATACTGACCACTTTGAGCTGTTCTAAGGAAAGACAAAGGCCGATTTATAGTAAACCACCTATGGAAATGAACACTGTGAAATCATGAAATTAATTGCTGAATTCCTACATTTCACTTCTTAGATTTCAATAGTACTTTCTCTTGAAGGTACCATGAGCTACGTAAGAATTTGTAGCTCTCATCAACAGATCTTATTCCCATATAAAAGCAGAGCTATTTCCCATTATGATTTCCTCCTGGAAATACTCCCTGCAGGAGGATAAACATATGGTAAATGTGAAAAAGTTAATTGCCTATATATTGGCTGTAAAAGTTAATTAGCTGCATACTCTTCCATACATTGGTATTTTAACAATTTACCTTCAGATGTCAAAACTGATGCTTTCATTTTCCTAGGTCTGTTACCTCAAAATTAGCTTTCAAGAAAGTTCGATGCAATAAACAGATCTTTCTGTCCAGAGACTGCATGCACCTTACAGAGCAGTTATACTCTTTTGTCAGATGGATTCTTGTCATCTGTTTGTGAATGGTCAGTCAAAATCTAACCTGGAAAAATTACTTTTTAAGCCAAGTCACTTGCCTGGGCATACAACCATAAGAGCTCAAGAAAAAAAAAAAATAAAGGAGGAAAATTGTGTCAGACATGATTTGTGTGGACCTAATCTGCCAAGAAGCCACAGCTTAGTTCTCATATTATGTTGTTATGACCACTTGCACTCAAGTTTAAATTAGTCTTGTATCCAGGCTTTGGGCAAGTGCCAAAACATGGAGTGTATGGGAGAGAGGAGAGTTTCAGCTCCAAAGACCCCTTAGGACAATGCATCAAAGACCAAATTGAGATATGCAGACACCTGATAAGGGCCACAGCCACACTCATTTTCTCCAATTCTCATGCTGTCTGCATGAGAATATCTAATATCATTATCATGGCTAATATCAGACAGAAAATTATCACTCTTCTTCATTAGAGGCCCAGTAGGACAAACCAGACTTTTTAAATTCTAGACAACTGAACAGAAACTTTCTGTAGCCCCATGCTCTGTGAGAGTGTTTTAGTTATGCTTCTGAGAAGGATTGCTTATGCAGGAGGATGTGGATCCCACTGAATATGCCTGGTACTTGAAAATGAGGTGCTAAATCATCTAACCCTGTACCTTCTATTTGGTTTAGGTCCTACCACTGTTCAGAGTCTAAATTTTGATACAAAGTTGATGCTTTTAAGTTTGGCACCATTCTGAATGTCAAGCTGGTCAAAATTCTGGGCAATGCCAACAAACACTGTCAGGACAGAACTTATAACTTAACCCTTGATCATCTGTAGCACTCGTGTTTTAAACCAGTCCTTCATGTCTTTTATGGACTGCTCCAGCTACTGCTTCCAAGACAAAATTGCTGTAGAGAGAGATAGAATCAGGAAGTCTGGACGCAAGACAGTCTACATCAGTTGGCTCTGAAGCTCTTTTTAAATATTATTATAACTTATTACAACAGTATAATAATCAATTGTTTCTCTTTTACTTACTAGAGTCTCTGGACCTGTCAGTGAGACCCCTGAGATCTTTAATGAGCAAGAAATGGACAGCCTAGAGGAAGCCTGGTAAAACTTGGTCTATGGGAAGGTCCTTTACTCCTGTCTCTTTTGGGAAAAGGAAAGGTAAAAAAGGGGATTGCAGTGATTAAAAAAAAAAAAGAAAAAGAAAAAGAAATTATTTTTGCATTTGCATTACTTTTTAATGTGAGAACCTTTTAGTAGTTATGAATTTGAAGTATGCATTCAACTCACATGTGGAAGTTCACATTTCCTTTGTGGCTGAGGGCTTAGAAGACATGTTGTCAATGGCAGAACATGTACTAGATCGCCACACACTCTCCCAGATGCCTATTAACTAATTAATCCAAATGGAAAAAATAAAAACTGGAAGGTACAAATTCATAATATGGACTTGATCTCAACTTTCATCAAAGATGGAACTTCATTTGTAATAAAACTTGTAAGTAACTAGGAATTCCCCTCCTGATTTCTTCAACTTCCCGTGTGTGATTTTTTATACTATTAATAAATGCTTCTGGAGTTAGTTTTCAAATGAAAACTTCTTCCCATTTGAAAACTCAAAGACTGAGCATCTTTTCAATTCCATGTAATGCCTTAGTTATCATGAACCTGGGAAAAATAAATGACTATCAGTAAATTATATCACAGACTACCTATCTCTTAACACCACTGCCTCTAGTCTGACTTAACTGGCTAGCAAATGCATCATGAGCGCTTTCAGCAGATTTTAATTCCTTCTTTCTATGCAGATTATTCCCAAAGAAACAGTAAAATTTTCTAAAGCACGTTAAGTCTGTTTATTTCTGCATATTTGAAACAATTCTCACTGGATCTTATACGCAATTCCAGTAAGCTTTTAAGGAATTTACATAGCTGAGAAAATCTTCCTTTTTTACTGCTCCATTGGCAAATCTGAAGTAGTGCAAAATGATCTTGTGATAGTCAAACAAAGCACTGACCTATTAGTTCCATATGTGTTTGTCTATGACAAAGATGTGCAGGACTAGAAACACTTGAGTAAGAAGACAAATCTGGACCAGCCTCAAGAAAGGCTTTTTCTTCTTAAATCAGTATAAGGCAAATTTAAATGTCCAGGTGCAAATTAAGAGTTGGCCACCTCTACAAGCACTTACAGCTAGGCATTACTTTGTCTACACCTGATGGTTTTACCATCAAATTAGCTCTGAAGCAGCAGCAGCAATTTAGATCTCTGTGAGCCCAATAAAGTTGTGCTTTAAACACATCTTGTATACAGATCTTACAGAATGCAAATTATTTTCTTTTAAAAATTCTAAGGATGAATACATCCACTAGCTTACCCAACAGATGTAGGTGATCTAGTTTCCTCTCCCTCCTTCAAACTAAGAAGCAATAAATCTACATCTTAAAGCTATGATTTAATTATCAAGACAGACACTAGTTTCCATTCTATGCAATGAAGCTGTGGCAGTATAGAATATAAAGTTGAAGAAGCCATGGCAGTTGAAGAATATAAAGTTCCAGGGGCCAGAAAACAAGTTAATCAATGTATTCACTGTGAGATGATGCTCTGATTTAATTTTATCTGAACAGGGAATAGAATCCGGGCTTTTTATTTTGTGGTTGAATGGTTTAATTGTTTTGTGAATAAAAGTCCTGAAAAGTGGAAAGTGTGTCAATGCCATGTTCTCCTGATCCTTCATCAGCTGACTGGAGTCCTTCAGTCTGCCAACAAGAAATCTAGTTATACCTTTTACAAAAAAAACTGATTAAAAAACCAAACCAAAACAAAATATCCAACCAACAACCAAAAAATGCAAATCCCTATACCCTGAGATGCTGTATGTAAACACAAAGCCTCTAACTTTCAGTAAAAGCTACCTGTCCTACAGGTGGGCTGAGAGAACCTGTATATCATGCTCTTATGAATTGCTCCTCACAAATGCACTCGGAGGACCCTCCAAAAGTCTAAAAAGCCACAATTTGTAGATTATCTTGTATTTGTATGTGTCAATGCTTTTTTAAGAAACAGGGGCTGGCTCTATCTTTCCCATGCGTGATGTAAAAGATCTTGTGGGTTTGCCAAGTTAATCTGGCCATCTCCAAGGAAAGCTCTCCTTCTGCTGCCTGGATGACGTCCTCTGGTACTATCAGCAGTAAAGATTTGTGACCAATGTCAGTGTCTCAAGAGAAGCTTTTTAGCACCTCGCAGGAGACGATCAATTTTATTAATCTCTCCTCAACTGGTACACATTTACAGAGGGCTACTGAGCCTTATTACCAAATCAGGCAGGCAGACAGGGCAAAAGCATCAAGAATATCTAAAAGCCCACTATCAAAATCATAGAGGATACTAGACTGGGAAGAATGGGAGAGAGATGCAGATCAGAAATGTTGCCTGAAGAAACCAGCAGAAACTATGTCATAAGGGAGTTATTAGTAAGCATTTATACATTTTTGTTTGTTTGTTTTCCTGGAATATAACTGAAGTAAGTAACATTAGATACAGCTGGTCTAGTGCTTGGACACTTTGACACTGTGAACTTCAGAAAGCAGCCATTGGACTCTGGGTCTGGTATTTATTTCCATGCCTCTAGGTCTGAGTATAATGGAGATATTGATTCTTGATGATTTTACATCCTATGGATAAACATGATGTTATTATAAACTGCAATTTATTTAGTTTAGCTGTCTTTCCAGTGTGGAGGCTGATCTTTGCTTTTGGTATGCTTTCCCTGTTTATTCTTCTACCTGCTATGGGAGTTAGTATGACTGTAGAGTACTTGAGTTACTGAAAGTCAGACAATTTGATTTGGGGCAGGTAGTCTGGGACTGTTTTGCAGTTTAAGATGAAAAAAAGATAATATCTGAAATAGTGACATGTAATGGATTTCTAAATAAAACACTCTTGTTCTAAAAATAGAATGTGCATATGCAAACTGCACAAAAGATAAAGAAAAACATGGTTTCAATTCTTGTTAGGCTGACAAACTAAAAATAAGTCTCAAGCTAAAATTGTTTAAGTATTACTTAGGGATAAAATCAGTGCTGGACTGTGAGTATCAAAACTCCAGGAACTCTGAAATAATTTGTTTTCCAGAGTTGAGGAAAATGCAAAACTGAAATATAGCTTATCATGGGAACAAATTTGTTTTAAATGGTTTTTTTATTATTTTCCTTTTACTGAGATGCACAATTTTTCCACTCTATCTTAAACCTTCTAACTTTAGAAACTTGCAGAATTATTACAGCAGACTACATTTTTTTTTATTAGTACTCTTTGAAGTAACTTTTTGTACAAGAAAGTGGTATCCCCTGATACCATTAGGGCTCTATTTGGATATATATGAAATGAATATTATGAAAACTGTCAGATATAGAAATGAACAACTTTCTTGTTGGTGTACTAGTTTATCATTCCTTTTTATATCTTTGTGAAAAACTCATTCTGTTTGCTCATAGAAAAATGAAAATAAAATTCCTAGGTTCCATCTATGAGATTACACATTTGACATGAAGGGGATCAAGCTGTGCTTTGCACTTTTCTTGTTGAAGAGTTTTGGCAGTTCTCACAGTTAGGATCAACAATTTTTCCAAAATCAGCTACTGGCGCTCAGACTGAATTTGGCAATACATTGTGGCACACAGCTGATTCAAGTTTGTGTGGATCATTGATTGTTCCCTGTGTTAAACATACTTGGTCATGTTGCTTTTTTTCCCAACTCCTTCAAATCATGATGTGATGTATTTACTCTAGTATAGTTCATCTTTTCATTTTATGAATTATGATGAATAGGGAATTTATAAAACTAAAATAACAGGCTTAGGAAAGTAAGTTTCAATAATGTGTCTTGAGGTTTTGATTCAAATCTTGAAAGGAATGAAGATTTTGTACTGGTTTTGTAATTTCTGAAGGGGAATCAGTTTATAAGATGTTCAAGATTCTGCAGTCAAGACCATTACTCTTTACACAATTTAACACATATGCACAAAAATTCATAGTTGAGTAAAATGTTATCTCCCAGTTTTTCTGCACTTCTACCTACAGGCAATGAATGAGTAAATAAGCTGAAAAACTTCTGTGAATATTTCCTGATGATTTTATTCTGTTAAACCATAGAATTATTACAACATAGATATTTTCTCATGTTTTTCTTCAGAAAGGAGGATAGTACTACATACTGAAGTCAGAAGTCAGATGACTTCTAGCTGCTGTAAAGATTTGGTGTATTTTATTAAGAGAGTAAACTGTGTTTGTCCTTTGGAGCATGGGTTTTGTCAAAGAATTTCCAATTATTCAAAATCAATTCCAAATGCTAGAAAAAAAAAAAAAGATTAAAAATTATG
>JANRGV010000051.1:71565066-71583181 GCA_024734035.1 Alethe castanea
ATCCAAACAGTATGAACCCTAATAGTATAAACACTCCCTTTAGATCAGTCTGTCACGGGTACCACAGTGGGGTCTCCAGACCCCCTCAGGAGAGGGGAAGGGGCAGATTTGGTGGCATGGGATGGAGAGCAGAGAAGGGAAGGGATGTCCCCAGCCCCGTGGCGGCTGTGTGGCCACCTCTGGAAGCACCTCTGTGGCTGTGAAGGGCACAGAGAGGAGAGTGCCTGGCAGGAGCACTCATGCCATGAAACTGCAGCGTGCCACGCCAGGGAGAGCGGGGCTGAGCCAGGAGCACTGCGAGGGGCTGGCAGAGACACAAAGCACTGGAATCGCTGCACGTGGAGGCAGCTCACTGCAGCCCAGGCTATATTTAAACACTGAATTTGGTGTTTATTCAGTAATTAAATACCTAACCAATTTGTCCAAAGGCAGAGGAGGATGAGCACTTGGGGAAGACACAGCAGCACTGACCCTTGAGTCACCGAGCACAGGTGACACAGGGGGACACGTCCATCCTGCAGCACCAGTGCTGGGAGCAGGTCCTGGCTCCTCTGGGGATGGAGCACCAGCAGGGCATCACCAGCACACAGCTGAGCTTGGTCAGGGGAAAATCACACACTGCTTCAGGAACTTCACAGGAAAGGCAACAAAAACCAACCCCAAAACCCAGTTATGCCTTCAGCCCATGATATCTGAATCTAGTGAGTAGATTTGCCTCTACCTTCTTGTCTTGCAGCCTTGGAAACTCCAAGTACTCCTTCCCAACCTGCTCACTTGTCACTTTGTGCTCCAGAGGGAACTCATGCAGGGCCAAGCCACAAGCCATGTCTCACAGAGTGGCCATGGTGCTTGGAAAGCTGTGAGGAGATTGAGCACAGAAGAGGCTCCATCACACACAACGAACTCCAGCAGCTTGACTGCCGTGTGCCTGGGTCCAGGATTAGGCAACAATGAAAGGCATTTTCATGGATGAAAATTTCCTTTTCTGACTGAATTCTCATACAGTTCAGCTCTCTGCACGAGCAGGGTACCAGGAGGGAGAGGGACAGAGGGGTCACCTGTGGTCTGGCCGGGGACAGCGATGGATGGAGCAGCCTGAACAAGCACGAGCAGAGCTCACACTCTGGGTTTGTCCATGCACCCCTCCCAAAGGTAAATCTGCACTGCTGAAGCCTCCCAAGGGTGCCACCTGTGCCACCAGTCACAAACCCTGTGCTGCTGGTGCCCCGCAGCTGGTGCTGCCTATTGCTGTGTCCCCACAGCAGATTGATCTCTGCGCCCTTTATTCCCACTCGGTCTTATCAGGACACACGCTGGAAAGAAAAGACACCGCTGTAACACAATTCAGACATTTTAAACTTTTCTCTCAACTGTTCCTGAAACATATCAGTTCCATTCAGGCTTAGAAAAGGAGCTTCAGTATGGGGTGAGGCGTGTCTTTTGTCAGCACCCCGTCTGCTCCCTGTGGCCTCGTAAACAAGCTGCTTTCTTTAGAAATACAGCAGACCTCCAATTTAAATTTATGGAAAGGCTGAACCAGAGGAGCCCACACTCAAATAATTTTAATAACCTATTAAGTTGCGACTTCAGATTCATTTTATAACTGTGTTCCTCAGGGAACTGCACTATCAGGATAAAGATAGAGTTTTTTTTCTTTTAAAGATAAATAGCATCATTAATCTGCAACATTTCTTTTCTATTATCTTTCAAAATGAGGAGTTATTTTGTTCTGATCTTGAGGTAATTAGCCTTCATTCACTAGCCAGAAAATGTCTGTGTTCTGAAAATTAAAAATGTGTCATTAAGTGGAATTTACCATAATGTCATTTATCTTTATATAGTTCATCAGTGACAGCAATGGGCCTGGGAATCCATCAGCTTTTACCGAGGAAGCATTAAAACAAATTGAAAAACAGAATAATCCCAGGCACTCTTTAACACAGTCAAAGCCATTTGGGTAATTAAATAGTGGTATTTAAAGTTTTAATTTAGATTTTCCCCTCTGTTCATCAGCAGTCAAATGAGATGTTCATATTCATAACTGTTTGTAATAAAGGGTTTCATAAAGCAAACAGAATATCAATGCTGTTAAAATTAAAGAGAACACAGAGAAACCTTTCAAGTACAAACAGGGAAGTTCATTCCTGCTGTTCCTCATTTTCTGTGGTTACATTGTGAATAAACCCTGGCTGTACCTGGCTCACTCCTCTCACTAACAATGCCCAAATTCTGCGATGCCTGTGCTCCTGGAAGGGGTCACAGACACCTTCTTTCACACTCTTTGTCCTCGGGTGTTTTGTTACTCAGGAAAGCCAACTTCCACAGTTTGCCTCCCATTTCCATTGTTTTCCAAATGTTTGCATATTAATCTCAAACATCTTTTATCTTGTATATTCAGCTCTGGAGAGTGGATTGTTCTGTTGTGCTCCTAGAGTTACTGCAACGAGACGACGTGTGCCTGGGAAACCCGTATGCAGTATAAATAATGCTAAAAATAATTATTTAGGAACACACACTGAATGTATAAAAGCTTTCTAGCACCGCTTTTGCTAGGAAATATTAGGTCCTCCAACAGCTTTTGCCAAAATTAAACTAGAAAGAAAAAATTAAGTAGTTCTTTATGAAACAGTTTCAACTGAAAGAAGTCTGAATAATGACACCTTCAGCACATGCACATCCTCACCAAAAATCTATTGGCTGGGATGCAGTTATTTAAAATATGAAAAATATTCACCTGTGCTCTCTTCTGAGTACAGCTGGACCTACATCAGACTAAAACTGTCGATAATTTACTGTGTGACTTTTGTCCTCTTGTTTCATGTGGTAAAAACCACCACAGGACTTTAGTGTGCTCTCAAATGAAAGGTCTAATAATTTTTGTTTGCTTTCTTCTAAGTAAAGCATAAACCCCCAAATTATGACTCCAGTTGCAAGGTTACCAATGTATTTTATGTTGTCTTATGCTACCAATGTGTTTTTACACTATGTACTGCCCAGTGAGTTGTTTTCTGTTATCTTCTTATTACTGATTAAAACATAGCAAGTGTTGAGCTAAATTTTTATCATGTCAGACTGCGTAAGTGAATAAATAGTCTCTTTGTTGGTTGTGTTGTACTTACCACGTATTTGAACCGTGTATTGTAAGAATAGAATAAAGAAATCCCAGCCTCAAAAAATATTGAATATTGTCTGCAAAAAGTGTTGTCTCAAAAATCAGAGAATCTGAAGCTAACCAGATAGTTCAAGTGTGTCTCTTCACAGCAGACAAAAGCGAAGTGTTTCTATTTATGATAATAAGCAGTAGGTGTGGAAAGATGTATAACAAGTTATCTGATTTGGGATTGCTGATCTCTCTAAAAAATCTTACCTGTACATTTTTAATGCACTCATTATCACATTTATCTTCAGCTACTGGACTGCTTTGTAAAACCATAATTCAGAAACTGATTAATCTGATAAAATCTGTTTTGTAAAGCATAAGTACTGTAACTTTTAACCTCTTTGTTTTAACTATTGCCTTTAACTCTGGAAAGATTAGTACATTAATATGTGACACATTAATACAACCTGGTACTGGAAACTGCAGCCACTGAGGTTGAAGCAGGAACAGATATTGCCTTGTGGGGAAAAGGCTAGGGAGCGAGTGTATCTGTGTTAAGAGGATGCTCCCTTTGCCAGACCACCCAGGGCAGGAGAAGAAAACGTGATACAGACCTGGGTGGGAAAAGAAATTGTTCCCATTATAATGGCTACTGGATATCATGTTTTGCTACTGCTTGGCATTTGTTGACAAAAGAGGAGCTCAGACTTTCTGGCTATGTGTGGAAATCCAGCTTACTTTAATTAGGATGTATTCCCTTCAGTGGAGCATATGCATGAGTCTGCATTTTCATTCATGTTTTCCTGGGTAGAAAAACAGGGTGCAGGCCCACCACCTGCTATCTTAGTTTGTAGCCTTTTTCCTTGTTTTTGCATTGTTGGGTTTCCATTACTTCTTTTTTCCAAAGCATGATCAAAGTTTGTTTTGTGACATTATGGAACTGCAGAAGGACATCAGTTGGGAGAGCAACCTATGCTGGCGATCCATGGAGTGGAAATAGCACGAAAGTAAATGGAGCGGAAGTAATGAAAAAACCTCTGATTAATCTTCACCTTCGGTGAGATATATGATTACATCCTCAGGATGGATGAAAAAGAGACATTTGAGAAAGATTTAAATATCTAAAAAGCCATACCAAGCAGAATTTATCCAAATTCTCTAAAGTGTACACAGTATGAAGAAAATAAAAACCACCTCGTCTAAAAGACATTAAAAAGTGGGACATCTTCCAGAACAAACCAAACTATGTCTGCCAGGCAAAAGTATGAGAAGGGACATTGAACTCTTTTTTTTTGCATGACAATCACTTTGTATCATGCTGGATTGAACAGGTACAAAAAACAATGCCAAGAGTATTTTGCTGCTAGGGTAATGTTTTCAGTCACTGACGTTCTCACCTGCTTGCTGTGAGCATGTCAGACTTCACTGCATCAGGGAGAGAAAAGGGGCTTACATCCACCCTGATAAATCACATGCATATGAGAAAATCTGTTTTCTGTCTGTAAAGAGCACTATGACCACTGGCAGTTTCTGCCACTGCTCAGTTATATGCAAATAAAGGCTTAAAAAAGTGAAAGCAGGAAGAGTGTTGCCAATGTAAAATTTACATTCTGTCTCCTCTATCATAGAGATAAGATGTAATCATTGACACTCATTCCTGTGTTGGAACTCTGAATTTGTAAGTTGGGATTCGGTGTACTAAACCACCTCTGATGAGTAATAAAATTGAGATGATTTAATACTATGTACTTTTGTTGGCTGCTTTAAATAGGTAAATATTTGTCAGTAAAACTGTCCTTTTCCAGCATCTGCAGAAATATGCTGTGACTCAAATGGCATTATTCTACCACCCACAGAATGTTTTTTCTCAGAGATCACTGAGATTAAGATGATAAAAACATATTCTAGTAATAAATATGTTAGAGGAGCATTTCTATTGCAAGGATGCTAAAAGTTGAATCAAAAAAACATCTACCTTGAGCACTTTTTTTTCAAATCAGATTATCTCCTTCTTTGTTTTTTTTATGAAGTTCTAGTAAAGAAAAGGATTTATTCATCCTGCATAATATTACTTCTGAGGAATAAATATTTTTTCTCCATTTTCCTCCTGTTATCCAAGGTTCTGATCTCTTGCTGTGAACATTCATTTTATATATTTTCAATGGTAATATTAAAATGAATATTGTTATTAGTCTGTCAACATTTCATCATCATACTGCTTAGTGAGAAGTAGCATCTTGAGTGAATTTAAAACAGTTAGTTTTAAAAGGATTTTTTCTTCCTGAAAGGAAAAGCTATCTTTGTTTTTTTTAAGCTGGTGTTGATGAAACAGATGTGCTCTGTACCTTATGCTTTGTGGCATTCACAGAATATCATATATAAGAAAACTAGAAAAGGAGATAACTCTGATATGATGAAGGGTGGCCCCAGGAGGAATATTAGTTCCATATACCTTACATACAGTCTTTCCCTTCACAAAGTACCAGATTGGATAACAGATACTGGGAGTTTTATACAATGACAGACTTATCAGTTTATATTTTATGGGATGATTTAGGTGAAAATGGCTGGCTTCACTCACCAGCTAAAATCACTAACATTCTGGATTTGACAATTTGGAGATTAAGATGTATTTTGTGACTTAATAGATAAGGTGAAGTGGAAATATATGGGGTCACAGTGTGGGCTTGCAGAATATGTCACTAAAGTTTCATTAGCAATCATTTAAACGGAGGTCATTGTCTTCCTATTTAGACATTTTATAAACATAATCCTCCCCTATTGAGCCTAAATATCTTAGTTCCTTTGGAAAATAACTATCGTGTAAAATTCCAAGTGCTAATTCTTTAGCAAAGATTTGCTAGCTGCAGAACATTTCACCTACTGCTAAACTAACACCTTCATAAATATTTCCCTGGTACAAGGCTGATGGCTATTTTACACTGAGAATATTTTTGCAGTGATCACTGTCAGGAGAGATAGGATCTGATTAACACTGGCCACCTTTTCCAGCTGGATCTTTAATCACAGACTCTGCAATAAACAGAGAAATGTAATCAATAAAATTGCAGATACTAGGAAGAAATATAGGTGGGGACAAAAATTCTATTGATAAAATCTGGTGATTATTTCTTATCAAGACTTTAGGCTGTTATCTTCTTTACCTGTAGCACTACCAATCAGAACTGAGTGGCCAATTATTAATAAACGCTGCAAAGAAAAAAACCCAAGTGAAATAGATCCTCTAAGCTATGTTTCTTAAAACTTACTTTTATTTACTTGATGAATCTTTTTTCTGTATGTATTTCTTCTGTTTCTTACCATGGGATCATTTGGTAGATAAATGAGTTATGCACAATAATTTGGAATTTGCACCATTCCTCATTATAATTTCATTGTAACTTAATGTTTCAGGAAATCACATAACTTAAAGCCTTTCTAGAAACTGATTGATTAGTTTCACTTAACAAAAATATTGCATATTTGTTTTGCTTTTCAATTAATAAATAATATTTATTTTATCCTGACTGTTGCAGTACATAAAATTTAAATAAAACCACAATTCCTCCAAATTTGTAAAACCATCTGACTTCTCTATGTTTTCTTAAGCCTAAAATTTCTTTTTCCTCCCTCATTTTTTTGTAAGTCTTGGAGGAACGAAACCCCAACCCCAAACAACAACAATAAAATCAAATCAAACTCCTATGTATTAAATGTGGTAAATGAGATTTTGACTTACAACTCTTCTGTTTCTTTTCATAGAAGTTGCATGCAGCTATCAAGGATTTTCAGGGAAAGAAAAACAGATACATGTCTTAAGTTTGACTTCTTTAATAGCCAAATATGTAGTAATAAATCTCTCTATGTATCAAATGCCCAAACTCAGATCATAATACAAAGTATATGTGCATCATGCATAGAATACATGTTTGAAAACTCTAAACTTAAAACATCATTTTAAAGAATTAAGTTTATCATTCAAATCACTTTTAAAACCAAGGAATGACACGATTTCTCTTGATGATTTGGAACATATTTTCTTGATTTTTTTAATCACATAGAATAAAAAGATGATTAATATTTTTATAGCTTCATAAATTCATGGTAAACTGTTATTCTTTTCTGAAAACAATTTATCATTGATTATCTAAGGTATCTAAGCAATTTGAGCATAAACTTCTTAGGGATGAGCATAGTTTCTATAAAGACAGTTACAGGGATATTTGCAATATTCAAGGCAGTATTCAACACTCTCATTAGTTATATTTAAAACAATACCCTATATATTTTAATATTCAGAAACCTGACACAATCTCTGCAGATGCAAAGCAGAATATCTGTGCTTACTTCCACATATACTTTAAAAAACATGAGGTAAGTTGTGATTTTCAAATTCAAATGATCTGCCACTTTTTCGAGAGTGCATAAACATATTTCTAGAAGCTCTGCAAAGGTATTTCAGGCATGAATTCAGGATGACAATGTAGTTAGTGAGTGAAATCTTTCTTACCCACCACAGCAGAAAATGTACACTGCATGGCATTCATCATGCTCATTTTCACTCCAGTAATCACCCTCTGTTTCAAAATGCCGGTGTAACTTTATTACCAATTGACAAAAAAAGAGAGATCATGTGGTGGACAGATAGCATAAGGGGTATGGAAATGTGCTCTTCAGCTAAATATTTGCATGTGCCTTACACGTCCCTGGTGTTTTGACTTATGTTATTAAGTCTCTTGCTTAATCCCTGCGTTTTTGTAGAATGTGCATGGTTTGGTATTCAAGTGATGTTCAGACTTGTAGATTACAGATATAATGCAGTGAAGCTCTGCCCTAAGCTTCTCTGACAAGATGGTATAAAATTTTCAGGTTGCATGCAGATTTAGTCCTTGAGTTGATGCACAGAGGGGAATTACTAGGACTCACACAGGATGCAGACAAACACAGCTTCAGGAACTCCTCAAAGCCCTTGGCTGTAGCCCTGGGGATTAGGGGCATGACACTTCTGTACCAGAAACAAGCAGTGGACTGGTTGGGAGCACTGGCTTCAAATAATCTGAAAGAGTGCACAGAATCATTAGGAAGAGGAATGTGAAAATCTAGCAATAGCAAGAAATCTTTTTGCATTTTCCATCATTTTTGTTCTTCACATATCGTGTTCTATTGTCTGGTTAGATATCGAGGGTTCATTAGTCCATTCTATACATATCAATTGTTCTAGTATTTACTATCCATTGTTTGGCAATATGTTTTTGCCTGTTATTACTTATTTGAGGTTTCTCTGGCTATTGATCTGGAATTTTCCAGCGGCTGGAGTCATAAGACTTCAGTAAATCTAAACTGAAATCCAGACAAAAGGACTCTGCAAGTGGATGGTTTACTGCACATGGCCAGACTAACTATGCAACATTTTTAGCATATTCATCTAAACATGTGCAATTTGCATACATCTAGTAAATTACAAGCAGGGACAGTATCTGTGAGTAAATCAATTGCCATAGTTCTGCTGAGATTAGAGCATTTTGATTTTTTTTTCCAAATCATTTCTGGAAGAGCTTTGAGTAGTTTCTCAAGCTTTGCTTAGTTTTTTTCAGAATTTGCATTTTTTAAAAAAAGGTACATGGTGTAGGAAAAGTATCATAAGACTACTCTGTAACTCTTCTCAGGAAATAACAAATTTACAAAAGGATCTGAACAGTGTATGTGCTAAGATACCAACGCTCACTTAAACTGACGTTAATGTACCTGTGGTTTCTAAGGAGGTCTCCAAAGTCACCCTTGAGAATTGTGAGTTTTTTCAGCTGTGTATTTGGAAAATATTTATTGTGGTAGGATTTAAACTCACTTTAACTTGAAAGCAAGCAGCAGAAAGCCTTTTTAGGTAGACAGAAGAACATTCTTTTTAAGGAAGTGTAAGAAGGGTATGAGCTAATGTTTTCTCTTGAGTTGAGAAGAGTCCAGTCACTACATGCGCACTGAAAGAAAACAGGATCCAATAAAAAAGTCTAGAAAGGGAAAAAAATACAGACAATTGGATTCTAGGTGAAGAAATTACAGCACTGTTCTTCTGCTCAACTTCAAAAAAAACATGCACCAGTTTCAGTCATCCCAAGCCAGTTTCACTGTTCCAGTTTCACAAGCTGCAAGAAAGGAGCCATTGCTGTCATGCTCATGGCCCCTACAGACAAGACCTATCCTATAGAAAAGCAAAGAAATATGGAGCTAGGTGCCATGTTCTTTTCAGAAATTTTCAGAATTTTTTTTTCTTTGTAGTACTTTATATCTCACCCAAGAATTAGAACATCACATTGAGGACACAGAGTTATAGCACAATCTATGTTACAAGGGACCTCAGAAAGTCATCTGCCCCCACCCCTACTGAAAATAGCAATACTAAAGTGTAAGAATTCCAATTTTTTCTAACAACCATGGAAAATAGTACGAATAGGCTTAATGACATGTCTATCAATCTTCATATACAAAACTCCCGTTGAATTACAGATAACACAGAAAAATCTCTTTTAGATTTTTTTCTGTTTCTTCTTAAGGAATTGATGCCTGACTTTCTGACTGCCGGGAAGGTTATTTTCAAAGGTTTGAGGCTGAAAGTGACTCCACAGCCACAAATTTCCGGGCTGTCTCTTCAGCACCTTCTCTTTACTAGGGAACGAAGGGTGCAACCTTGTTGTCTTCACAAAGACACGACCCTAAGACTTTGTCAAAAAACTGAAATGTGTTAGTCAATCATATGTGCCTTGTTAGGTTAAGCAAATGGTCTTTCAAAGGCTGCCTGGAGGCAACTTGCCACCTGTCATGCTGCCTTACACACCCACAGGGTCTTATGTTCCTTACGTGCCACTGGGGAACAAACTATCCCTAAGAAGTAGGAAGATTGATGGCTCCTCTACAAATATTCATCCCTTTATCTGCTAGGTTCCCACAATCTCCCTGCTGTGTTTTATCTGCTTTGGAACTGATGTATTTTTAAGGGTCACAATTTTGTACTAGCTGTAGAGGAAACTGCAGTGGGAAATCAAAGTGTCCCTCTTTCTTTTTTTTTTTTTTTTTCCTTGCTTTCTGCAAATAAAGTCCTGCCCCTCCCACTCTTAGCACTTTTTTGAAATCTTAACATTAAGGCTCCAAGCTCTGGAAAAAAAATTAAAAAAAGATGGTGATATGGTTATACTAATGATAATTTTGCTGACAGAGGTGAAAATTATCAAAGGAAGATAAGTTGCAGCACTTTGATGAAGGGTTTATGTGAGGATAATGAAAATAATCTCCAGAGAAAAAGGCATTCTCCTAAAACCTGTGAGCCTGGAAATAAAAATAAAACATCTGAGTTGTTTCACAATTACACATTTTATAATTGAAGCCAGCTACTGTCTGAAGATTGCAAGGGAAGCTGAATACAGTATCTAAGTTTCACAGAAGAGTTAAATGTAATGCTGGGAACTACAAAGCAGAGCTGAAGCAGTACAGGGAAAGCTAGCTGTCACTAAGTTAACCAACAAAGAATTGAATAAGGACAGATCAATACCCATAACTGATTTTTCTGTATCAGAATTGTAAATCAACACAACTCCCTGAACATGAGCATTGTTAATAGAATAGACTCCTACTCTTTGTAATATCTGCAAAAAGTTTTCTGAAGAAAGTGGGGTAAACTTTGCGTGAATTTTTTGGGTTTTTTTCCATCCCTAAGATTGGATTTATAGCTTGCTTAACAGGAACATAAGGTAATCTATCTGAACTGTGTGCAGGTAAATAAAAAAGAGACTTTCCGTGAGCTTTCCTTAGGAGAAGCGATTCCTTTATTCAATTACATATGTGGGATTTAGTGTCCTGAGGACAGAAAAAAAAGACCAAAACAAACAAGGAGTTTTACAGATATTAATAAAACCTTCTGAGTTTTGCCATTTAAAGGTCAAGCAGACATGAGCTGTGTTGAATCAAACTACAAAATACTTCTGGGACTTAGGAAAGTTTTCATTCCATGGAGTACCACTCAGTAACAAGTCAGAGGGCCTTGAGAAGGAGGGATGAGAGGGAGGAACTGTGCTTTCCCATGAAGCAAAACATACTTTTAGAAGGAAGTGGCTGTATTTGTCGAGCCAGTTATTTTGTAGAATATGGTAATTCCTGTGAACTTCTCTGACTGTGGGAAGCAGGAAGAAGGATAGATTTTGACAACCTCTGTAACAATTGCAGGTTGTAGTTGGCGAACAGGAGGTTTATGAGGGATTTACAAGGCATGCACATTTAGTGGAGCTCTGCACTTGTTCCTGCTGGAGCTCTGAATTCATTGAAGGCACTTAATAAACTGGTACATTTTTCCAGATCCAAAGATAAGAGCATTCACTTTATATTTAGGTTATCTTCTGTTCTAGGTACCTAAGATCAAAACCAAATTAAGAATGTAATATTTGAATGGTTGCATTCGCTCTGACCAGAGGGTAGACCTAACAGGCTGTTCCTCCTCCAGCAGAGGCCCAAAGCACATGCCAATGGAAAGTACAGGAAAGGGCAAATTTTTACAGATAATTTCTCATCTTGGCCATTTGGTTGCTGAACTTATTCCTGAGCCAGAAGTCAGCTGTGTATTTAGAAATTCTTGGATAATTTATTTTCCATTGCTTTGTCTAATCTCCCCATGGTCCCATGTAAATTTGTATTAAACATCCACAGGAAAGCAATTAATTAGTAGCAATTAATTTACGTGCTATACAATACTCAATTTTGATTATGGCATGTCATGCCCACTGCATGACAACAAGGTGATGACATAATTCCGTTTGGAGTACCAAGGAAATTGAAATTATATTACTGTGCCTGAGATGTGTCTCCCTTTAATCCTCAGCTTTCTTGCCTGTTTTTACCTAAGAATGTGGTTTTTCTTCTCTCACAGCCTTCGAGAACATGTGTGTTTACCGGAATGAATGCACCATTGCAACCTCCTCCCACTCTTCAATTGCTGATATTCCTAAAATATATTTTGGTTTAGAAAACAAAAAAATCCAAGAAGACTGACAAGGTAACCATGCTAAGAAATAAAAGAAAATTTGCTCTCCAGTAAAACTGCAGCTATTATCATAATGCATATTCCAAGTCAAGTCAAAGATGTCCCGTATTTTTGCTGAATATGTCAGCTCGTGCGACTCGTTAGGCTCCCATTCATTATGGAAATAGACCAGTAAATTACAGCTTTTGCAAATGCAATCATTATAGCTGCAACTTACAAAATATATTAAGCCCTTTGATCTTTGTCAGAGAACATATCATATACTTTTAAACACATTGCTCGGAAATGGTAATTTAAAAACGATAAACCTTACATTCACAGCTTTAATGCATATATTATGGTGTACATTTATATCAGAAGTAAAGTCCATATTCTGTCTATTGCAAATTATTGCCTTAAATTTCAGCTGAACAGAAAAAGATATGATACTGCAAATTGATAAAATATGAATGAAAATTGTCACCAATGGATATCTGTGGGTTTTTGTGTTACTCAGGACTACAATCTAAATGAAGCTAAGTTTTTTTTCCTAGTGATAACGTATTGCAAATTGAATATTGCTAACTCTGTGATTTTGCTTTAGTGTACTCTGTAGTTCAGTCTTTTATGTATCCAGGCTTAGGCAGATTAAATAGCACTGCTTTAAATAAGTAGATAGAAAAAATATATTTAAAATTACTATGAACAACAGCCCTGGATTGTTTGCTGTAATCCTCACCTGAAAGGAGCAATGGCTCTGTCCAGATATTTTGACTCACCCATTCAGTTGCTGCACATAAACTTTAATATTTGTTCACAAAAGGTTTCATAAAATGAACAGCTAATATTAAAAGCTGCTATTTGCCCAAAATAGCATAGCCTGCAGATTTCAAGAGCAACCACTACTGCTTGTTGCTTATAATTAATATGGCATCACTGATTACCACTTATAAACCTTTTTTATGGGAGCCTAAGCCTCCTATATTATGCGTAAGTGAGCATATGGAATCTTAGATCATTTTTTGCCTTCTGTCTCTGAAAATTTTCAGAAGAAAGAAAGCTCGTCGTATTTCATTATTCTGTATATTTAGCAGGTCTCTTTTCTTGGCCAGGAATCTGAAAACCTTTTCTAAGAGGACTTACCTAGCAGCTGTGTTGACAATTCTATTTTTGAGTGCAACTTCTAGAGCAAGATGAGTTTTTCACACCTGTGCCTCTGGAGCTCACTTTTAGGAAAGAACTGGGCTTTGCATTAATTTTGCAGCAAATACAATTCAGTACAAGGAAAAAACTCAGTTTCCCCTGCTAGCAGACTGATAAGGGAGAGCAGTCTGTGCTATGTGGAGAAAGTTTTTCTATAAATGCTCTGGACAGAACATGAAAAGTCAGTTAAAAGGCACTTTTTGATGCTGCAATGTATGCCTTCCTTGAACTGCTCTTTGGAAAGTTTTATTGGAACAAACTCAGAGCTCAGTCTCAATCAAAGTGCTACCTCATTACCATGCAATTAACTATTTCTGGACTTCTAAAGAATGACATCCACCTGGAGTAGACACTGTAGACCTAAAAAAAAAACAAGTGCCTTCATATTTGTCCTCATGGTTTTACAGCAAAAGGAACATGTTTGGATTTCCCTTTTGGTGTGCAGATCCTGGAGTGTGAGTGACTTGTTCCTCAGTACCAAGGATGTGTTCTGTACTCCAAATACTTTGGCAACCTGTGTGTGGATGGATTTCTCCTAAAATTAAGGCAAGATCCTATAAGCCCCCCCCCCCCTCCACAGAGCATCTGCAGTGGTGCAGGGGCTGGTGGTGTGTACAGAGAAAGTTGTCTGCCTGCAGAAATAGCTGGAACATCAGAGCCACTTCACTAACAGAAATTCTATCGAACATCCCAGAATCTTAGTGATTATTTCCTCAACCAGTGAAACATTCTTGCTAGAAATCCATTATGTGAAAGCTGTGAATCCACGGAGGTTTAATGGAGAGTTGAGAAGTCAGCTTCTCTTTTTTCATGAAGCAGAGTTATGGAGCTTTTTGGCATTTGCCAGAGCTTTATTGTCAAGTCAGGTGAAAGATGCTTTTGTCTATGCAGTCCTCTTAATACCCATGACAACAAGGAGATTTTTTTGATAACACCTGAAAATAAATCAGTGTATCTTTCAAAGTAACATCATTTATCCTGTTTCTAAAGGAAAATAACTCAAAAACATGAAAAAAGGAGCAAAAAAATCCTTGTACAATCTCAATCTCATTCCTACGTACTACACACTACAATGTTTAACATCTATAATCGTGTTTTCCCATCAAGATGATGGCTGCTTTGCAAATGATACAGCAATTCAATACTTATTTTTTTCCTTATTGTTTAGAGATTCCATAAGTCATTTACTGCACACCATGAAACTGTCTCAGCCATGTGAGGCGGAGTATTCCAGCAGATGAAGAAAATAATGCTGGCTGGTGCCCCACTTTCTAATGATGGTTTTTTATTATGATTGGCTGTGAATTATTAGTTTTAATTAATTTTTATAGAAGTATTTGGAAAGAAAGGTTAAAAATCACGCCTTTGACATTTTTTGCAAAAAAATCAGTTGGTAGAACTTCAAATGAATGAACACCTATTTGGAATAACTGAGGAAAAAAATGCCCAATTGTGGTAAACCTGGCCAGCAGATGCATTGCAAAGTCTTCATTTTAAGCAATCATCTATGTTGCCACATTGAATGTGTTTGATGAAGGGGACTCTTCAAGAGGGTAAAAGATTGACTTTCAGTCTGACTGCCAAGTATGAAAAACATTAAACATTTATTTTTAAGTGTTATTATATCTTTCCAGAAAAATACAAAAGAGACAAAAACTTTCCCTGGTGATCAAAATATTCCATATAACTAAAAAAAAAATAGTCTCATTTTCATGCTTATGCAAATGAATTGAATTGCTGAAAAGTGTTCCTACCCAAAATTAATGCAGGGAAAGCCACCATTTTACCCAACAACTTAGTGGTCTAAGCTCCCTCACCAAAGCACACCAACTCAAAATCAAGTCCATCTCTGCCAGAGAATGCTTTAAGTTGCAAGACACTAATTACCATGTCAAGGAGAAGGAAGGAAGGCTTTAAAATAAAGTTAGAAGTCTTGTCACGAGTTGTGAAAGACCAGTTTACAGTTTTATTTACAAGGTTCAGCTGGAAAAGGATGGGTAAGATGTGACCACCTCAAACAGCCTCCTAGTGTGAGTCCTGAAACAGGAGAGCTTTTAGCTCATGCCTGTGATGTGCCTGGCAGAAGGTGTTATGTTTCTAAGGGATTGCTAAAGCCACTGGCTTAGAGTGCATTCCGACCTGGGCTTTCTTTGGAGCTCTTCCACTTTGTAGAAAATTAATTACATGCATACTGAGAAGACACAATGATTCTCCCATGTGATGAGCAGGAGATTTGTTGAAGCCATAGAATTACCTATGTTTAAACGTGAGCTCCTGGGAGAGTCAGGCATTCCTTCCATATTCAGGACTACAACACAACTGGCTGCCTAGGCCACTTGCATCTGAGGCAGGATTCAAAAGTGGAACTGAGCCTTTCTCTTAGCAAGTTTCCCATGTTATATAAAGGTTGTATCATGCTGTCATTGTCTTATGTAAAAGTGCTAATTATACTAACAATGGTATGAATTCAACTGGTATTCACAAAAATGCAGGGGTGATTATGTTCCACTTTTTTTCTGGCAGATTTATATTTTTCTTTTAAAAAATTCCCCAGAGGCACCCCTGAATTAATCACGGGATCTCTTTTGCTCTTTTACAATGAATTGTGCGCTTCAAAACAGTTTGCTGATTTTCTTATTTGCATATTTGGATCTGTGTCAACTAACTTTCCTGTGGGTTGGAGAAATGCTGAAGAAGACTGGATTGTGGGGGAGTGTGTCATGCTTAATATGTGGTAAACTAATGCTTGGCTTTGACCAGGGCACAGAAGACTGTTGGAGCAATCCAGGAGAAATGAGGTGTGTGTAACATTTGTAAAGCCCTTCTGATCCAATCTTCGGGTGAGCCGTGTGTATCTTTCATGTATCTCACACACCCTGAGATCTTATATACAGATCTGTCAAAACTTTTCTGCAAAGTAAATATACAAACCTTGTCTAACTTTTCACTAATACAGGACACTAACATGTACTAACAGCTTGTTATTTGTGGTGGGCTGGTAAGACACTGAGTTCTCTATTTGTAAGTTTTTACAGAGTGGTCTACTTGCATCCTGTCCTCTGGTGGAAGAGGCTGGGTGGTAGCACTTGACACTCTTACAGTGCACACAAACGCTGCTTACCCGTTGTGTGCACAGGCAGTGTCAGAGCATCATCACTCGGTTGGGGATGGGAGGGGAAAGGAGAGGGAAGAAGAAGGAATGACAATGTGGGAGAGGTAAAACAGGAAGGGAGGATAGAGGAACACACAGCAGCAGGTAGGACCAGGTTGCGTACACTGGCCCAGACCCAAAACTAACACTGCAGCTAATGTGACACCGAAGCAGTATTGACACCAATAATTTCTGCCTAAATTTGAAAGTATCTTGAATTGTGATACAGTCGTGATACTGCTCTGTGGCTCCTCACTGAAAAGTCAGTCTTCAAGTTCATGGTCTTTTATTTCTTCTGTTGGGCCTTCACTTCATCCTGTGTCTGTCATCTCTCTATACACTGGACAAGCTATCACAGTTCTCTACAGTACTCATGTAAAAACATTGCAATATCTTTTAAAACTGTATGTTTGGATTTTGCTATCAAATACTTTACAGAATATTTTTCTCTCTCCCCAGCCCAAGACTCATTCACCTTGCAGGAATTTTCTTCACTTCCCCCATTCAGTTTTTTGCAGATGCTCATTTGCAGAAAGGAAATTTATGGTTTTGTTCCACTGCTCTCCTCTCCTAGGTTGGCAGGAATTATCCACGTCAAGGACTATCTTTCTTGTTTTCTGATTCTGTGTGTGATGCACAGAAACATCTTTCCTTTTCTCTTTCCTTTAGACAATGGAGTAATATCATTCTAGCTTGTCAGCTCAGGTATTTATGTGTGCAACAAATAATAATTAATGGGGAAAAAGTATTTAAGGTGTCCAGTCCAACCCTGGTACTACAGAGAGCAATACTGCCGAGAAGTAGTACCTTTTTAACATCTTGCTAGAAGGTAATTTGTAATTTTGGGTCTAGGAGCAGCTGGATTTGTGGTGAGGAGGAAGTTTTTGGGGCTGAGGGTGCTTTTCCTTCCTTCTGCCAGCAAACAGCGATCCACGCCAGGATTTGCTTTCTGCTCCTGTATTCAGTATTTCGGCAATGCAATGTGCAGCACGTTTCTGTATGTGTATGTGTGTGTGTGTGTGTGTGTGTGCGTGTGCGTGTGCATGTGCGGCTCTCCCTCGCTGTGTCTTGTCTCCAGGATTTCTCCCTGCCTGGCTCCGGAGGCTGCTCCAGCGCTGCGCGGAGCAGAGGTTTCCCCGGCTCCCGTAAATACAGGCACACGCATCCAGTGCACCACACGCACGCACACCACACACACACACACAGAGGCACACAGGCACGCTCCGAGCCGCTGTCCAGTCCATCCCCACGCCGGCTGCTTTCCCCACCGTCTCCATCCAGCCTGGCAGAGGCGGCAGGCACAGCTCCGCGGCGGATCGCGCTGGCGCTGCCCCGGGACTCCGCTCGCAGCAACGCGCCCGCGGTTTTAATCGTCACAAGCCAGAGACAGATTTTTACTCTTTTTTTTCCTTTGCGTTTTTTTTTTTTTTTTAAATAATTATTTTTTTGGTTGTGGGGGTAACTGCTTGTGGTTTTGGGTTTTTAAATTTTTTTTTTCTTTCTTCTGGCGTGGGGCGAGCGCTCCGCGTTTGGAGGAGCCAGCCGGAGGGACAGGGCTACCGCTCTCCTGCGCCCGCCGTGCGCGCATGTGTGTGTGTGGGCGCCCATCTCCCCCCCGCCTCGCAAAAGTTTGCCTGGGCGGCCGGGGGGCTCCCGGGCC
>JANRGV010000051.1:71585517-71602094 GCA_024734035.1 Alethe castanea
CCTTTTTTTTTTTTTTTTTTTTTTTTCCTCTTCTCCATTCTGTCTTTTTCCATCATTCTGGCTTGGTTAAGGAAGCAGTTTGTTCGTGTTACAGAAGTGTAGTCTGTCAAAGGCTCTGTCAAAGGCCTCATGTTTTAGGGAGTTCAAAGAACTGTATTACAGTCAAATTTCTGGAAAAACGTGTTTTCAAAGATTTTGCATCAATGTCTTGATAATATGGTGATAAATAGCAATACACAGCGTGGTTTATGCGTTTTGATTTACTAGTAGTCATATTTTTTTGTTGTCATTTGTTTAAAAGCTATTTTCTAGCTACAGCTGTTGAAATGGATAAACTGAAGACAGTGTGTATGTACTGGGGCAAAGTGCATATGTACTGATGTAAAGAGCTGTGGAGCATGTTTAAATTATAGATGCTGTGGACATAGAGGTATCTCTCTGTTGAATGGAACTGCAATGCAAGAGACTTGTAAGCTAACTTCTGTAACATTATTTATACTGTCACTCACTTTTGCACAGAGAAGGTAGAAGTGACAGAGATAAAAAGTTGTCAGTTTTTCCTCTGTAAGGGACAGTTTTCCTACAGTATTTTGTTGCACATGAAATATGTTGAAGTTGGCAGTAATGTTCTTCACGTCACTTTTACAACAATGCTAAATTGTTCTATGTGATTGTACAGAACGGATTTGTAATCACCCTTCTGTGTCTGACGTCTTGTCTGATCACTGCATTCTGGTGCTGTGACCTTCACTGGAGTACAGCACATAAAGTTGTTTTCTGACAGTTTAGCAAAGCAAGTCCCCAATAAAGGAACTTTACCTGGAATGGGGGGCAGAGGAAGAAAACTTGAAGTATACTTGATATGCTGCTGCAGGTTTAATTCTGTGCATCAGTCACATGCAGGGCAGGTAGCAGGAGCTTGCAGTGTGTGCTGGGCTGTCCTTGCAATGGACTCCTCTCTGAGAGCTGCTGTGTGTGCTAAAAAGAGTTTTGCTGTGAGACTCAGGTTGCTATGGTCCAGCATCCATGAATGTTAGTGGAGTTCCTGAGGACTTTGCAGGAAATATGTCATTTCAAGTCAACACACAAGAGAAAAATCATAGAACATATCTTTTGGCAATACTTGTTTAACTCCAACCATGCCTCTCGTAACTTACGTTATCTTAGAGGAAGCCATGAAAATGAAATGTCAGAGTTAAAGTTGAAGCTGGATTGCCTCGGAATTTTCTGAATGAAAATGAGTGTCTGACTGTTTAAAGTAGTGGACGTATCTGCTTTGTGCCTTTCCACTTCCAAGGTGAAGAGTGTGGGGGTTTTATTTGTTGTAGTTTTGGTTGGGATATGTTTTTTTGTTTTGTTTGGGAGGTTTTTACTATTTGCTGAATAATAGTTTATTTAGATAAAGACTAGAACTGTTCTGGTAAAGCATCCAATGGTAAAGATATTGAATTCTAAGTGCTGTGTAAGAAGTATGTGAACTTTGCTGTCCTGCACAGATGATGGACGAGGTGACAGTCTGGCAGCACAGTCACCATAGTCAAAGTAACTGAAACGAAAGCAGGAGCAAACCCTTCATTTTGAAGGTCAGGAGTCACTTGAAATTGTGCTTTGATGAATAGGCTTTATACTGGCATAATACAGAGGCGTTGACTGAAGTGAGCAAGTGTACATAACACAGTTGCTTGTAGCTGCTAAGTGGTAGCAACAACAACAACGACGACGATAATAATAATAATAACAACAATAAAATAATAATACGTCAGTAGTCACCCATGCAATGGAGCTATTAGTCCATGTCAGATGTTCCTGAGATACTCTTTCTGAATGTTTCACTTTTGTACTCTAAAATGCAGTAATAGATTGACAGAATAGGGAAAATCCTCCTAAGTGAGTCTGTATCCAAGAACTTGCTCATTAATGCCTTCTTTCATTGTTTCTCTGCTGCTGTGACTGAGCGCTGCATGAAGAAAGTGCCTGTAGACCAGGAGGTAGATGAGGATTCACAGACCCCTTGTGTGGTTGCCTCAGCAGTGTTAGAAAAGAGATAGACTTACTAAAATAAGCACTATATCCAGTGCAAATTTGTGGAACCTGTTTTGGGCCATCAGACATTAATAAACTCCTGATCTCCATGATTCCATGGACATGGAATTTCATGTAAACTTTATATTTCCTTTTTGTTTTAGCACTGTTGTAGTTATATCCTCCACATTGTGTGTGAGCTCCTCTCACCTCTGTTTGCAGTTGCAGTAATTGCAGCATCAAGAGTTTCTCTGGTCACATCTCTTTATGGCCTCCCATATTTTCCAGTTGTGGGTGCATGGTGCATGTTAATAAATTGTGTGTAGATAGGAGGAAGTGCAGTTTTCCTAAGACCTGTCTTTGCTGTCAGTTCTGTCCATATTTATTGGTTTGTGTGTGACTGATGCCATTAAAGGGAATACAACTTATGTATGCACATCTGAAACTTAAAGGTGATGTTTGTAAGATCAGGGCCTTTGAGAAGAAATAGCATGTTTTTAATGCTTATAAATAATTCAATTTTGAATGAGAATTTTAAATCTCAGCATCTGGAGTTTCCCAGTGTGACTTTATCTTAGAGAATCGTGGAAAGAGGGACTTTAAAATAGAAAAGGCAGCGCTTTAATAATTAATGTAATGATGAACTTCAGTGTATTGTCTCTAATCATCTCTTTTCTTTCTGTTGTCAGTCTGATTTATAATCAAAAAGCTTACCTAAAGCTATAATATTTTCTACACTTCTAAGTGCTAATGTGTTAAACTGTTCTAAAGCTGTATTAGTACTTGTTTCATCATATGCTGTTGTGAAATACTCCTGAGATTAGGTGGTGTTCTGACACCAGAGGTCAAGCACTATGTTAAAAGCTCAGGCCATTCTTTTTTATATTACTGCAATAAAGAATATATTAATTTCATTTATATTACCACTTGGCTCTCATAAAAGGTCAGTTTCAGCTGAATGTACAATTACTTGCAAATGGCAAATCTTATAACAAGCGATCAACAATAAAAGCTTTTCTGGGTAATTTGTCTTTAAAACTACTACCTGCCATTTCTTTTGAATGACTTGAGCATCTTGCAGTATCACTTGGAGATCCCTGTCTTATTCCCCATGATACATGTAAGAAAACTGTGCATACTAATCTTCCCTTCTGCTTAGTAAAGTAAAAATGCATAATTGCATTAAAATTTCTAGTTGAAATAACAGGCTTGGTACTTAAAACTCCATTATGGTATCAAAGTATCAGCACTCTCATTATTAGCAAAATGAAATTACTTTTCTAGTGAACTATGACTCTATACCCCCTTTTGTACCTGGTTAATGGGTGCTATCTCCCCGTGAAGGGAACCCGCATTCTGTGGTTTTGACTGTTCATGCTACCAGGCATAATTATTTTAGCAGCTTAAATATGTGTAAAAGGATTAGCACTTCTTCAGAAATTCCTAAGAACAGCATATAAAGGTTGGTGTTTAAAGGCAAAATTGTTATTATACTAAAGAGAGAGAATACATTATAAGATGCAAAAGGAATCTAAAATGTGTTGCAGATGGCAAGAAAACATATGCTGGTAAAATTCATAGCACTTGATTCCTCTGTGTGTAAAAAAGGCCTAAAACCTACAAACCTACTGAAACCAAGATTTGCTTTCTTCACTACTTATTGCTCTAGAGCTCCAGCACACAACCAAAAAAAAAAAAAGAGCTTCCCTAATAAGAACATTTAACATTTCTAGCTCTTGTTATAGGAGGCTGTCACAAAGACCACCAGCTCTCTCTGACGAGCTTCTTTCAGCTAACGTGCCCTTTTCCTTCCAGCAAAGTGGAACAGCAGCACTTTATTCTGTTGAGTGATTGTGAAACACAGCAGACATTTGGAGGCAGGTGCTGCCAGAAATGTGCTGGAAGAGGTTCCCTCTGACTGCACAGGTGACAGCAATTTGGGTCCTGCTGTGACACCCGCCCAGCAGAGGCAGTCTCTGTGGCAAAGTCAGGGGTTGTGGGTAGTGCTGAGAGGGCTGCTGTCCCCTCCACTCCCTGTGAAACCTGAATGTGCAGGGAGAGGCTCTGCAGCACAACCCCAGCTCTGAGATGGGATGGAGACCTTCTGGCCTCCCATCCTGGTCCTGATTTTCAGGGCTGGGTACAGGAGCTGCTTTTGGTGCATCAAAAGGAAGCAGCCAGGGCTGATACTTCTAATGCAAACAGCAAATTGCTCTCCAGCTCATCTGGCCTGTAAGGTCTGTCACCTTGTGCTTCTAATGGCCTTTTAACTGTGTCTCCAGCTGAGTAGCAGATGTAAAGGGTACTGAGAATCTCGAGCTGTTTTTTTTTTTTTACCTCCTGAAAGAAGCATTTCTACAGATGCTCGACAAACAGCAGAGCCTTGAACCTGCTCACTGACCTGTTGAGTTTAAAATAGCAGGGCAAATCTCCCCAAAAAGTGGAAGTGTCGCCTAATTTTAACAGACACTGTGTAGTGCCATTTAATAAGTTTGCTTACAGAGTTGCACAGAGTATCCCTGTGTGTGCTTGTGTGTGCATGCAGCGGTAAAGTTAGGGCTTTTACCAGGAGCAGCTTCACTTTTAAGGACTGAAAGAGCTAGAGAAGTTGCACATTGCAGAATAGGTGCTTGCAAACCAGGTTGAAACTTTGTTTTATGGGCCCATCTGACGAACACATGAATGCAAACATATGCATGACACAAAACTTCACAGACTTCATATAAAAAACTTCACTCACTTCATAAATATCAGAAAGATCACAGCCTAAGTCAACCATGCTAATCCTACTGTTTGGGAAGTCCAATTAGTTCAAGCTCGATGCTTGACTAAGCAATATGGTCAGTCCTGTAACCTGCCCTGTAAGTCAAAACTTGACTTCTCTGTTGCCAGAAACAGTTTCTTTGCCTGTCTGCACAGCTCTTGATGTGTTTATAATGGTAGCAACATATTTATCTGATGTTTTTAGCCATGTCCCTCTGGCTCATGTGTGAGTTTCTAACATGCTAGAGACTGCAGGAGCATCTTTCTGGCATTTGTATGAGTTGGCCTTGAAGGGAAGTCAATGCTTGGGGTGAGGCTTTCGTTCATCTTGGTGTCAGATCATAATGTGCTATAGAGAATGGATGTTTGTGGATACTGCTGTGGCTGGAGAACTGTGGAGGTATGTGGAAGTACTCCAGACCTGGCAAAATACAGTCTGTAAATGCCTTGCTATGGTTCACATGTCAAACGTCTATAGATGGTTTTTGAGTTATTGTTGGTATCCCTTATGACCTTGCAGTTTGTCTTAGAGAGCACAAATTAATACAGGAAGCTAAAATGGCTTTCTGATACAGGATTTGTGTTTTAAGAAGTGAAGCCTAACAGTGGGGAGCAAATCTTCATGTGCAGTTATCCTACCAAAAGTACAGCAGTGGTGACTGATGGTCACATGGCCGAGGAGGCTCATGGCAGATCCTGTGTACATTTTCTGTAAGTTCTTTTCAGTTCAGAATTCAGGTTTCTCATCTTCAGGAAATGTTTCTCTGAGTTGCTGATCTGAACTAGAAAACTGCTCTGATAGTAAATCCACCAAAAACAATCTTGAAGCTGCTCAAGATGGTATGTGGGAATGTATACCCAAAGTCATGATGAGAACATGGGGCTTATAATCTGATGGTGTCTTTCAGGTAGATGTCTTACAATTCTGTTGAAACTTCTAGAGAAAGACTGTGCATCTTTTCTCATGTGTCACTGAAATGCAGTGTGGCAGTATTATAGTGTTCTTAGCAGTATAGTTCAGAAGCAACTATTAGCAGCTGAACATTCTTGGCTATTATCCCCACTTCTGTGCTTGGCTTTCTAACTGCATCACCATCAGCTTTACAAGCCATACTAGCAAAGTCGTCTGTTCTCCAAAACTGATGGAGCTGAACACTCTCCTGGGATGAGGAAAAGTACTGATAGGACTTTACTACCTTAGGGAAACTTCTTTGTTACCATGTCAGTGTGTGAGAGTTAATTTATTCAGTTTAGTGGGTGTCTGCTGATTCTATGGCATGTTGAATTTGGGGGTTAGGAGGCAAATGGATAAGGTTGTTAGACCTCATATTTGTATTCTTTTATGTATCACTGTTTTCCTGTTTCAAATCTTTTTCTCTACCTAAGGGTGCCCAACTCTTTGCACCTTTGACCTTAGAGTTGTGATCACAGTAGCACTGAAACAGAGATTGTTAAAGGCAGCGGCAAAATGCTTCTTTGTATGTCCTAAGTGTCCAATTGTCAGCCATCAGACTTCAGATGTTGAGTAATTTCTAAATGTCTTCCAGGTTCTAAGTACCCTTGTTTTTAAATGAGTGCTTGTCTTTAAGAAGCTTAAACAATGCAGTGACAAATCAAAGGCAAGGGCTGATGAACAGCAGTGTCCAGTGGCTCAGCCTTATCTGTTTTCTGTCTTTTCTCTTAAGCTGATGTAGCATTTCAGAGAGAAAGGAGCTGTAGATACAAACAGAAGCTTCTTCTTCTTTGGTTACACAGAATTGATTCACAGCATAAACACAAAATATAAATACTTAGTTTTCTGATATTAGCTTTTGGCTTTACAGCTTTAACATATACATTAATACTGCATATGAGCAATTTAAGTTCCTTGGATGAGAATAGCTATATGTAATTTTATATGTCAGCACTATCTTTATTGTACAGTTTCTCATTCAGGCTATTTTCCCTTTAACCAGTTAGAGTCATTGTGAGTTACAGTATTCTTATCTGGTCCAATCTTTGCAAAACATGTATGTATTTAAAATAGTTTCAAAAATTTGATGCCAAAGATGACTTTCAGTAAAACCTTCCTTAATAAAACAGTTTTTAGTTTGTGAAGTAGTCTATCCTTGGCTAGCAGTCCTGTTGCAAAATAAAGCACTGAGGGCAGAAAATGAAAATCAAAATTCCAAAGTAAGTCATGTTGGCTCAACAGAGATTTAGGTCGTTTGAAGCAGAAAATCTAAATCTAATTTAAAAATGAAGGTATTTAAAAAAATGGCACAGGGGATGTTTATTTATTGAATTGGTGACAAGCAGGAGCAATATTCCTTGACCATTGGTATTCCCAGAGATAGTCTTTGTGCTGACTATGGCCTGGCAATAAGCACTGTTAATGGAATACCTGGAACATAACTAATATTCACTGATTAAAGACAAACGCCTGTCTTTGCTACGTAGCATGGCTGATGAAGTGGAAGGACTGCCAGAAAGGACTTCCTGAAACTGAATGCTGAAACAGTGATTAGCTTGTTCTTAAAGCTGATCTTCAGAAGTCCTGTACTGTTCTTTGAATGAGAACTCCAAAGCCTCTTTCTTCTTTAACTACTGAGACAGCATACTAAAAGCTGTGTGTGACTTCATTGTAGTCAGATTGGCACTGAGGCACATGCATGCTTCTGTTATTAGTTTTTTGAGTTAAAGACTGAAGATGCAAGGAAGGAGTAGTCCTATCAGCAAAGAGGTTCCATTTTGCATTTATGTCAGCATTTCTTCACGAGACTTACAGAATCATAATGTCATAGTTATGTATGTACTGTTTAAACCTTTCTCTGTTACATAGACATCAAACATAATACAAATAAATCTGCTTAACTTTTTAGTTGTCCTTCTAAAAGAAGCTAGCTTCATATCCTGATGAGATTCAACAATAATTGATGGATTGTTTGTGGATGCATCTTTGTACCTTGTTAATTAGCAATTTAGAGTTTGAGTTTGCTTCTTAGAGCAGCTCCAGCTGCACACTGTAAATCATTGTCTAGAGCACAGTCTATGCTTGGTACAAAAACTGGCCAAACCACAAACTCTTTCCACCTCATATACCAAAATCTGGTTGCTGGTGAATACTTAAACACATAAATGCAGATCACTTCTGAGGTAAAGTTTTTCCCATATCTGATAAACATATTTAAATTGCTCTTCTCATAGTCTGCCCAATAGACTAATTCTCTCCCTTCAGCCTAGAGGAATACATGGAAGTATTATGTCCACAGTGTATGGACTTATGTATATACATTCATAAACCTCTATACACAAACAGCTCCTTACTTTGAAAAAGTCTGCTGAGATTGTATCACATTCTAAGGTGTATGTAATACTGTGGACAACAGTGGATTATAAATTTGGATTATAAGTGAGGTCCAATTGTCTTTTTTTTCTTTTTTTTTCTTCTTTGAGTATTCTAGAGCAATTTCCATTTTTCAGTGATAGGAGGGTCACTGCCATTACCTCCATGCCTAATGGACCTGCAGCTATATCTGGTTTTGACCAAAGAGGAAACGCTACAGAAGTTCCTTGTCCTTTTCAACTGCAAGAAGTCCAAAAAGCCAACTGAAGATGAAGCAAATTCTACACTTAAGAATGGATTCATCCAGATTTTATTCTGTAATGCCAAACAAATCTGATATCAGCCTATAAACTTCAGTTGGGTTGAAGAATCATGTATGTCACTTTGCTATTGATTTACAAACTTTCAGGTTATTTTTTATAGTCCTTTCACCATCATTATTACATTTATTGTACAGCACAGACAATAAATCTTTCTAGAAAGAGTAATGGCATTGGAGAATTAGGATCATCATCATTTTAATGGCTGTTACCTAAGTGCTCATCATTTTGTTCTGTTCTGTGGCTTCCCTGATGTTTGGAGCCGATCAGCCTTGCATCCAGTTGCATCCAGTGACTATTCTGATGAGTCATAAGAAAAGGACAGATGTAGCAAAATAAAACTTCTCAAAATGGAACTTAAGGTTTCTATACCTTTATGTTAATCCAATATAGAGATATGGAAGCAAAATCTTAATTACTTGAAATTGGCAAATATGAGATGAGCAGTTTAAAATTTTCAATAAGCATTTTGGGAAGCTGATACTAGCAGCTAGCAGCCACATTTTCTGATTAATACCTATTTGTAGTTTTGACATGCTCATATGAAAGGCAAATTTGTAAACATTACCAGAATTTATTCCACAAATATTTGTCTCATTTTTATTTCACCCTCCTGTGATCTGCAAGTGCTAATCATTGGAACCCTTTGGAGCAAAGGAACTTACCAAGTTGTTATATTAGATATAACAGGAGCGAAATATTCAAATAAATTTTTGTGGAAAAAGTGTCTTGGTTGATCCAATTTTACAAGTGAGCTGCAGGCATGTCTTTCAACCCTGAGTAGTTAATTTGCAAAGGCAAGTTATAGAATATATTCTGAACATTTTCTCAGTTCCTTACGGGGAACTTGTCTCTTCTGAATCATTATTTTCCATTCTGTCCAGAACACTTCTTATTTATGCTACACAGACACATACATACATCTCCATTTCAAAATAAGAAAAAATAACTGATAATTCAGTTTTTAAAGTTATTGCTGAAATACTTATTGCTTCCACAAAGAGTTGGGCCATCACTGTTTTTACTGATAGTCCCTTATTTTAGGCATCTTCCTGCCTTGCAGGATGATTTTTCATACAGGTGCTTAAGGCTAGAGGATACAATGCATGAGGGAACTTAGAACAACTGAGTAATCAGCCAGTGAATGTGATGTAGGAGAAAAATCCTGTGTGTGATGCTTGCTGGTGAGTGAGAGGGTTGAGTCTTCCCGCCACCTTTTGAGACAACATCTTCAAGGCCCTTTTTTGGAGTGATGCCTGTGATCTCTGTTTTGGAAGCAATTCCACTGTGGATAAATAGTGTCACATAAAAACAAGAAATAAGAGAGGGAGAGTGGAGAGGGACCTTGTACAATATGCATGCAGTGATAGGACAAGGGCAAATGGCTTTAAGGTGAAAGAGGATAGGTTAAGATTAGATATTAGGAAGAAATTCCTTACTATGAGGGTGGTGAGGCACTGAAAACTGTTGCCCAGGAGAGTTACTTATGCTTCATCTCTGGTAGTGCTCATGGCCAGGCTGTATGGGACTTTGAAAAACCTGGTTTAGTGAGAGGTGTCCCTACCCATGGCACAGGGCTTGGAACTAGATAATTTTCAAGGTCCCTTCCAACACAAATAATTCCATGATTCTATGATTCTGTGTCTATTGAGACAGAGAGGATGTTTTATTTTGTGCCTGTTTTTTAGCACATCTATGTTAACTATTGGAAGTGCACATGGTTATTGTTGAAGTAGTTTTGGATAGGCTGTAGTTCCAATAATGGTTTGATCATTCCTCAAACATGAAACCGAAAACATTATTGGAAGATGTTTTTATTTTCCTGTTAGTGGGAGTGGGTGGTGGTGCAGAACGGTTCCTTATAGAAGGAGTTCAACATTTTGTGTTCTATAAATATATATGTTTTTTTAAGAATAATAATATTTTAAGAGTAATACAAAAATATCCCATGGAGAGTCAGCAGCACCAATCTTGGTGTTATCTGCTGAAGATGAAGCTGTTCTCCTAAGATGTTCCACTAAGGTTAAGGTACAAGAGAGAGGGCTTGAAAATCCTGTGGGTTCTGTCTGTTTCCACTACAAGTTTTATTTTCTTTATGAGCCTAGATATAAACTCGGTACTGGGAATAGTAGCAGCTTTAAAACTTTCTCCTGGGGAAATTGTTTGACTTTCGAAGCATCTTAGAAGGTTGCAAAGGTATTGCTGGCCAACAGGCACAAAATAATTTGATATAAAACTGAGCTCTAGGTTGCTGTTGGAAACCACCAAGATAATGAGTCAGTTTAGAAAAAAACAGGTTCATTATTTTTTAATTGGGCTGCTCATCAAAAATGCAAGAGGTGTTCCAAATATCATGAAGTGTAAGAAAATTAAGTTCTGATGAATTCCATATACAAAACATGATAAATCTATCGATTATACACTGCTGATCCTCACAAGTGAGTTCTTCCTCCTTTTCAAATGTCTTCTCAAGTGAAAAAAAACACAAACATCAATTTAAGCAGTATATAAATATGAACTGAAGTACTTAAAATGAGACTTTAACAAGACCAAAAGCATTTTGGCAATATTATTTCAGGGAACAGTTAAAATAAATGAGACCAGCTTTCCTTTGTGATTAACACCATTATATTCTCATTCATTTATGACCTTATATTAATTCAGGATATTATATTCATTCAAGACTTACATAGCAATTTTCAGAGGAGCTGTGTAACAACAAAATGAGAAAAGCAATAAAAGACATAGAACTAATAATACATTTGATATTAAGAGAAAGGAGGATGCAAAGTGGGCTGAGAGAATTGGGGCATATCTACATTCAGGTTGCTGCAGAACTCTAATATAGGAAGATGAAGGAACTAAAGAAGCATTTCTTGTGCAGTTACATAGGCATAACCGTGACAGAGAAGGTGGATATTCGGTGGAATGCTAATGACAGGACTTACAAAGCTTTCTGAGATTAGATTTTTGATTTCACTTTCACTATAAATTCTCTCCTTGTTGCCATGAATCCCAAAAATAAAACCAGGATCAAAACTCTCTTTCTAAGAATTTTGTAGTTGTTTTATAGGGGCTTAATACTGAACTCAAAAGTGACCGTGACACTTCTATCACTTATCTGACTGTGTGTTCCAGAGTGACTAACAGCTGCAGAAGTCTTGTGTGATGCCTTTCTGAAAGTGCCTCCCTTTAGTGTCTTGCCTTTCTCTTCCTTTGGTCCTTCCCTGAACATCTCCTAGGTTTCAGCATCTCTGCAGCCTCACTTTAGCACATCTCAAATTGCTGGATACAGTCTCAAAATGCTCAAGCCTCTGCACCCATCCTGCCAGCAGTCCTTTATCTCTGTACACAATTACTCTGTTCCATGTGCACAGCGTGCTGGGGGGAGAGTTTCTTTCTTTGACTTCTTTTTTTGTTTTATATCAGATACAACAATCTCATCAAGAAATCATTCTCCTTGGACACTCATGAGTAGCTGACTCAGTGTCCTCTAGTTTTCACTGACTAGGTTACTAGAATTCTTCCACTTTTATTGTTTTCTTTGGTCCTTGAGTTAGTATTTATTTGTGTTTCCTTTATTATAGAGAAAACCTGACAGTAAATTTCCAACAGCTTCACTCCATGTGATGTTTTTCCCAGTGGCTTGGTCTTTTTGTTAGTTTTTTTTTTTTTTTGGTGCATGTCCATGTCCTGGCCCGGCCCCCTCTTTTTTCCCTTTACCTCCTGCTTTTTAAAAATTGCTCTTAGTATTGTGCCTCTGCAATTCTGTGCTTCTTCTTCAGACAGTAGCTTTATCCACCAAAAGAAGATATCATTTAGTGTGGTCTTATATTTAGGATTCAGCTTCCTTTCAGTGAATTTTCTGTCAGTCTTTTCTTGGAGCACTTTCTGATTAAAGCTTGTCAAAACTTTTGGATTTTAGAAGGGCCAGGACTTCTTTCTTTGCCCAGAATTTTATTTCCTGAACTATTTATTTTGGAAGATCATTTTCTTGAAAGTTGAACCATATGTAAGAAACTCCTGGGGATATGGAGAGGAGTCCAGTCAGTTCAGTCTTTAAGAAGGAACAAAGCAGTGGGGAGAAAAAGCATAAGGCACACAAGTTTGCTTCTGTAGAGGTATGTAAAAATAAAGAAACACAGGCTGAGTTTAGCAATATCTGGAGGAACTAAAGACATAATAACTGAAGCAATCTTTTGTAATTTTTGCATGTTTTAGTACAGCAATTTTGCTTAAATTTGGACAGTATCAGAATCTCGTTTACAAACTCTAATTTTACAGCCCATCTGTAATTAGTGTTTTATTCTTATACTGTGGAAGTTATACCCTGTGGAGTTACTTTTTAAGCTGTCCATCTGTATTCCTGCCACAGTGAAGGCCCCAGGAGTTTTCAGCTAAAATTCTCATGTACTCACAAGAACTGCAGAGGCATCCATTGTGAGCCAGCAGATGGGGCATCTCTGTGAGGGCTTCAGGTAGGAGATGGCAGCAGCTTCACAGTGGTCCCCTAGCTCTGCCATGAGGTGAGTAATTAAAAAAAATCATGGAATGTTTTGTGTTTGACGGCACCATAAAAATCATCTTGTTCCTTTCTTGGGCTGGGACACCTCCCCCTACACCAGGTTGCTCAGAGCCCAAACTAAACTGGTCTTGAACAGTTTGAGGGATGGGGCAGTCACAGCTTGTCTGGGTGACCTGTTCCAGTGTCTCACCACACTGGATTAGATTAGATGTTTTGGTTTAAAGCCATTCCTCTCTTGTCCTATTGCTAGATGCCCTTGTAAAAGGTCCCTCCCCAGCTTTTCTATAGGCCCCCTTTAGGTACTGGAAGGCTGCTATAGGTTTTGCATGAAGCCTTCTCCAGACTGGGCAACCCCAAGTCTCTCAGCCTGTCTTTCCAGAAGAGGTGCTCCAGCCCTGTGATTATTTTCATGGCTGTCCTCTGGACATGCTTCAGCAAATCCATGTCCTTCCATGAGTCATCACTGTAATGAGCTTCCCTGGCATCTCGAGTCCATGTGACTGCACTCCAGGCATCAGTGCCTTGCAGCCACCTATAAATGATGTGGTGTGGTCCAGGTGGGTCAGGATGCCCCACTTGCCCTGACTTACATTGAGTGACAGCACCTCTTGCCTGAGGAAGTAATTTAATTCTGTGTACAGTAGAAGAAGATGTTGGATTGGTTTGGATTTGGATATAGGACATGACTTTGAATAAAGGTGTTAGGAATGAGAGGTTTATTGCATTTTTCTTCCTCACTTTTGGAGGAGGGAGAAATATTAATAGCAAACAGCAGTACAGATGTATTTTTGCTTCTCAGTCATCAGCACTTTGGAAAGAATACAGGCAAAGGACAAAACAAGAAAAAAGCAGCCGCAAGATAGGCGGGATGTGCAGAAAAGCACTGCCTTTGCCATTCTGCTATAGTCAGAAAAGTCAAAATGCACACAGAATACAGGAATGAAAAATGACAGTCTTCTAGACTGAAACCTGACAAAATTGCAGTGAATATAAGCTAGCTCCAAGCAAAGCACTGCTTATCTACCATTTATCATGATGTTGACTCGTAAGATGAAAAGTGTGATACTGTATTTGGGGAGGGGAAAATTAATTTTTTTTCATTAGCATGGCAATTTTTAATCTCATTATTTCATAATTATTTCACAAAGTTCAGGGACATTTAGCATTGCCAGTAGCTTTTCATCTTATCAAATAGCACTGAAAAGGAGTCAACACATTGAAATCCAAATACAAAATCAATATGAAATCGCCAAAGATTTGGCTTTTTTGTTTGTTTAGTTTGCTTTTGATTTAAACAGATACACAGGCTTTGAGATAAAAGGTTTTTTTAATTAAAAAAAAAATAAAAAGGTGCAGTTTTGAGTAATGCATGGAATAAATTGCTGCTACCTAGAAGTGTGGAACACCAGTGGTAAATGCACCTTCAGTCTAAATCAGGATTGAGGAAGCACACAGTATGAGGCACCACAGGGCTAGCTGGTATATTTACTGCTGCTTTAATCTCCTTTACTGGCCTCCACATGGCCAACAGGCACAAACTTTGTTTGTTGACATTTTTTATGTTAACTGTGCTTTTAGTAGCAGCGAATAAATCCTGAATTAGGAAAGAAACACCAAAACAAGTTTTTTAACAGGGTAAATAAAATGTAACTTAACATGGTAGCATATTGTGACTATAACCTGATGTGAAAAGTATTGTATCAGCAAAATTATTCTTTCTATTCTGGGGTTGATACTAAATAGTGGTAGGGATTCAAGATCTGAAATTGTGAAATATAAGTTGTTCATGATCCTGTATGTAAATAGTGATAGTACTCCTTGCCACAGTTTTTACTCGTGACTAATTTGCCTTTATAATCGTGATATAAAAACCCCACATGGTCAAGATACAGCTATTTTAGTAACTCAGGCAGAACAGCCTGGAGTTTTTTTTCTTTGGCATTATGCTGTAGAGCAAGGAAATAGTTTATTTAAAAAATGAAAAATCCCCTTACTCATACTTTACAGAAGGTTAGTTATTACCAGTGATGCAGATTCTGGACATAAATGAAACAAATACTCTTAATGAACCAGGTATATTTTGATGACTGTTACTTAAAACTTGTTTCTTTCACTATAATTTATGAGCAGATACTGGTGGAGAAAGCTTTACTTTGAACAGAACCAGAGCTGGATAAAAGCCAGGAGAGAAAAGTCTGTGAATTGGGGCTGAGATGTATGTTTGATAAAACCAGAGATTACTTTGTATTTTTGTATGATGCTAGGGACAAGTAAAAGGGATGGATCCAAAAAGAAAGGTACTTGAAAGCCCATTGGCAATAGGATCAAAAGGAAAGCAAATGGGAAATAAAGAGGAGAGTGAGGGGGAAGAGGTGCTCCATAACAATGTGCATCAGCCTGTGGAGGGAAGTGGAGGTGAAGGAAATGGCATGTGGTAGCTTCCTTTCAGATGTGAGTCTTTAATCTTTTTCTTCATTTTTTGCACATGAATTCTGTAGAATTTTATTTGCTTTCAAAATTTCGTCAGGCACAAGTGCTTCTTGGAGCATTTCTGACAGTATTCCTAGTGTTTGAACTTCACAGTTGTCATTAGTCCCTTCAATAAATATTCCCTGCTGTTGCTTTGATTTTCATAATTAGTCACTCTCAATCAAGTACATTTCTCAAGGACTGAAATCGTGAAATATAAGTTTTTCATGATCCCATAATGAAAAGACAGTTTTAAAGGTTTTGATTCACAATATATGTTCCAGCTAAGAAAAGAACGTGACTATGTGAGAAAGAACAAAGAGCCAGGCTCCAAGATACTTCCATTTTAGGATAGTTTAGGGAATTTTTTTATAACTTCTTAAGGTGTTAAGATACCCAAATACTTGAAAAACCTGGAATTGATTTATCAAGCTAGAAGTCTGTATCTTTTTTTGTGAGGTGCATATTTATATATCTATCTGTCCCTCTGTCTACCTATCTAGAGGTGATTAAAGCAAAGCTGGTAATTTGCTGTCATTTGTGAAACAATATTTTTTACTATATATGTGACATCAGAGGGTCTCAGCATATGAAGTGATGTGTGATTCTAGCAAACAGGAAAGCAAGAGAAGTGAATGGTGTTGTTCTATTCAGAAGTGAAGGCTATATTGCAAGTATTTTATTGCATGCAAACCCAGTAATACACTTATATAGAAATTATGAATATGCAGACCTCCAAAAGGTTCTAGAAGGATTTTATGAAGGATTTAGATACTAAAACCTTAGAAAGCAGTTTCAGGCAGTGTCTTCTTAAGAACCCCTGGACCTCTGTAAAAAAAACCCATAAAAAACAGCTTCCCTGCCCCAAGCAGTTGCACTGACTGTTTTGGGGCAGAAACTTAAATTTGCGAGCCATGAGACAGGAGTGCTATTCTCCTGTGTATGTTCATCACCCAAAAAGAAGTGTTTGGCAATTTGAGTCTAACTGGATTTAGGCATCTGCTTAATCAGGTTTATGAGACTGGTATTCTGATGTATGGATACCCTGCAGTTTCAGTTTCCTTGGAAATATATAGATTTTTATGGTATTTATGTTTTCTTTTTTCTTGTTATAGTACATGACAAGAAAATAGATAATGTGTGGTGTTTTTTG
>JANRGV010000051.1:71606281-71624612 GCA_024734035.1 Alethe castanea
TTATTTTGCAGGGTGAGAGGTAGATTGCTAATTATACCATCCTGTGGAAGTTGTGAAGATTGTTTTGCATTTAAGGTTACATAGTAAATATTTTTCTCTTTCTGTCTGTTTCTTGTTGCTTAGTAATTCCTAATATTATATTTTGTTTTTAACAGCTGCTGGGCATGAAGAGCAGTAATCAAAGGGTTTAAATTTACTATTAATGCTAATGAAAGTTACAGCAGTCCATGGCTGTCTGTGGTTACGACTGTCCTTTCTTTTTTTCTTTTGCCCTGCATATCCAGTAATTCACAAGTCCCTACTTTGAATTTCATTTGCAATTTCTTTGCCAAATGATTGAGTATAGGAAGATGCTCATAAGGCTCTACAAAGTCAGTTTTATTTACTCCTGTTCTGGTTAATTCTTGACTATCAGACTTTCTCTTCACGTACCATTCTCATTTCTCAGATGCTCAAAAGGAAAGTTCAGTGTCACAAGAGCTGAGAGAAGCTGATTGGAATGCTTCCTTCTCTGTTGTGAATAGTGACCATTTTATTCCATATATGTTTCCTGTCTGCTAGCCAGTTACCAGGCTAGAAGACATTCTTGCCTCTCCTCCTATGATAGTCAGGTCTGAGGCTCTTTTAAGTATGCCATCTGAAAGAAGGGTTTTGGGAATTCAACTGCTTTTTGCAAATCAGTTGCATCTTATGCAAACTTTATTTACATTTGCAGAGAAGTAGTAACTTCTACTAGAAGTGAGACATGACTTATTATCATGCATTCAACAATTTTCTGTTCATTTTGTTCATTAGGCAAACTTCTGATACAGAGGTGGGATTCTTTTAGTGTTTATTAACATACATCTGCAACCTGCCTCTGACACAGAGCATGATTTTACTGACAAAACCAGTTGTATTATGTGCTTTCACATGTTCTAGAAGAGTTTGGAGTGCAGTTCAAGTTATAGGAGAGAGAATCAGAGGTCTCTGAAGAATTAGGAAACCACTGTTTTGTGGACTAACTGAGCATTACCAGAGGTCTCATTCTTCATTCAGAGGAAATTTACGTCAAACAGGAAGCTGAACTCATCCTAATCATGATTAGGCATAAGCAGTGCAATTCTTTTTAGAAAAGCCAGAACTGTGTACTAATCACCATGAAAAATGAACAGAAACATAGTTTTTAGAAGACCAGCGGGAAGGACTTGTAGCTGCGTGAGTTAGCACAGGAGTAGTAAGGGAAATTGCCTCCCTGTCTTCCAAGCATATTCAAAGAAAGGCTTTTTTTTTTTTAGAATTGCTAATATTAAGTTTAGTCTTAGGGTTGCTTCATTTATTTCAAACTGGAAAAGCTAAAAACTTGGAACATTATTCTTATAGAACCATGAAAAGCAGAGTCAGCTTTCTTTCCAGAGAAACCACTGTAAGGAGATACGTTTGTCTGGAGAAGTATGGCCACAGTCTCCATACAATCATCTTTTAGAAGCTAGAATAATTAAAAAAAAAAAAAAGAGATCATGTTATTAATTCAGATGAATACTTGCTGTAACTTATTTGACATTAATTTTCAAAGTAAATCCAAATAACTTTCTTTCTTTCAGGTAAGCTTTTGTAACAGCACTGTCAATCTGAGGCAGAGGAGTCATGACTTCTATTTGGGGATCAATGGGAGTGAATACATGGCTACCAGTACAGCAATTTACTGTTCTGCTATTGGTCATACCAGGTAGAGGAAAAGAGAAATTGTATATTATATAGAAAGTTTGTTTTGAATTTTCATAGTAGAGTAGAAACTTGCTTTCCAAGCAAGATAAATCTTTCCAAATTCATAACTGTGAAAAATTGCTCCACGGTTGATTTATGGACCATAGTGTGATGGAAGGTAGAAGTGTGTAACTGTGCCTACTTGGAGATTTCCTATATTCAGCAACAAAAGTCCTCAGATCAGAACATTCTGGAATTGCTGTGTAGAAATATAGAATTTATGTTCTGAAGTATTAGAAATATTTTCCTTATCCCTCAGTTCTCTTGTTATTTAGTAACATTGAATTAACTTAGCTATGAAAGTGCTGATATCAGACAAAATTTGAGGGGTGAGGCATATTGTATCACTTGTTTGATTTTGCCCTCTTGTTGTAGGGACCAATCTCTGTCAGTCTTAAGAGGCTTGTGATTTTCTAAGAAAGGGAAATTTCATTGTTTTTCTGTGGCTTAAGGTTTCCATACTTCAACCTGTTTATTTAAAAAACCCTACAGGTATGTGAGGCCCACTGAATAGCCCTACATCACTCTAATTCTTTTTAAGTGTCTGAAATGTTGGCACTAGAAGACATATGCAACTTTCAAATGTATGAAACTTGTATATCTGCTTTCTCTGTTTCTGGGAGAATTTTATGACAATATCCAACTGCGGTGTGTTTGCTTTGCTGAAGTTTTTATTACATGGTTTGTGTGTATGATGTTTTTCCCCTGGACTTCCATCTTCACTCAATAATGCAGTATGTTAAGCTGGGGATTTTGTTAGCCAGCATTAATGGTAATCTGCTTTCAGTGTGTTTTTATGTGGCCACATCTGAAGTGCTGATAAAAAGTTATGAGTTCTACAAGATGAGGACATAAAAGATGCAAAATTCAATTCTCTACCTCCTAGTCTTTTAATTACAATATTATCTGAATCAGGGACACTATCATTATGTGCCATAAGACCCAGTATTTTTAAAGAGTATTTCCCAAAGTAATTCTGACAGATTTGACAGATGTAATCTTTTTACCTGGTCATCACCTACCAGGTGTTTTTAAGTACTTATGTATGTCATAAAACATAGTAAAATAGCAAAAGGGAGACCCAGCACTGTAGGTACAACAATAACTATCATGGTGATCTGGCCTCTAGGTGAGCCTTTCTCAGGAGTACAGCAGCACAAACCAGTTAAAAAAGCTACCACACCTACCAGAGATTACTGAAAAGCAGTTGCTGTGCCTTGCCTGTATCCTAAAAGAACAGTCAGGGATGTGTCCTAGCCTAATCCAGAAAGGTTTGTCATGAAAGAGTCTACTTAAGGCAGTTTAAAACAGTCTTGGAGCAAGATGCAATTTAAGCACTGTGTAATTGTGCTTAATAGAAGGCTTCATTACACAGCCTTCTATTTTTATTTTATTTTATTTTATTTTATTTTATTTTATTTTATTTTATTTTATTTTATTTTATTTTATTATAAATGCTAAATCCCAACTATATGGGGAACACCACTAGGTGATTTAGTGACCCTAAATATTTTCCCTTAGCACCAGCACTGAAATTTATCCTCCTTCCTCAACATTGTGATAGTGCTCCCCCTCTCCCCCTTTGACAGTCAGTTGAACGCTCCTTCCTTCTTGGAAGGAAATAACTCTCCTTGTTTCGGTTTTCTTTTTTTTTTTTCAGTCAGTTCAGAGCTGATTTCGGATGAGTTTCTTCCTTATTTTGGGAGTCCTGCCAAATGTCCTTGTTGCCCATAAATTCTCCATTCTTTGTATCCATTATCAGAGTTGCATCCTTCTTCCTACACTATGTTAACGTCCTCTCCCAGGTCTCAGATCACTGGAGCATGTTGAGTCCTAAACTTTAATTTGTTTTTGTAATGGATATCAATTCGAGGTTGCTTTGTTAGCTGCTATCGGTTTCATGGACTAAATCTTCCTTCAAGTTGGTTAAGTCCCAACATTTTCCCCCAGTGCTGCATGGGTTCTTTTTTAAAAGAAATACAACTTGTTCAGCAACAGCAGACCTGGGAATGTTCAGGATCACACTGGATGGAGCTTTGAACAATCTAGTCTTGTGGAAGATGTCTCAGCCCATGGCAGGAGGAGTTGGTACTAAATGGTCTTTGAGGTTCCTTCCAACCCAAACCAAATCCTTCCTATGTTTCTGTGATATATACTTCACCAAAGGACAGTGTTTTCACCGGGGATGCCTCTGGCCACAGATCAGACAATTAGCAAGGACCTCACTCATTGGGCTGAAAAAATAAATGGCTAAAACTCCTTTTTTTAAGGTGGGAAATACATGTAAGAAACTCCTCATTCTTTCCTTTTTTCTCCTAACAAAACTTTTTTTACAGAGAAGTCTGCTCTGCCTCTTCCTCTGATGCAGGTCCCTTGCAGTTTTCTTAGCAGGCAGGCAGAGTTCCTTGCTGGTTCTTGAAACCAGCAAAGGGTTTGCTGTAGGATTGAATCTGGCTCTTTCCCAAACTTCTTTAAGGGACGCAGCTGCGATGCTTCACTGACCATTACTGAAAGCAAGTTAACTGTGGAGGATGGATCTTCTTTAGTAATGAAATTACCAATTTTCAGGCACATAAATTCTTTGAGAAGAAATGGTTTTTAGCTGCAGTGAGCTTGTGAGCAGCAAAATGCATACCTGTGGTAGGGAGTGTGCAGGCAGAGTGAGTAGTGATGTGTTGTGTTCTCAGTAATAGTGTTTCATACACTGGACCGCAGGATGGATGCTACAGCTGGTGACTGCAGAATAGTGTGAGGTTAAAAATTGAGTGAAGTGTCTCAGGTCAGGAAATGGAACTGAGAAAAATCAGAAAAATTAAATCTAGTTAGATTAGTTTCTTGCTAAAAGGCTGGACAGGATTTAAAATTCATGGGGGGGTACAGGGTTGGTGGAATTTGTACACATGTCCGAATTTTATTAGCTTGTTTTAAATCTTCTGTCATACACTAGGTCAGTTTTAAGTATGCTCTCTATTTCTGTGCAATGTGCTGGAGAGATTTTCCTACCTATTGACAGGAAACCGTTGGAAAATGTTTCTTCTTTCTTTCCTGTTTTTTGTTGTGCTGGTTCTTAAAATATCCCATTCTAAAAAAATATATTTTTTATTCCCTGGATGCCCTTGAAATAGTCCATTGTGAGGCTGGATTATTTTAAGTGTTTCAGCATATGTGTACCATATTCTTTCATCAGGAGTTTCTTCTTGTTTGTCAGGTCACACAGAGAGTGTTTCTGCTTTAAGAACCAAATAGAATGTCTTTAAAATATAAATTTGCAGAAATGAGACCTAAATACAGAATGATACATTAATTATATACAGAATTAAGACTATGCTTAATAAGACCAATCTTCCTTGCCCTTTACAGCCTCTCTGAAGATTTCATTGCTCTTGGTTTTTGTCTATACAGACTCTCCCTCTATGAAATAAAGCTACCTGCAGACCCTTTATAGTTTGCTTACATGGAAGAAATTGTCTCCAATAAAAGCTACTGCTTTCCTCCTCTGCTATCCTAAGCTAGAGTGTTCTGTCTGTTTTCTCACAGAGAAAGAGGTGAAAGAATTACTTTACTTTCTTCCTAAGGTTCTTGGAGCAATGCTTCAGTGTCTGCTTCAGAGTTGTGAACAGAGCAGTGCCTGATGGAGACGTGTGCTTAATTCACAATAGAACCATTGCTAAGACAATTTATAAGTATTTTCCTAGGATCAATGGAATTTCTAATATGCCTCTCATTCACAGAGAAGTGAATTTTGTGCCTTTTCTTTTGTATTAAAAATATAATAACTCAATACGTGGTTTGGGCTTTTTTTACATCTTTAAGATTACATATCTTTAGCTTTTATGCACCTTAGAAAACAAAATGTTAAAGCAAGTGCAAAATCTCAGACTGGAAAAATAAATTAAAAAAAATAACAACCAAGAAAGTCTGGAGGTGTAAAAATCTGTGAAATGTACATACATGTAGGAAAAAAAATTAATCTTGATTAACTGTCAGGGATATAGGTGTTGTATCTTTCCATATTTTATTTCTGAATATTGCTAAATCATTTTAGCAATTGGGAGCCCTCACCTTCAGCCACGGTTTCACTTATTTATATATCCTGGGAGTGGTTCAGTAGATTAGGTCATAAACTTTCATCCATTTTTTTCTGGCAACTCTTCAAAGCCAGCAAGTCCACAATCACAAGAATACACGAGGAAGACCCTTAACATTGAGTTCATCAGGTTTGTGCATATCAAAATAAGCCACTTGGGAAACCCACTTTGCATCCCCTCTGTATTTATTTAGGTTAGGCAGATGCTGGTATAGTTCAGCTGACTGCAGTAAATAAAGAATTGCATGACTTTTGTAAAGGCTTTGATTTCAGCCAGTGGGTCTTTAAATGGCAATGTCAATGGACAAGCAATATTAAAACAAGGTGTAACAAAGCAAACTTCCTTCTCCAGCAACAAAAACTATTTAGGAGCACAGATTTCTCAAAAAATGGAAGTGATGGTGTATTGGCAGTTTTTTCAAGACAGAGGATAAAACATACCCTAGGTCTACTTTTAGATCTCTTTCAAAACTGCTAGAGAATATATGTAATTTCAACAGCGTTTTCTGTGATTGCTTTCTTTGAGTAGACTGCACTGCTTTTAAATGGGAAAAAACTCTGTCCCTTCATATACATGTAGAGTTCCCCCAAAAAAGCAATGTCTCTTTATAAAGTAGTTTCTTGAAAAAGTTTTTCAGGTGCTGAGAGGCTTTGAAAGAAATGGTTGATGAACAGTTACTGGTGACCTAAAAGCTGTGCTTTCAGGATGGAGTTTTCAAAAGCTCTTACTGGGGACCTCCAAAAAACCTGTGGGGAACAAAAGTAATTCTCTTTTGAAAATCTGCCCTAAACATGTGAGCTTTCCAGATGCTATGGAAGAATGTGATTGGGCTGTCTTTTGCCCAAGAAAAGCCTCTGTGCCCACTACTGATATGCCCTTACTGAAGCATTGCAGAATGGAATTTGCCACAGCATCCAAGGACTGCCATAAAATTAAAAATTTGCCACTGAAATCATGTGGAATCGACTCAGTTTTCAGTTGTCTGCTTCTGTCTAACAAGCAAAGCATGTTATTCCTTCATGAAAATGAATTTCTAATGCAATTGCTTTAATTAAATGGTACTAGATCACTAGCCACATAGAATAAAACCACTGCTATATTAGACATTCAGGGGCATACAGGCATTCAAAAGAGCCGTGGTCAAAATTTGAAATGTTTTTTTTTTTTCTAAATTTATATTTATTATTAGCATCATCACACAAAGCTCACTGTGTCTCCTCAAGATGTTGCAGGCTCTCATTCCTTCTTGCTGAGCATCATCTCTCTGGGCTGTATTTATGGGTTTTTTTCTGGTTTGGTTGTTTTTGTTTGCTCATTTGTGATTTTTTTTTCCCCTTTTAATTTCAATTTCTCAGTATCGTTTTTCTAACTTGAAATGTGGTCTTTGCTCTAGAGGCAGTGGAGTGCATGGTGGAATGGGCACTTTTGGTTGGATTTAATAATATCTGGGAGGACAGAGTGAGGTCCATTTATAAATTATAGCAGCTTGAGAATCTTTGTGTATGATAGCTTGGGAAATACAGCAGATGTATTGCTCAAGTTCAAGAGCACTTGATTAAAATACTATCAAGAGAAACATACTTACTAGAGTGCAGTAACTCTTGAGTCAGTGCTTAAATTCTATTTTCCTGACTACTAGATCCAAGTGTTGCCTCTCATTTTCTATATGCATCATAAAAGCTGCATGAATGTGTTGCTGTTTCTCCCAGCCTGATAAAAGCTGGAGCCTTGGTCAGTGACACTAGGTTTCATCAAGTTCTGGATAAATGTATCACACAATGAAAGGAGCAATCAGTACCTGTTACATAGATTTTGTAGTCATGGCATCTTTCAATGCTACACTATGCTTTCTATTTATCTTTTAATTCCTTCTCACACTACCTAAAGTATTTTATCTTCTGCATTATATATGGGGTTTAAAATGCTATATTAATAGATATTTAAATATTTTATAAACATACAAGCTTTCTGGTTAATATTGTTCTTGCTCTTTCTGCTAGTTGACATAGGTTATTTGCTCTTTCTAGACTGGAGAACACTCTGACTCTGAGGATTACTTGCATGGGCTCCAGTGCTCAAAGGGATACCCAAAGTGCAGAGGAGGTTCTGTGGATCTCAGTAAAGCTGTTGTTCAGTCATGGGGGAATGATGCTGGCTGTGCCCTGCACATCAGCGCCCATCTCTCTCCTATCCCTCCTTTTTAAGTGAGGTCAAATCGAGTATGCAGCAAGTTAACCACAGTATCCTGCAGACCTCCGTGTCTGTACAAACCCTGCCTGCAGATCGCTCTTTCAAGTGCCATTGTCATTGCAGTGTCACTGCTTTTATTCCCAGCAAATATATATTTTATTTCAAGCCTTCTGTAATTTTCATGACTGCTGATTTTGTTCCTTTTATAATGTTGTTATGTCATTTGTTTCTCTGGATGGCTTTTTTAAGGAGGCTGGAAATAAAGTTGCCTTTGCCATCATGAGAAGAATTTAAAAAGCCCAAGAAATTGAAACACCCACAAATAAAAGGAAGATTTGGCTACTGGATGCTGAACATAGCCAGCATAGAATTTTTTTTAGCAGCTCTTTATCTTATACTCAAGTAAGCATAGGCTGGAAGGGTAAGAACTGAGTTCAAGACAGCAGAAGTGCTGGGGGACAAACATGGAGTTAAGGGCTTTAAACCTGTCTCTAGGATTTGTCTAGTTCCTTATGTTAATCAATTACTGAATACATTTCATAAACAGTTACGGCAGAAGGATCTGGAGCCCACTTCTCTCTCCCACAGCTACTCTACCCTCAAAGCTACAGAATCATGCTCTTTTTTCTTTCTCTGTCGCAGCCTGAGGTGTCTCGTTTGGCTTGGGATCACCTCAGCAGGACATGCAGGTGGTCTGGGATTTCGGTTTTTCTCAAAGCCGCTGAAGAGAGACTGCAGGAGATGGTTTTCAGAGGTTTCAAGGTTGTTTATTGTTTTTTTATCTCAGGAATGCCTTGCCCAGCAAACAGCAGTCCAGGGTGGAATCCTGCTTGGCTGGTCAGGACTTATCTTTTATACTCTAAATTACGTACTAGATATTTACAATAACTTTCAATACAATACAATTTTGTTACACTGTCCAGCTTTGTCTTCATCCAGTCTGAAAGTGCTAGCATGTCACCTAGCATGGATGGCATAGAGAAGAAGGAGGAAGAGGTATACCATGCCCCAAATTTTCCATTTTGGCCACATGTCTCTTATTACAAACATCTTTAGAAATTTATTTATTCTACATTTTAACAGTCTAATTCACACTCTACTGATTTTTGTGGCTTGCTTCTTTTCCCTGCATGTTGATAAATTCTCCCAAGGAGCTAAATCCAGGCCCTGAAACACCTGAGTCTCATTCAGGGGTCTTTGGGAGGCCTGCCAGGGGGGGTCTTTGGGTCCTAAGGGAAGCCAGAGGAACACTCTGGACTCCCACATCTCCCCCCACTGTTTGCACTAAAAACACTTCTTTCTCAGTTTTGTTCATGGTCTTCCGAATACATTGAAAGACACAAGGCAAAATGACAAGAAAAACTACAAGCCCTACTAATATAGAAAACCCTACTTTTAAAATTTTTCTTCACAAGGGTGAAAGGTCAAAAAGATTAAACACACCAAAAACAATTGACAAAAGAATGGAATACAATACTATCGGAATAAACATGTTTCACTTTCAATTCTTAAGTTCTTTATGTGTTTTTGAAGAGGACTTTACTATTTTTGTCTTTGATTCAATTTGTGAGCTCACCCCTTCATTTTTAGGGTTAGCATTTGCTTGCATTTGAGCCTGATATGGCTTCATGTATCTCGCTGACACTACTTCGGCCCTCTCCCTGTGGAGACACAAGCAAAAACTTTTCCTTCAGATGATTAATTTGACTAAGTAAAGGCTGGAGGGGGCTCTTTCCCAGCCAGAATAATGTACGACCCATTTGTGAGGATACTTTCCAGGGAAATTCGATGCTGCTGATAAAGCTTCAGCTCTCCCACCTCAAAGAGGCAGTGAATCCAATAGATAAGTGTATGTAAGGGACCTGAAAACAACAGATGGATTTTTACAAGTGCTGCCTGAAGAAAAAGAATGATCCCAAGCACATTTTTAAAAGAAGGAGTTTCTTCATCTTAGGAAAGTTGCTTTTATATCTTTTTAGAGATCTAGAGAGAGATAGCACTTAAGATATATATGGGTCACCTTTGCTAATTGCTGGCTACTTTTGGGCTACTTCATCACAGTTCTCTGAGGTTAACTGGATCCTCCATCAGCCTGGATTGACTATCTACTTCTGCCATAATACAGTGTGCAGTGTAAGGAGCTGTGTGTTCCATACCTGATTTCTCTCTCAGGTCGCATAGCTGGACTCTTTGCATAACCTGCAGAGTAGTAGGAGCCAGGGGCTTGAATTGCAGAAGCCAAGGAAAGGAGCTGAAATGTTATGCCTGAAAGTATCCTGAGTATATCCTTGAATCAGAGTATGTCCACTGAATAAAGATACTGATTTCTCTTTTAAATGCTACTCTGGCTGAGATGTATATCCATCCACAGCAAACTTAAGTCTCATTGATGATTGGGATGCTCTTAGTTATTCTTTATGGATTACACTAAGACAGTCTGTTCTTGTATAATACCTGCAGACTACAAATTGAAAATAGGCTCAACTGCATTCAGCTACTGAAAAAAAAGCGGAACCAGCACTTTGTGTTACATTTTAAAAGTGTTGGTTAACACTGTACTTCAAACGTGCTTGAACATGATCCAGTGTGTAATGAAAATATCTAATGAATTCTGTTTTTCATGGAAGGTAGGCCAGAGATTATTCACTTAATTTTTATGTTTCATTTTAGCTAAATGCTGGCTTCTCAGCATTTTGAAACCTGGAAAATATCTGTAGATATATTAAAGGGACTTTTTTGGCACCCAGGAACTTTTGAATAGTAAAAGTAGATTACTTGAGTAAACTTTCATCTGGGTTCAGGGCTTTGGATTGCTTTCTTGACTAAAGGCAACTCTGTTTTTTTCACTGAGGCTAATTTAAGTGCTTGATATTCTTCTTCACTTCTTTAAGTTTTTTTTTTTCCGTTTGGAGTGACATGAATTAACCTTAGAGTGTGCCTACAAATGAGTGAATTAATACCTAGACTATGCTGCTAATGGTGTTGCATTTACTGCTGAACTAGGAAGGAGAATTAGGTACCTTAGTGTCTGGCTGTCTGTGATCTGGCAGCAAGCTTAATTGGACAGCAGCAGCTCCTTGAATTAACAAGTCCTGCTGGCAGGACGCACCTGATTCCCAGCATGAGCAAAGGGGATGCAAGGGAACAGAGATATGACCAAAAAAATAAAAAAAAAAAAAAAAGTTGCTGCAAAAATGAGTGAAAATTAAGGTATTTTTTTTTCCATTTTTAATTTTTTTCCCCTTGATAATTATTTGGTAGTGATCAAACATTAACTCTATTTCAGGAGCTGCTAGCTGAGAAATACTTTTTAGATTTTGAAGAATTTTGGCAGAAAGCTTGGAATATATATTTTTCTTGTGAAATCTTGGAACAGAACAGTTTTATTTATAGTAAACCCTGACAGACGATTGGATGTATAATGAACAATTATGCTACTTTGTGTAACAAATAACTTTTCATACCACTTTCCCTAGTCAATGCATGGATTTTGACAGTGAATCAGTGAGTATTTGGTGGTGTTTTTTGAAGTATTTTTGACACAGGCAAGGAGAAATTATGGCATAGATAATTATGCTAGACCATCTCAAACTAATCACTCAAGAGCTGAAAAATGGTTTTGGTGGGGGAATCTCAGTTCTTTAACCATTATGTTTTTCCTTGGCTGTGGAATATAGGCAATGAAAATGATTTTCAGCCTTATGTCATTTTTATCTGTATGAAAAAGCTGAATCATTCAATATGTTAGTTAGTTGCAGCTAAATCAGATGCTCATAATCTCCTTCCTGTATCTGTGTTTGTCTGTGTGTGTGTGGAAATGTAGAACTTGTGAACCTGGTAAAATTGTCAATGTATTTATATGTAGGGCATAACCTTAAAAGCTGTCCATCTTTATAATATAGTAACTGTATTCCACCTATTTACTCCTTTGCTACAGTATGGATTTTGTATGCTTTTAGTTTTCATTTAAACTGTTCCTTCTTTTCATTTAATTTTTCCTCCTCGTCAGCCTGGTATCTTGGCTGTCTAGTTAAAAGAGAAAAGGCCTAAAAAAACCAAAATTGAAGAGGACTAGTTTCTTGTGGATTCATGTCCCTTGGTTAATAATTGAATTATAGAGGTCTTCTTTTATGTCTGAATATGCATATATTCTGGTGATGGTATGCTGGCTGCCACACTTGACAGCAGAAATGGGCTGATAAGATTGTTAGCACCCTGCATGTTAATACAAGGATCCTGGTCTCTCTTCTCTCCAGCAGCTGCTGCTTTCAAAATTTATAAGAGAGTAACTATCTTTGAGATTTCTATCTCCTCAGTCACATTTAGTTGAAAGCAGGCTACTTAGTTCAGAAATTACAAGGAGAGGACACACAGACTGTGTTACATTGTTGCTCAGTCTTGTTTCCATAGGAAACCAGGCTAAAAACAGCCTGAGAAAAAGTCAGCTTTATCTTCTGCTAAAAAAAATCCCCTCCCAATTTGAATGCTGTAGATCATAGGATAGTTGAGGATACTCAGGAGAAATTACTTTAAGGTAAATTACTTTTATTGTATGCCTAATCACACATCACCTTCTGTTAGAAAGCAGCTTTTCACCTGACCAGGAGTAGGTAGGAGCAATCCAGCCATGGAGAGCCATTTCTGCCCAAATCTTTCCATGCTGTCTCCCATGGATGAAGGCTGACATCTTGTTACATGCATCTATGAGGAGTAAGGAAGGGAGAAGAGGACTACAGAAAGGTAAAACATTGTTTCTCCCCTACCTGCTGTTGAAAATACAGATAAGTCTTTTCTTTTGCCTGCACTCTGCCTCTGTTCAAAGTTCCATTTCTCTACAGGTGTGCAGGGAACATTATTAAACTAATTGGAAGTACATGATGAAAGAAATCAAAAGTACAACCTTCCTGTTTTATACTTCAGCAAGAAGCAGCCTGGGATGTAGAATTTAATATGATACATATGTCAAAATGAAAGAAGGAATATTTGCCTAATCATAAAAGACTTATCAAAACCCAGCATCCCATAGAGCTGCATGATTTGGGAAATAGGAACTTCTAAGAATAGTTTCACTTCAGAATAATATTACATAGAAAACAATTTTGACTTGTTTAATAACATGACTTTAGACATCTCCCATCATATTTCCAGGAAAAAAAATTACCACTGTTTTAATGGTAAAAATGAAACTGAATTAAAAAGCAGTCAAAGTCTATTTGCCAAGTACAAATAAGTCGATAAATTAGAATAGCTACACTTGAACACTGCAAAATTTGAAGACTTTTGGCTTGGCAAGCTTGTTGGAAACTTGTCTAAGTGCTAATTTGTTCTGTATTTTTTTCTGGGTGAAACACCTTTTTTCTGATCTGTTCGTGAATTATTGACATTTATATACATTTTATGTCCAGTACATGTAACAGGCAAGCTGTAGACAGACCAGCTTACTACCCACAAATACATGCAAACTAAAGACTTAGTAAACTGAAAGCATCCCTATATTTTTAGAAATTCAAATAATGTTTGTTTATATAGTAATACATTCGGAAGTATAAAGTTCTGAAAATTATCTAGTACATGTAAGTGAAAACTCTCTTAAATTGAATGCAGCCATAGACAATCCACCTAGATTCTATTGGATGGGCTGAGTGCAGTTGGTTGTTTAAGGGTTCAGCATCAAGCCTCAAGTGAGTTGCAGTTACCTCAGCTCCTTCTGTAGGCAGTGGAGAGAAAGGGGCATCTGAGAGCACGGCTCATCCTGTGCCAAGTGTGTGACTGGCATGAGTGTGGGGAAAAGTGAAAAAGAGAGATAATCTCGTTCTGAAGATAAGGAGTGTTTTAAAAATTTGTTACTGATCTTAAGCATATGTTTCACCTTCAGAGCTGGACTTTAGACATGTGGAGAGTTTTATTGTGACGTGCAGCGTACCACATGCAAACACATTAAGATATGTTTATGCAGTGGAATAGGAACTGTGTCAGTAAGGGTCTTTTTTCTACAGCATTTTGAAAATGGACTAAGGCTATGACAAAATGCAGGTAGGATAAATCTCTCCAGTTTGCTCAGAGGTAGTTTGATTGGCTTATTGGGTTCTGAGAAGCCTTTTTCTCTATTATTATTTAATCAAACTTAGTACTAGCAAATATATTCAATAGCAGTTTTACCATCTGAGGAGCAGAATCTGATTGCTGATTCCCACAGTAACGTATCCAAGAGATGATGTTACGACAGCCACCATTTTTATTTCATTGATTGAGGACAGTAATGAGGTCAAAATCCTACATCTAAAACTGGTTCATTTAAGCCTCTAATGAGCTGTGTGATATGAAAGCTTTTTCCATGTCTTACCGTATAGGCACTGTGCAGTAGGAAAAATACAGATAAGTAAAACATCTGAAAGAAGTACATCATTTTTAAAGGCTACAGAAGTAGTTATGTTTTGAACTTTTTAACCATTCTAGTAAATCTGTGGTTGATCAAGGACTGGTGGTGCAGTAACATGAGGCTGCAATGCCACGCTGGCTTGTAGCCAGAAATGATTTGCCATCATTACCCAAGGAAGGATGTGCACTGAACCATGTGTTTATGGAGTTTGTTGGTGCCCACTGGTTGCACTCTGTATGGTCAGGGGTCCATTATTTGGAGACCTGGGAGATGCTGATCAGAAAGCAATGCCGTTTAGACTGCAGTCTAATTTAAGATGTGATTAAAGAGGTAGGAAATGCTCCTAGGAGGACAACTGAGGGCAGGAGGCTTCCAGTACCAGGGAAGCAAAGCCATGGAAGGTAACACTGTGCAGATGTATCACATGCATGTTTTAATTAATTTACTTATCTGAGTGCCATTTTAAATTATTTTTCAAACTTTACTGTGAGATTTCAGGCCCTTACTTGTTTGTGTCTATTAAGAGACAAGTGTGTTCATCTACCAAATCAATATATATGTAATTTTTCAGGTGTATCACTCAGCTCTTACGGGGTTGCACTCCCTTGGTGTCCAGTTTCTAATGGGCAGGTATGCCAATTATTGATACTGAACTGAAATGCATAAACTTCAGTATATTGCAGTAGAACTGCAGATGTGTGTTACTGTCCTAAGAGCTTGTCTTGAAACAGCCCTTCCTTTGGTTTGGTATCTTGCTTCTTGAATTTATGGGGTGTAAAACGGTCTGTGAAATTAATCACAGCTAAAAGAATTGCAGCTCAGCTGTATTGTGTGGGCTAAAACCTGCATTTATTCAAGCAATATAACAGCTACCCAGGAAGTCTGGTCTGCTAGTCAAACATACTGATTGTCTCATTCAAATGTTCCAAAATCCCATGAGGAACAAGACCAGAAATTATTTTTATTTAGTCAATGGTATTTTATCTTAAAAGTAACAAGATACTGAAAGATTGGTATCTTTCCAGTCTTAATAGTTATAATAAGAATAATTAAAAAAAAAAACCCAAACCAAAGCAAAATCAACAACCAAACCCATAGGCTTGAAATTTCTCCAAGTAGTAACACTGTCACTGTCACAGCTGCCCCAATTTGTCTATACAATTATTTCAAGTGTTTTTAACCGCAATATTTTATTCTTTGTTCTCCTCCCTTCCTGTCACTGTTTTTTCCTGTCTTGAAGATCTCAATCTCCTTATCCAAACTTTTTTCTATGAGTTCAACCTGACATTTTTCTTTTTCTCAATAACTCTTCTTTATGCATTTTTTAAAAAAAATGCATTTCAGGTAGATATTCTTAACACATGTTGTTTTCCTCTCAAATGCCAGTAGAAATGTGTAGAACAAATTAAAACCCATTTAAATTCATGTTGATAAATGAAGGTCAACAACTGTTTCCCTCGCCTATTTTCTTTGGATGACAGACTATAATGCAGAATATATTAACTATTTCAGCACTGGATTTCAAAACAATTGCGTTATGTTCCAATCCTGAAACCTGCTTTTTGCATTTTAAAAAAATCCCACTGAATCAATGCCAAGTTGACTGTTTTTAAATCTTTGAAGAGGTCTTCTGAAAGGGGAGAGGAGTCTTGCAGTGACAGACTGTCTTACAGTGTAGAGCTAGGCTGTCACTGCTGTTTGTGTTACACATGCCTCAATGATTTTTGTGGGACCACAAGGCACTGGAAGATTTCTGTCCTTAGCATACCAGCCATGATTACAGGACCATTCTCTGTATTTCAGCCTCTTCCAGTGCTTTCTGTGTCTAAATTACCAGCCTGCCACAGAGGCCAAGCAGAAATCATCCCCTCTCCTCAGCAGAGCCTGGATACAGAGCAAAAGAAAAGGAAGCAGCCAGTACCATTGTGACAGAAAGCTGCAACACCAGAAAAAGCCTTGCATTTTTGTGGTGATGTTCTTTTCCCATTGCCAATTTTTCTTTTTGAAACCTCGTTAATATTTTAAGTTCATTTGCATCTTTATCCTTGGCTCTCCAGGCCTGGAAGAGGAGAAGGAGAATTATGACCATTTTGAGCTGAGCTCTCTCCAGGCCTGAGGAGAGGTCTAGGATGACTATGGATGAAGGTGAAGGTGTTGGGTACATGTAGGTAGCCTGAATGTTCCCAGGTATGGGGGATCCACCACTTCTTTGGGTAACCTCTTTGAGTCTTCACCACCTCATTATCAGTTTGTTTTCTTTTTTTCTTCTATCCATTCTATCTGAATCAACTCTCTTTTAATTTAAAACCTTTGCTCCTTGTTCTATTGGTACAGGTCCTACTAATGTCCTGATTAACCACAGTGGCTCTGAACGAGGGCACATTCAGGTACTGAGGGACTTCTTGGAGCATCTAGTTGTCAAATCCATTTCCACAGTGTGTGTCAGGAGAGAAATCTTCCAGAAGAGTTTGTGTTTTGTTCAGAGGCAGTAGTTTTTTTTTCCTAGGGACCACAAAAAGCAGCTTTGTTGACACATTTCAGTTTGCCGCTGTTCCAGAGTGTGAAGTGACAAGTTATCTGATGAGACTGGAGAAGAAATTCCTAAAGCTATTGCATAGAAAATCTTTTCTCCCTTTTCTGATCTGATTTCAGTCTGGAATGGAATATCTGAAAAATTGTTGCATACTTAAACAACAGACCTCAACCAGATATTAATTTTTTTTGTTGAAAATTTATTGCCAAAATTTGAAATTCCTGGAAACAAGGAATGCCATAGAAAATTTCAAGCAATACAAAGGCTGAAATTTTCCATGTCCATTAAATAACTCCATGAATTTGCTTTTAGCAATGTCTCTAGAAATAATGAGAAATAGCACAGAAGATTAATGACAGTTGCATTATCATAGTGCTGATTATAATTGGATATACATTAGAATACCTTCACACTGTGCTCAGCTGTTGAGATTAGGACTATTATAGGTTTAGAGTTTATGAATTTTGAAAAGGATTACTGTGGTACTTAGTTGCTTTCTGTGATGTGTCTTTATAGGTTTACCAAGATTTAACAGAGCGATGAAACAAAGAAATGTTCTTCCTTTATGCAAACTGCTGTTATTTCATTTTCTGTTTATACACTTATAAAAGTGTCGGAGCAGTACACCAATAAAAGACCCTTTTGGATCTTACATGGTAAAGACATTTGTAAAATTACTGTGTGCCAAATCACTCTTAGTAACAATATCTACCCGTTGCAACAAGATTATTACAAATCTTTTGTTAATGATTAGTCCACTTTTCCAGCTCCTTTGAACTTGTTTTTAACATGTGGGTAGCCACATATAAATTGGTATTAGTAAAATCTTTCTTGGATTCTAATTGCTGGAGAGAGACAGAGTAAGAGAGACAGGTGGCTCTAATATTGCACAGTTTGTATTTGATAGTCACATGTCCTCCAGCACTGTTCTGGGATATAATTTTTTAATGTATTCAGCATAATACAGGGTAGATTTTTTAAAATAAACATGGAAATGCTTTTCTTAGATGTTTCCTTGCAGAATTTTAATGTAGTTGTTAGTAATTCCCTGAATCCTTTTAAAACCAGTATTTTTTAGCTACCATTAATCTGTACCACTCTCTCTTCAAACTCCTGTTTTCCAAGGGGAGTTCAGAAATCCAGCAGTAAGTTTTAACAGCCTTATTGGAAAACTAGTACTAAACAATACATTAATTTTACCTATCCCCACCAAAGTGATACTTCATATAAAAGAGTATAATAAACTGGTAATTCTTTAGTGAGAAGACATTATTTTTCTCATGAAAACCCACTTTTAAATGGAAATACAGCCCTTCAAAGCATTTTTGTTAATATTTTTTTGCTATTCAGAGAAATACAGGGAATGCATGAGGGACAAATAGAATTTTAGACATT
>JANRGV010000051.1:71624712-71651772 GCA_024734035.1 Alethe castanea
ATGAGGGACAAAGAGAATTTTAGACATTTAGAATTTCTTAAAATGCTCTATTACTAGGTCTTACCTCCTGAATAAGCATGTCCAGTATCTACCACAGTAGGAAGATTTTGCAGTCCCTTTTGTAAATATACAGTAAATATATTTTCAAAATAATGAGCACATTTTGTCCACTTTCATTTTTTTATTTTTCACGCTTACCCCATTGTCATGGTTTAGGAATGACACTCCAAGACACAACCTGCTCCTCCCCCACCCTCCTGTGGGAGACAAAAAGCAGAGCTTATGGGTTGGATAAGAGCAATTTGCTGGAAGCAGCAATGAGATAGAAAAAGGCGCAGTAATAGCAACAATATTAAAACAAAAGTATACAAAGATAGGGTGATTTATGTGCAAAAAATGCTCACCAAGCCCAGGACAATAAAAAACAGTGGTGGACTGGCCCTGCATGATCAATTGCAAGCCATGCAGCTGCTTCTTGGGAGTGGGAGAGTCTCTTTCTCCTGCCCATGGCACAAGATGCTGTCAGATAACACAGTATCTTGGCCATGCCCGCAGGGCTCCAAGCTCCACCCCATCATGCCCCCTCACCCTGTCCTTGGCTGAAATGAAGACATCCACTCAACCCATGTGGCTATCAGGCAAAAGTATTCCAGACAGGATGCATTATGAAAGAGTACAGACTCTTCAGTTTGATTTCTGGTTCAGGTACTCCTAAGGTACTCCTAGCTTTTGTTTGGCTGCTTGCTTTTTTTTTTTTTTTCCTTTTTCATTTTGCTTCGTGATCATGTTGCCATCTCCTAATATGCTGGGTTGGATTTCATAATGAGTCACCTAAAAGGTGAGCATCCTCTCTAAAACAGTAGTTGAAGTGGAGAGAAAAAGATGGACATCTAGTATGTGTGATTCATCCCACCTCAGATTTCAGTTTTAGTTCAGTATGAATCATGAGCTAAAAATACTCTCCACTAAATGCAGAGAAATCCTTCATGGCTAGCTGAGGCTAGACATCTTTTAGATGTCTGAACTGGATCAGTTGTATGTGATGGTCTGTGATCACTTGAACACAAAGACTTTTTCTTGCTTCTCTTGGTCACAAAGAGAGCTCTCTTGTGCAAGGCAATAAATATACCTGTTTGAAGTATTCTGCCACGCAAAAAAGTTTTGCAAGAGCCAGAGCATCATGCCTTCACCCTTGCATCTCTATTCCCTCTTCACAAGGCCATGCAGCACCAGCAATGCTGGAATTAAGTGTGAGTCTACTGAAAACATGATTACTGTCAGGTTTTGAAATAGCCTACCACTCTTCTAATAAAATAAATTTTTCTGTATATAGAGTTTCCCTCCAAGATTAGTCTTGGGATAAAGTGGTGGATTTAACCTAACATGACAGCCTGCAAAGGGATACATGGGAAGATAGACTACTGCTATCATTCTGAATAACTGAATTTATACAAAGAATCTGCATCTAGAACTCTCTGATGTGTTTCACAGTTTTCAAATTTTCAGTCTTAGTGATGCCTCAAGTTGCAGAAATATTTATGAGTTTTCCCTAATGCTTTTTATATTATTACCAACCTAAAATATACTCTTTTAAACTTAAATAATTGTTAGACTGTGTAAAACTAAGTCTTAACATTGGCAAATATCAAATAAGTTACTGAGTTAATTTTTTTTAAACTCTTGGAGAGCTTGTCTTTATTATATTTATGAGCCTGACATCCTGTTTAAACACTGCCAGATGATTGACTAACTTCCCAATTAAAATCAGCACTTGATAGCTAAATGCTGATACTAAATTGATAACCAGTTACGATGTGAAGTGACCTTGCAGATTCTATACATAGAACAGTCTTCTTTGCACTTAATAATGGCATTATACAGTATTGCTGTTTTAAAATTTGCTACATTAGAAGCAAGAATTTTTATCTCAATATTGAAGCATTCATTAGATATAGGAATAATTTCCTGTAGAAATATAATATTGCAGATAAAAACTGTTTAGGATTTGAATAGAGAGTATAATTCTTTTGGGCAATATTTGTCTAGGTTATCTAAAAGTTGTATACATACAAATGAGTACACCTTAAATATCAGTTAGCCTTAGAGAAGCTCATAATAAGGTAACTTTAGAAATCAGCACTTACATAAATAAACTTATTTCTTACATAGCAACCAAAAAAAAAAAATCCTATCAATCTTGCATTAACAAGAAATAATGATGTGCTGGTGTTTCCCTTTAATCTGGAAAATGCTGTCATTCCCACATTAAAATAGTCTCTTATCTAATTTTCCGGTAGTTTGCAAATACTTGAAGACAAGCACATAGCTAAGAAGTCTTTAACTGTGTTTCTTGAATCTTTTTTGCCTGGATGATGGCAGGGGATCAAGACACCAAAGCTTTGCGACTCTTGCCTGTCAAGCGAGCTGTGGGAAATCATCTGCACTTGTGAAGTAAAATACACAACCTTAAAACAGGGGCACTCAACCTTTCTAATTAGGCAGACAGTGCTTATTATAGGGCCCCAGTGACTTCTGCCAAGAGGCATTCATTAGGTGAACAACATTAGTGGATACTAGGACAGAAGAAGGCTAAAGAGCTGGAGATGTTCTGATAGCTATAGAATATGGTAAATTTTTCATTATTCAGGTATTTGTTTAAACCCCTTTGGAGTAGGTGATGTCAATTTTAGCTTTTAAGTTTGACACCTGAGTAAAGTATTTTTTTCTGACTTTCCATCACTTTGAAGGTGCCAGCATCTGCTGCCTGGATTCTTCTGTGGTGTCCTGTGCTGTTCACTCATAGAATATCCTGAGTTGGAAGGGACCCACAAGAATCATCAAAGTCCAACTCCTGGCCTTGCACAAGACCACCCACAAATAAACAGAGAAAACCCTCATGCAAACCTGAGTCTTTTTATTGTATGCTAAATGTGTTGGCATGAGATTTAGCATGAGCTTTGTGAGGCCAGGGGGATCTCTACCCTCTGTGCTTTCCTGGCCATACTGATCTTTTGGTTATAATTTCTTCACTACTATTGTTAGAGGGTCACCTGGAATAAAGGTAATGTGAGCATTCCTGTCCCAGTTGTAAGGAGAGCAGTGTACGCTGTGTACAAATGCACTGTTCCCAGTCATGGGTCATTAGCTTGTCTCTAATAGTGGTGGGGAGTATTGTTTTTGTTGGTGGATGGTTGGTATTCATAGGAGGTCATCAAAAACTGCTTTGCAGTTTCTGTATGAGAAATTATTTTTTAAGGTTTTACTCAAGTTTAAAGTTTTTCTGTTGTAACTGACCTTTGATATGTGCAACTAAAAAACTGTGCCTGTACCAGGGTATGATTTTTAAATTTCTTTTGAAAGTCCAAATTACTTTTATGCTTAGAAAACAGAACTGGTATGTTCTATATACTAGCTATCTTTTTTATTTTTATAATTTTCATTTTAGATAATGTCCATAACATATATGATTCTGTATTGCTGTTTCATGGAAATATGAGCGTACTTGTGCTTGGATTAATCAGCTACTCAGTCATCAGTCATAATGATGCACAGCAAAATAACTTCATGCATTTGCCTCTGCTTTCTTCTTTATTTTTTTTTTCCAAATTAATTTGAGCCCCAGGATGAAGTTGGAGCCTTCATAACAATATGTTGCATGTCTTTTTAGGAAGAAGAATATTTAAGTTCTGTTTAGTTTTGGGGTTCTTTTTAGAGAGAAAAGTGTAAATATAGCCATGCAGATAGAACCACCGTTTTTTTTTCCTTAAAAAAGCTGAAGTAATGCATGTTTTGGGTAATCCAGAGCGTCTGTCCAAGTGACTGAGAGTATTCTCAAGAGTCCTGTGGGAAACAGTTTATAAACCTAACAAAGATGAGTGCTGTATTGATACAGAAAAGTATAGAAATAACACTATAAGGGAAGGCTCTGGACGCTGACATTGGTGAAACTGCAGAGTGCTTGTCTGCACTTTCTCCAAGAGGGTGAGCAGGCAAATTACTGTAAGGGTGACATGGGACTGAGAGACTTGGAGAAATATAAAATAGTGAGGATCATGCAGCAGTGCTTTTGTGGAAGGAAGTTAAATCACTCTAAAAGTCTTCTGAAAGAAGTCAAGGAGCATGCAGACAAGTTTTTGCTCTATTAACAATGAACAAAGAGAAGTGGTGTATCACCTGCAGGCAGGCCCATGGACCTCATTAAGAGATCTTCCAGAGCAAAGTAACTGATGTAAATTAAGCAGATATGCTTAATTTACAGATGAGCTTTAAAAAAAGCAGATGTGTCTCTCACTATTCTGAGCAGAGATAAACTGATACAGAACTGTCATTGTACTGAGGTTTGCACCAGCAATTCCATCAAAGAAAAATGCAGGAGTGGAATACAAATAGTTTAGCTGTCTTCCGGAGAAAAGTATTTGAAATACTTTCTGTTTCAATTTTTGCAGTTACTTCTAGTAATATAGTTGCCATGATTTGTGATGTAAAATGCACGTAAGAGTTGGTGGAGATAAGAGTCCAAGGAGTGTTCTGTCTTCATATGGTAAACCATCCTTTGCACTTTGTCTTGAAATTCATTACAAGATTTGTAAACTCTTTCATTGCAACATTTATCACTTCATGGGTTTCTTCTTTCTGATATATTCTTTTTACATTTTCTGTATTTTCTTAGATTGTAATTTTTTGAGATGAAATAATATAAACAAAATTTATAAATCAAAAAGTACCAATCACAAAATTGTACTAAAATTTTTTTGGCAAGTAAGGCATAGTGGAAGAAAGACCATGTTTTCATATGTTAAGGAAAGGACTGTTGATCTGTTGGCATCAAAGGCCAATGTTTTCTTAAATGCTCCTTTGTTTCGTATGTGTACTTTAATAGTAATAAATAAATTAATAAATAAATACATTCACTGTTGATAATGTAAGAGGGAGAAGCCAAGGTAAAATTTTAAATTGGCTATTTTATGGTATACCATCATGAATATAGTTTCAAAAAATTACTGTGAGGTTTTTTACATAGGCATAGCATACTTGTTAAAATGTACTCTATTTATATGCTGGTCTAGATTTTACTGGGATTTTTTTTTTCATAAATACTGCTATTTATAGAAACTGTATTAGTATATTGCTGTATTTTCATTTACATTTGATTTCCTGCATTTACTCCAACTAAGCAGGTACTTTAAACATAATTAAACAGAATCCTGTGCTGTGTGCAATTTAAGCAAAAATAATTGAATTTTTTCCAATCTTCTTTGGTTAATGTGGGCAAGTATTATTTTTCAAAGTGTAAATGGCAACCCTGAAAAAATATTTTTAAAAAAGATTTCAAGCAACATATTATGTAGATGTTATTGCTTTAAATGATGTTATCTCTGGTGAACAAGTAAAATGCAGCAAATCTAGTTTCAAGACTGATGCCTTTTATTTATATTTTTGTGATGCTTTATGTTCAATTATATCAAACTCAGACTTTTCTTGGAAATGCTACTGATTTTCCAGGAATTTAGATTACATTCTATAAAAACCAATTACTCTGAAAGTATTGACCCATTGCACTGACCCATCCCTTGCTGACCCTTCTACTTATTTTTACCTTAGACTCAATTTGGCCTGAACAACACAAAAACAGATTTTATAACATGATTAAGAGGAAATGATGTTGGCAGAGAGGGAGGATTGTATTACCTGAAGTGGTAGTAGGGTAAATAAATACACTGCTGATATCTCCCATTAGCTTTCACTGCTTCATGGTTTGAGTCTTATGGCTTCAAAGAAAAAAAAAAAAAGGGCAAAAAATGCCCCCTAGCAGGACCAAAAGTTCAGTTCAGTTACTTTCATTGTATAGTACAATAACAGTAGTTGTTGGTTGCAGGTAATGCTCCTAGGCAGCAAACACTGATCTGCCAGCATCTGTGTTGATTTGATGTAAGGCTAAGAGCAAAACTGTTACTTCCAGTAACTGGAGGAAAGTTAAAATTCGCAATTTCAATTCCTATGAACTATACAGAAGGAACTTAACCTCTCTAATCCCCCTTGTTTGGTTTGGTTATATAAAAATAAAATAAACACTTATTGCTTAGAATTGTTGCAGGTTTTCCTTTTCCCCCAGCTGCAGTGAAACACAATTGTTGACATTTGACTTGTGCACGGGATTTCAAGCCATCCAGCTTAGCAATATGGTGCACCAAAATGCAGGACCAGGATGATGTGTTGATGGCTGGTCCCTGAAGTTGGTGTGACTTTGGCTTACAGAAGATAGTGAAGCCCACTAGAGGGCTCACAGTTTGTGAAGACACAGAGCTTTCCTATCAAGTCAACAGCTTTCCTGTACTTCCCTGCAGGATCTGACTGAGCTGGGAAAGAACCCGCTGGCATCTGGAATATAGGCATAGTGACTACAAGTAGAGAGCTCTCAGATTGTTTTAAGGAGTACTATTGACTACAAATCTCCAGTACCTTGGTGTGTGCACCCAGCCTCTGTGGTAGCCTTGAACATTCTGCATGCGCTGGTGCATATGGCATTTCCCCTTGCCAGGGGCAGTTCAGTTTTCTGCTGTGCCTTCTAGCACACGATTGAAAATTCAATAAAGACTTTATTCAGCTTCAAACAGAAATCTGAGTATGAACCAGAGGTCCAGGCTTCTTGTATAGAAAGCACACTTTTAGACAAAGCAGTCAGCATGGCTGGGAGCACTAATTGGGTCACAGTAAAATTAACACACTGAGTATGATTCAGCTGGCTGCCGTTGTCCCATTTGAGATGCCCTGATGGTTTCCAGATGCTAGTTTAGCAGGTTACGTGTGTCCTACCTGCATCAGGCCACATTGGAGTGGTTTGGATTGTTATAAAACCTTAGAACAAAACTCCAGAGGAGGCAGCTAAAGCAATTGCCTTTGGTCAGCTGAGTAACTCCTAGGGTTGGGTTACAAATTTCTACACATTATAACTAGTAGAGTATCAATCTCAGTATGCATACAGGTTTTAAGTAAAGCTAAACAATTGCTTATAATTTATTTCTACCCCTCTACTGCTGTCCACCCAGAATAAATTTTGCACAAGCTCAATTTATAAGTATGTTTGGTATAATTCAGTCTTCGTTTATTATCAAAGCAAAAATTGCTGCTGGTACAATGAGAGGACTGAAACTCCTTTTCCCAGCTGTGCTGGGCTGTCTTCCCCACAGCCAGGATGAAGATAGGCAGTTCTTTGGAGAAGACTTCCTATTTTATTCAGGATGGCTATATGCTAAACAGATGCAGTGGGCTCATCAGTACTGACAATACCTTAATACCTTTGTATTGTATAAGCATAGTTAGGCCTTCTTGACAAAGAAAAAGCATCTTTTGTAGCCAGAAAAGCCTTACGTATCCTTTGAATAACATTATTTTGGAGCCAATATTACCAGAGTAATTCCAAATCCCTCTGCTTCTATCTAAAAACTCAAATATGAGTGTTTGGGAAATGTATAGATGTTGATAAATATCTGAACCTTTATGTATATAATATAGCATCTCATATGAAAAGGCACTTCAAGTATCAAAGTAAGACACAAAGAGCCATGGTTCATTTGTTCCTATTTATACTAATGATCTATTTTCATTTTTAATGCTTTTTCTTTACAAGTGGCTGCTGTGTTCTTAGAAGGGAACAAAACTTATTTTAAATATCTTCTAAAAAATTTCCACTTAAAGAAGAAAACTATTTCTAAGCCCTGAAAAAGCATTTGGAAGCACATGAATGAATTAGAATAAAGTCAGGATAATCCTCTGTCCTTTATTATGCACCAGGTCAGATTAGAGGATCACTGAGATCTTTGTGGCTTTATAATCTATGATTAACATATTAATTTTTAACTTCATGCTTTGGATCAGTTCTTTGCAACAATACATATAAGCGTATCTTTATTTGGAGCAGGTGGAGCCAAAGCAAGGGGTTAAAATTAGGCAGATGTTGAAGTGCTTTGCAGGCTGGAACTTGACTCCTGACGCCCTGAACTCTTAGTCTTTCAGAATGTTTGCACTGAAATGTATTTTTTTTGGTGGTCTTCTTGCCTTTCACTTTATTTAGAAAAATAAAAAGAGGTAAAAGTATTAAGGTTTTAGTACTTTTTTCTTTTTTAAAGAAACAATTTTATGAATTAAAAAATATATTAAATAAGTTCTATTTAGGTGGAATAATTTTTTTTCCCCAGGGTTGGGTTTTAAAATTTTTTTTAACATTTTCATAGGATTGTAGATTAATGGAATACAGGTTGGAAGGAACTTCACCGGTCATCTGATCCAACCCTTCTTGGCAAAAGCACAGTCTAGACCAGATGACCTAGCACCCTGTTCATCTGAATCTTGGAAGTACCCAGTGTTGGGGAATGCCCCATTTCCCTGGGGAGATTATTCCAGGGTCTGTTTGTTCTGAGTGTAAAACTGTTGGGCAGCTTTGCCAGGGCCCATCAATTTGTGGAGGACAAGCTGCCACAGCACTTCATAAATTAACTCCTCCTCCATGACAGTGGGTCTGTATTCGTGTCATCCTGGATTTTTGGTCCCAAAGTCTGGGGCCCAACAGAGCAGGTAAAGACAGAAGTGAAGAAAGTGTTGAGAACCTCTGCTTTTCAGCATTCTTGGTGATTAATTCACCTTTCTTTTTAACAGCAGGTCAATATTTTCTTTCCATTTCCTTCATTTTCAGAAAAAAAAAAAGATATATCACCTGTGGAAATAGTCTAAAAGTTCAGTTTTTCATGTGGAGAAACACTAAGAGAATGTAAATGATGGAAAATAATACTGTCAGCCTGAATTCTGTATTTCAAGATCTAAATTAAATCTATGAACAGTAACAGCACAACTACATAATAGATCTTTATGTTTCTAATAACCTGTTGAAGTTTCAAAAATAGTAAACCTCAGAATGTTAGTTTGCTATCATTCTTAGTTAATTTATTAAAAGTAACATTTAACTGAAATATTCTGACCCCTGAAAAATATACCTTTGACAGTTGTAATGTGTGACTTTTAAATATGTTCCTGGAGGTATTAAAAGACATATAGATGTGGCACTTAGGGATAGTTTAGTGATAGACTTGGCAGAACTGGGTTAACATTTGGATTCAGTGGTCTTAAAGGTCTATTCCAAGTGATTCTATGACTGTATTCTCCAGATGTGTGTTGGGGTTATTGCTCCCATTACAAAGTGCCTGGGCCACTTAAAATCAATAAATTCATAGCAATGTGGTGCATCTTGAAATGTATCAAGAATAGAAATCATAAATACATAAGTCAATTGTAAAAAGGACCTACAGCTTCCAGTAGGAAGGATTTATCTCTCCATCTTTCGTCCCTGCTCCCTTTGCTTCTGTAGTTTATGTCTCTCAGAATGTTGCTATTACAGGTAGAGTCATAAATGTAATTCATAGACAGTGATATGATCAACAAATTGCTTTGCATTGGCTGAGTTTCTGTCAAGACTTCTGACACTGATTTTTATTCATACACACAGTATCCCGCATAACTTTTTTGTGTGCTGTTGTTATCCCTCTTGAATAATCTCAGATGAGCTTGGTTTATTGGGTTCTCAGTGATTTTTCAGCTGCCATTCAGCCACTGCCAGTGTTTTCAGTTACCCAGATGTTATGAGTAGGATAGCATCTATTCTGGTGAAATACACACTTTCTGACAAACTTTGTCATTTCTGCCATCACAGAATTCTCTCACATTGGTCTTCTTTCCATTGGTCTCCTTTCCTTTCCTGTCATGTCTTGTCTTTCTCCCAGTTCTCACTCTACTTTATGCCTCCTGTCTGCACTTCCACTTGCCACAGTTTTCCCTGTAACTTCATTTTCCTGCTTGCTTGTTAGATAGTTTTGCATCTGTGTACCATTTTGCTCTCTGCAAAGCTAGCTCTAACTGTTGACCAAAACCCTGTTGACTAAAAACTAAACCACCAGATAATGAGCAAGAGAATGGGCAGAATTTATATAAAAAGTTAGGTGATTCCAGATGACTGCCTGATTTGTAAAACCACCCTGTGAGTGTCTTAAGACATTATGGTAATGAATAATTTTTGAGGTCCTGTTTCTCCTTGTGTAAACAAGTTCTAGGTTTTGAGCTGGAGAGCTGTATGGTTGTCAGCAGAGATGCTATTTAGAACTGTGCACAGACAGCAGTGGGGAAAAAAACCCACATAGAAGTAGCAAGAGAGTCTTTCCTGCATGCCTCTACCTTTTGGCAAAATTGCACTTTTACAGTGGTGGTGTTGATTTGTGATTCTTAGCAAGTCTACATTAGCAGTCCAAAAGTCTGCTTCAGAGTTAAGGTTGCCAAGGGCACTTTCAGTTCTTGTGTTCAATTACTTTAAACTCTCATACAATATAGTAGTATATTTTGTAACACCAGAAAATGATGAATTAAAGTAATGTTGACTTCAGCTTGTGAAAAGCACTTGCAGGTATGCCCCAAAATAATCTAAGGCTGCCCTCCTGAATAGACAGGTAGTTACTGGAAAAAGCAGTAGTTGTACAATGGTACACCTAAACAGCAGTGGAATTACTTGTGTTGTATGTCAAGTTTTTCAGTTCAGCATATGCCTTTTTTATTATCCAACTTCCATTCACAGCATTGAGTTCAGATGTACCGAACAGTGGGGGATTGTTTGAAGGAGCTTGTCAGTGCTGTGAATGGATGTGGAAGCCTGAGGCTTCAAGTTATTGTCACCAAATATGGATGTTTGCAAGTGAACTTTGTGAGCAGGGGTAGAGTTGGACCTAGTTACCTCTGTTTAGGTGCCGAGTACTATTTGAGCTGTCCTGCCATATCTGAGGCAGGAATGTAGGGCTAGTGAATGTGGCAAGGCCCACATGGAGATTGGAGTAGTGGACCCATGCTTTCCCCTGTGTCTTCAAGAACATCTGGGGCAGAATTTTTATCATGGGTCATAGTTGAAGTAGCCCAGTTTATCCCAATGATGGGAATCTAATAAATACTAATAAAGCTTACAGGTCTTCGCAGAGCCTGTGTTTTATAATTTTTATGCATGTGTTAAGGATGCCACACAGCTTCTCAAATTGTTTTAGATGCCTGTATTGAAGTATTCAAGTCTATCCATAACTGTTTATAATGGCGGGAGCTTGTTCATATTTAGACACCTAAATGTACATCAGTGAAGGACTATGTATGTCTCACTTTCACTACTAAGATTCCATATCACTGATAAAAGTAGGGTGGCATGTATAAATTGAGAAAACAAAGTAGTAATAGGAATGATTCAGATCTCTGCAATAACATAGAGGCAGTTAAGGAAAATATTCTTGAGCAAAGGAGGAGTGACGAAGTTTGCAAGGGCTGTTTGATGAGTATTAGGTTTGGAGTGGAAACCATACTTAAGGGCGTGGCTTTTTTTTAGCTTATGTCTAATGCACTCTTCTTGATTTCACATAATTGTTTCTTTTCCCATGATTTTTCTAAACCATTCTTCAGCATCTGTAGTGGAAACATTCTGACCCCATTATTAAAGGGGACAGAATTGAGGTTAACATTGTTAAATATTCTTTCTTTGATTTTTCTAGAGGCTTCAGGATATTTCAGTTCAGATTGTGACATTATCAGGTGACCCTGACTATGCATGAGCTGGTGAGTTAACTTTAGCCAGCAGTCAGATGTCCACCCTGTTCTCTTGCCACAGAGTCCATCCCCTGCAGCCTCTCACATCTACACAAGCCTTGGGACCTACACCCAGTACAGTCTGAAATAGTGTATTCCTTTTTGTGCTGATGCAGGAAATATCTGTTCTTCCCTCTGTTCCCTGTAGTTATTTGAAAATCGTTCTGGTGGCCAGAATTAACCCTTTTTCTGCTTACTCTTTTATCTCTACTTAGTTTTTGACCTTCCTCTTCTGAGGTGAGGAAGTGATGTGACTACAAAGGGTTTGATGAACTAAAGAAAAGAGACAAGGAAATTACTGAGTGAGATGAGGGGTGGCATGCTATGTGCAACAATGGAAGGGAAAGAGAAATCATCATGACAGGTACATCCCACATGTCCAGACCTACTCTTCTCTTCATAGTGTCCTGTGTTGTGCTGGCCATAACCATATCCCATGAAGCAATTGCTCACTAGCAATTAGAAGAATAAGGGAAATTTGGGGTTTTTTCCTCTAATCACAGAGCAACAACTGATTCTCACAACAGATGCTGAAATTGATGCTGAAATTTAAAAAAAATTAAAATTATAGATAGTATTTCTAAACTTTTGTCCATTAACAGTCTCTTGTCTGTTTCTCAAAATTTGTAGTTTTTCTCTGCCAGAATTAGCAGAAAGCAAAGGCCAGTTTTTGATGGGCCTTAGATACAGAGTTTTTTTGAAAATCTACTTCTTCATTGTGACAACAACCATATTGTATTTTGAGCCCTATCTTGCAGCTTTGTGGGGAGTCCTAAGTCAGGTTCTCATTGATGGGACAGTGTGATATTGCTTTATCAGTATGGCAGTGGAAAATTATTATTAATGATCTCTTTTGAAAGTGCTTGTGTATAAGTTAAGTGTGTTTCTTTAAAACATGTTCCTATATTTATGCAGTTTGTCTGTGGAAGGATTTTGAATTTACATACAAAGTATCTTTTGAGAAAAAAAATCATAAGACAAATCTGTTTTTTTAAAATCATCTGTTTAAAACTTTAAATTTCACATTCTTGAATATATATGCAATACTGAGTACTAGAATAGTTTGCATGTTTAATCATCTTCTTTATTGCATTAATTTGGCTTGCTGAGAACAATAGTTTGTTTATGTACATGTGGGAAAAGGGATAAAACCCTTCAATTTTACTCTAGAGGGGAAAATACCCCAAGCCAACCATGTGAATACAGCCATAGCATCATTGCTGGTTGTGCCTTAGAATACATATTTTCAATTACATCTTGCACTAGGGTATTTCCACATCAGTAATATATTTATTCATACCAGGATACAGCCTATGGTCTCAAATGATAGCTGGCATTTTCTCCATTCTCCCAAGAGATAATACAGAGAACTTTGATCATTTACTTTTCACACAAGCGGGATTTTTCCATCAGTAGCTTTACAAGGTTATCTGTTTATAATCCCTCCTCACTTCTTGAACATAATTTTGCTCTTAAAGATAATGCTGAACCTTCATGTAAGGATTGTCTTCAGATTTTGTTACAGAGGTTTTAAGTAGGGTAATAAAATCTAGTGATGTGGTCATTGTCATATACTAAAAGCCTAGAGTACCACAACTTCTGCCAGAAGTAAAATTGGAAGCATAATCAATGATGATGTTCTGTAAGATAAGATGGGTTTAATAATGTTTTATAAGCACAGATGAAGAAAAAGTGTACTTGTTAACTACCTTTTCATTCCATTTATTCACTACACTTCCTCCAGTGTACAGTATGTTTTATAGGAAGCTCTCCAAAGACAATATTTTGAAATTAATTATTGTTACAGCTTAGGCTTTTTGCTTTTTAGGAAATAGCACTTCAGAGAATCCTTGGACTTTCCAAGGGCACTGCACTGTGAGGCCCTATGATGCAAGGAGATTTGTAGGACAGTAAGAATGCAAATTGTGCCTTTCCCTGTTTACAGACCTTTTAGAAAGAAAAGATCAGTGAAACTATTTCTTAGCATCTGGTTACTGGTCTGTCTAGATTGTGTCCCATGGGGGTAACTCCTGTTACTCCTTGTTAGCAAAGAACTGCTTTTGTGAGTTTGATTTTTTTGATTTGGTGATGCACTTCTTGGTTTACCTGTTTTTCTTTCCCTGCCCTGAAAATGCTAGGTCCATTAACTGTTGTTCAGTGAATACCTTTGTTACCTGTTTTATGTTCTATATCGTGAAGCTTGCAACAAAAGGTCTGAACTGGTCAGAAAATACAGTTTTAGCAGAGATGAAAGTCTATTAGGAACTAACAGTAAGTTAAAGCCTTGATTTTTATTCTTATAGTTTGATATGTGGGTTAAATTTTAAATTCTATCCTCACAAAAACTAAGTATTAGTTGATACAGTGCTCTTCACATGAACACTACCTTTGCCAGAAGTTCAGTTTCTGTTGGCTAAGCAGTAATGGTGACAAAGTAGCTCTCTTCTCACCTTATTTTAGATGGCTGCATCAGAGATTAACTGTAAAATATATAATGGAAAGAAATAAACTCCTCTCATTTTTAAAAGAATTCCAGATTGTTCCAGTTGATCTCTGCTGGTCAGCATTAGGATGGGATGCCTTCTTCTCTTCTGTGACTGGAAAAAGTGCCTGCAATGAATTCCTTAAAGGTAGATGTGTATGGCATACATATTGGGACAGATAAATTCCCATTCCAAACTTCACGACACTTCATTAATGCTAAATTATATTTTGCATAAATAGAGGCAAATAGACATACATAACCTATATCTTTTGTATAATTTAGAAGATGTTCTTCTTCTTACTAAAAATTCTATTTAAAGATGAGTGCTTCTGAAAATCAGTTTTCTGCTTGTTTATGGGAGGTTTGATTGAGTTGAGCAGATTCTGCATTTAATGACAGAAAAACGTAAAGTTGTAATATTTTAATTCCAACCTAAGCCTCCTTCGTAAAATACTTTAAATATGATTGGAATGCGAAAGGAAGTTATTATTAAATGAAATGGAAGTGTTTTAGTGACACAGAAGCACTAGGTAGTAAGTGACAGAGTATGGATAGGGAACTAAATCAAGATCAAAACTGTTTTCCAGAATACATAAAAGATTACAAGCTCCTGATTTTCAAGAATGTATATATATCTTGTTAAATACAGTATGAATGTAAAAAAATTAACAAAGTTTTTATTACTTGCATCTTCTGAAAACTTACGGCCGTGTGTCAAATCTATGTGGAGAAAATTACATGGTAACTTCGAATTGGAAAATGTTAATTTTTATTTTAAGTCATTTTTCTTTTTCCATACTTTTTTGAGGTAAAAAAGGGGTTTTAATATGGAGTATTTTAAATTAGAATGTTAGAATCAAATGCAAGAAATTAAGTTCTGTGATACTATCTCATATTACAGGAGGAAGTAATAATACTCTTCAAACAGGGACTGTGAACCAAATCTTGTTTTAGGAAAGCACTTAAGCTTATTGGAAGAGCCATTCATGTAGATACCAGAAAGATGATGTTTTTAAAGTAACAATTTGAAATTTCTTCAACAAGTTGTTGAGTTTAATTTTGTTTTTCAAGTTGACAAATTCTAAGAGCAACAGTTTTCAAAATGTCTTCTGGCTAAATATGAAGCTATGGTAAAGCCTCACATATCAATGATTTAAGAGTTCTTTATAGAATATTTCTAATCTATTGAGAATCATCAAAACACCTTCTGCAGGGGAAAAAAAATGCATAGCTTCTCCCTGATCCTCCTCCATGGAAGTTATCAGGATTGCCTTGTACCTCAGCGTCTTGGACTTGGTTTGCTGCCTCTTGACTCATCAGAACTGGCTGCATGTTTTAATTAAGGTTTATTCAATGGTAAGAGGCCTTTCTGTGCAATGAGGAAGAGAAAGTAGCAGCATTACTTCTTCAGCGTGGCCTGCTTTGCTGTCCAAATCACACTGTGCTTTTCATCTTCCTGGAGGTATTTCTAAGCCAAGCAAAATTGTTGTGGTGCTGATGGAGGCATTGCTTTTCTCATCAGACTGGGATGTGTCAGCTTTTGGAAAAAGGAATAGATAAATGCAGAGTCTCACTTCTCTACTTCATTTGGACATTCCTTGGTCTTCTGGTTGCCATATGACAAGCTTCTGCTTTGGGAACGAGCTTAGGGTATCTAAATCATCCTGACATTAATGGTTCGTGTTTGATTTTGTCTCTTAAATCACAGAGTAATACAACTGTACAGTTGGAAAGGACCTCAAAAGACCATTTGGTCCAATTTTTGGCAGAATCAAAGATTGCTCCACTTGATCTCTGTCGACCTGTAATACTGATCCTTATCTTAAACACTCCTATTGGCTGATTTTGAACTACCATTTGTTGAAAAGACTGAGACTGCTCTCTGGGACAGCATCAAAGATCTTTTCACAGTCACAGAATCCCAGAACAGTGATTTTCCACATGAACCTGACCCAACACGAGTAGCTAGCATTGTACAAGATTGTGTAGCAGCACATGGCCATACCACTGTCAATCTGAACCCTTCACTGGATCAGTTTTGTGCCCCAGCTGATAAACTTTAGTTCTCCATTGCTGATGTCCCCAGGCAGATTGCTGCAGTTGCAGCATGCTGGTGGTAAAGCCATTATACTTCTGGCACTGCACCTTGTGTGACTCACGTGACACCTGGCTTGAGCTGGTCATTGCATCTTCCTTGGTACTGGTATCATGTCTGCCTAGAGCTCCTAAGAGGTTTGCTTATTTGAGGTGTGCTCAAGTATCTGTCTCTGTGCATCTGTCTATTTGCATGTTGCTCTTATAGCTGATGGATGCATCATCTTCTAAGCCATTGTTATTTTCATTAACAATTATGTACTGTAAACAGGCATTTTTGCATAAATTATAACATATATAAATGACATACATAAACTGATTGTGTGAATTATGACACTGCAGGTCTTTGACAGACCTATATCTAGACCTGTGTCCTATTTCCTAGTTAGCATAGGAAACATTTATAATCCATCCCAGAGTAGTTTTCAGTTGAAGTAAAAGACCAGAGAAAAACCAACAAATCTGAAATCCCTTACAATATATATTGTGTATGTGTATATATATATATACATATATACATACATGCATACATACATACATACATACATGTATATATTTGAAAATATAAAACCAGTTTGTGGCTAACTAGTCCTTTACAACAAATGAATGTTGAAATAGGAAATAACACACTAGTCACAAAAACAAAGGTGGACAAGAGAAAGCTGATTATTAATCTTATGTTTGCCATAAAATGCAGGATTTTGATCCAGTAAGGCAAAGTCTAAAGAGTGAGCAATGGTGTCTAATAGTGTGGTTTCTTGTGATTAGTGCGACGTTCTGGTGGCTGTAATATGCTCCATACATCATTTTGGGGAATATTTGCATAGAATATCTAAAGTGAAAAACAATATTATATGGAAGTAGCTTTAAGAAGTTATTCAGATCTTCTTTTTTACATGTTACTTATTTTTGTGTGCTATTATTAATTGCATAACAATAAAATTGATCAATATTTCTCTAAATGAATTACAGAATAATAACCAATTTTTTTTTTTTTTGTGGAGACTATGAATAAGAAAGATGGATTTATTGAATTGAGTTGCAAACTGAACGACTATTTTAGATTATGAAAAATACTATGTTTTATCAGTATTGTTTACCTGGAAATCAATGTGGAACACTTATGCCTGCTAAATAGAACATTCCCTAAATTCTTAATACAAACAAAAATATTCAGTGCAACATTTTTTGGGAACTGGAATTAAAAGACTGTTGCTCTCTCATAGAGAAAAAAATGTATAGTATATTAAAGATATGTTTATTCATAATTTTATTTCTTGACTATGTCATTAATGAATGGGATACAGATAAAATATTCTTTCTGAAGTCTGGGCTACTGAATGAATAATGTACTTGCTTAGGCATCATTCTCAACCCCTCTCCCAACATCAGTCAAAGGCTGAACATTTTTTATAGAATCAAATGTGCTTCCTAATAATCATTTGCATGTAACTGTGCACTTCTTCACTTGATTTGTGTGAAGGTTCAAGCAGGGATCTTGTTCATATATGCCTTGATGATAAATTGGGTTAAGGGTTGAAAGGAGCATCTGATCTCATTGATAAAAGCTTGTTGGTTTTATTAACAGCTGAATACTTCCGCTGCTTTGGATGAACGCTGCCTTAATTCTCAGGCCATTTTACTGAAATGAATAGGCTTTCCTCCTGAAAGAAGATGACAAATATGGTAGAAAGCAGACCTTAATTTTGCCTGATAAGATGAAAATATATCATTTATTTTATATTTATTACCCTAATTCTCCAAATGTTTTGGAAAATAGCAATAAAACATACATCCTTTAACAGATTTTACTGGTGTGTGTATATCTGCTTTGCATGTATATTTATGCAATTAGCTGCTGGCAGTGGGCAGTAAAATGGCTATTACGTACTCTCCTTTCCATATGGGTATGAATTTCAGAATTAAATTTAGCTTATTGCAGAGGAAATATGCTGATCCACTGGCAGAAGAGTGTCATCTATACCAATGACTGTCAGCTCCTCAGCAGAGCAGGGGCAGTGGTGGCCAGCAGCAATGCCTGAGAAGCACAGAAACACTGGCAGGAGAAAAAGAGAGGCCAGACAAAAAAGAAACAATATTTATTCCCAGAGAGAAAGAGAAGAGATTTTAGCATGGCTTTTTTCATTATTATTATTTCTCTTCTGAGATCACGCATCAGAAGTAGAGTTAAAAGGTACTCAACCCTAAAGCAAAAGAAAAAGAGAGTCTACTTAGCAGGCACCAATCTGCAAAGAGACTAGAATATGTCCTAGGACAGAGAGGAGGACCTGCTGGCATGTATGCATCCAGCCTCTGGTACAATACAGGTCTCTAGTTCAGTGGCACATATGAAAGTGATTCACTTTCCTTAATATTGATTTAGACTATATTGTGTAAGTCTTGGTCTTCAAAAGCTTTTTATGCTTTTTTTTCTGAACCTACTCCACTCTCTTTTGTTGAAAAAACATGCCAGTCAAAACCACACCTAATTTATACAAGTAACTCCTGAAAAACTCTCTTCCATTAGTAGTTCTCAAGACATTAACCTCTGCCATTGCTCCAACTAAATTCAAGAAACTGCAGTATTCTAAATCCCTCATCTTCTTTCTCTCAGAGGAATGGGAAAATGTATTTGATACTGTTATAATATTTCAGACACTTCTGTGGAAATTCCACCTTGGACAAAAAACTGCCTGCAGTAATAAGCAAATGAAAGAAAGCACATTGGAAATTATGTGCAACTCCAATGAAGGGAATAATAGTTTATCCCCATGCACACAGGAATAATAGTTTATAAAACTTCATAGTGGTGTTACTTTACAAATCAAGAGTTGAACATCTGTGATGACAGTACTTACAATATCTGTCAACAGAAATCCTGCTTTGATGCATCCAGACAGACATGAGGTTGAATGGCTCACAGGATTAAAAATGGCATAAAGAACAGTAAGCTTTGCATTTGTAATTCAGGAATGTTGTGTTCTTAGTACCTCTTATTGGTATCATATAATTTGGGTTTTCAGCTAATTTGCATAGAAGTTATTGTCAGTAAGAAAATGTTCATATTGCAACTCCTAAGTTTCTCAGGCAGCTGAGATCATTAAATCACAGAAATCTGAAGCTCAAACTGTCTTGAAGAAATCATCTAATTCATCACCTCTACTGAAAGCAGGATCAAGTGCATCCATATGTGACAGATGCTGGTGTGTATTCTGTTCTTAAAGTGAGAAAGCTGTTTCTCAGATCAAAAATAAATCTTCTTTTTTGCAAATTAAGATAATCTCTTGTTATTTGCCATGGTCACAAGGAACAATTGATCATTGTGTTCTCTACTCCGGCTTCTGCCTACTCTACTCAAACACCTCTCCCTTTACTCCTTCCTGTTGCTACTTCCTCTCAGTTGCACCTCGTGGGCTCATTTTTGGTGCTTTTCTTCATTAAAATTGCATGTTTTGGTCTTTTAGTGTTTTCTTGTTTTCATTTGGGCCCTTCAATTTTTCTAGGCTGACTTGCCCCAAAACACTGACAGTTCTCTGGAAAAGGTCCACCAATAATAAGTAGAAGTAAGTGAATATTTCCAGTGTGTCATATGAAATACTTGTTAGTAAACAAAAGCAAAGTGACCCTGCTTTTGTTCTGCAGCAGTGGCATGTACAGATAGTGATGACCCATGCATTTAGGGATCCATTTTAAATCCCCAGCCCTTCCTGTCATTCTGCTGTGTCCAGGCTGCTGTCATTTGATCATTTGGTGTTATACTTGACACCCTGCCCCTAACCTCCCTTTTCTTTAGTGTCACACTTGTGGCTATGGCAGTAGATTTGTTAGATTTGTTAGGCTCACCAGGTTCACGTGGCACTCTGGTTGTCTGCACAATTTTGTAGAGCCTTCCCCAGAGTCATGTAAGCACTGTAAGCTGAGTTTCCTCTAGACCACTGCTGAATGAAGCTGGCTCCAGGGCATATTTGGGTAGTTTTGGTTGCCCATTGTCCACAGCTCAATAAAGAAACACTAGCAACATTTCATGTGTTGTTTTTCAATGTGTTTTGAAACACAGTGTGATCACTTGTACCATGTAGACATTAGATCTTTTTGGGAGGTCCTGTGTTTTCTGCCTGGCTTCCAAATGCTAGATCTTGTGGCCCAGCAAGGTAGGCTGCTCCTAGTAGGTCTGTGTCATATCTGTGAGTCTTGCCTTGTGTCTGGAGACTAAATATGTGTTGGGATACCTGACCCTATTTAAAAACAAATAGTATTTGCCATGAGTGGACTTTTGTTTTCTCAGTGTCAAAATATACATATGTTTAATTTGAGAGATTTAGCATGTTTACTCATTTCCTCAAAAAATAAGAAAGAAGCCTTTGGTGCAGATTTTTTTTCCTTGCATGTTTTGTTAAGATCAACTGGTAAAGATTTTCCATTATTGCGTTAGTTTCATAGAGTCACATTATTTAAAAATAAAAATTATTTGGCCTATATATTAGAAATACACTTTGCATTTTATCTCCTCATCTGTATAGGGACACTGTATTGTACAAAACATGTAAGTAACTTAACTGGATTATTGTTAGTCTGCAATGTCTTAGGTACAGAGTTGTCACATGGAAATAAAATAATTAATGCAAGATAAATTTCTATTTTTCTGACTTTAATCATTCTTTACCTTTACAAAGGAGTAAGTGCTTTCAGAAGAGATCCTTTCAAACTGTGTATAATCCCTGCTTTGTAAAGACAGTCAGCAAAGTTGAAAAGGATAATTTTAGAAGTGAAGCTGAGTGGCTCAGTTTTTGCTGTGAAAGAGATGTAACTTCAATAAATGAGAAAATTTATATGTGGCTTGTGGGAAGAACCTTTTGATTTAGTTGAGGCAGTTGTTGCTGATCTTACAGTTTAATTTCTTAATATAAATTGAAACATTTCCAGTAATTACATGTATGTTGATATTAAACCTTTCACTGAAGATAGTAATCATATTGATATAAATACATTGCACAAGGATAGTAATACTTGAAATAGCTTTTTTATGGTAATCCAAAATTAATAGCTAGAAATAAGTTGAAAACCACTCATTTTTCAATGTTATTTGAAATAATAGGGATTGTTTGAACCTTTTTTATCAATATGGTTCCAGAATACATGCATTAATTTTAAATCCCTTTGACGATGACTGCCACAGGAAATTAGCCTTTATTATTGCATTGGCCTTATGCAGCTGAATAAAGCTTGAAAAAACAAAGATCAAAAAAGAAAAAGAGTACTTTTCCTACTACTGTTTCATTTTCTTCTCCATTTTTTTTCAATGGAAATCATTGGTTTACTTCTAGTGAAATTGCTTCCTTCTAACTGAGCAGAGTTGTTAAATTATATTTGGAATTAAATGAACTAGCCATAGATTAGGTAGATACTGCTGAGACTTACAAGTTGGATTCTTTTAAATATTTGAATGAGCTCCTACTATTGAACCTGAGAAAGCTTTGTCAAACACCAGGAATTACCACCCATATAAAGAATTTTTACCTTCCCAAATCACTTTTGCTTTCAAGTGTTAGAACTCCATGTAAACTAAGAAAAAAAATAGCAGAGGGACATCTGAAGGTAAATTCATACCTTGCTTCTTGGTATGTTTTAAAGTATGGCTGAATTTTATTTGCATTGTCTTTATTGTTTCTCCTGGGAAATTAATGTTTACAGACATTTTAATACACCTGTACAGCAGACACAAACCAAAACATATTGTTGCCATTTAGCAAATTCTGAGGATCTTTCCACCATGTGCTGGGGAAGCATCATGGAAAAGAAAAGAGTCCAAATGTAGTTCAAAGGGCATTTTCTGGCTGCCTTGGTGGGCTCCAGTCCTGATTTATATTCTGTGAGCTGTCTAGTGGAAAAGTGTGACTAAAGACTGGTGAAGTATATTAATGTTGCTGTATTCAGAGGTTTCAGAAAATCATTTTGTCTGCAAAGACACTGGATTGGACAGTCTGGCAGTTGGTGGTGGCAGCATAGAGAGCCCTCTGGGATGCACATATCCAGACAGAGTTAAAAAACATCACAGACTGTCTTCAAGTTGCTGGGTCCAGTCTCACCCCCACCATTTGTTTTGGCTTCCATTATTTACTCATTTCCAGTGGCTGGCAAAATCCTTGCAAAATATTTGAAGTTGTACATGGGTGAGGAAAAAATTAATTTCATGTGATGCTTCCTATAAAAACCCCAGTTCTGTCATGGCCTTATAGACCCTTACTTTGGTTTAGTGCTGCAGTAAGTATTCAGTTTTACAAAGAAAAAAACCCCATCTTTTTATTGCAGAGGTAGTTATGCATTTTAGATATGGGTGCCTCAGTTTTATGTAGAATTATGCTGTAGAGGCTATGTTTTAACAAAGATACTTCAATAGTAAAGTTTTCTTTCTTACTTACTTACTTGGCTCATGGTTTAGGTAGAAAGTTAAGTTTCTCTTTGCCATAAAAGGAACATATTAATTATGGATCCTAAACATATTAGCCCCTGGCAGGTATTGCAATTGCCTGGAGGAAATTTTTAGGTGCTTTAAAGTGCAGTGTTGTGAGTAGATGGTTTGCAGCATCCCAGTTTGCATTCTAAACTTGACTCCAAAATGTACAGCGTTCAGTGTTTGTGCACAAGAATAAATGTTAGTTTCCCTGTGAAGCAACTAATGTTGCCCAAGTGGAGGAAAGGCAGCTGAAGCACTGAGCAATCTCATCCAGTTTTTTCATTAAGTGCTGTTTTGAGCAGAAGGTTGGAACTAATCCCCTCCAGAGATCCCTCCCAGCCTCTGTCTATCTGTGGTTCTTTGAAGGCAGCTAGCAGGAAGTCTCTAGAAAATGCAGTTGAAAATATGAAATGGGTTTGCTCTCACTTTCTTTAACCTGCTTAGGGAGGACATAACATGATTTATTACATCAAGAAACAGAAAGTGCAGATCATAATAAAACCAATAAATTATAAGAGAACAAACTAGTAGGGCTGATGAGTCAGATCTCATTGCAAATAAATCTAAGAGAAAAACATTTACAAGCACTGGCAGTTCCCCCTAGAAATTATATTTAAGGCAGAAGCACAAACCATCTCAATACTTGTGAAGCCTAGGAAGCAGCTCCCATAAGTAAGCTTTGACTGCAGTGGCCTAAGGCCCAGGAAAAAAAGAAGCCCTCAGAAAGTGGAAACTAGGTCAAATTTCCAAATTAGTATAGATGAAATACCACTAATAGGAAGGGTGACAAAACTGGAAGGGCCAAGACACAGAATTATGCATGACATAAGAATAAGGATATAAGAGAAAACGAAGTAATTTGATAAACGCATTAATAATCAGAGCAAGGTAAATAAAAAGGTTAATATGCTATCAAACAGGGAAGGAAATAAATTGAAAAATGGTATTAAGCCTGAAAAAATGTTTGATATTTGTCCTAGTTTGGGACAATCTTTCTCACTTTTCTTTAATTGGAGCTCCTATGCATTAGTGCAACTACTAAGGCTACGAAAGGGCTGAACTGTGAGATAGGAATGATAAAAGCACTTCCTGGAGAATATATGGAACAATTTCATATTTGAAAATAATCCAGCTTTAATTAAATTTATCATACAATATTTAAGTAACTAGATGAAGCCTTCTCAAGATGCTTAAGCAGTTCTCTGTTGTGAAGAATGGAGAAAGTTTCAGAAAATTCAAGAAAAGCTGACTCAGTGTCTGCCTTTATAAAGGAGAGGAAGGAAGAGCTGTGGAATTACAGACCCATCAGCATAATTTAAATGTCATAAAAAAACCCCCAAACAACTGGAACAAATAAATCAAAAGAACTGTAAGCACCTGCAGAATAGCGGGTAGCCAAATAATAGTAGCCAAAATGAATTAATCAAGGAGAAAGTGTGTAATACTAGTCCCATATCCTTTTGTGACAGAACAGTTCTTGGGAAGGTGATGGACCAGGAGATGTCATCTGTCTTGACAAGTAAATCTTCTGACATTATTTCACATGACATTTTCATAAGAAAGCATTAAAAAAAAAAAAAGGAAATTACATTCTAAGTGATCATATAATTAGTAAGGAAGCTGTGCAGAGTGTATTGTTCCCTGTCAAGCTGATGTGTGTCCTGTATGAATATGCCCTCGATCTTGCACTATTGCACATTTTTGCTAATGGTATGGACCGTGAAATAAAGACTAGTCTAATGAAATTTCTGCCAAAATCTGTGGGAGAGCAGGATAAGCTGTATCAGCAACCTGGATGAGAATTCAAAAAATTATACATTTTGAAAAACACCAAACCACTAAACACCACAATTCCGTGATGACAAAGGCAAATTCTTATTTTAAGTGAAAAAAATCCTGATAGAAATACAAATACAAACATGTTTAGAATTGAACTTTAGATGACCTGGGTTTCTCTCTTACAGTCACTAACTTTATCTCTGTGATTGTAATGATAACTCTTCATTTCATTTTTTTAAAGAAAAATTTCAAGTAATGTAAATGAATACTTTTACGGCACATAATTCATTATGAAGGTAAATAGGGGAAAATTACATATAGAACTTCGAATGACATTAGTTTTGATTTTTTTACAAGTTCTTATTATAAGAGAGGTAGAGCTTAAGCTTTTGAATTTTAGGAGAACATGCTTTGCATTTTTCCAAAACTTATAATCCAGTGCATTTTCATCCTACCCTCATAACATTTTAATTTCTAGATTATTATAATCTTTCCTGTGCTCCTCTTGGGCAATTATGCCTGGTTTATAGTCATTGAGTTCAAACTACATCATCATAATATTTTTAAGGAAAAAAAAAAAAATCAGCTTTCATAATGTTTTCAGTCAAGAGTTTTTAAAATATATTCCTGAGGAGTGTTAAGGGCCCAGAATTTTTTATCAAAGCTTAAAGCTTAATAGATACCCTAGAAATTTTTGGGCATGAATTTTCACCATTTGTAAAAGACTGTAATAATCTTCTACATAATTACAGTCTTTTACTAATTGAAACAGTATTAATTCAGTTAAAATGATATTTCTATATGTATGGTTATTGTAGACTCTATTGTTTACATTTTTCCACTTCTACACATAGAATATTATAGCATTTTTTGTCTTATTTTCATACTACAGCCAGCTTGAACAGAGTATATATCCAGGAGATGTCAGATATACAACACAAAAGGGAAAGTAAAATTTGCATATTAAGCTCACCTAGACTGAAAAAGGTGTATCAAGTAAAGTGATATAATTTGTTGGTGCTCTTAAATTTTATTGAGGGTTAGGTAACTGTACTGTAACATCAGTAAACTAAGAAAATTGTCAATCTAAGAATTCTGCAATCTCTGTTCAAAATAAATGATAAACTTAGAAAAGAGGCATTACCTCTGGTTCATATTTGTTATAAATACCACCATATTCTTTAAGAGGAGACAAAGCACTCAGTTCTAATTGCTCCATATTTGAAGCCAGGGAGGGAAAAAAAGGCAAGTCAAGGCACTTCCCTCTTACTTTCCTATTCTAGAATGTATGTACATGCAGACAGTTGAACATTTTTAGAAATCTTTGAGCAGGATATGCCAAAAACCAGGAAAGGAAACCAAAAGCTCACTGGTAGAGTCAAGAAGAATTTTGTCAGATTAGTGACATTCAGGTTAGACTCTGGGGCCTGGATTTACACCTAATTTTAGACATCAAGGTATCACATCTCATTTAAATCAGGCTGACCAGAGTCTCTAAAAAAATATTTCAAAGGTGCAGTATAGAGACCAGGCACCCCCACACAAATACATAAAAATAATAGTGTTGCTCTACAATAACAACTTAATCATTGACAATTCCTTTGGACTTAGTTTTAATAAAATTAATAATGAATTACTCATTTGGGATTAATATGGATGAAGTACATAAGGATTTCAGTGTTAATTGACCATTATATTGAAATGTTCCTACATTAATTTTGAACTTGGGAGCATCACTGTGAAGATGACTTGGTTGTAAGTTAGCTCTAGAGCTACAGGGGTATGAGCATGTGATTTAGATCTGGGATGGTTCTACATCCTCAGTGCACAAACTGAAATCCGTGTGCAACGTCCTTTGTGGTTTGCGTTGGAACTTAATTGCAGTTGTTGGATCAATTAATGTAGATCTGTGTAAGTCAGTGAGTGCCTGTACATAAAGAGATGGTAAGTTTAACCAGCAGGAGTGAGGCATTTACAGTTAAATTGCCTACATTTTGCAGAAGTTATCAACCACGGGCTTTTGAATGTTGCTTTGCTTGGAAGAACTTTGTCTTGAAACTAAGCCACATAGGATCAATATGGATATTTGAACTGTGAAAATTGTCCTTTTGATTCAGGATCAGCTTTTTTCATACTGAGCACCTGTCAATGGGCAGTAGATTTAGATCATCTGAAATCAAAAGGAACAGTGGTGGTAGTAGCTGCAAGTGGTTATCTTTAGGGTTGCAGATTGGTTTTATATCTACCTCCTTTTGATTCTCACATTCTCACATCTTACTTAAAATACCATCTCTTGGATTGTGCCAGTTTAAGTCTTTGTGAATATGTATTTTAAATTTCTGTTTGGAAAATCTTCAGTGAAGTTTAAGATCTTCCTGTGAAGTGACGGTGGTTACTCTAAGGTCATCATAAATCTTCTCTCTTTTATGATTGCTGGAGAACTGGGAAATGTATGCATTTTTCTGAATTCTATCCATTTTTATAGTCTAGCTAAAGGTAGATCTTCTCTGTGCAACAGAATACAGAACAAAGATTACTAACCTTAATCTGACTTCCATCTACCACATGTCACAGTGCAGTACTCTACAGAGGC
>JANRGV010000051.1:71651872-71700219 GCA_024734035.1 Alethe castanea
ACAGAGGCACCAGCTGGTATCCCAAAATGCATATTAACAGCAACAGCTAAAATATCCATCATTTCTAACAAAAGTGTTGAAAGAAAAATGTGTTTTCCAGAAGTGAAATTGAAAAGGGTGGGGGGGGAGTATAAAAATAGTCAACCCCAAAATTCATATCTGGCAAGTCATTAAGGGGATTTTTGGAGGGTACTAGAGAAGCAAAAAGGAGAGGTTATCAGCCGTTTTGCCCAGGAAAAAGAAAGATTATAGTTTTTTTTCTCTCCAGTATTTGAAAGGAAGTCTACAGTTTGTGTGTGAGCAAGAATATATATGGTGCTCTGTGTTTTGGGTCTGAAATAATGGAATCTGGCTTTTGCATTTGAAAAAGTTGGAAAGTGGTCTAAACCCATAAAGCAATAGTGTTGCTTTGCTTTAAAATGTTTTACTTTTAGTTGTGCAATTGTCTTATTTGACTGACAGCTGTGAAGAAACCTGAGCAAAATTCAGCACTTGCAGTGTGGTAATTAAAAATGAAATCAGAAGCTTATAATTTTTGAAATTTTTCTCAGCTCTCAAGATTCATGGGCAGAGCAGACAGTGCTGACCATTTCAATATATTAAACAATAAATACAAGTGTAAGCCGGGGCGACTAACTTGAGTTTAGAAATTTTAGACAATTAATTCAGGTCAGATCTGATATAGTGTGAAATATTATTTAGGAAAACAGAGAACACTGTTTATAGTATTTCAGATTCCCTACTTTACACATTTTGCCAAACTCCTTCTGTACTGTAACATGGAGCAATAAATGTTTCAGGGTAGACTTTATGAAGAAATGAAGCGGTAAATTGCATTATGTTTTGTATTATCTCTGTCTGCCACTAAACAATGCAGCATCAAATTGAGCTCATATGTACAACAGCTCTTACTAGAGAAAAACATCAGTTCTGATAAACTCATTCTGTAAATGGCAGGTTTTCTGTCTCATGGAATATCAAGTTAGTTTTTGCTGAACTTTGTGAGCGTGTTGCACGGGACTGAGCCCCGGTTCATTAGTATTTGAGGTCTGTGAAGACATTTCATTTACTGCATCAAACCAGTCAGTCCTGCAGTTCCTGAGAGCTGCTTGAGATGAAGAGGGAGGATGCTGTGGTCCAGGTGAATCGTGCTTGCTGTAGCATTCCATTGAATGCCCTCTTATATTATGGGCCCTCACTGCTCATGTGTGCTGTGGGCAGTATATATGTATATGTATACATATACACACACACACCCAGTCCAGGCATCAGTGCTAACAGCTCCAGTCCTGGATGTCTGCTGCAGCCTTCATCTTGTGCCAGGAAAGGGGCTAAAATCCTCAGCTGCTGATAAAGAGATATGTGACTCTGAAAGTCAAAGCCGCTGAACAAAGAGTAAGAATTTAAGATGCGTTAGTTGGGCAATGCTAAGTCCCTGTTTGTTAAATTAAGTAGTCTTTCTTCTGAAGAAACTGGTCTATATCTGTTTGGTTGCATGCACATATGTATTCAATATATATTAAAGATACACTTAATTGGTTTCATGTCCCATCTAGAAAAAAATTATTTTCTGTGGAAAAAAAATGGTATAAAGACCAGGCTGCCCTGTGCTCTCACTAAGCCCCTGCAAATGTCAGAGCAATCATACAGCTGTTGTCTGGAGTTACTCCTTTATCTTCCTCTAAGCTGGTCAGTCTCCCCACACCGCAAGAAGAGCAGGATGTACTCTAGGCAAATAAATAAGAGGAGCTGGAATTAAACCCCTGACTGTGATGTACTGTTTAATATACACTCTGTCCATGGTGACTCACAAGTTAGAGATGACCAATTCCAGTCATCACAGAGTACATTATTCTTCATTACCACCCATTTAAAGATCATTACAGTGGAAGTAAAAAGGACTTCTGGAAAGAAAGAGAGATGACTGAAACTGAAAATGGTAAGCACCTAGAGGTTTTTATGTTTCCTTGCTCTGTGGCACTTTTTCGTGGCCCTTAGGACACATTTTCTTCCATAAAGCAAATCACTTGCAAAAATTCGCTACATCTTTCACCTCTGAAAATGAAGATGCAGTGTTCTGTATCTCAGCTCACAAAAAAAAAGACCTTGAAAGCCTTTTCTTGACCAAATACTTTCAACCTATGGGACAAGATGAAAATGAATTATATTGGTCTTCTAAGAAGAATTTTCCTTTTCACATGTCTTTCTGCTGCGCACGTCATTTCCACAATTTCTTTATACGTTTTAGAAGCTTTTCTTTTATTGTTTTCAGTTATTTCAAAAAATATTAGCAAAGAAGCCTATTAAGAGAAAAAATATTAGCCAGTCATTTACAGATATTATTAGAAATTAAAAACTAGTTTTTATAAATAAAAACCCTGTAGCAAAATCATGCTCCAGAACCTGCAGTAGCTGAGCAAAAAACCTCTACTGATGGAACAGTTTAACTATAAAACAGCTGTGTGCACTGATGGCTGAAGAAATTCCCATTTTACTGTAATGGCTCATATTGTTGAAAAACTCCACTAAAGATGATGAAAAAAAGAACGGTTAATGTTTTTATATTATAAAATATGATTAACTTTTCACATGATTGGGCCATATGAAAGAGATGGAAGAGGAAAATGTAATTTAAAAAATAATTAAAATTGATATTTGCAAAAGGTTTATTACCTTGATTTTTAATAAGGTTTTCTACTAGCTGTTCTACTCCCTGCTGTTCCAGATTTTTCTGCTAGAAATCAGTCATAGATTTTAGCAGTAATTCACCTGTCACCAGGAATTTTAATTGTCAGTGTGATCATTTATTAAAAACCAGAGGTTGATCTGCCTTCTGCTATGCAGGGTGCATTTCCATAGATTCAAATTAAAGAAATTGTGCAAGCATGTCTTACACAATAGAAATAATACCGCAGGAAAAAAAAAACCTGCTGTGTATAGATAATTCTCTGGTGCTGGTAATGCTGAAGGTGCAGATATCAGTGAGGGGGTCTAGTACTATGGGCTATGGTACAAGCTTCCTTGGACGAACTGCTTTTGTGCCACTAGGGATATTTGAAAAGTCTTTTCACTGGAGGGGACTATGCACTAAGGAAGAAAAGGGACTTTTAAAGAAACTGCCCTGTATCCCAGCTCTGCTCAGGGCAGCTATGGGGCAGAGCTGGATGGGGACAGATTCTGCTTTCCTGAATTAGTAAATGTTTGGGCTTGGGATTTGAAATTCCCAAACTGGTCTAAGAGATCACATGTTTAAGTGTATATAGATTGTCACTGATAAAGGCTGGAACTAGGTTGTTTTTTGCAGTGATGAAAAAAAACCCAAACCAACCCATAATGAATAGAAAATCAAGAAAATAGGTCCATAGTAAATAGTAATAGTAGATTACTATTTAGTAATTTATGAATTAGTAAATTGAGTAGTAAATAGTAATTGAAGAGTGAATCAAGATCTTTCATTTTCTAGTCTTGTTCTTTAATCATGGAAAAATACTGTTTCACCTTTTCCTATATGAATTAATATTTAAAACATGATTTTAACACTAAACCTGCATGTATAAAGAAACATGAACTCTTAACTCTTGCCAACATAGGCTGTTCTCTTTCTTAACATTACTCAAGGCACCTACTTGAGTCACTATCTCTAGAAGGGTACTTTGCTGTGAGCTCTCTACCATTAGAGGAAGGAATTACAGCCTGAGATGCTTTGAGGAAGATGTGTATATCCATCTTCACTGGCCCTCGAAGGAATTGAGGTCATTAAAATTCCAACTTCTATAGCTTAGATTTTGTAAATGTTGGTCATTGTAGCCACATTTCGGACACTGGACTCTGTGGATCTGTATTGAAACTTTTATTCTCTACATTTTCCACCTCTTTCCTGTAAGTTCTCCTCTGTGATGACAGGAACAAGGAAGAGAGAATACAAGAATATATAGGTGAAATCATATTTACAATTCTCAAGACTATGCATCTTTATATACAGTGATGACTTAATGAAAACTGTGCAGGTAGTCTTGAGTGCAGAGTCTCTCTTTGCTCACTAATGAATGGAGAAATCATCATGAACATCCAGCCATACAGACTGACTCTGAAGCTTGTTAATTTATGGAGATTACTGGCCCCTCTTTCACATTCTCATTACAACAGCCTTACATTGATCTGATTCTGCTAAATCAGGTGGAATCACTGAAGTTAAACTGCGTCAGCACAGTGGCAATTCAACTCAGTCCTTTGAAGTCATACAGTGGTACTTAATTAAAACAGAATAACTTCACATTAAACATGGAAATGATCAGGCATCATTGTTTAGTGACCAAGAGTGGCTTGTCTTTTAGCATAATTCTCTGTACCTGTGTATGTTGTAACTTTCTGTAGAAAAAGCTTCCTTTTCATTGTGGACCTGGTGGAGCAGAAATCTGCACTGTAATAGAAGGAGGGTATTGAATGCAAAGGATTAAAGCACTCCTGTTCTTAATAAATGTGTATGCAAAGGGCAAATAACAGCTGAACCATCAGCTAGGAGAGCTGCTACTCAACATCTTCTACCAGCAACCTCTTTTTTGAGGTTTCCTTTCACCAGAGATCCCCCACATCTAGCAGAGGAGATTATTTAGGCACTAAAATATGACTGCCCTATGAAATAGAGTAAAACTCATCTCATGTCCTGTATTTAGCAAATTTTGTGTAGCAGGATATTTAAACTGCAGAGTTTAAGACATCCCTCCAGCAGAGGTTTATGTTAGGCTGGCAACGTTGATAGCCAAATAAAAAATACTACTCTGCAGTGTGATGTCTGGAGCCTGCAGAATACAGAATGAGATCGAAAAGCCTCTTCTCTCTTCACCTTTGGACACTAACCAGGTTTATGTTCTCCTCTCTGTTAGTGGACACTTTTTTGTTGTTCTTTTTTATTCTTTTGTGCTTCAATAGCTTTTTCTGCAATACACACTGAGGCTTGGTTCACACACACTTGGGTGACTCCCAGAAACTCAAAGTTTCACTTAAGCACCAAAACTTAATTTAGTTCTGATCAGGAAAAGTATTTTATTCATGGAAGTGGTAGTTTGGTAAATTCTAAGAGGTAGCATTTATTAAACCCTCTCCCTTTCAGAGTCTAGGTTTAAATTAAAACCAAGGGATTATGTTATCTATTTTATTATTTGTATGGAACATCGCTTCAGTTAAAATTAAAAGGAAATGCCATTAAATTAAGCAGCAGTCTAAGTAATTTTTATATGACTCCTAGCTCTTAATAAAAACATAGCTGTTCTTGTAATTCACTATGATGTTGGATAGCAATAAAATGTCTTCCTCATTACAATCAATACCTATGAATAGCAAAGACCTGCAGCGTGCCATGGCCTTTCTCAACAGGCAGCCTCACTTGGTGGTAAGGAAAATTGCTATCGTCTTATATGAAACCATTTTAACATCACCCTGAGCTTAATAGAGCAGTCTTTCATTGCCTGTTAACAAGCTGAGCTATTGCCAGGAAGTGTTTAAACTGACAAATGTTGTCAACGCTCTCTCCTTGCAAAGATTAATCTTTTTGGGGTGTGTAGTGTGTTAACATTAGTTTGATTTCTATCAAAACGTATGTTGATTATTTTATTTGACAAACCTTTGTTAGTTCAGGAGAACACAGGTCTCTCAGTAACAGACAGGTATGAGCACACCAGTGATATGTGGAAGTTCCTGTGTTTGTGCTTAATTCATCATAATTTCAGCAGACACAAATGTTAAGGGCTGCATTGTGCAGCCCAGCTCTGTGCTCAGTAGTCACGAGTTGTTCTGTGCAATATACAAGACTTTGCTACTATAGTGACAACCCACATATATCAAGTGTGATGGAGTGACAAACGTCTCATAAAGGCTAGACGTGCTGACATTATGTAAGCATTTATAGTCCTATATGTACTTGCAGCGGCACAAAATGCATACTGATAATAGCATACATAAAACAGGACAAATGAAGGTGCACGATATTTATAGAGGTTTGGTGTAAGGTGAATGGTCACGCAAAGAAATTCAAGAAAAGGATCTTTACATTACTCTGTATTCTGGAAAGGGAAAATCAATCCTTAAAAATTTGTTAACAGGAGAAAAATGAAGCGTAGGTTTTTTGGGAACATGCATCAGATTTATGGTTTCAGCAGTTGGGGTTATAATATGGATGCATTCTTTGTGCTGCAAAATCTTCCAAATTCCACAAATGGTCAAGCAGACTTTGCCCATCTGCCTTCCATTTTTGTAAAGCTTTCATAGGCAGTTAGAGACAATAAGAGGCAAAAAGTAATATGAAGAAGAATAGGGGCTGGTGTGTGCTCCTGTAGGCACTTTCCTTTCTGTTTTATTTTATTGCTACTGTAATTTATCACAAGGTAACCCCTTTCAACCCCCATGGCACAAAGCTATGCTGTACTTATCTTGCTGCCTCTTTTGCTGAGTGCTCTTCAGGTAGACCCAATGGATGATATCTATTATTTCTTGAGTGCCATAGAACTAGTAGTGATTTGGCTTCTAAGCCTTAGTTAAGATTTTACTTTTTAGAAAAATCAAATGGAGTTGGATGTGAAGGGGCGGGATGATGCAATTAGTTGTCTGGACATTGTAATTTCAACTGGTTTTCATGAAATAATTAGCAATTTCATAATGTCTCTTGATTTGAGCTGGAACATCATCCTCTGTTATTAGGCTCTTCCAATAAAATCTTCTATTTTCATGAAATCCAGAAGCAACAAAAAGCCCCCTTGAAATAAAGTAAGGATCTGTCCTTGAGTGTTACTTTTTCATTCTGCTTTCCAATATAAACGTAATTGTCACTTTTCTGCAACTTAATATAATTGTTTTTCTTTATGCTCTAAGTAATGGTTGGAATACTACAGTAAGTAAAAAGGAAGAAAAATAATTAATTCATAATTTTCTTATGCCAGGGTTTGAATCCATATTTCTTGCTACTTTTCTCAAGATACATGGGTTTCAGAGTAAGAGAAAAAAAATGAAAATATAAAGAAATACAGAATCTCACAAAGGGGAGGATTGTCTTCTTTTTCACTTGAAAAATCTTACGGAATCAAAAGGAGGACAGAGCAGAGCTCTACAATGCCCTGAAAAACAGTCCTCCTCTATATCCTGGAGAGGGAGGATTTTGCATCAAAATCAGGCTCATGCTACAGTAAGTCTCAATACAAGCACTGTATTAGTTGAGACATGGGGAAAATGAGAGGAGGGAGCAATCAAAAGGAAAACATACAGGAAACTCCCACTTGATTTAAAACACTACCAAATCACTAAGTTCCTGAAATAATGTTTGAGACAAGTCTGAAATTTCATGCATTCTAATTACATATCACAAAATAAGATAAAGATTTTTCAAGAATCTCTTCTTGACTTTCCCTTTCCACGTCTGTGAAATGCTAGTGATCATTGAATGTACTGCCCTCTAGATCAGGAGGCCAAGTTAAATTGAGTGCTGTCACTGCATAATAACAATATGCTTCTTCATAAATTGTTTGTTATTTTGTGGGCCAAAGGTTTCCTGTTTCCCCGAGCTGTGGGATTTAGCACAGTTGTGTTAGTTCTGAGAATTTTATGCAAGAGCCAGTGGTTATGCTCCTCATATAATAGAGATATCAGAAGGTTTAACTAGCTATACTTTGTGCAGCTTGTGAGAAAAATTTGGGCACATGTAATTTAATTTCTAGTTCTTTAAAGGCAGGGTTTGATAGACACTTTCCAAAATTCCAAGCTGATTTGCATTTTGGAAATAAAATATATTTTTGCTGGTTTATCACTTTTACCTGCGATACCTTATTTTGAATGCGTAAATGAGAAATGGCCCAAACCAAATGTTAAAAATAGTGCCTATGGGGGCACCACACAGATAGAACATACAAGGTTAGTATATTCTAAACAGTTTGCATACCATTGGGGATGAGACCAATGTTTTTGTCATCTGGTCCTCATGACTATTTAAAAAAATGCAGAAGATGTTTCTGTGTAATGTAGTATAAAACAGTTTGGAAGCAGAAATCTTTTTGTTCATAATCACATAATTGTACTTCTGTTCCAAAATATGTTTACTCACACTCTGAAGCTTTGGAGCCTAGCTTGTTATAAGTTCTGGATTTCTAAGCATTTACACTTACTTTGAGCAGATTTTAATTTTTGTAGAAGATTCTAAATGCTAAACAAAAGCATTTTCACTGAAGACTGCATTTGCTGTAAAGGAACAGCAAATGAGTGTTAATATCAGTGAAGATATTTACACATGGAGACTTGTCTTGGGTTTTTTGTTAAGTTTGCATAATGTCTCTGGAACATTTCTTCCCCTATCTTCCTGCACCAATATATTAAAGCCTTCCAGAACAGCAGGAGTGCTCTATTAGCATTTGCATTGTGTTTGTAAAATTATCATCAGATTCCTTTTGTTCAAGTAGATCTCATACGATCTTTCTGAATAGCTGAAGAAATAAAACCAGCTTGCTGGCTGCAAAAGGGAAGGATTTGCTGGGAATCAGAGGGTGGCCTTCGCAAAAGAGTAATGCTGGGGAGTTTGAATCCAGATCAAATTACAATCTCAGAAGTGTGGGGAACACGGACAAACATAGGAGCTCTGTTTTCTGAGAACTGGACTGAATCCCTTTATTGAATTCTTCTGTGCTAATTGCTTAAGAAATCTCTTTTAGATTGCTTTTGACTGCATGCAGGTGAAGCTTCATTAATAAAAAAAAAGCAAAAAAAAAAAGCCTGTTGTACTTTGTGGTCAGTCTGTGGTTTTTGCTGCTTTATGCATTAATCTGTAAGTAATGTAGCTGGCTAAACAAAGGGATATGCAAAAAAAAATCCTATGGTTTGGAAGCAGAATGATGGAACAATATACATTTATTTTCCTGCTTCAGTCATTTAGTATTGTTTGGAGAAATAATTTAACAGTGCGATTAAAAGAAAATATATGCACAATTTAATGTGCGTAACCAAGGTAATACTGAGGTCTGCTAGGAAGGAAGAGGATTTATTTTGGAGCCTGTTTATAAAAATATTTATTAATTGGTGCCTCAGGATTGTGTCTGAAATTCAGTTTCCTGTTTTGACTTACATTTTTACAGAATCTGCCTGTGTGAGAGCTGAATCTCTCAAAAATGCTGACGTTAATTTTAGGCTTTGAATCCAATTTTGAAGGAAGCTTTTACTTCAGGGAGTTGAATTAGGGCCTATAAACTGTACAGTCTGTGATGACACACAGAAAAGATGTGGTAGATTTTTATAATAAGGGCCTGTGTTTTCAAATACTTGACACTTCTTGAAACTTTATAAATGTAGTTTCTCTTTCAATTGTCCTCTGAATTCTTGCTGCCCCATGCAAACTTTGCCTGCATTAAAAAAAAAAAAAGAAAAAAGAAAAAAAAATTCTGATCCTCTCTTTTCACTGGAAACAAAAGGCCGTTTTACTCCTAAATAAGTGTCCAGGCTTTCATAGCAGGTTTCAGGGAGAAGTTTAAGGTCCAGCCTTGCACTGACAGGTTGAATGTAGTGCTGTTAAAAAGCATGCTATCCTGTTGCAGTGAATTTGGGGATGGAGTTGCAGTAATAAGTTCCAAAATGTCTACTACTTTTTTACTCATTCCCATTTAAGGAATCTTTGTCATGGCTGACTCAAAATCCGTAGCTTGTGGATCTCAAGCAGACTTTTGCCCTTCCTATAGTCTTCTGTTTAGCTCTGATACTATATGCATTAGTTTAATGAGAACACGTCATGAGCAATGGTCATGCTGGAAATTCTTGGTGGAACTGTGCATGGCTTCTGAAATTGCTGTCTAAAATCAGAAATTCACATGTAGTGTTTTCAAGGTCAGCCATCTGAAGCAATTGCATCACTTTGCATTGATGAAATATTGCATTAGTAATATATAAATGTTGATGAAGTGTTATTGACAGTTATTGGTAGCTTGCTTTTGCTACTACTGCTAAAAACCATGTATTTCTGCAGATTTCTTATAGCACAGGTAAACAGTTTTACATAAAAATTCAGTGATCACCTAGATAGCTGCTTACAAATATGTTAGCTAATGATTCAATTGTGTCTCATTTATAAAATATGAGAAGCTTTTTTTTTGTGCTGTGAGATTAATTACTTTTATTAGGGATTTTTGGAAATGAATTCACAATACTCAGTTCACTAAAAATACGGACATATAAATATAATTTTATTTCAAGCACAAAATATGTTGTCCACTTGGATGGGACTTCGAATGACCAGGTCTGGTGGGAGGTGACTGCCTCCAGCAGGGTGGTTGTGAATGGATGATCTTCAAGGTCCCTTCCAACCCAAACCATTCTATGATTCTGTGATTATTAAACCCCTGATTGTAGAAATCAATGAGCAGATCTTAATCCATCTGTTAAGAAAGAGGTCCAAAACCAGCTCCTTGGACTTCTTTGGATTCCCCAGATTGAAACTGTTTCATAGTCACTGAAAGACACGTCTTCATCCCTCAACCCTATTGCTGGAAGCTCTGAAGCTGATTTAGGTATGTGCTAAGGAGAGACTTTTTTTTGTTGTACTTTGGATATTCTGAAATTGTGTGGAAAAGATAAAGCAATGTCACAATACCCACTTATAAATCTGCTAAGCAGTCCTGGATGAAAAATCCTGGCAAGCGTGCCTAGCTCAAATCTGTGTAAATAAAAAATGTTTAAAAAAGTTGGTTCCCATGCTGCCTGTTTTGCACGTTGTATATGTTTCTCAAAACTGATCAGTAAGTGAAAGAAATAAAACCACCTTTGTTTTTTGATATGAGCATTAAAACTGAAAGGTGTCTCTACCTCTGTATGCATTACATAGCAGATTATTCTTTCTACACGCCATTCAGGTTCCATTTGGGAGAGAACTGCTTCCAAACAGAAGTGTTAGCTTTATAGCTAATCTTTCTTGAATGTCAGTAGGTATGTGGATAGATTTACTTGTTCTCCTTCAGTTCCTCCTGCCTTATTAGCTTCAACTTTTGTTAGGACCTAGTGTCACTCTTTCTCCAGCTGAAACAGACATTTTTTTAAGGGAGCAAAAATAACTTTGATGAGTCAGGTGTCAATTCCTGTTTTTGATGGCCACCTCTGAGTGAATGAGGTGGGTTCTTGCACTGCCCTCCTGTCTGGTGACCTGCTGAAAAGTGTCCCCAGTCGATAGACTTAATGTCTTCTATGTCCACTTATGAAATCTGTGAGTCTATGCACTAAGAATGCAATTGATGCAAGCATGTATGGGAAATAATGTGTGGTGTCATTACTGAGTCATGATGGTTCCTAGACAGAGTGGTAGCTATCCACTTTGAGAGGACAAGAAATTTATATCCTTGTCGATCTCCACCTTACTTTTTTCTAAATATCCCATTCTGAATCCCACAACCCAGTAATGAATCTAAAATCTGAGAGATAGCTCTGAGGTTCGTAACACTCAAATGTGTGTTAACACGTGTTGCAATTTTCGTACTGCTGATGTGAGTAACCGTAATTCAATCTTAAGGTGTTACAAATGTTTAGACATGAAATAAAGCCACAGTTTAACTTAAGTAGTGAGAGGGTGAAGAAGAGGGCTACAGTTGTCTCAACAAGACAGATGAGGGAGAGTAATGCTGAATGACAGCACTGAATACAGTAATATTCAGCTGGAAAGTGAAATACGTTACAGCATCTTTTGTTTCTGCTGTCCCTGCTTGCCTTTTTGCATTTTTCTAAGCCAGAGAGGAAGAACATGAGGATCCATGTAGAACACTGTGCAGCCCTGGGGCCCGCCTCGTGAAGCAGATGAAGGGATCCCATTAGTGCTTGTTTGTCACATTGTCCCATCGCTCAGCACTGGCGAGCCTGGTTTAGTCCCTTTCCCTTTTCCAAGTTAGATTGAAGCTCTGTCAGTGAGCCACACCTATCTCCTGTACTAGAGGTCTTTCTCCCCTCTGGTATATGTTCATCCTATCAGGTGTCTCTAGGCCAAGTGTTGAGGAGGTCATCCCATAGATATTTATCTTATTTGAAAAGTTGGATTGTAAATACCTTTGTTTTTCAAAGAATGCTCTCTTGTACCCATTCCTAAGTAGCAGATGAGATTTTAATTTGGGTTTGCTGTGGACTATTTGCTTATTACATATGGGAATTGCAGTCAAAGATCATGTCTGACTACAAGTTTGGGAAGATACGTTTTGTTTTTTGCTGTGCCAGGAAAGCTAGAAAATGAATGAGCTAACCTAGAACTAGTTGAAAACATGATTGCTTCTATTTATACATGAAGAGAGCAAGAAAGGAATACTTCTGGTGATCTGAGGGCTTCAAATTCTCATGAATGCCATCAGGTGCCCAAGTTTTTAAATTGCATTCTTTAGGAAGCCAGTCAATCATACTCCAGTACTGCTTTCTATCTGTACTTTTCACTTTATGCTCTAAGTAGAGGAATGAATTTGTACTTAAAGGAAGACTATAAACATTCTGATTGCCTGTAATGGGAGTGATAGATTTTATGTTGTATATCATGTCAGAGAGTTTTCACGGGGACCCTTCCCCTCCACAGTATTTTAGGATTTTACGGATTGATTACTAAAGCTAAAAAAAAAAAAAAAATTCTGTTTCATGACCATTTCTGCTACATCTTGCCCTTCTGTCAAATTGATATATGGGCTTTAGGACTTTAGTGGAAGGAGATTTTAGACACATGAAAATGGACTGTTCAAACTCTTCCTTCCCTAGTATAAAGTGCATGTAATTATTTTAATAATTTTTTGTTTTTTACAGTGAAAAGAGTTATATTATAGAGAGGTGACTAAACAGAGAAAGCAGCACTTATAAGGCATGAAGAAAAAGAAGTTGCACCAATGAAGGCGCAGAGTCAGAATCTGAGGAATGCACGGGTTGTGTGTTTGGATGGGAAGGGCTGCATCTCTTAAAAAGTTTGAAAAAAACCCAAAATAGATGGAAAAAAAAAAAAAGATGAAATAGTCTGTAAGGTGAAGATATATCCTGAGCATAGGGAACTAGACACACCACTTGAGATGAGTTATAGGGTTTATATCTGAGGAGGATGGAGTTATTCACAGATATAGAGAAAAGAAAGTAAAGATCTCTCAGGCCAGAAAGTAAAATTAGTAGTTCTGTTTTGAGCCATTTTTATCTTAAGCCAGTAGTTAAGACCACCTTGAAATGTATTAGTGTTATGTTAAAGCAAAATTAGAGAAGAAGGAATAAAAGCTGAAAGGAGTGATTGCAAAAGCTGCAACATGACTGTATTTCAAGGGGAAAAAAACTTGTGGCAGAAGCATTTGAAGATTAGGAGTGTGAAAATTAGGCATTAATTTTGGTTTTGGATAAGAGAAGCCATAAAGAATGTTTCTGAGAAAGTTGTGTCCATGGAATATAAGGACAGAAGTTATGCTGAAGTAGAGAAGCTACAGACACTAAGTGTAATTAGAGAAAAATAAGAACTCAGGGATAACTGTAAGAAAATATTTAAGGTGCTGGCATCAGTGAATGTAGGCAGTTCATTATGACTTGTTTCTGTAGTGGTTTTTATCGAACTGAAATGACTGAGCATCTGGACAGATAGGCTCTGCCTAAAGAAGTTACCATATCAGCCTTTTGTCTTCAAATCTTGTAAGGAGGACTGGAAAATAGCTTTTGCAAGTCTTGGTTTCCTTCATATAAATATTGCAGCTCCAGGATCTAGAGTACTATTAAGTACACTACTAATACTATTATTATTAATAATAATAATGATGATAATAATAATAACAATAACAACAGCAACTCTAATGGCAATAAGTACATAAGAGTGATAGCACTAGTTCAGTCTGAAGAGACATTTTGCTATAATACTGTACATCTGAGAGCCACCACTATCAGATGCTGAAGGAAGAGTAGGAGTTCTAGGGAGCATACAATGACTTTGTGTACTTGCCCAGCCTCCAGCAATTTATAGGTCTTGGAGTCTTGTTTTTGGTGTTTTGTTAATATTTCTTAAATTATTTTTTTTCTCTGATTTAGGCAGCGTTTGATTTCACATTTCAGTAAATTTTATGATGGGCATAGCCAGTCATTTTTCCATGGAAATGATAGCTACAGGTAGAATCTGACATGTACTTCACTCATGGTCCTCCCTAACTTCTCCTTGCAGCTGAGAGCGTTCTTTTAAAGATGTTGATTCAGTCCATTTGTCCTTGCATGATTTCCATGTATAAAGTACTGTTCTTTTGCACTTACTATGATTTGCCATATTCAGAAAAGGCAGGAGAGACAACAAGATTTCAAAGGGTGACAAAAGATAAGAGTATTGTGGCTTTGTTTTGTGAAAGATGAGAATGTAAGAGATAATTCTTATGGAAAAGATTGTGTCACTGTATGTTCTTTTTTTATAACTTTGTAGCTTTAGACTTTAATAACTGTGGTTACACAGCTAAATACCTGTCAGATTTTAAGGATTTGATCTGAGAATATTTTAGTGTTGGACTTTAAAACCTATTCCTTAAATCTCAGATCTTAGAATAAAACCCCTAAACAGTTAACAGTTGAATGATGTAAGACATGTCATACTGCTCCGGTCTGGAAATATTTTTTTTTTTTTAAAAGAGGGATTTTGAGTGTGTTATTTTAAGCATCTTTACTTTTAGTTAGTTAGTTCTATTTCTTAAAAATTCTTAAAACTTAAGCTGAGACATTTCTCAGGAGTGACTGTTTTTTCAAAAGTGAGCTCATTACTTTTTCTTAAACCAGCTGGCTTTCAAGTCTATTCTACTGCCTAACAGTGTGAAGCATCTAATGTGCTTTCTGAGCATGTGCTGCTTGAGTAGCATGTAAAAGCAGATTTTTTCCTTCTATCTTATTTTGGTGGAGTTGATCACCTTCTTTTTTTTTTTTTAGTTTGATAGGGAAGTTTGATGTATTTCATTGAAAGTATTATATGGTTATATGGTAAAGACTTGGAGAGGTGAAGAGTGTGCTTTTGGAACTCTGCTGTGCCATCTTTGCTGAATCATAACAATGTGTCCAATGCTCCCAAAGTCAGGGTATACTGACAGTACCAACACAATATTTAAGAATTGCTTAGGATCTTCTGCATTTTCTCAGTAAATGTATTAGTGAGCTGAATTTAAAGAAGCTGAGTCCATGAAACTAATCAATCGCTTTTGAGCAAGATGTGACAGAAAGAGCAGTAATCCATGGCATTGATAGCAAAAGGTAACTTTACTTGAGTAAAGTTACAGAATTCTCTTGGGTATTGATAAATCAGGTCACATTGATTATGAAGTGTTTTTGAAGCCATACACTTTGAAGCCAATTTTGACTTTGTTCCCACTACTTCAAAGAACTAATATGGCTAATGCAGTCAGAAGTCTGGTTTGGTTTAGTCTGGTTTGGTTTGATTTGGTTTGGTATGAACTCCCATAAATACCAATTCAGTTGTGAACTAAGAGGGCGGACTTTAGCTGAGTTATAGCCACATATACAACATTTGGCCTAAGTAAGATGATACAGGGAAACACCATATTGAACAGTAAATGTGTTTGAAAAATACCTCTCTCCCAGCAATAGTCAAACTGCCAGCTTTAATGTGTTATTAGGAATCAGAATGGGAGACACAAATATAGTAGGACACAAAAAGCTTGAAATGCTATGGGATTGATTTGTTCTTAAAGAAACCAAAACCCTCTTTTTGTGATTTCAGTGTAGGAATCTTTATTTCTGATAGGCAGTAACAGTAGAAGTGCAGAGAAAGCAAATGTAGTGGGACTAAGAAAATATATAGGGGCTAAAGTTTACTATATGAATAACATGACCTTCTTTAAGTGATCATGAAAAATACAACAGCCAAATTTTTTCACTCATTTGAATGCAAAACAAGCTATGTGGCTGGAAAAATACTTTGCCAATAGCAGAAATAAAAATCAGTGCTGCAATGTAGCAGGCATTGCAAAATAATTCCTGAAGCTGTTGCAAACAAAGGATAGATAATTTCTACCACGTGTATAAGTTATCTGAAGAGCCTCTACTAAATGCTTGTACATACAAGGAAAATTATACTTGGACCCATTCATTTCCATGTCTCTTAAGGTCATTCTTTATAGATACTGAACCATTTTCATTCTGTTCAGCCTGTTTTAGGGCATTTTTATGTTAGCTGCCAGACAACACTTAAAATTAGTTTAAGCAAGTTGATAACATTTGGTTGTGTTTTATTCATAGAATATGCTTGATTTATAACTAGCTGTTTTATTAGCACCATGGCAGTTACAGCCTGTTTGCTTGGAGGGCTTTTGAGTTATATAAAACAATTATTTTATTTTGCCATATACAGAGTCTCTAAAATGCTAACCTACAATTTGAGGAAATCCAGAAATCACTTGGAAACTCCTTACAGGCAGTAGAGAACCTGCCAAAGCCTCTGAAGTTTCTTACCACACATGTAAGTTGTTTCCTCAGGGCAGGCAACTTTCCAGTTTTGTGGAATGATCTGAAACTGTAATTCTGGGAGATTTTGTGTTTGCTTATACCCTTTTTGCATTATTTTGTAACCTGCAGGAGCCAAAATAGTCTGTAGGAGGGTATTAAGGCTCCTGGCTCATGTTCACAGATAGTTTTCAGGATGACTAAAAATGTTTATTTTTTCCTTTTCTGCCATACCCAATACTCAGCTTCACTAATGTAAAGTGCTGTTACTGTTAACTTAGAAAATACACAGGACTGTGAGTACCAGTGGAGTAGGAAGGTTTCCCTTTCTGCTGTTCTCTGTGTAACTTCCAGCTGTGAGAGGACTGTACAGTTAGGACTGTCCCTGCTTCAGCCATTTCAGGACATCCCATTTGCAAGCCATGCAAGCCTGAGTCCCAGTTTTTAACCCCCTGAAACACTGCTTTGGTTTTGAAAGGTTTTGAATTCTCAGGCTCACTCTACTACACTGTAATCATGGCTATCTTAAGCAGTTCTGTTTCTTTCATTAATGAAACTTAGCTTTTCAATACAAAAAAGTCTTCCAAGTGGTGAGTCTAGTTGCTTCTGCACATTTTCTGAGAAGTGTAATATCACATTACTAAAGAGTCACCCAGGTGTGGAAGTGCTAGATATTGCTTGTATATCTCCATCTTAAAAAAGAAGATAAGCTTTGAGAAAATTATCTGCCACCTTATTGTTCCTGTTTGACATTGTAGGATGTGACTTAAATATATGGGCCTATATGGGTGGAGCACTTAAAACACTGCAAATGGATCTAGACAAGCCAAATTAATTTGTCTTGGAGTTGTAAAAATTATCAAGTGCTATTAAAACCAATGATCTGAAAAAAAAAGGTGTGGGTCATGAGACAAGGTAATGAAATTATCTTCTGAGATAACTTAGTTGCATTGTAATTTCCATCAAGAAAACTGAATGATTATTTGATTTCTGCATATTTAGGGTTGGTAAATACTTTTTTTTTTCCCTAGTGCCATGAAAGAATACCCATTTAAAAATATTTTATGCATACCTTCTTGTATGATTCTTTTATATTTTTTTTCTAGATTGATGCTTTTAAGTAGCAGAAATCAGAACCTATAATAAAAAGTAAAATAGTTCTGCAATGGATTGCATGATAAAATAGTTCTGCAGTGGTTTAATAATAAGAATAGAAAAATAAGTTATTTTATTCTACTCTGAATGTGCTGAAAGAAAGGTCTGCTTTTACAATACTGCATATATTTTTACAGTATCTGCATATATTCAGATTATCTGAATACTTAAAACATATATTTCCAGGAATTGCTTTATAGTTCAGTACAATTAGATGTTTCAAAATGAAAAAGTATTGGTGTAAAATATTTACATCAGACATGAGGATAAGCCAGCCTCTAAAATTGCCTCAAAACATTATGGTGCCTACAATTTATTTTCATGTTTGTGATGCTGTGAGAATCACTGTAAGTTCATTGTTGGCCATGTGCTTAAATGTTGTTTCCAGTACAGCTGCTTTCTGATCTGATACATATAAAACAATCTTAAAATCACTCTGAAGATGCATTTCTACATGAAAGCACATTTAATACTTCTGTGCATTCCTTGTGAAGGAGATGGTATTTTCAGTAAGTTATTCAAGAAGGACATGCTTTTCATTGTCACCTGAAATAAATAACTTGTTTGTCAGTCATATCCTGTTGGAATTTTTCTTCACCATTTTGTCCTTGGAATCTCAACTATAAGTGTTATGCAGCTCAGAGATCATAATACAGTATTTTTTAATTTTTTTAAGTAACTTTAATTTTTTTTTCTTTATATAATCATGATTTATGGAGCATATGATAGTTGAATTCCTTGTTGAAAGGAAAACTTTACTTTTTGAGTAATTTTTAAATGATTCCATCCTTTTTATGATCAAAAAGATGAGCGATTATGAGAGATACTTGAAAATAATTTATTCCTTAGCAGAATTTTGAATACTGTGAATTAATTTCACATCTTTTAAACATATTGTTCAAGTGAGTAGCATGATAAAATCAGCTTCATTTCTGACCTTGATATGTGACTTTCAGGTGAAAGACCAGCAACCTGTCTCATGTGGAAAGCTAAAACAGTAAAGGCTACACAATAGGGTGATTGAGAAAGTGACACTAACTGGGTGCTTTAGCACAATATGAACTTATTTCTGTACTTGAAATTAAAAAACAAAATCTGTAAAAGTGTAAGTTAGTGTCCTGGCCAGGATGTGCCCTGGCTGTAAAGTCCATTAACTGCCTCCCACTACATGAATGAACCCGTTCACCAGGGTGGTTTGCTACCTGCAGATCTCTGCCAGAAGTGGATCTCCACCTGCAGGATCTATTACCAGCAGCAATATCCTAGCACACTTGTTAATGCTTCCAATCAGAAGTTAGGTTTCCTTTCCAGCTGCTTTATTTGGAATTACAGGTTTCAAGCTCAGTGCCATCCTCCCTAATTAGGAGGCCCTGAAGATCTTAGCCTGAGGGCTGTTCAAGCAAAAGCTATTCTTCAGCACAAACATATTTTTATCTCCAATACAAGTCTGCTTTCAGGGTCTAACTGCAGTTAGTTATTACAGTCATACACATTTAGCTTTGGGCAAACACTGTGAGAAGCATTTGTATTCAAGACAATAGGCACTCATGAGTGTAAATTCCTGTCTGCTATAAAAGGTGCATCTTTGGATCTTTTAGAAAGAGCTGGAAAATTGGATGGTATTTGCAAAAGTCTTTCAGCAGAGCAATGTCAATAAAGTAATCATGTTGAGACCAGTACGTGGAACTGACTTCTTGGAGGGGCCACAGGGATGGTTATAGGTGCAGGAATGAGTTGTGTAGCTTTTGATTACCTAGTCTGAAGTTCATAGATGAGAAATTGGGCAAAGGCTCAGCATCTTCAAGCTGTATCATTTGACATAGCAAATTGAAGGGTTTCCCACCTTTTTTTTATTTTTATTTTTTTTTTTTTTTTTAAATACAATGGGTATGGAAACACTTTGTAAATACTTTGCCCTTGGCACACTAATAAATACATGAAGGCAACACTGAAATGCAATTGTACTGCTATGGATGGTGCATGTTAACAAATGGGAGTAAATGTCTGGTTTAATTTCTTACTGAAACATTATTTCACAGTCTGGCTTCCCACAAACACTTCCTGTGCAGTTTTTCAAATCAGCCGTGTTTAATGTATCTCTCTATAGGTCACTGCTCCCTAGCTACACTACTTCCTTCAATAATAATAATAATAATAATAATAATAATAATAATAATTAGTATTACTATTACTATTACTATTACTATTACTATTACTATTACTATTACTATTACTATTACTGTTGCTATTAATATATTGTATGTGTTTGTTGTTAATCAGTTAACTTGAACACATTGCAATTGTAGGGGTTTTTTGGTTTTTTTTTCAGTTCAGTGTATCTGTTTAGTTATAGGATGTATCCATTATCCCTTTGAGATTTTCACATGTAAAGGTCTGGAATAGAAAATGTTCATCTTTTAATTTTGTTTCCTTATATGTTAGGCAAAGAAAATGATTTAAAAATAGCAAAACACAGGAGATGTATAGTTTTAAAATGCTTGGAGATTTTAAAGCACAGGACAGTGTCATAAAAGCATATTCAGGTGCATATCAGATTGGACCTAATATTCAGCCAATTCACATCTTTAATAAAATGGATTAGTAATAGGGTAATGACAACCCAAGGAAGAGTCTAAGCTGAAAGCAGTATTGCACAGAATTTTTTCCAGGGCTTCCTGACCCGTAATGGTAGGTTTGTATTTAATGATTCCAAACCAAGCTTTTTGTCCATTAATTTTTCCTGCCAATTTTGAAACACTGTAAAAAACTTACAAGTAGTTTCTCAGCTTAATTTGCTGCGTGATACAATTTGTTTGTTTTCCTTCCTTGCTTTTTCTGGGATTGTGTTTTTTGGTGGTTGGTTGTTTTGGTATTCAGTCATTTCCTTACTCCCTGTATGAGAAAAAAAGGAATGAACAGTCTGTATGAACCTTCTTCAAACTGCTGAGAATTTAAGAGACCTCAGTTATATCTCCCTCCTCTATTTATGTCTCATCCAGCTTGAAGCATCCTTGACTGTTTGGTAGTTCCAGGTACAGAAAAGCTTAAAGAAGACTAATACGTTAGGTAAAATTTTATAATCCAAGAAGGCAAAGCTGCATATTTTAAGCAGCTGAATTAGAGAGACCTGTTGGCTTCTAGAGTTCTCCCAGGCATTAGCTGGTATTGCTTGTTGGAAGTTTTAATACTGCAGTGCTTATTTAGGAAGTGTATACATCTGTGAGTCTACTCTTTATAGTTCTTCCTAGAAATGTAGGTTTTATAATAAAGACACAGCAGATCTCTAGGATTCAAATGTGATCTTTGTGATAATTCAAAATTTTAAAAAATCAGACAGAGTCCCTTAACTTTTCCCTTTGACACACCCATGCCTAAATAGGGCAAGATTGCCTTACATACAATGAAGTTTATTAACTGACATGGTGTGCTATTAACAGTGACACTTCCAAACTTGATATTACTGACAGGGACTTGATTACTTAATTCAATTGTTCAGATTTCATGTTTTGGAAACATTTGTCTGATGGTTCCTGTGAAAATGTAAATGTAAATTAACAATGAGAGTAGAAGGACTTAAAAAACCAGAACTTTATTGGATTTTAAGGTTTGGGGGTTTTTAACAATACAGAGTAAAGCAGAATTAGGGAGATTATGTTTGTTGGCAGATGTCATGCAGGATTTGCCACTTCCCAATTCCTAGCTTTGTGCTGAATCTTGTTAAACAAATACTACTAAGCTCTCAGTTTCCAAATTTGAGCTGGATTTTAAATACAATGTTGTCTACTCTTTCTGTATATAATCTTCCAGTTATATGAATTTTGTGGAAACACGAACTATGGGAAGGTGAGAAACAGAGTTAGTCATTCTGCAGTTCTTGTCTTGCTGTGATTCCTTACCCCAACACATCCTTCTTGGGTGTGTGGTGGGAGAAATGATGTTAACAGTCTCCCCCAGCTCTTTGGAAAGTTTAGCAAGATCCATACCTTCTCTGAATATCTCTGCTTTGTTGTTAAGTATTGTAACCTGTATAATGGGCAGAATACTTGTTTGAAAAAAACCATCATTTAATACTTGTTTTCAGAATGAAATCACCCAAAACAACGGGTCTGGATGGAAATCTTTATTGCAAGAGTCTTTGGTATGGTCAGCTTGGACAAGACTCCCCAAACCACTCTTCTACTGGCTTGTGGTGCTACTCGGCAATCCCAGTGCATGCATGGTGCATTTTCAGGAGCTGTCTCAAATGATGTAGGAAACATCTTCCAACCATTGCAAAAGTATGTGCAAAAAGACTGTCCTACAAGGACATTTCTGTGTCAGCAGCAAGTTTCTACAGGCTGTTTTCACGTGGCTTACCTACAGATGATTGGATTAATTCCCCAGTAGGATCTGACTGGGACACTATACTCAGGACACTAATCAAGACATTTAAGCTCACAAATTGAACGAAGCACTGAAGGAACTGCCTGGGGGAATCTCTACATCCCTTTAAAATTCCCACATGGAGAGCTCACGTATCTGCAGTTCTTCAGTCAAGCAATTAATTGTGACAGAAGGTGGCTCAAAGATCAGTGGGTCACTTAGCTTGAAGTCATTCCCTTGTCTCCAGCCAGTCCATTAGCTCATCTGTGTAGAAGACTGGTGTTGGAAGTCCTGGGCTTCTCAGGGAATTCATTGCAGGGTGTGAATGAAGGCACAGCTGTGTTAGCCAGCTGCACCACTGTTGCAACGGTGGACAAACTTGACCTTCATACTTGGAGTTAAACTTCCATAGGCTGTGCACCAGAAGAACAACAGAGGAGGTGGTTCAGCAGGAAGGGACATGGAAATGCAACAGTCAGGATTTCTGCTCCTTCAAATCTACTGCAAACTGTTACCTAATATCTGCAATCAACTGACCAGTCCTGCAAACCTAAAATACTTTGGTTTATTCCATTATACTCACTAATGTGACAGTGTTTCTGTAAAAAGACTCAATTTTCCATCAAATTATTTCCTCAGAAGCATCTGGTTTAAGGGAAAATTCTGGATTGCTCTTAATTATATAATGCCCAAGGTTGGAAGGAACCTTAAAGATCATCTAGCTGCAGTCTCCCTGCAGCTTCCCGTGGGAAGGAACACCTTTCCTAAGAGTTGGAGGAATTATTGGAGGTCTATCTTCAGGTTTAGGGGATTAATTAGATAATGGCTGGAAGCTCTTTTTACTAAATTAAGTGAGTTTTGCCAGTTATCAGCCTAGTGGGTGCAGAAAACTGTGAGTATGAGAAATAGCAGTGAAGTCTTTTAGGGCTGTTACATCGCCAAGACCATGTCTCCTTCTTTGTCTTGAAAATCAGCTTTGGAATAAAATGTCCGTTCTTTATGCTGGTTTGGGCTGGGGTAGAATTAAATCTCTTTGCAGTAACGCCAGTGTGGGTCTGTGTTTTGGATTTGTGACCAAGACAGCGTAACAACACAGTTAACCAAACAGCAAACATGTATTTTAGCTGTTGCTGAGCACAGAGCCAAATCCTTTTCTTCCTCTCACCGCACAGGCACCAGTGAGCAGGTGGAGCGTGTGCGAGGAGCTGGGAGGGGACACGGCTGGGGCAACTGACCCCAGCTGACACAGGGGATATTCCCTGGCATGTGGCACCCTGCTCAGCACACGAAGCAGAGGGAAGAAGGAGGAAAGGGGGGGCATTTGGAGTGATGGCCTTTTCTCATCCTAATCATCAGTTACATGTGATGGACCCTGGCTTTCCTGGAGATGGCCAAACACCTGCTTGCCCATGGGAAGTGGTGAATGAATTCCTTGGTTTGCTTTGTTTCTCTGCATGGCTTTTGCTTTACCTATTAAACTGTCTTCTAGCTTAACCCATGAGTTTTCTCAAGTTTACCCTTCCAATTGTCTCTCCCATCCTGACATGGTTGCTGCATGGGATTTAGTTGCTGGCTGGGGCTAAACCAAAACACTGTTTCAGGAAATTCCCTTCCTACTGAAATTTGGCCCACATTTTATGCGGGATTTTATGAAGAACTACAAATTCCCATTTGCTCAAGGTTGCTGCTTAGAATTATGGTTCTTTAACTGTTAGATTGGTGACAAGATGCCATGTGGGGAATATTTGTTATCTCAAAAAATATCTTGCAAGCCTTGTATTCTTCTGGGACTGTGAGCTCCTATTTATTACACTGAGCTTCAGAAACAGGCTTGTAACATGCCACAGCTGAATTATCATCAGACAGGAATGCTGGTTAAGTGCATGCCTTCCTGTCAACAATTTTAGTTGACACAGTAGCTTTGTTATTTTTTTTTTTAAATCTGAACAAAATTTTAGTTTAACATAACCTGGAAAGCTGACCTCTTCCTAATTGGCTGATGTGCCTGGGAAATGCTGTAGCTTGTATTCCAGAGAAAGAACATAAAGTCTGCCAATGAATAGAATTTGATAGGAATTACCACATGTGTTTGCCTAGATTGTGTCTGTGCAAGAGTGTGTCTGTGATATATTTAAGCAATTAGCTGTGTCTGTATTTCTAGTCCAAAGGGCCTCTATAACTTTGTAAATTTTTTTTTGTTTGGTTTTTCTTTGTGTTGTTTTATCTGACCAGTCTCCTTGTACTTTTTTTATTTTTATTTTTAAATAGTTGATCCCAGTCTTGCTGCTGTGACACTAATTAGTTTTGTTGCTGAAGTAGCCTGATCTAAGATAAAACATTCTGTACTTGAAACAAGGACCTCTCACATATGCTTCACTATTACTAGGGACATACTCCCTTACATTTTTAAAGCCTGTACAAACCCCTCCTTTAATTGCTAAAATCTTTTGAATTAGGGCAGAATATATTCAGTGGCCTGTGAGGCTTTTTTCATGATTGATTTTTTTGTATAGGTATTTCTAATTACTGGTGGTGTAGCAATATTAAATCTTGGTGGCCCAGTTATGCAACATTTTATACAAAATGTTTCCAGAGTGTCTCATATTTCCTAATTTGGCTAGTACCTTCTCATAAGTAGTTTCAAGTTCACAGCCTGCAGTCAGAACTCCTTGCATTATTTTTTGCCCTCCTCTCCCCCTATTCCATATAGTTGGGGTCCTCATGTGTCACCTTTCCAACTCACCACCAGGTTTTATCCTCCTGATTTCCCACCTCTCCTTCCTCTATTCCCACCTCTCTCTCCCTCGGGGTTCCACCCCAAGGTGGAGCTCCATGTATGCATCCTTCCCCCCTGCACTTTTTAAACCCCTCCCCTTCTATTTTCCCCTTCCCACCTCTTCTCAGGGGTCTTCTTTGCTCCCGTGTTGGGATGCCCAAAAACTCAGATGTACCTCTGTACAACAGCTTTCCTTGACTCAGATTCCTGAGTCTCCCTCCCTTGTGGAAATCTCTTATTCCCCACCTCCTTAGTGATTGTGTCCATGCAGAGTAGCCTCTAAAGGTTCATTCAGCTAAAGAATAAAAGTTTTTCTTTGGACAACTCCTTTTCTGACACTCTTTCCCCAATTTTTCCACTGGGAAGACCAAAGTCTGTGTTAGCGCCTTCTAGTTTTGCCTAAAACAGTTTTCCTTATTGAACAGAACTTTTTTCTCTAAATGAAGATCATCAAAAATATTCATATTATAGACACAAAGTTGGAGGTATAACTGATGAATCTGCATAGTAAGTTCTCAAAAGTCATGAAAATTTTGGGAATATGAGCAAAAATGAGGGTTTTTTGGGTTTTTTTTGGTGTATGTTTTGATTAAGCTGTTTTCACAGAATAGCGTAATGAGAATAATAATATTTGAATGAAGTTGCAGTTGTTTTTTATAAAGAAATGGAGGAAACCTCATCTGGATTGAACAGCCAGAAGAAGACACTGAGTAGATTAAAACTGTGTAAAGCAGAAATCCATATAGGGTGATAGGAGTTGATCTGACATTTTTGCCAGAAAAATAAACATGAAAATGCTTCCCACAAACCCATCCATACTTGCAAATACACCAAAGCAAATATGTCAGCATATAGAACAGAAGAAACTTCGTTTTTTTAATTGATGGTAGGGCAGTTGCTCAGAATATAGATTATCTCAAATGCAATAAAGACATTTTTCCCATCCTAATCTAATCTTGCATTGACAGCACTGTACAACTGTACTACATAATGGTAGCCACTGCAGAAATGCTGAAGCTGGCAACATCTCACACCAGCTCTGGAGTCATGGGATATAACATACAACTAAGTAATTTAAAAGCAATGCAACTGAATTTGTATGATGCCACATTCAAACCATTTTCCTGCTGAGAAGTCTTCTATCTGAGGTGTAATCTTACATTTTTGTTAGAACATGTGCACCATGCTGAGCTGCCTCGTGCAGACACAGGAGTTTGGTCAGCATTAGCTTCAGGACCTCAGTGATTTGCAGTGTGGTGGAAGGAGGCCCTGTGGAGTCCCTTGCTTATACATTAGAGTGCTTTCACTGACTCTTCCAAAAAATATGTGTTTATTGAGTGTGGTACTGAGAAGTCAGTGTGATAATACTTCCCTTTACTTTCATGTTTATGATGAATTATAAGTTATCAATATTCTCAACAGTTAATTGCTGTTAAAAGTCTATTAGTAATCTAAATCTGAAAAGAAACTTATTTTCTGTTCTCCAGCAGAACTTTCATCTTTGCTCAACTGCATTTTGACAAGACCTCTGCAGTATTTTTCACTTTCACAGGACCGTGTCTCACTGGGAGACACCAGCAACATAAATACTGTACTGGGAAAAAATAAAGCTAAATTGTTCCTCCTTATGCTGATATCAAGCTTTGCATTTATCTTCTCCTCTCTGACTCTCTAATTTAGATTTCAGTGCCTGTCATGAAGCATGCAATGTATAGAATCTTGTAATACAGTGAACTGGTATGTGAATCGAGTTGTGCAGAGAGCCAGGCTTTTGTGATGGGAGAGTGGTTCCTGAAGGACATAGTAATCTGTGCATTGTGTTTGTATGTAATTCTGCTGTGACTAGGCAGATGGGTGGCTATAAATGAAGTATCTTCCTATTCCCTCTGAGATGTATGTGGTAATGTCCTTCTTTAGATGTTCTATCATGGCAGTGCACACAATTAGCTACAGAATATTAGTTACTCTGCAGGATGCAAATCAACATCTTTCTGTAAGTGTGGTAAAGACACAAACCTATCAAATGGTATCAAGCTTGTATTACTGATTTGGTTGCTCATCAGCTGAGTCAGGGGAAGAGAGTATAACAAATGGACAGTCTCATGTTTGTTTGTAACGAACCACAATTTAATGTTTTCATCTCCTTGCCCATTTAAATGCAAAAGAGCACATTTCGCTTTGCAATATACCACATACACTGATGTACAACTTCAGTGAAATATCAGTTTCTTCCAAAGCTTCTCATTGAGATGTAATAGCATCACAGCAGAGAATGACATTGTGGTTAAACACCAGTAAGGATCTAAGTCAGAAATAAACTCTTCTTTAATGTTCTTTATATAAAGAGAAATACATTCTCTTGTAAACTTTAATATTTTTTTCAATTGGGAGGATTTCCCTAAAATTCTTTGTGACCTTAGCTACACCAATAGTTGTCTGACTGTTAAGAGGTACCTGGGCAGATTGTTGTAATTGAAAAATAGATAAGCTTGATTAAACAGCTCAGTCTGATATGCGCATATGAAGAATCATCTGATCTCTGCCAACAGACTTTGGATCTGTCACTTTGTTCTTAGACAAGAAGTCTTAACTCATTTATGTTGTTCAATCTGAATCTGAATTTCAATTTGAATGCCAAGTGGCATTGCACTCCTGAGAATTAAATTCAGTTGGGACTTGAAACCCAGGATATGGCCTAATTTTGAAGGTCTTTGATGGCCTCTGTAAAATTCCTACTTTTCTTGGTCATTGTGAAAATTTAGCAATCCTGTTCACACTTATTTCATTGTGAGGTATGTTGTGGAAAGACCTAGATCACTCTTCTTGCATCACCTCTGTCTTAAGCTGTTAAGTAATCTCTCATTTCTTGGACAAAATAAAATTAATAACCCTCTGGAGGAGCTAATTTATCTCTATTGATTATAAGGTGAGGTAGGCATTACAGGCTAGATGAAAGTATCTGAAAGCTTGTTGCATAAATTAGTTTTTAATAACCTTCCCCTTGAATGCAGCTAAATCTTTAATGGTAACAGTCTGTGTCTTCACAATCAACCTTCTGTTAGCATTTCACACAACAGAAAAATGTATTTATCCTAAAGCCCGAGTATGGCTTTTGGAAAGACTAAGTCACCAGCAATTTTTAAATCATAGTACAAATTTGTAGCTTTCTTTGTTCAAACATTTTTTTTCTTTGCACGTGGCAGTACCCATAGCCCTAAACAAAGTTTCCTCTCACCTACTCCTGGATAAGACTTCTGAATATTTAGTTCTGCTTTAAGCTTTCTCCTGATGTGTCATGAATCATTACAATTTTGCATCCAAATATTACAGTTTATCTCATACTAAGCCCTTAAAAGAGATAGACAATATTATGTTACTAATAATCCATTTTTTCTTATTTCTACAAGACTTTGCTGATGAGTCTTGATGACATTGTAAAAGTAGGAGAGAGGAAATACATTCATAACGTTTAAAATGAAAAGGCCTTTGAGAAATTGAATCTTCAGCATGTTATGCCGAGAAGGATCTTGAGTATTTACTCAATACTTCTGGAAAACCAGAAAACTGCTCTCCATATGAAAGTTAGATAGAGGCCTTTTGTAGCAAAACAAGACAAATTTTAAGACACTTCAGGGAGTCTGAGTGGATTAAGTAGTTCATTTAAAGATTTTAAAGATCTCTAGTCTCTTTTCCCTCTTGGAAATTTTGATTGTGCTACTCCTGGTAGATTAAAGTCACTGTGTTTTCTAAGCTGCTTTTTTTTTTTTCCTTTTTTTTTAAAAATATATTTGCTAACAAATCTATCAGAGTTTTGAGGTTTTGGTTGGTAGGTTGGTTTGGTCTATTTGTTTCTTGCACGTCTATTTTACAATATACTTGCATTTGTTTTGGAAGAAGATTTTGTGCTGTGATTGTTGAGACAAGTAACCATGTTTTCAGAGGCAAAAGTGTTCCTTCCAATGATGAATTCTTTTTTCTTCTACTTATAGTAGTATTTGTGGTTGTCCAGTGGGTAAAGAAAGCTTTACCATTACTCTGCTTAGCTACATTAGTGCCACACTGTAAAATTTCTGTTAAGTTTCTTCTAAGATTCTTCAGTCAAGAGAGTTCTTGAAAGGGAGTAGAGTTCACCCTAGCCCCAAGCTTCTCCCAACATAGATAGCACTGAAAGCAGTGAAGCACTTTATTAACTTAAGCCTTACCATCATCTTGTGTTGGATTTTCTTCCCAAAAAAACCCAACAAAAACATCCAAACTACCCCCCAAAACAACAACAAAAACCCCAAACAAAACAGAAAATCTACACTAAAATCTAATCACTTCCTTGTGCTGTTTTTTTTTTTTTTTTTCAGCTCTAGAAAGATCTAGAAAGCAGGAATGCTGAAACAGAAGCACCTGCAAGAGTTCTTTTAAGGAATGAATTTTCTCTGCTCATAACAGAAATGGTTTCTTATGCAGTCTGTGCTGAAATTGATGCAAGTATGGCAAGCTCAAATGTACACTAGTGAGACTAGAATATGTGGAGCTCTTCATTTCTGCAAGGATCCACTGAATCTAGTAATTTTGTACCGCCTCAGTGTTCATTTTGTATGGGTGTAGTCCGTGTGAATCTCTACTCTGAAACAAACTGGGTCTATTTCCATTCTGTTTGAAGATGAGTTAATAGCCTCTCATAATTTTTAAATATGTTGCTTCTAGTTTAGATAGTATGTAAGCTTTGTCTAGGAATTACGAACCAGGCTAAAAGTAGCAAGTCATCCAGTGATTCTTCATTTAATTCTTTGAGTGTACATAGTCTGGTAGAGAGTATACCACGCTGAATTTGTCAGTACAGCCTTCGCATTCATTTCTCTTGCCTGACAGCAGCTTCATTCTCTTGCTTGGTCTTTGGCCAACTCAAATTAACTACTTAGACTGAAGCATATATTGCAAGGATTGTGCCAGATCTGCACAGTATTGGCAAGTTTTTGGAGACCACCTTGTGCCCTAGAGGTCTAACACGTTTAGCTGATGAGGCGTGACTGTTAGGAACCCATTCCTGATCCCTATAACCATTTGTTCTGGCTGTAATTCAAAAAAGCTCTTCCTCTGGCAAAAGAAGAAAAAAAGAAAAGAAAAAAAAAGAATTTTCAGTTGGAACAGCCTCATGTCTCATCTTTTGAGTGTCAGTATATTATGAATAGATGTCTTTTATAAATATAAAATCTGTTAAAGAACTATGGCAAGCTCAGTTTTGTATCCAGATGACTGACTTACACTGTATTCATGAAACATGATTTTTGAGCTTTGAAGTTTAAGTTATAGGTCACTTCCATTAGCAAATTCAGAACAAAAGTTTGACTAGCATTGGTTACTTCACAGAAAACTTTTTAAGTTATGACAAGGAGTCTGCTGGTCACTTCATCAGTTCCTCTGATGCTTTTTTACTTATGCCTTTGATAACAGCTAATCCAACAAAGGTTTAATGCTGTTTTTAAAGTCAGCTTCTCTTTTTCTCAGAAATCACCAGATGCTGCTTTGATCCCCTTTTGCACCTCTTGTCTTTTAGTCTTATTTAAAATTACTGTGCCTGTTTTGGAGTTTTTTAAACATGCTGGCATCTGCTCTTTTGTGGTTCATCAGAAAAACCTGCTCACAGTTTTATCTTCTTAAACATAAATTCCATGTCTCCTACCAGCATTTCCCTTTCTTGATGTGAGAAGCTAGCTAGTAATTAGAGTCCCGAGGATCCTTTGTGTTAGAGGAGAAAATGACAATGAGGTTGAATCTCTCTTTGTACTTCCTTTGTGAAATAAATAGGGTTGTGTCAAAGTACTGTTCCTGTACTGTAAGGAGATGTGCTTTTATTCGTGCATTCCATTCTTCCATCTGGCTGCTTTGTTGCCTGCTGCTTCTGCTTCACTCTGCATTTTTTTAATCACCCTACCTCAGATATGGGCAGGCCTTCATAGGCCAGCAGAGCTGTTGGAGCACCGAGCCCATCTCTGCCTGGCACCTGCCATTGCGCAGGGAAGTGGCCTGGGTTTGTTCTGCCCTGAATCTCCTGTTTCAGCACACTCCTTCCAAGGAACTGCTCAGCTGTGAGCGAAACAGAGCTTTGAGAACAGCTCTCCATTCCCAAGTCATTTCACCAAAGCATAACCTGCCTGAGAACCTTTTTTGGGATTGGGTGAGGTGACCTGCAAAGGTCCCTTCCAACCTCAACCAATCTCTAACTAATTTTGGGATCAAACACTGTGGAGAAGTGGGAAATGTGGCCCTGAGCTATTCCCATAAAAAGTGGAACCAGATACACATCTCCAGACAATGACCTACTGAAGATCTAATTGCTCTTAGCAAAACACTGCCTTTCTGCTTGTTGACAGCAGTGGAAATGTCCCAACGACGTCCCTGTCAGCACTTCATTTAGGTTGTATGACTCTCCCTTGATCTCCTGATATAGATGAAAGTATTGGAAGTATATCAGAGTTTATCTGCATGAATTTGAAGGGACATCTGATTTTAAGAGACATGTTTGAATGATTCCAATTACACTATGAAACAGTCGACCTGGGAGCTGTCTATATTAATTTATTTTCTCAATAAATACATCTTCATCCTCTCCTTCATACCTGAACTTTAGTCTTTTCTGCTAGAACATTTGTTTTCTTCTCGTGATATTCTGCACATCTTTTGATTTGACAATTAAGAAATTGTCTTAGTTGGTTTGAGTATGGAAACAAAATGAAAAGCAAATACTAAATAATCTGTAGAATGTTAGAATAAAGATATGCTCTATCTTTAACAGACAATTTAGAGTATAAGCGTTTAGATGAAACTCATAGCATGAATTTGTTTTTCATAATACCCTATCTTGGTAATTTGAGTATAGAAAGCAGATTGTAAGTCATAACCATTTTTCTGTATCTATAAGTAATATTTAAGTCTTGAAAGAAAAGCAAAGAAAAAAAAAATTTTGCACTACTAAGACCCTTCTGGTATTTCAAAGCCTTTCCCAGTACTACACTGGAGTAAAATCGGTATCTTTGGAATGAAAACTGGAGAATAAAGATGTAGTTATGTGTCTGAATCAGGAAGAACAGCAGTATCAACCTGTCTCAAACATCACATTTGAGCTCTGTGACCAGCTGCTCACTGGCCATAGGTCTGTGTGTTGCACCTTTTGAAGGCAATTCTAACTTTGCTAAAAGCAACACCTCATCTCTCTGGAAAGTTTCAGTTCTGCAAGCCAAATGAGAACTGAGTTTTGATTGAAAGTTCCAACTGCTTTCATCTGCAATATTTTCCTTTGAAATGCCAGCTTAATTTATCATAGAAAAATGGTCATCCATGCTTTTATCTTTTGCTGCTGTTAAATACATTTTAAGTATCAATTTAACATGCTGCTACCTGAAAAAAGACAAAACCAAAAGCTGCTCCTTCATATTCCCTTTTGTATCATCTCCCCAGTCTTTAACTGGTTTTAGTCAGTTGTTCTGTTTCCATGGAGCTGTATGAATTAGTAGACATCTGGGTAGAGAAACAAGAAAATAGGTACAAAACCAGAGCATGTGTCTTATCTGACATTTTCAGAAGAAAAACACTGTGTTTCCTTTCACTATCAGGAGGGTAAAAATGGGCACATCTTGAGTGTTTTGAAAGTTTCAGTTACTCTTCAGGCAGAAGGATCATTACCAGAGCACTTCAGCACAGCTCTTTTCTCCCCATTGAATTGTAAGCTCTCAGCAGATTATGGCAGCTGCAAACAGGGTCTAGATTTCATCCCTTTGTTGAGAGCAAAATAGCTCCCTTTCAGTAAAATAGCATTAATAGTACTTCTCTATATTTGTGATACTTTTATGATCTTTTTGTTGTTGAGGACACTGTTTGTCACACAAGAATTTCCTTGTCATTCAGGTATGCTGTGGCATGATCACAGTGGAAGCATTCATCAATCAATCAATCAATCAATTCATCTCTGTATGCCTATGCAGTGACTCATCAGTTAATCAATGTGCTTATTCAGTTGCTACTTGCCCCTTGGCAGGTTAGTAAAAATGCCATTATGGGCCCCATAAATTAAAAATAGTATTGTGGTAATATAACAGCAGTTGTGATTAATCATTCATAAATTCTTATTTATGTGATTGTTCTTCTGACTGTGATGTAGATTATATTTAAACCCTAGGATCTATTTTTGGGAAACTTAATGACAAAGAAGAGAAAGAACTTCAGTTTAATCTGAGGTGAATTGAATCTCCAAAGAATAAAGAGAGAAAAATAAAAGGAACTGTGATCCACATCCTATTCTTTTCTTCAAGTCCATGGACCATTACATAGTGAAAAGGTTAACAATTTACCTCTAGAATAACAAGTTTCAGATTTTTCCACTTTAAAGATGCATTTTTCTCTTCTTAGGTATTTGAAACTACACAGATGACTTTTATGTCCTCATAGCCTTCAAATAATACAAAGACTTACAGAGAAAGCAAAAGGGTGGGAGTTGTACCCATTAAAAATAATTCAGGACAGAAATACCTAAATAGAGGTGACAAAGGAAGACTCTCTGTCTATATTTGTGCTTTTCAGTGATCTTCTGCTGATTCTAGTAGGAATTATCTCTTGTAGCAAGGTAGGGCTCTCCCTGGTACCCTGATACTTCCACCCATGGAGGATGCAAAGAAACCAAGAGGTATTTTGTTGCTGACACATATATAAAGGAGGTATACACAATCTCTCTGTATTTCTGGGATTTGGAATAATACCATCTGGAATGCTGGCAGGTACTAGATTTTATTCAGGGTGAAAACTGACCCGGATTCTTTATTCATGCAGACAGTGGGGATAATTTCTTCAGCAGCATTAAGGTGCTTTTCAGGCCAGGGCATGTCCCTTGACCCTGAGTCCAGAGCCCTAGTATAACTTCACCTTCCAATTCCATTCTCCTTTTTCTTCATATTCCTCCAAGAAAAATGACCAAAGTTTTGCTGAAAAATGCGTCAGTTGCTCAAAGTGGCAAGTTTTAACTGCACTCACTTCTTAGCTCTCATTAGTTCCTGGAGAATTGTATCACAAATCCATGTTGGTGGAAAGCACAAAGTGCTTTGGAAGAAGTGTTGAAAAGACACACACAGTAGAGAAAAGTTGCTGCTGGATACAGTAGCCCTAAAAAAAGCTGAACAAAGGAAGATTTCCATCTGCTACTCGAACTTAGTTTTGCCAGCTCTCTTAGGTTGACTCTCCATAGTATTTTCCCTGTGTTAAAAGTGGCGAAGACCTGAACCCCAGGAATATACTTCTTCTAAGAGCTGGCAAAAACTTTAAGTATACAGTAAAATTAAATCTCTTCTGCAGGAATTACCAGACCTCTAATGGGTACGATTTTTATGAAGGGTCTGCAGAATTTTAGCTGCTTCTTCTGGTTTGGTTTGCTATGCTAAATACATGCTGTTTTTCTAAAGTAAATGGCTAATATGTTATAGGAAAAAGAAACAGGTTTTTTCTTGATTTAAAGCAGCACCTCACAGTTCTGCCCTGCCCAAAGTGCAACTGCAGGTCCTTCATACGCTCTTCTTTTGAATAAGAAGCACTACATCCTTTCCCATTAGCAGCATTAGAACAGCGGGGCTTTGTTTTTTCTTCGTATCAGCATTAGAAAGAACATGGACTCTTTTTCCCCAGCTGCAATTTAAGGAAAAAAAAAATAGAGGTATAATGTAATTACCAGCACTGGAGTCTTGCCAGAATGCTGGGCCTTTCTTTCCTTTAATTCCTCAAAAAAAGTGTTCTAGGACCATCTAATTATAAGCAACCAAGACCACAGTTCCATATCTGACGTGATGGACTCTGCCTCTAGCAACACAGAATATCAGTCTGTGCATTTCCTCAGAACTGACTAGAAATGCCCCCTAATGACTCATATTTTCTGTTGGTTTTGGGTTTTTTTGAAGGTTTTTTTTTATAAATTCTGTGATGTATGTAGAGCTTGTCAAAATATCTTAATAACAAACATATGTACATTTTCCAACACAGTGTTTTACAGTCAGTAAAACAAGATCAGCCAGTACATATAATCCAACCTATACTCCTTAACACCATTAGGGAGTGTACTTACTCCTGGAGTATGGAAAATTCAGGGCAATATTCTTTGTTCATGTGATTTCATGTGATAGAAAGTAGGATGCAAATGATATTTTAATTGCAAAGAGATTTAAAGACATTAATGTTCTATAAAGAGTTACAAAGTCAACCGAAAAGAACTGTAAATGAAAATCAAATGTCCCATCATATTATCCTGGCTATAAAATGTATCACAGACTCTGTATTAAAACATTTTGAGAAAAGCTCTCCACGCTCCAATGACAAAGCTGATCAGCATCTTCAATTAAAAAAAAAAAATTACTCCTGTGAAATTTGAATTTCCTTACAAATTTGATATAGCAAGCCCTGTTACTCTTGTGCAAAAAGGACTTTCTGGTATTTCAGGGGAGGACAATAAAAACAACCAACCAACCAAAAAAAGGGAAAAAACCCAACAAAACCCAAACAAAACAAAAGAACCCTGAAGGAAGTAAAAAAGGAAATTGAGTGGGCTTGCTCTCAGAATTATTTTTATAACATGCATCAAATAGTTGACAAAACAGAATAAATAAAACATGGTTCATGCGTCAGTTCAATGAAATACATTTATAAGTACCTGAGTTGAGGTGTCTAGGTGGAAGGAAGCAAATATACGTGAAAGTCTTCCCATCCTGAACTATAAACAAATCTAGTTTTCACTTGCAAAAGGGACCACTGGTGATAGAATATTAATGTCAGAAAGCCTAAAAAATATCTTTATTCACATACTAACTAATTAGAGGAATGCGCAAAAGTTATTAGATGGAGTGTGTACTTACTTATAATTGATCTCATTGCCATTAATATGCAGTGAATGTGTTGAAATCAATGATCTGCATGGATAAATGAAATCAACATCAACATGCTGACTTCATCAACATAAGAACAAAATCAACATCAACAACTTAGTGAAAGTTGATTTCTCAGATTGTTTGCCTTTTAGAAATCACACAATGTAGATTTTCCTTCTCTAAATTTCCTGTCAAGCTGTTAAGTATATAATATAGAAAAATCCCAGTTAGTGGGTACCTGGAGAGAAGGAGGTGGGTATCTCCATTATTTTCCTATGTCAAGGACTGTGCATAAGGAGGTTCCTTTCTTCATATGAGGAATCTTTAATTATTTTAACCCTCTGTTTATTCTACTTCCCTGACTATTGACTTCAGCTTAAGTTTGGCTTTGTTTTGGTTTACAGTAAGTCAGCTTCTATACATGTAAGGCAATAGCAACATGCACTTGTGTAATAATCATTTTAAACAGAAGTTCCATCATTTTTGGAAAACTGGTTTAAGACAGCTGTGGTAAGAATACTGTGCCCAGTGAGATTAGAGGCTATGAGGTTGTTTTCAGTATCTCTTGAATTTTCGACTGGTGCTCAGTGCCTTGAGAGCCTTTTTGAAGTGATGTTGAAGTGCAGCGGACATCAGTACCCTTAAAAACTGGTCACATCATCTTTGACTTCAGAATTTAGAAGGATCAGATCCCCAGCATATACTCAAAGTCTTTCAAAGAAGCTTGCATATATGAAAAAAGAACAGAATAAGATAGTATTTCATCTAAATTTAATAGTTATTTTTGGCAGAAATTCGCTGTAGCAATATGGTTATCCAGGCAAATTGTCTGTATAGAATAAATTTAGATTTTATTCCTCTTTATGGGGATGTCAAGCTGAAAGCAGGTCAGAACATGCATTCACAGATGTAATTCTCAAATTTTCAGGATGTATGTAGGTGGCCTCCTATGAGGGGGACCAAAATTTAACAAGCTAATAACAGATGAATAGGAAAAGTGGCATTCAGCAGAAATGCAATTATGTGTTGTGTAAAAATTTTAATAATCTCAAAAAAGAAGCCTGACAGCATGATGTTATAGGGCTAGTAATACCAAGTGCCTCCATATGTTTAGTTGAAGTAAAGGGTTGTTGTTATTACTATATTGCTGACTTTTAATCAAACTATAGCCTAGTTTTGGAGCATTACCACAGTGATGCTCCATAGAGGGATTTCACTGGAATAAAGATATATTAGGTGATTTATTGTTAGTGATTTAGTTGTAGTTGTGAAATACTACCTCACTGGATGAACGAAAGAAAAGGGCAAGTAATGAAAGATGGGTTTGATGAGCGGACCCACCTCCCCATTTACTCAGCCAAGGGTTGTTATCCCTTTGTTACCCTGTAACTTGAGGGCAAGTTCAGTGAACAACTGTGGAGACCATTAGGAGCTGTCATGGAGAATTTATTTGCCTTTGAATACAAGGTGGGTGCAATATGGTAGAGGCTGTGTGCTTCAAAATGGGTAATTCTCCTTTTGCAAGGTTTTTAATACTATGTTTATTGTTTCCTAGCATCTCCCCAGACTGTATTTTGTTGCCTTTGCTCCTCTTGTCAGGAATAAAATTTATAGAAGTGTGGCCCAGGAGAACCAATCTTATTTTGTGTAGTGACTATGCTAGCAGCTCACAGAGTCTTACTGAAGACTTGCAGAATACAATAAAATCCACACCTCTTCAGAAGCTAAAGGTCTGGTCACATTTTTTCCTTCATTACTGTAAAATACAGGTAGTTGTGGTAAAACAGACTCTTTCTTCCATTGTTTTAACTCCAAAGCAGATCTCATAAAAGTTTGTAAAAGCCAATTAGTCAGCTAAGTTGTTACATCCCAATTTGACACTGCAAGCTTCTGACTTTGTAGGAAGCAGTTATTTAGCTTATGCATTTCCTGAAGTGTAATAGACATCTTGAAGCTTGGTCCTTGCTTTGAATAATCCATTATATGAACTTTAAAGGTATGAGAAAATACGGTAAGTTGGAGAAGAGACTGGTAGAAATACATTCATCCAGTTGAGAATGCAGGGGGTCAGTGAAAGAACCAGTGCTGCTCAAAATGTGGAAACGAGTTTTGCTCCGTGTTTTGAAGGTAGACATAGGAGAGAGGGAGATCCTTTCTTAAGAGAAAGTTTATATTGGATGTGAAAGATATCTCTAAGTAAAGACACAATTTCTAAAGCTCATGTCACCAGTGCTCTTATGTAATTCACATATCCTGTGGATGTGTTGTGTTACAGGAGTGTTTGCAGAATGTATTTTATTTATTCTAAGTGAAATTAATCCTTGAATTTTGATCCGCTTTATAGGCATACAATTTCCTTACCAGGAAATGCAAATGCAAATGTCTCAGACAAAGAAAATTAAAACTCATAGATGAATATGAAAGTATCTGAAAATAAAAAGATTTTCAGATACAAAGTCAGACAGTGACTGACTACAATGGTAATCTAGGGCTAGGTCTGACTCGGATATTTCTCTTGATGCTACTTTGGTTACCACTCAGTGTTCTAAATATATGGGATCTTATTGTAACATTGATACTATTACACAAGTAAATATAAGTTAACAGTTGCAGTACGTTTGTGTGCATTTATACCAACTAACCCATTCTTCCTAATACTTTATCAAAAGGAGGATTTTTAAATGAATGCCTGTTTATTCACTATAGGGTTTACTCTCAGAATTCAAATACTGCTTTCTTTCCTGCAAAGTGTTGTGTTGTTGAAATACTGCTGAATTAATCTAAATTCTCTAAAATTTCTAGCTGACTAAGTCTCTGCTGACACTCCTCTGGGAAAAAAAAAAAGATAAATCCAGATACACAAATATTTTTGTTCATAGATATATCTCCTGCCCAGCAGTGATCCATAGTTATAACATGAACTCTTAATGACGTTGATACAGAAAATCTTCTAGTCCAGACAGAAGTACACAGTCCCAATTATTTTATTGAATGTTCAGCAGCATTCAATGAAGTACGAGGATTCTGGCACTATTTTTTTTTTTTAATCTTAGTTGGTTTATTAAGAAGAAAGAATTAATGTGAATTTTCAATTGGAAATTTCCACAAGGCATGCACTTACTCCATTTATAAGTACCTAGACATTATTTAAAACATTTCTTTCAACCACTGGCTTTTAAGGCATACATTTCCATTCTGCTTTTCTTCTAGTTTTCCTTTCTTCTTTCATCTTCAGAGTTTTAAACAATTTCTAGAGGCAGTAGCAGAGGTTTCTTGTTATTGATAGCCTTGAGGGCAGTGTATGGAACAGCAATAGGAGGTATAGTCAAAGCTAGAATGATAACTATTTTAAAATTTAAATTACTTGATCTTCCAAAGGACAGACAACAGTCATTTGCTAACCATGAGTTATCAGTGGAAAGGTTATTGTGGTGGTTTTTAGTTCTATCCCAAACTCTCTGTGGCAAACAGTTACCAAAAGGTATCTATGAGGCTCTTATCCTCTGCGTTCAGCTCTGGTGAAGAAGAGCAATTCCTCAGTGAGCAATGTGCTCACCTAGTGGCAAATGATCAAATCAGTAATGGGAGAAAAAAAGAGAAACTCCTGAACATGTGATCAGGCATTATCTAACACTCCCAAGCCATCATGAGTCTGAGCTTACCTTTTGCATGTTCATTCGTTCAGCTGTTGTCAGTTGTAGGCTGCATCTGCCAGGGTAAATGCACATGTTCCTGAAGCATTCCCAGCTCCTTAGTGGAGGAATGCAGGGTGGTCTGGCCCATGCCAATCACAGCTGGGCTCCACTGGAGGGGAGTTATGATATCTTGTGAGACAGTGCTTGGCTGTGGGGGCTGTCTGAGCCCCACACGGTGCCCCATGATCCTGCTAACATTGCACATAGTCATGTGTGCATGTGGGAGGCAAAAACTCTTTTCAGTTTAAAGTATTGTTTTGCATTTCAGCATTTTTATAGCTACATGTAGAAGGTACCATGCTAAAAGCCAGGCAATCCTCTTGTTCCATATATTGAAAGTAGAATCCAGTTGCTCACATGCTACTCTGCACTCCTGCTAGAGGCACTGAGTTGTTTTCCTGGTACTTGTATTTTAAAGTAAACAGCAGTGGACTCCTGGTAGTCGTGCTCATATTTTGCAGGTAGGCTGCTCCTTTACATTCTTTACATGCGCTCACTCCCATGATTGAGGGCATGATTGAGGACAACAGGAGATGGCATTTCCCCAGTGACAGTGAGCAGTGTTGGAGCTATTGGGTGAAGCACATTACCACCATTCCCAGCAACCACAATCTTCCTACCATGGCACAATTCCACTGCTGCTGTCCCTGACCTTTGTTGTGAAACCTCCTGCTCCTACCCTCACATTTTACGGAGCTGCTGGAAGAACAGATGCATTACTTAGACAACTGGTTCCTGCAGCTTCAGTGGAAAGAGCATGCCTTGTGTGTGTTGGCATTGTCAAATAAATCAAATGCTTTTTTGTGAAGTGGTGGTACGTTACTTGATTCTTAGGCTCTCTGGTGAAGCAAATGAAAGTGTTTCCTCCCTCCAAGGTGAACCTAGGTGGAGTTCAGGAGATGCTTCTTCCTGAGGACAAATCATTCCTCAGCCAGGACCATGCCAGGTTTGGTTTTTTCTGCCCTACACAGTCCTCTACGCCATCCCAACGGGCCATGTACTTTGATACATACCATATGTTCTGGTGCCATATCCTTCATTCCCTTAGCAGCATGCTGTGTACACACCATTCTGTGCTGACAGATTGCACGACAGCCTTCTTGTTATTTCAGGTATTCCAGCTGAAACATCTTGAAGTCCAAACAATTATTTCTAAGAGGCAGAAAGACGGCATGAGCAAGTGGGACTGGACTGCGGGCTGTCGTACTTCCAGCCCAACCAAGAAGTTTATTCACTGCATGGCCTGGGGCACAGGGATGTTTAGCAGAATAGATGTAGTTTTGTCTCTAACTGGCAGATGCAATTAATCTATCTGCTGCAGGATATTTACTTGCACAGTGTAGCTCTGTTAGCAGAATGATGTGATGAAGTGTATCATGTATCAGAGGTGGAATAATAGCCTTACAGTGGCCCCTTTTTTTCAGCTGTCTACATTCCAGAGTATGTGGCCAGTATGAGAAAGATCTTCTTAGACGTCCTTACCTCCCTTATATCAGAAGTAGGGAAGAAGCAGGGCTTGCAATCAAGACCTGAAATAGCTTCTTTGAAGTCATGCTCACACATTACGCCTTTTAATTGTCTGATTTTCATAGAATGGGTTGCTCTTGCATGTCCACAGGGCATACCAGTGTCACTTTATGGTGCATCATAGCCCCATAGTGCACTCAGAGGGAAAGCCTCTCATTGAAAAGATGAATGCTGCCTGCTTTTCAGCACCTATTACTATCAAGATGTCTGAAATATGCAATGCACATTCTTAATGGGTACTGAAAAAATACTTTAAAGCACATTGATGTCTTAACTGTATATTTAGACTAATGAACAAGATATAGCTGAAGATTAACCTTTTGAGTCTATCAAATCAGTGGTATAGCCCCCCTGCTCCTGAATGCCACTGTTTTCTTTCTTAATGTTTTATCCATACAGTGATACATTAGGGAGATAGCGAGGGTACAGCTCTCCATAAAGCATCCCAGATAACAGAGAGAAAGAATGGTAATTTACCAGGGTAAAAAAGAACCTGCATAATACTGACATAAAGGACAGATTATTGAAATTATGATTTTGACCTCGGCAGTGACTTTGCAAGAGTGGCATTGTAGACCTCCATATTTCATGTGTCTCCCAGATTTTTCAGCTAAAACTTGCTTAGCTGGAGAGTGAGGAAATCTTACTCTTCTAGACCAGCCAGCCCTGCTGATGCTGCCCCAGCTCTGGTGTCCCAGCTGCCCTTTTTCTGGAAGAAGCCCCCTTAGCAGTAAGAGCACTTAACCACCCACTGCTTACCACCCCTACTTACCACCACTCAGCCATGTGCAACCTTCACCTAAGGGTTTATTTTCTGCAGTTCCTGTAAAGGCCCACTGCAAGGTTCTGCTCATGCTCTCACTGCACTTGATGGATGGACAAGAGAACAACAGGTTTTAGTCATGCCTTGAGTAGGACTAGCAGGCTCTGGGAAGGTGCAGATAGAAGGGCAGGTGATATTGATGGCAAGGCATGATGTGAGCAATCTGTCTGGGATTTTTTTGTCTCTGTGGGAGAGACTGAGGGCACAATTTGTCCTGGCATGCAACCCACATGCACCTATTTAGCTGGAAGAGAGACTAGAACTTCAATTGCTTGACACTAAAAATGGAAAGAGAGCCTGTTCAGTCTGAAGTACTCTTGGATGTATCAGTCCAAAGGAAGAGTTCCATGTTAGAGTCATTTTGACTAAACATGGGTCTGGGGGAAGAATTCTCTAACTCCCCCAATTTCTTTTCCCTGTTGCTGAATGTTCAATTGTTCTTAGAAACTGCTGGACCATGATTTCTGATGCAGTTGACACTTTCCTGTATTGCTGTGTGTTTGTAAAACAGGCCATGTTGGGACTTCCAGGCAACAGGTTCTAAGTCCTTGGCTATCGTAAATGCATGATCACCACCAAGCCTACATGATGTGGAGGACTGCCTGGATCATCAGTGATATTGGAGTTCAGACTACTTAGAGATAAGCCTTGAAAATATGTGACTTAGCTTACTTAGCTTTCTCCTCTATCTGTTGTCTTAATAGAACTTTTCATCACCCGTAGCTTTAGGAATATTTTTGATATTCTCAAATGAGAAGGTTATCTGCCCTAGGCCTGCTTAGTAACAGCTGACAGAGACAGGCATTTTTAACAGACAGACATTTTGTGCTTAAATGTAAACATTAAATTTTGTATTTTCTTTATCACAGCAGAGAAAAAATAGAAGTGTTTTTAGAATAGGCATTATTAAAACGTGTGCCCCAGGGACTCTCATGCTAAGGCTTGCTGTGGTGGATCATCTGTCTGTTTGAATTCTCAAAGATACAGAAGTAGGAGTCTTGTGACCTAGCTGGATCCCTCTGAATATTAGGAAAATAACTCACAATATATAAATAACTGCCTTAACGGTATGGGGCTTTTACATTCATTGTGATAATAAAACATGAACATTCTAATTAAGTACCTAAACTCTCATATTAGTATATATGTGATGTTCTTCGGCATTTTTTTTTAAAGCAGGGAACGGGAGAGGCTGCAGTAGTATTGCAGTCACTGGGTATTTGTGAGTTACATTTACAATATTGGTGTTTATTCCCAGTCTCTTACATCCTTAATAAATAGTTTTGTTTATGCAAATTTTTCTTGTAATTGCTTTCTTAATAAAATGCAGATGATATACAGGGTTTGTTTTCAATCCCATTTGTGTTATCTTGCATCTTTATATGTTTAAGAACCAAAAGAAGCTACAGAGGAAATGGCATTAGAGCATGCAAATGTCATTGCAAAAAAATCCATTTTCAAGCAATGCCAGTGAAAGACTTAACTAGTTAAAAATTGAAACAAAAATCATTATGAAATTTGGATCTTTCAAATTCTTCTCTTGCATTTTTGAAAAATATTGAAACTCTGAAATTGCACTGAAATTTTGTAAAACAGTCATACCAATACTTCCTATTTCTACAAAATACACCTTTTTTTAATCTTACACATGTTGTTTACTGATAAGTTTAATATAATTTCTAGATAAATGTCCTATTTCAATCTAGAAGTATTAAGCATTTTGTTCCTGATACAAATGATCATTTACTTTACCAGAATCTGCTGTTTCTCATTTAGTCTCCTATCTTGTGCAAATATGTGTAAAATTATTTACAATCTTCCATAGTTCATTAACTGAAATGATTACCTGCAGGCTTCAACTATTTAGTCAACTTTCTCTCACAGTACACTAATGAATAGATCTACTTAGCATATTGACATTAACTGTCTCTTTCAGAAGAATAGTCTTTATTAAATACCACATGATTTTAATTAATTATTTTATTTACTTGATAAGTGACTCTCTCACAAGATTATTATTTTCAATACTCTTTTGCATGCTAGGCCACATTTTGTTTGCATCTTTTTTTCTAAAATGAAGCAGGCACTCTACTGTTGACTCCGTAATCTACAGTACAGTATATACTCTTGGCAGAGGAAAAATATTTTTTTCCTTATGCTGAATAGATAGAGAGAAAGGACTTTCAATGAAATAGGGCCCTTAATCCATGATAATTGCATGAGTCAAGAAATATGGTTTTGGTTTGGCTTGATTTTAGGTTTCTTGCAACTATAAGCACAAGGACTGCTCTAATTTGTTTCAATGTCCTGTCTCAGGAACTACAGACACTTCCCCTTTGTAATAATGTTGCCCTTATATTTCTTCCATGATTTGTGGCTTCATGGCATAACCAAATCTGTAGTGAATAATTTTTTTACAGAGCTATCAAAGTATCTGATCTGCACTCAGTGATTTGCTGCACTTAAGGTTTTCCCTAGGGATTTCAGTTTCTGAGGACCAGTTCCTGAAAATTATCTTTAAGAAAGCATACAACTCCTCTCCCACTGTTGAAGACTGACAGGGAAAAAGAAAAAGCACCACTATGCTAGTTAGCCATCTCTTTTAGATAAGTATTTCTCCTTTTGAATGTCACTTACTGTATTTTCCCAGGTGTATTTAAAAAACTCTCAAACTTACTTTGCTATTAGATTTGTCTTATTGTTTATCTTATTAAATACAGCAATCTCTGACATGCATTTTCTGTGATCTTCATTGCTGTTGATGAATCCATATACCTGCACAGTTTTACTTTCTCCTTTTTGCTCCAGGGCTTATTAAGAATTTCAGTCTGCGCAGTGATTTTAAGGTGAAGGAAATAGGAAGAGAAGCCAGTTATTTCCGTGCTCAGCAGCAAACTCCTTATTAAGGGAGGAATAGATTTAAAAGCATGTGTAGTAGTTGCTGTCATCATACTTCCATCTTTCACTTTTTAAGTTATGAGTTAATTTCAGATATAATTTCCTCTCATTGGTACAGTACCTTCTCTTACAATGGGAGCAGCTCTGGATGTATATGCAGTTTGTTATCATTAACTTCCTAATGGTCACTCAAAACCAGGCATCATCAGAAATCTTTAGATAGAAATTGCAAGCCTGCTGCCCAAATGATATGAAACTAATGTGTGATTTATTTTAGTCAGAGCTCCATTTTTTTTGGTTTACATTTTGTATTTCATGTGTCCTAACTGGGTTGGATGAAGAGGGGGAACTATATGAAGAATAACTGGACAGTTTAATGTTTTGATCAGTTATTTCTTTCTTTACCTCATCCCAGTATATGGCTGATCTGAGCTGAGCTGTGACATTTGCATGTATTGAATTGATAGAAGTAGTGTAGGTTGCACTAATATTTCTAAGGTGTACCAGGAGAGAAACCTTAAAACCCACCTGGGATCCCACAGGGAGGTGTCATGTGTAGGGAAGAGGCAGTAGGTTGAACCTTTCCTACTAACTCTGGTTCAATCTCATTTTGGGCCTGAATTAGTCAATAATGGGGCTCCTGTGCCTACGCCTTGCACTTGCTCACTCTGTAAGAGAACTTTTGGCAGAGCTCCTGCTGACAGGGGCCTTTGTTCTGATGTCACGGAGATTGAAACCTGCCTATAAACATGACAAATGTCTCCCAGGCATCATTCCCCTGGCTTCAATAGAGTTACACAAGGGACGATTTTGGAAATTTTCAGCAGTACGTTGTGATTTTAGTACCTGTATGCATACAGTTTGGAACATGCTTTTAATCTGAACAATCAATTTGATAGGTGTCCCAGAAAGATAAGTCACCTTTTGTCAGAATTATTGCTCTGTATATTCCACAGTTAAGAGATTATTAAATCATTTTCTCTAAAAGCTTAACATTCTCCAACTTTGAGACTTTGCTTCTTTCGGGGAAATATAATGTCTAGTCTAGTATATTGTAATTTTTTTCTACTTGTTTTTAATAAATTCTTGAGGAACTAAATAATGCTGTAGTTGCTTTAGAACCTGAGGCAAATACAGTTTATTAGGCCAAAGACAAGAAATGAGAAAGTTATTTTTTTTCTTGGAGGGTATTTGTTAGACTGTTGTCTGATGTCCACCAGTCTTGTGACTAAACCAAATTACTGTATCAAGTCCTCTGTATGTGACTAGAGCCAGGTATGATCTAACAATTAAGCATTTAAATGGGTGTTGAGTGTTCCTATGACTGAGCTTTCTGCTTGTCCTCTCGTAGTTTGCAGTATAAATGTACTCAGTTATTCAATCACAAAAGCTTTTAAGCTGTGTCTGGATATGGTGTGCATTTTTAGATCTATGAAGCCAAATCTCAGGTTCAGAAATCCTTTTGGTGTGCCCTTCTATCACTGAACAGCACTGCCTCATCTCTGAAAAATAATTTATAATACTTCATAGTCATCCTAGGGTTTGCAGCCAGGTTTGTGACACTCTGGAAATTCAGCCTGATTTATTAGCATAAAGATGATAGGCAGTAAAACAAGGCTCAGCAAAGGCTGGTACTTTGTCCTTAAAACATTAAGACATTTTGTAGTATCCCATATCCTTCTGTTGCTGCCCCTTCAGTGAGTGTGATGATTGGAATTTGGGCATAGGAGACACCAACCAGTCCTTGTTTCCAATGACAGCTGTTGGACAGCCAGAGTGCTTGGACTTCCCTTTACAGAAGATACCTTTCTTTATTACCTGTAGCTTTAAATTTGGGAATGCGCCAAGCAGTCCTATTCATGGTATTCCCCACACAGCCATCTATATAGCTTTTTTGTTGTGGTGGGGGTTTTTTTGTGTTTTTTTTGTAGGTTGTTTTTTTTTTTTCCCAGAAAATTTAGTAGGGAAGAGGAGTAGTAGCTTTTAGGCTATTTTGTAGCCTTTTCATAAATGACCAGCATGATTTCCAGGGTAGAGAAGGTGCTTAATGTGTTTTCAAGGTTGCATAGGCCTGTAGAGTCACAGTGTGCCAACACTCCCAAACTCAGACACACAAGATACAACGCATACGAGGGCAATCTGTGCAGTAACACTTGTTCCTCTTCCTATCAGTGTTATGGCCTCTAAATCACTCTGAGCTGGCTGAAAAGCGGATATACTTCACTCAGGTGCAGGTTGTGACTAGTTAAAAAATGTATTGCTTTTAGTGAATTTTTGTTGGAAAACTGCAAAGAGCAGTCCTAGAAACATGATAAAGCACTTTAATGCACCATAAGAAGGCAAAGTTGCTTCAGCAGAAGTAAAGGTTTTGTGACCATTACCAGCAGCAATGCTGGCTCGTCATTAGGATTCTCCAGCTCACTTGTACACTGCATGGGAACAGTTTATTTTGTATTCTGGGTTTAATTACCGCATTAGACCTTAGACCTCTCAACAAATGAAAGCTTCCTGCCATTCTGACAGCTTATTTGATAGCTATGACTGTTAACCTTGAAGGCACCTTAAATGACATTTGAATAGTGTTTATGGATTTATGCTGCTCCTCGTGCTGTTTTGCTCGCTCTCCATTAAACCAAACGAGACACCTCCAGAAGCCTGTATTGATTCTTGACCGCAGATCCTGGCTCTGCAGGATGCCAGTCTATTCTTCAGAAAGGTCATGCTCCCTCAGAAGTATTTTTTTGCAGAAAACACACATTGCACTGCAGCCAAGAGCTATGCAGATGACCACATAACCCAGTTTTAATGAAGGTTGCTGTCCTTCTGCTCCTACTACATCGATAGTGCAACACCTTTTAAAAAATGTATGCATACAGGATTTTTTCAAATTCAGCTTTGTTAGTCTAACAAGTAGCAGACACATTAAACCTGTTGTCATTTTGTACATGCTTCAGTGAGTTCTACATGAATTTTAGGAATAGAAATGTCTCACTTGAAATGAAGCTTTTTTGTCTGTTGCCCTTTAGCTCTGCCAGGCAACACTTCCTCCTATGTCTGTAATCTTTTCCTGTTTATGTTCTATTTCTTTGCCCTTGAAAGAAAATACTGGGAGAAGCCACTACTCTGATCACTTTTGACTCACCTTACAAAGGAGAAATGTACCTTTTAAAATTCTTCTGTACTTTGGAGAGGTCTGAAGGCTTTTCTGCATTAAATGTGCCCTATAGACATTTGCATCTAGACTTTCTTTACAATTAGGAGCTCCATGTTCAAATAAGTGGTTTGTGGAACATATTTTACCATACAGCAACACATAAAGCAAATAAGGCAGAAGAAAACAGGCAATCGTATTAATGATAAATACCTTTCTGGATTTTTTTTTTTCTGGTTATTATTTCTCTGTATTCAAGCTACAGGTGTTTCAGCTTTGTAACCTCAGCTTTTTCGTCCTGTAAGAGGCACTGCATCACCCATTCAGATGGCTCCAAGTATATCCCATCAAGTATAAATTTAAACTTCTCATTTTCACAAAAAGACATGGCTTTGAATTCCGTTGTAAACTATCCAGACACTTCTGATGGACATTTCAAAACACAGGTACATTTTTGGCTAAGTTATACATACCAGTCATTAAAATGAACCCTTCACTTGTATGGCACAGATTCTGCTGCAGGTGTCAAATTTTGTGTCCAGTTCTGGGCCCCTCAAATCAAGAAGGACATTTTGTTGCTGCAGTAAGTCCAGAGAAGGAAAACAAAGCTGGTGAAGGGTCTGGAGGGTAAGTCCTATAAGGAATG
>JANRGV010000051.1:71700319-71712040 GCA_024734035.1 Alethe castanea
AATCCACAAAAACTTCAAGTGTTTTATTTTTAATTTTACACTATTAATACAGTTACAAAAGGCTATACTGTTATTTAAACGTTCCAATTAACTCAGGAAAAATAAATCCCATATTTTCCTTATATAGGATTCTGCAAAAGATGGCAAGGTTAAAAATACTATTCTTATGAAAATAAGAATAAGAATATCCTATTCTATGAAATGAAGACAACTCCTTATTGTAAGACCTCAGATTTGTTTGCTTGTTGTTAGTTTGTTTGTTGGGCTTTTTTTTCCAGTGGAAGGTAATAAATGTTACCCTTCTTCTTTTTCTTCAATTCTTTAGCATATTTCTGGAAGGTATTATTAACCTTCTGTATAATTCTGTCCTATTTTTTTTCCTTCACAGTTGCAGGTCTGGCATAATTAATCTCTTCTGGAAAACTTTCTATTTCTTAACCCAAATGAATGCCAGCACCAAAACATACAGATGTCTTAGAGAGACAGGAGTCTCTACTGTGGTTGAGAGAAATGAGTAAATGATAAGGCAAATTTTCCATGTAAAGAGGGATAGAAATAAAAATATGTATCACAGAATAACGTAGGAATCTAAATCTGAGAGACTGGACACAGAATCATTCTAAAATCATCCACGGAGGAGGTGTGCAAGGGCTTTGCTCTTCCTGTGGTGTGGCCCTGGCTCCAAGAATTTCCTGCAGATTAGATCAAGAAAAGTTTATTCGATGCTTTCAGTCCTTGGTTTGACTTCTCGTACATTATGAAACTTTTGGGGATCCATTTACCTGAAGCCTGAGGAAGGTGTTTATGTAATGTCAGTGTCAATGCTTGAGCAGTTTCATCCTATCCTTAGCTTTGTAATTAACCCAAACTCTGTCTCTTCTATTTCCTAAGGAAAATGGTAAGATTAATTTCTCTTTATATTAGCCATTAGCATCTAGTCTAAGCAGATCATGCAGTGCTCTCTGCAGACAGAGGAGAGAGAGGGGTTTCTACAGAAAATAGGAATAAAGCACCCTTCACATGTGCCTACCAGTCACCAGCGATCCAAATGACTGCCTTTACCAGTCTAATTAATTGCAAATGTCTCAAGTTACAGTGATTTTTACCACAAACCCCCCATTGTCTTAATACAATGTGTAAAATGTGCAGGACCCAATCTGTGATAAAACTTGTTTTGTGGCTTTTCAGTCATTTCTTCAAGCATTCCAGGTCAGACAATAAAAACATGTTCTCTTGTAATTTGCTACTTCACAAATCTTCTCTTAGCTGTAAATTTTGCATGCAAATTAGTTGATCTCTACAATCACTTCTCCTCCTCTTCCCCCCTGCCTTTGTCAAATAACATTGGGCCATTGATTAATTCCTGGGGTACCCAGAGAGAAATATCCTGAATATTTTCCTTTTAAAACCTGGATTTTTAACTTTCTTTGCTCTTTTTGTTTAATGCCTAGTATGATCCTCTTCTATTCTCACCAAATAAATTAGTTCTGATAAAATACTATGTGATACTCATCCAAATGGTACAAAGAAATCTAATCCCACCAGTTACCTTTATGAGACATGCCAATAATTTATTTTTAAATAAGAAAAGAATGGAGATGATGTTTGTTTGATCAAGCCTGTTTTACAAGAAGTGGCAGTAAGTGAGATGAATATTATCAATAAAGATGGAAAAGGAAACAATAGTTTAGTTTATTATTTCTGGCATAATGTTAGTAGAGATTTACATCTGACTGCCTAACCTCTGGCTCTGTGAAATATTATATTATTATATTATAAAGATTATCATTATATTATACAAAGAATTCCCCAGAATGTGGGAACTTCCCTGTTTCTAAAAATGGGTTCTGATAAACTCAGTTATGAAGATGATTAACTAATTATTTGAAAACATAATAAGGGCAAGTTGCTTGAATCTAATTTTTGAAAAATATTTCATTTGAAAAGTCTATACTTTGCTTTATTACTATTATAATCCTATGGGTTTTTTTATTATTCCACACTTACCACTTTAGATCATGGATACTTCTTCACTATGTGTAGTTTCATCTGTAATTAATTTACAATTCTAATTCCCATCCATTAGTTTTTCTCATGATGGGGTTTTTTTAATACCTTGCTATTTTCTTTAACCATATTATCATTGACTCATTTGTCTCTTCTATCAGTCACTGACAGATTTTAATTTTAAACTCATATTCAGTGCCCTTTATGCTCTCATTTTCAGCCTCATCTATATTTTTAAGTATTTTAACATTCAGGACAACTTGCTCTGTTCACTTGTGGGAAAGCATAATTTACTCAGACAGACCCACAAAGAAAGGAGAAAAAAAACATTACATTTTTAATTCCTTGTAACAAAATATTGATTACATAGTATCAGTTAGACAAATGAATTCATATCAGAAGATATTGGCACTAAATTTCTAGCTTCAGTTGAAACTAACTTCAAATGATAACTAGCATTTTCCATTAAAACCCCCATAATTTAGTAGATATGACATTTTTAAATGAAAAAAATAGTTTTATACAAATTTCTCATAGAAATGTTTTATCAAGTAACAGTGTTTCCACCTCATCTCACACTGTGGTTTTTCAGAGTTACTTTCACAAGACAAAGTCCTATGCCACACTTTTTGGAGAGTCTCAGAACCTGACCTGGTGTCAGGGGCCCCTTTTGCACATTCACCAGCAGTGGGTTGGCATCATGGACATTTGTCCACTGTGTGGTCAGGACATCACAGAGAGCTCTTCTCTTTTTTGAAATTACAATAATTAGTCTTTTCAGCGTCTTGTGTCTCTCAGAATATCCTTCCTTCTGTGCTCTAAATACTAGTTCTTGCTAAATGGAGTTCATTATGCAGGGAAATAAAGATTGGCTGTGCTTTTTGGAAAAAGCCCTAAATTGTCAAAGCCTGCACATGAAGCCTGAAAGCAGGAGCTGCTCGGGTGAGGCTCCATCTGGGCAAGCAATCCATGCATATGGAGGAGAGATCATAACCTGAAGATTAACATGATAAAACACTGCTGCAAATTTTCAGCTGGAAAGACAGAATTGCTCTCAACTAAGACAATAAATTAGATGACAATTCACATGCAGGGTTACCTAATAACCTCCAAAGATTGATGAGAAATGGAACGATTTTTGGTTACAACTCCAAGGAGAAAAAAAGGCACTGACTCTTAAAGGAGCAGTCAATGCTGCTTAAAATAGTATCAGAGAATGAGTAGCAGTACTCAGTTTGTTGAAGTTTGATCTTCAGAATGACTGCCAGCTTTTTGCCATGCATTATCAGTATTTTTAATTATTATATTAATTATAGTGCTAAGATAATTTTGAAACACTTTATTTTCTTACATATGTACTAACAGGTTTTCAACTACTATGCAGAAGTGTTAGTTATGTATTATGCAGACAAGTTGGTCTGCTAAAATGTTCTTAAATCTGCTTAAAATTATTGCTAAAGCGGTATCTTGGCAAAGATCTTCTGTGGATGGTGAGGTGTGTTTAATGTAGCATTTTAGAGCCAGCATGGGCATAGTGCAGCTCCCTATTAGCAATCAGGGACCTCTGTGACCTTTTAGTAGTGTTTATCAAGCTTAGTCCTGGAGTTTCGGTGTAAAGCAGCTATCAAGAATGAAGGCAATGAACAGAAGTGTGTGGGTTTTGATGCATAAAAAGAAAAAATTGTCTACTAGGCAAAAGGGAAACAGGAAAGCATTTTCTAGAACATGTTCAGGTTAATTTTCTTATTTTGATGTTGTAGTCAAACAAAGGAACTTGAAAAAAAGAGATGCTCCAATTCCAAATACACAAGTTCATGAAGTTTGATGGAACACAAAGCAAGAAACCAGAAAGTTTCTAAAGTTTATTTCTTCTTTAAAAAGTTATTCCAAAGGAAGTTATTTTTTAACTGCAGTCTTTATATTTTGCATTTGTTATCTATATAAATATGTGTTTATTTGCTTTGATCCTAATGACATCATTTCCCTATTTATAATAATCTAATGTGATAAGTGTAGTGAATCATGAATTTTATTTCCCCAAGCTCTGGAGTCCTTTGTAAACTGAAGCAGTTGCTAGTATAAACAAAATAATCAAAGCTACTAATCTGAACATCAGGCCTGAATTAAGGCCATTAAGTAAAACAATGACATTAGAGAGCTGAACTATAACTTACTTTAAATTAAATTGAAAACACATTATTATGCTGTGAGAAATTAAATACTTCTACCTTCTAGATATGCACAAACGCTGGTGACTTTTCCTAATTGTTTTTTATTGTTATTGTTCTAGAAAAAAATGCAGTGCAACACAGGTTTCAAAAAGTTATTATAAGTGATTCCTGCCTATTGGATAACACTATTATAGAAAGATGTAAAAAATGGGGAATTGATTGAAAATTGCCTAAATCAAATATTCTTAGAGAAAAATATAATTGTTTTCCCTTTCTACATACTGCTACTAATTATGGCCTAATGTTAACCAGATATGGTTAGAAAATTCCCAATTCTTAATTTTTTATGAGATGCATTTATTAGAAAATGATGAATTTACCTATGAAAAATAATTGAGGAAAAATAAAAATAAGTTGGTCATTCTTTCATACTTTGGTAAATGAAATTTTCCTGTACTTTTAAACCATAAAAATTTAAAGCTATTGAATAATTATGAAACATAGGAACTCTCTAGCAGTTATTATCCTAACCAGGGATCCCAAGCATTTTTCAACCACATTTCTCATAAGAAAACTTTTGAAAATGTTAAGAATTGTCAGATGTTTGTTTGGCTTCTTTTATACTTTGGGGTACAGGTCACCATCTAGTTTTAACATTAGCGACTGGCTATTTTGGAAAAAAAAAACAAAAAATCATTTACATGTAGAATTCAGTAACAGCTGTTTTGCTACTAGTCCTTCCCAGGCTGTCCCTAGGGATAATGCCAGCATAGATAACCTTTTCCACCATCACTTCTATGCTTAGAAAAAACAGTGAAACCCCTTTGTCAAGAGGATTGATCCTTTTGCTCAGAACTTCTCCATGCTGCAGACAAAATGTTTATGTGAGTTAGGGACAAAAATCTGTGGAGATCATGTTGAGACAAAGGGACTGTTCAGCTGCTATCACAGCCTGCTTCTGCTTTTCCTGATGACATAGTCATTTCTTTGAGGCATCCAGTGGCTTATGAAATTCCTCTGGTGTCTTCTTGACTCTTCACAGTCCTTTCCAAAATCATGTACAGACTCACACACTGGAGAGATGCCTGAGAATTACAAAAAAACCCTTACTCAAAAAATGCCACCTCTGTTCATGGTGCGTGTGATAACGCATAGAGGCTTGCATATGGCTTGGTTAAATGACAAATTTCATTGACAACAAAGGCACCAATTTTTCTTCTTTTGCCACCCTTGCTGCAGTTTACATTGTGAATCTGTTTCCAGTGTTGCAAATAAAGCTAACATTGCCAGATTAAAAGGTAGAGGTAATACTTAGCTGGAAATACTGCACAAATACTCCCGGAAGCGCTGGGTTAACAGTTATACTTCATGGTCTTGGAGGCCTTGTCTAACCTAAAATGAGTATATATTTCTGTGATTCTACAGCATGGATGTAGTGATTATATCCTGCAAGCAGCTAAAGGCAAATTTGCAGAGTTGAGACAATAGCTCACTATTAATAAATGCTTTACTTAGTTGAATCTCAGTGAGAGTGTTTGCTCCTTTGTATGAGGAAAGCAATTATAACCAGTGAAGGAAGCATTGACTTGCAACATCACAACTATCATACATTGTATGTAATTAGTAATAAATGCAATAGTTAAAAATATATACATGAGAAAAAAGGAGCAAAATGGAAGAAGTAATGAGAATAATTAATAGAAGTATCCTCTTCTGTCACATCAGGCCTCTTATTAGGGGTAGAAATGAGCCAAGACACAGACTCATTCAACAACATGAAAAGGGTTTATTCTCCTTCACAGCTTTGCCATCCTGACTGACCATAGTAAGCTCCTACTGCAGGGTCCAACTGCAGACTCTGTGTTTTTTTCCTGCTGGACTGTGACTGCAGGTGCTGGTTTGCAGACTCTGAAAACAGCTTTCACCCAGCTCAGCTATGACTGCAGGCTCCGGCAGCAGGCTCTGACTCCATCAGACCCAAACTGACCTCACAGCAGATCTTTCACTGCAGCAACTCTCTCCCTTGTTTTGTTCTTCTTTGTGTTTCTCTGGATCATTCCTTCTTCTGCAGGGCTCCTGTACCTCTGCAAGGTCCTCTTCCTACAGGAACCTCCCTAAGCAGGCAACCCAGCCCTTTTATCACACCTTTATTAGTCACACTGTGACCCATTAAGGGCAAGGCTGTTCCTCTTCTTTGGTAGTTAGTACAACTGTGACTTATCAGGGGCCAGGTCACCTGTAATCTCTTCTTCTACACCGCTACCCTCTTCTAATAATTAAGTATTTACGTATTGACTATTATGGTATATTATGAGTTTCTCAGAAGAAACTGAATTTGTTTGGCCATATAGAAATTACACTTCTGATGAAAAATGAAACCAAGAAAACAAAAAACACCACACCTTATCTTAGAATATTTCATCTATTTATTTATTTATTCATTTCACTTTTTATTAGTCTTTCAGATGAGTGAACCATGCAGGATCATGATGCTCTGTTCATGCTGTTCCTACACACACCTTGCACATCAAGCAACCCAGAGGCACTGGAGTTTGTGTGCAGCACTTTGTAGTCCTGTGTATTCAACTTGGGCATTTAGGAAAGTTGCTGGTGACATTTAGGAGACACAGTTTTTCTGGGATCAGCAGCTGGAAGCCATGAGGTTTGGTTCCCTGTGGCACACAAGGAATGTGTGCAGGGAAGTGAATTGAACACTTGATTAATACTGAGGAAAAAGAATGACCCTTGAGGTCCAGGAGGGCAGGTGTCTTTGGGCAGATGGCTGGACAGATCTTTGATGTTCTCTTCCAAACTGAATTATCGTGAAATCCTGTGAAAAGAAGTTAGTTTTTTGCTTTTGCAAAAATATATATTCTGATTGCAGAATATCTAGGGTGGAGATGATCCTGAGATTTGGGTATTAGCGTAAAGTTTAAATTCCTGGAGGAGAGTGTCCTTAAAGGCTGCCTGTCTTATTTTAGTACTCATGTTTATGCATAAGTGAAATTAGTGACTCTGAGATTATGCACGGATTCTACATCACTCTTGTCTCCTCTGCTGGGATTCTGAAATGAGTGGTTTGTGCTTTTCCACTGAGACCAGAATTATATGTTACAGTCCATCCAGTCTCTGTTGGCAAGTTCACCCAGGCACTGCAGAAAACACAAGCAAGACCTGCCACTGGTCAGCAGTAATGGTTTCCTCTCACTGCTGCAGAAAGTTATCTCAGATAAACAGCTTGCTAACTCTATTTCTTTTAAATGCCTAGAGGAGGATTGCCGTCATACAGCTGAAAAACTTCCTGGAATGAAATGACAATAAGCTAAATTGAACTGTGCTCCTATCGTGAAAATACAGCCAACGTGAGCAGTCAGATATGCTTAGTTAATTAATCACTGCTTGATGAATGGCATCTTTCTGTTAATTTCTTTTTAGCTGAGCAATAACTTGGTCAAGAGTGGACTGATATTTTCAAAAATACACACCTGAATTTTCTAGTGTCTGTAATTGACTTGCGGCTAAAGTGTAAACTTATTTCTGTAAAAAAAAAAAAAAATTACCTCATATCACTGCAAATAATTGAACCTATAAAAGCAGCAAGAATGCTGCAACTGTAAAAAATTGAAACACGGGGTCGTACATTGTGCAAGAAGGCAGTAAAATGTCAGCAGAAACAAATAGTGCGTACTTAAGTATTTACAGAGTAGAAGTGTTTCACACTCTTGGTCATTTCTGATGTCAGCAATTCTGCCAAGATGTGCACAAAGGGGCTGTGTGGGGATTGCCATGCAGAGATCTCAGGAGGACAAGAAGATAAGCTGGGTCATTTTAGTGCCATGCCTGTCTTCAGAGATTCTTTCTCATCACTAGAGAATGGTGGGTTATGAAATAGGTAGTTGTCATCACCATTAAAAAAACAAATTTCAAAATGGTGCTATGGAAATCTGTGTTCAGTAGTTAATTAATTGTACAGGGGAATATCAAGGAAAACCCCCCCTTTAAACTACCAGTTTTTATATTTGAGATTATAGACCTTGCTCGAATCTTTCTCGTAACTCAAGAGAAAAGCTTAAAATAGTTAATTATTTAAGTAGACTCAGCTTTCAAATATTTTAGAGATATTTAATATTCCTTTTACTGAGAATTTTTAAAGAAAATGTTGTAAGAATTTTTATTTTCATAATGATGCCAGAACTCTCTATCCAGGGTCATATGGCTTTACTACTGTGGGGTAGAAGTTTAAGATACGAGTGCAATATGATTCTTGAATAATTTTATTTGCTGTTCTAGGAAAATTCAAAAGTGATTTGAGACAAATGACATTGCTGCTTGAACACTCTTACAAAATTACAGAAAGTACCATTCTAGCAAATAATGACAATTATTATTGACGCCTTGTTATTTATCAGACAATTTCAAGTTTTTTTTTTAATCCTAACAAGTAAGCATTCTCATAACATTAGTGAAAAAAGATATATCTTTTATTCATTTGAAAGAAATAATTTTAAGAATAAATTTGTTCTGGTGTGCTTTTGGGTTTTGCTATACCAAGAAAATATATGGAAATAGAAAAATATTTAATCACAGGTAGGTAATTAATAATATCTCTAAGTAAGGCAAACTTTTTGGGATGCTTAACTTTTTTTTTTTCTTTTTTAAATAGGCATTTTGAGCTCAGTGAAAGAATTCATTAATATGGTCAAAACTGATGAGCAGTTTTCCCCAAGATGTAAAAAAAAATATTAAAACCCCTCATTTTCTAAAGACATCTTGAAGTTCCATAAAGTATTTTTAGCCACTAACTAACAAACTAACGATTTTACTTCATTAAAAATCATTACACGAAACTTTTTAGGGAAATCAGTTACACCAGATGTTGATTGGAAATAAAGAATGTGGAAAAGGATTTTAGTTGTGAAACTGAAAACAAAGCTATCATCATACTGCAATGAAAATTAAGCAGCACTTGTTTTTCCTAGTTTCAGAATCACAATACTTAATACATTGAGCTCTTACCCAGAATGTTCAATTAGCAATCTCAATGCATCTAGTGAGGATTTAATTGCAGTTACATTAATTCCACCAAAGACCTCTCAAAATAACCAAATATTAAAAATCTAGAAACATAAAAGAAATCAAGGAAATCTCTGATGAGACAGTAGGTCTACCTCCTGAGGGCAATTTCTGCTTGGGACAAATTTTGTGCAGAGGTTTTTTCCAAACTCTCGGAAGCAGGGGAAAAAAAAAATCTCATGTTTTGTCTTTTTAAAACCTACTTTGTCAGCGTCTTAAGGCAAAGGCAGGCAAAGATCAAAAAACAAAGATCTGTGACCAGACATTTGGTCTTTAAGGCACTAATCAGAAGTTACATATGTAAAAGTAACTGACTGCCCACATTGCACTGCTGAACATTCTCTCTTCTCTGTACTATTTTCTATACTCATTATTCATCTTATTTACCAATTATGCCTGATGCTTGCAAATAAAAGCAATCATTTATCATACCAGTAATACAGGTGTTATGCTTGACTGTGTGATCTCTCAGTGCACAATGTTGGCAAAGGCACGAGAGCAAAGCGGATCCAAGAGTACAACACATACAAAATATAGCTGCAGAGTTATAGAAAATTATAAATTATGTTCTACTGTGAGAAGAGTTTAGTTAAGCAAACCTTATTTCTGTGTGTAAATGTTGTTTGTAGAGATCTTTCATCCAGCTGCCATATGAGGGACAAAACAAATAATGTCCTCTGCTGTCGTATTCGGGACTTTGGCAGTGTGTGAAGACTAAGGCAAATAAAGTAATGGGGAAAATTCAGTTTATGGCTAACACTTCTTTTTCTTTTAAGCCACTCAAAGGCTAATTTGCCTTTGTTCTTAAAGCTTTTTCAGAACCACATCTTTAAGTAATATCCACACTGCGCTGTTTAGCTGTTCCAAATAACTCTGATGCCATTATACCTCAGTTAGCTAAAATGTTCTTTTTTTTCACTACAAATAACAAAATATTGCAAAACAATATCTAGGCAGAGAGTTTTTCACAATATTTTTGGGATATTAGTAGCAAAGGTATTTTTTGTGTCTGTTAGAAGCTTCAGCCACCTTCAAAATCTAACTTGATGATGCATTCTTTGCTTCGTTGTATTAAAATCTTGATGGGTTTAAGATAACCTGATTTTAGAGAACTCTAAAAGAAGGTTTATGCAGTCACACAGCTTTCACACTTGCATCTGAAGCCCACTTGCTATTTTTCACGAGTTTAAAGTTTCACAGTCAAATTCACAAACTTGCGGGGAAATTCAGTGCTAGACAATAAGGGCCAAGGCAAAATTTATTACATTGGTGCAACATTGGTGAAGAGAATTCAGCCTGGTAGTGTCTGGGTGTGCAGTTTTGCCTTCTCCACAGTGGACACAGAGAAAGAGGTAAAGCTTGCAGTGCTGAAGGAGAAAAGGTCAAATATTCTGTAGTTCCTCCTGTATGAAACAACATGTTACTCTTCAGTGCTGTTTTTCCAGGGGTATCACAGGGGTGTACCTGGCACTAGTATTTATATGGAGTGTATCCACTGGACTGTTAACTATATGATGGGCCAGAGCACTCCCATTGAAGAGTGAAGTGGCAGGATTTTATTAATTCAGGTGTGGGCAATTCAGGGAGATCAATAGGTTCATGACCACATAATTGATTGTGGGAGCGCCAAAACACTCTGCTCAAATACTTTTTTTGTTACCATCTGCCAATTTTAAAAGCTTCTCTGGGTAGTCAACTGAAAGCCTTTTTAAAAATAATGTATAGGTTGCATTCTCTAGGTCTTCCACAGGTGATCACCATCTGACATCAAAGAGTAAGGCCAGAAATTAATTTCCTCCAAGTAAAAAAAAAAAAAAAAAAACCGATGAAGAAATGAGCAAGAAAACGAGGGTTTTTTTTGCCACAAAGATATTTTATATGCAGTAAAAACTGTGGTGTGGTTAGAGATGAAACAACCTTCATACACAAATATATCCACAATTGTTCTGATAGCTAGTTCATGGCATTTAGCAGAAGTAAGAAGCCAGTGAAAAAATGCCTATGCCTCTGTCATTTATTGGAGATCTACCTCTTGTGCTATTCATAAAGCAAGCTTTATTGCTGAAAGAGGGAGTCACATATTAGGGAGCTCATAGCCCAAAGACCTGGTCTAGAACTGCAATTAAAGCGAATACTAAATGAAGTTCATTCAGCTTACTTCATGCACTATGCCAATGATAGATTTTCACACCTGGGCTAATAGAACAGTTTTCATCATTCGTGTTATTACATTTCTGTTAGAACATTCTTAGATTTTATTTTTTTCTTCTGATACTATGGATTTAATGGAATTTCTGAGTCTCTTTTGTTGCTTGTAAATTTCAATTTAATTGGATCATGAGATCTCAATATTGAAAATTTAATATTTTATTCTTTGGAAGTAGAATTGGTTTTTTGTATTTTCACCTCTTCAACTGACTGACCTCAAAAGAGTAATAAATGCTTTCATGATGGCAGATATTTCAAAAAT
>JANRGV010000051.1:71712216-71728720 GCA_024734035.1 Alethe castanea
CAAGAGCATAGCCTTAGATTCTGCTCTGATGTTTGGGAGGTTCAGGGAAGAAGGGACCAACAATCCCACAAATACGGTGTCGTCGTCGCTGTTTATAGGAACAACACTAAAGGAGAGACCGGGGCAGTTCCCCGCCGGAGTAAATTATTTCATATTGATTAAAAAATTAACAATGGTACACAAGATGTTGTTTGCTCTGAAAAGTCAACAGACCTGACTGATCATTCATGTTGTATTGTCACGTACCTATCGGTGGGGAACCTGCATATTTGTTTACTTAAAAAGTAGCAGGAAAAATCCTGTTGTTACATTGCCGTGTTAGAGATTGTATTCTTGTTAAGTGCCAGTCAGTGCTGATATCTTTTAATACAAAGCTTTAAAAGCAAGAGTTGTCAAAGAGTTGCATTGTAATTCACTGAAATAATGTTTGAATAGTATTTTGATATTTTTCAGAGCGTAGGCATAATGAAGCAAAGATTTAGAAGTGCTACCTGCAATGTCATCACAATCCAAAGCATAGTTGGAGCACCCTGCATGGTGAAAAAACAGAGTGGCTCCTTTGGAGTCACTTGATCTCTGTGGTTTATATACCATGAAAGCCGAGAAAGTGCTGAATGAGAGGGGAATGTAAGTTGACATTGAAGATAAATTCTTCAAAGGGAATACAGATTATGGACTGGCTTGTCTAAAAAGTACGAATGATCACTGACAAAAAGATTTTCATATACTAAAGCAAAAGACTTTAGTATATGAATATTTTGTGCTTCACTCTAATTACCCTGGCACTAAGGACAGTGAATAAGAACTTGAAAACAAAACTGACAAATATCATGATCACATGATAATTTTTACAAGACCTGGGAGTAGGTTCTGTTTTCAGATAGGTGGAGAGAAATGGGTCTCAGTATGATTTTAAGATGAAGCCATGTAAGTGCAATGGGGATAGTTTGTACCATGTAAGTTATGTGCCTGGTGCAATAAACTAACAATCAGCTATACATTTGCCAGAGGAAGTAGCATGACCTTTTCAAAAAGCATTTGGTTCTGCTCCCCAGCTGCTGAATCTCACAAGACCATCTTCATGTGTGTTTGCAGATTGTATTAGAAGGTGTTTAAAATTACAAAGAGGTCATTGTTTTGAAAAATAAGGCAAAGTAATTTAACCTTTTAATGTAAAAATTTGCACTTGATGCAAACATGATGCAATTCCAGAAAGTGCAATGTGAATGGAAATACTGAAAGCAAAAAAAAAATATATTTTTTTAATGGTTGTATGTAAAAATTGGAAATTATTTGAGTTCCTTGTCCCAAAAATAGCTGTAAAATGATACAAGAGAGCACACCAGTTGAACATGATCAGTGAAAGGGAGAACCCTTCCTTATCAGCCTGTTTTTATTTTTTCTGAGTTCCTTCATAGCCATCTCTCAATTTCCACAGCTGTCTTCATCAGGAAGAGATCCTTATTCTTTAGACAAGGGATATGGGGAGCCTTTGTGTGCCCACTGAGTTTGACCAGGACTGTGTTGGTGCTGCAGAAGTGGCATCTGTGCCCTGGGGCCTGTGCACTTAGGTGCAATGATTGTCTCATGGATGCTTCTTGAAGTCCCTGAAATAAAGTGAAAGCCTAATTGGAGCTCAGCAAAGTGCTGTTTTAACTTAGTGGGATGGTCAGTGCTGCCTTGCCTGTCTTGGGATGTGTCCTGAGAAGGGCAGTGGCTCAAGGTCTGGTGGTAAAACATCAAAGTGCAGTGGATAGAGCAAAGGAGCCAGGTCTGCAATCCCAGTCATCTGTTCTCCAGGAGTGGAGAAAGGGAGATCCCATCGACTTCACTGACAAAAGGGGGTCTCAGTGGAATTTAAAGATTTTAAAATTAAAAAAAAAAAAAAAAATCAAAGAAATTATCAACATTAACCAAGAAAGAGATTGCTCTTTGTGGATTACCTTTATAAACTTCAAAACTGTTTGCCATGGGCCATTATGGATACCAAGACTGTGCAGGAATACAAGGAGCAATTTCATTAAAAAGTTGATGAAATGTATTTAAGAGTTTCTAAATGCAGAGGTGTCATCCCAGAATTGGGAAACCTGGCTGCTGCACGAGGACTGACTGAGTGTTAAAGTGTGTCCCTGTACGCCCACCTGAGCTGTGTAGTTTGATTTTGGACATTGTTGGAAACAGTTTATAGGGCTAAATAGAATGGCTTATGTTGCTATGCTCAACTGTGTCAAGGTTTCCTCCTGTGTCTTTTGGTTCTTCAGATGGAAGTGACCTTTGTTACCTGTGTTTGTTTTTTGCTGAATTTAAGAGGGAACTTCTTATCTACATGACCCAGAGGAAAATACCACAGTAATTATTTAGCAGGAAGGGCAAACCTAAGGGCTGTACTCAAAAGGCTACAGAATTTTGAAATTGTATTTCTCAGTTTTCTCTGGGAACAGAGGGATGTTTAAATTAGTCAGAAATAAAGATGTCCTTGTGGGCACTTAAATGAGAAGCAAACTCTGGGAAAGCAACAATTGGTCAGTAACAACTCTAGTATGCCCTGGGGCAACAAAAGTGAAAATCTGCTTTCCGGTAGGTATGAAATTAGTTTTAAGGAGAGGAAAGGTAAAGGGACATGAATTTTATGGAACGTGGAACAACTATTAATCTTATTCTTGGGACTGAATTTCAGGAAGAGATCTCCCTATATGTCTTTTACTTTAAATCTAGTATCTCAGTTATAATGTGGAAAATACAGGACATCCTTTACCTCAAAATATTTGTTAACAAACTTTTAAACACATTCGTTCTGGTAGCAGTTGTAGATTGAAATAATACTTGAAGTTTTATGTAATGTTTAGTATTGATTAAAATATAAAAGTGAAATAAGTTTACGGCAAAGGTCAGCTTGCAGTCATAGACCTTCGAAAATATTTTTTCCAAGCCATCCCAAAAGATGAAAAAAGAATAAGGCAAAGTACCTTATATTCATGAATTCTGAAATATCCTGAATAATTATTTGTTATAACACTATGGGAATAATATATTATGTACAGCACATATGAAAACCAAGTGTCTTATTGAGGACATAATTGCTTTATATTTTTTTCAGTAGAGGACATGAGCAGCTAACTTCAAAAAGGTTGGTAAGAAAATCTTTTTCAAAGTTTTCCTCAGTAGTTACGCATCTGGATATGTTTTTATAGTTGTCACTGCAGGACCAATAAAATAGTCATAAGCCTTCTAAGGCTCTTAAGTATTAGAGTACTTAATCATAAGTACTCTAAAGTACTCTTGAGAGTTGAAGGCATGATGTATGTGTAAAGTAATCCATAAAGTCATGGTACAAGCATTTTCAACAAATAGTGGTAGCAATTGACATTTCATTTGTCCACAACTAATATATCTGGCCTTGCTTTTGGAAGGCCTGGAATAATGTGGAAGTCCTGGGAGCTGTGAAAAAAAATGGACAAAAAAGAGAAAAAGAAACTTTCCGATTAGGATTCTAAAAATGTGTTTCATGCAATGAAGGTTTCTTAGAAGGTTGGTTCACTAGAAACTAGAAGATGATTGCAACAGGCAACAAGATAGATAGATACAATTAGGCATGGATTGAGGAGACAGGAAATGAAGATGTATGTGTAATTTCCAGAGCACAACAGTAAACAGTGGAGAACACTGTCAGGGATAGTACCTGCCCTGAAAAACATGAACTGAGAAGGGCTGGAACTAACTTTAAGTTGCTGCCTCATAATATGAGCTGATGCTTTGCTTTTAATATTCAGAATATGTATCTGTAGCTTGCTTTAGCTAGTGCAGACATTCAGATAAGTTAGTATAAGAAGAGTGAGGACTTAACAAAATAATAAATTAACGTGCTTTTGAGGTAGCCATTTATTTGTGTATTTAAAAGGGAAACATGGATGTATAAAGAAAAGAGATTGTCATGTAATTTTAATGAAATCATATATATGTATTTGCAAGAAAACATTAAAAAAAAAAAAAGTGGGGGGACAAAAACTGGTTTCTGAGTATACAAATGTGAGTATAAGCCAGAAAGGCTCTTTGGAAGCAACTGTGCCAATATAGGACAGGCTGTATTTTTAATTTTTTTTTCCTGTAAAGTCAAAATTTACATTTGTAATTTAGAAGATAGAGAAAAAGGAAGATGCTCTCAGGCAGTGGGTCAGAGTACCAAATCTGGTTGTGAAGTATTTGCTATGCTATCAGTTTAACTGGTCATTGAAGCAATTTATCTAAGGTTGTTTTCATGTTTCCATTTTACTTTATTTTGAGTAATACAATTTAAAATCCATACAGATAGTTTTTCTCCGACATCAGAGGGGGAAAGGCTAGGTAAACATTTCATGTCCTAGAGGCTGGTATCATAAATTACAAGCTTTAGTAAGGTCCAATAAAACCCTTCATATTCAGACCCTGGTTCTGCATCTTCTTTCCAGCACTGCAATGTTGATGAGTTTGGAAAGTGTCTGCCTGAAAAATGCATAGAAGTTAGCATATGTGAAATGTCAATTTGTTTTCACATAAAGTTAAATCCTGTCTTGGTGTCTCCCCAAACTGTGACATTCAAACTCTGTTTTATGAGGGCTCAGAAGGAGGAAGGTGTCTGCTGGGATGCAAAAGATCTCACAGTGTCAATGCCTTAAAGCGTAGGTGTCATCTTTTCTCTTCTACCTTTGCTTTGGAGCTTTCATCTCTCTTAAATCCTGGCTGATCGGATATTTTAGGTCAAAATGCATTTAGTATTTCAAGGTAGTAAGGGAGGTTTCTTTCCTTGTTCAGCAAGTATTTGTTCAAATGCTTGTTCAAAAATGTTGTTTTGTGGAAACTGTCACCCACAGAACTCCCTAAGCCCCTTTTTTTCCTTTTTAAAAACCCATTGGGAAACCTGACCTCATTCTCTAAGACTATTTAGTATACTAAATCTCTATCTGTATTTTCAGAATGTTTAATAGCATGAACTGAGCATCATGATCCAATTTTATTTGGTGCTGTAAAAACACAGATGGAAAAAGCAGGTCCCCAAGATATGCAAAAGACAACTACCAGATGGACAAATTTCAGCTGTGGAATACAAGGAATGAATTAGCTAATGCAAGTACATATTGCTGTCAGAGGTTTCAGGGCAGTCTTGGGTTAGAAAGTGATTTCAAATGAAAGGTTTTATCTAATCTGAAAGTGCAGTTAGTAGGAGAATCTGAGGGTTAGACTGGTGAATCTGGGTGCAATTGCACTGCTCAAAGATGCAGTTTTAAAACTATGCAGTTTTAAAATTTCTTCTTTCTAAGCTTCTATGGTCTTTCTAACTGTTTAAATTATTTCCTTGGTCAAGTTTTGTATTCAGATTATGACATGTCAAGAATTAGTAGCAAAAAGAAGAAAGGTGCGGGTTGCCTGAATATTCTGAAGGGAAAATGAAGTAGAAAATTAAAGATATTTATCTCCATTATTCTGTTTTAAACATATTATTAGCAAATCTGAAAGTACAAAGAAATTGATAAGTTATTATTCAGACTGTGAGAGATATATTTTAATGGGAAAAGTAGCCTACTGCTTGCATATTGTGATCCTCTCTGCTTTTTTTTCTGGAATAAATGAGACTGCAACTGTTCTGTGCACATCCCTGCCTATTGCAAGCAGTTGCTAGATGCTGTGATGTGTTTTCATAGCAGACAGTACCAGCTGATGCCAGGGGAGAGGTCAGTAATAACCAAAGTTGATTTCCAGTGATAAGGAAACATAAATTACCTCACAAGCTCAAACTATTAATGGCATTAAGCCATTAATTTTTCAAATATCTGTAAATGATAGGTAAATTTTAAAGGAAAAAAAGCAGAGAGACTGTAAAAATTATATTTCTGAATATGTGACATGTGGGATGACATTCTTACGACATTCAGTGCTGCTTCCCTTGCAAGCTTCACTCAGTGAAGAGCTTTTTATAATTTAGCTGGCAGCTTTTTCCCTGCCTCAGAAGGAAAGCTGTAGACTTTCTCTGCTATTGAAATCTCTAAGTCATGCTTGCTGGGTAGGTTTACAAACGCTTTGGCAGCCAGCACACCAGACTGCCTCCATGTGCTGATTCCTCTGCTGTTCTGGTGGGACCCCCAGAGCCCTGGCAATGCCTCTGGTCCCACAGGGAGTCTCAGAGGGAGTTGGGTTTTACCAAGGAGTTTTCAGGACATGAAAGCAGGTCTCTCAAGTCTGCTCTTTTGCTTGCTAATTCCTGCTATTAACTCAGTGAGTGTCTGGTTCCTCAGTAAAGGAAGCATGCTGGTCATGTGGATTAGAAATGCCTTGAGCTCTCTGGGCTCAAAGCCACCCAAAACTTTTCTGTCTCTCTAGGCTGCACACTGCTCAAAAGGCAGAAACATAGACCATTGTTGTAAATAAGTGGAAAGTAGTGCCACGTTTTACCAGAGCATTAGTATGCATTTCTCATCTTTCTGAGGTTTAGTAGTAGTTGTGCTTAAAATAATCCTGTTTATTGTCAATTCAGTCATCCCAGCTGGCATATTCTTATCAGTGATCAGTGTATGTCAACTGCTCAGCTGCAAACAAGCTTTTTTTGGTCAAAACCATAAGAGTAACCCCTGAAAATTGTTTCAGCTCATACTGTACTGATTCAATTACTGCATAGTTTTCTTTTAAATGTAATTTGTAAACTTCAGTTGCAGTGTTTCATGTTAATACTTTAAGAATACTCTAGACAAATTGTTTGTCATCGAGGAACATTGGACTATCGGGTAATCCTGAAGGATTAATGTGTTTGTTAAAAGCGTAATGAAGCGTATTTTACCTGAAAAGGTTTTAATTAGGAAAGCATCAGAGGTTTGTATAACGCAAAACCATTAATCTGAAAATGAAATTATAACAAAGCCATATGAACACACCTCAGCAACTAAAACCAAATTTGCTGTAATTATAGAAAATTACATAGTCTGTTTAATACATAAATTGCAAGATAATGAAATTAGGGGTCATCTGTTTGAATAACAGTGATTGTTTTTGGAAAAAAGAACCCTAGCACACATAATGGAGTGGAAAAGGGGTTATGATAAAAGCTTATCCGAGTCTCTGCTGATGCTTGTAAGATGAAAAAGAGAAACATCATCTTGAAGAATATTTCTAGAAAGGCATTAAATCAGAATAGTGTGTGTGCTGTGCTCACAGTATGTTAGATTTAAGAACTTTTGGTAATTCTAAGACAAAGATGTTTTATAAAAGGTTTCAAAGCTCCTATTCTAAAAATGGTTTTGCTTTATTATAACTTGTTTCAGTCATAAAATGTACAATAGAAGGGCAAAAAATTTCACTAATGGAAGGAGTGACTTAGTGACAAAAGTAGCTCTATAAGTAACTGACTTTCAAAGAGAAAGTCTAAATGTGTTAATGATAGCAGTTAAAAGTGTGTTTGTTCTGTAAACTCAATATTGTTTACTTATTTAATGAAAATCATGTCTTTGAATATCCAATTAGATTGCAAAATAATTACTGTTAAGTATAACCAAGAGAGTTCAAAAGACCTGAGATGATTTGTAGCTTTTGTTTTAAATTATCAGGGCTTCATAAAATTTGTTCTGTAGCTTCCATATGTCTTGTAGGCATTTTGGAAAAGTTGGTGTATTTTTCTCTGAAGCATAGATCTTTGAAAAGTAATAAAATGTTTTGTCACTTTCCCCAAGGTACAGTGACCTAGGTAAGACAAATGGTGCAGGAGGTGACCTCATACAAGATTTTAGGATTTACTGTGGTTCTGATGCAGAGCCAGATTCTGAGTCATTATTTCCTTTCTGCACTAGCCCAATGGTCAGTGCCCAACTCCAGATGTTCTACAGCTTTATCTCTACTTCTAATATAAGCAGACTTGTATTTTGTTTTGAAAGACGAGTAAAATTTAGTGTCTATCCCAGTGGACTAGCTGTTATCAGCATTGTCTGAACTTGGCATTTTATTGAAAAGCTTGGCATAAAGCAGAGATTTTGGATAAGTTTTGACCACATTCATGACAAATTGTCACTTAAGCTGCGTCAGCAGCTGTATTTCAGCTACACGGTAAATAAATGTGCTACATATTTGAAATTATTAAATCTGTAATACCAATTTTCAGATTCCTTTTGTAAGTTGTAAAGTGATAGCATAACTAGATATACAACAAGCGAATCCTTGAAAATAATGAAAATGTCTTGAAAGGCCTGGGTTTCCTTTCATATTACAGCAGATTGGTGGATCATCTTCTCAAAGTGCATGTTGTTAATCAGAAAGAAAAAGAAGCAATATTGTATCAGAATTCAATCTTTATACATAATTTTCCCTACTTTTAAAATGTGTGTGTGTATATATACACACATATAATGTATATTATATACACATTTCTTGTCCACTACATATATGTATACTTAGACATACCTTCCTTAAATCAAGAAGTAAAACCCATTAAGTGGAATGTGACATATTTTGGGATTGCAATTGATTGATGAGAAGAAATACAAGCACGAAATCAAGAGACATTAAGAAGTATTCTAAAACATACAGTCTGGTTCTAAAGACATCACAGCAGATACACAAACATAATTGCATTAAAATGCCTTGACACAAAAAATGCTATCTCAGCATATTACTTTTTGAAGGCCTCTTGCCTTGTAATATTGTTACAGAACTGCCAATGCAGTAAGTTCTTTGAAAAATCATCCTTACTATTTTGTATGCCTCAGTGGTTCATATGCCAAATGAAATTACCATATGTGCTATAACAGAGCAGCAAATATATTATTCATTGAACGTTTTATGACAACACTGAACCGTATTTATGTTCAACTGCTAATTTTTTGCTTTCCCTTATTAGATTCAAACCAATCATTCAAGCTTATTTAACTTAGATAAAATGACTAATGGAAAGGAAAGGTAAAATACCAAGGTATACCTATAAAATGTGTACATATTGTAATATGTTTAAAATGTATACATAAACATATGTATAAAATATGTATAAAATTACACATTTATACAGTGTATGTGTGTAAGATATCTCCTCTGAATATGTTGGTCAGCCACACAAATATGCAGACAGTAGTCTAATGGCATTTCAATTTCCTGGAAAATCATAGCTGGCCTCCAGCTGCCAGTCCAGAAAGTTGTGGTGCTCACATTGTACCTCTGTCATATCTGTGGCTGGCTCAGGTACTCCAGGGCCTCTCAAGCAGGACTACGTGCCTGTATTTTGGTACAAGAATCCAGCACTGGAGTTTGTAAGCTGGAGGTGGCATTATTTTAGCACACATTGATCACTCTTTGCCAGGAGCAGATTTGTGGTCAGGCTTTCTGCTTTGGTCACAGATATGTCTGGTTGATTTTGGGGTGCTCTGTATAATTTCTGTTGGTTTTTTACAGCACAATTTTTCTCACAGTGATAGGAATGATGGAAGAACTTAAGCAGATAAGGAAAAGGAATACAGTTCCATCATGCTTGGGAAAACTAAAAATTTTCAGGCAGCTAAATTTTGTATAGACACAACTACTTTGAAAAGGACTGAGATTTCTTGTACCTTTGTTCAGGTTGCCTGCTTTAGCCTTATAGCATTTATAACTGGTTTAGATTATTTCATCCTGATGAACTTCAGTTTTATATATAAGCAGTGATATTATTTCCATTTTTCTACAAGCCAAAACCCTTAGAGACAAGAGATGTTCAGGCTCAATATCATGATTTGGGAGGAGTTTTGATTCTTTCAGTCATGAACGGAAATATCAAAGAACCCCAAACAATGCTGAAAATTGATACAGAATATCCAGTTGCTGCCACTTTTTTTTTTTTTCCTCTTTTCAGGGAAATCAGGTACCTTTATATAGTGATTCATTTCTCTTGAGTACCAAAAAATGGGCCAGGTAAGGTCATACAGGAAAAGTTCAAACATGTATTGGTAAGGAAGAGAGATGGAAGTGATATTTAAATTGAGCGAGTTACTGTGTGAATGTAAATTATTAGATTTTTTACAAATATTTTTCATTCCTTATAAAAAATTGTCTCTGTTTAGAGACAAGGTTAGGAGAGAAACACTCTGGAATGTGTGTTTCCTTTAAAAAAGTTCTCCAACAATCCCTTTCCACCAATAAGGAATGAATACTAGTGGATGAAAATGAAAAAAACCCAACTGTTTATTGACAAATAGAGTACCCACACAGCATGGGAGAAAGGTAAATAAATGCTAGTTATTGAACTGTCAGAACCCTCACACACACAAGCCAGGAAAAAAATGACCAACATGCCAGGAATAAATGGCTGCTGAAGAGCCCCAAGGCTCCCCCTGCACACCCCTTAAAGATACAGCAACTATTTTTGGACATAAAACAGACCATCAGGGACAACACTATCATTAAATCAATCCAAGACAGAAATTTCATAAATATTATAAGAAATCTTAAGTGCACAGAGCTGCTTTAGAACTTCATCACGTGCGTGTTTGTCCCTGATGCCTTCAGGGCAAAGTGTTAATCAAATGTATTAATGTTTATTGTTGCTTTAGTTTTTTTTCTTCTCTCATTTGCGTAAAGAGATGTCTACTGCACACTTATTTAGTCTAGTTCCTCTAGGCTAGTGACATGTTAGAGTTGCTGCAGAAGGGTAATAAAACATATGGGTTGATTGCATAGTATTAAACAAATTGATTTTTTTTCTTTCAAATCAACCAGGGGATATTTATTTCATTATCTTCCCTCAAAAGTTACATAAACAGATATTCTCAGTCCCAGATCTACAAATAGCCTGTCTTTTTTTTTTTTTTTTCTTAACTTGCTTTATTTCAGTCTAGACTGTTATAAAAAAAGTTTATTTGGAAAAAAATTCTGTCTTGCTAGATGGTAGCTCTATGTGCCTCATCTTTAGATTAAAAATTTATTTTCTCTTTAGATTAAAAATTTATTTTCTATTCCAGTGTACTTCTAATGTTAACTTTTCCATTAGAAGTAGGATTTTAGGTTAAAGAAGACAATATATCATGAATAATTTTAAAGCTGTTGGGTCATCTTAATCTTGTCCTTAGCAATGAAGAGCTTAGCACAAGTTGTAAAAGTTGGTTGAGAAGCAGATGGGCTCTTCATACTGTGCTGTGTGTCATCTTGTGTCATGATGGCCTGAGTTGAATGCAATTGTAAACTGCATCTTGGACTGCAAACCATACAGTTATCTTTTATTTTTACTCTTCCTTTCAATTCTGTTTTCAGCCATCTGGAATTGCGAATAAATTCATATCCATTCTGAGTTCAAATTTGACAGAAAACATTGACTCTCTTATGAGGAAAGTTTTGTGTGCTGGGAGCTGTTCCTCAATTAGCCTTCTGTACACCAGTTTCCTCCACTAATTCATTAGGGGTTTGCATATGCAAATGTCAGCCTCCTGTAACATCTACAGAAAAGCTGTGCACAAGTCAAGCAGGGGTGCATGCTTAGCCTTCCCTGTCAATCAAACATGAATAACTAGAACCTCCAAATGCTTCATGGACACCAGTATTTGTTCATACCCTTTTTACAATGATGTAAGTTTGCTTTCACAGCAGTAATTGAAGACGTGTCCCAGGAACAGCAGCTAAAAAGAGCTGCATACAAAAATAGCAACATTTTAGAGTTTCCCTTCAAACCAAAATATTCTCATGTCTTTAATCTTCTCCAAATGCCCTTCCCACTTTCCCCTTCATGACAAAAAGAGTCAGACAATTAAAAAAAAAAAGAGAAAGGAATCAGAAATAGTCTGTGTTCAGGGTCTTCAAATTTAAACCATTTGTGAATCTACATACAGAAAAATTCATAGCAAATGTAAAGGGTCTAAGACACAGAACTATATAATAATTAATGTAACTGTAATAGATACTGGAGAAAGTCAGGAATTTATGGTTAATTTGAGGTCATTTTACAACACACCTTAATTACAGAAAAGCAGTCAGTCAACTAAACAGCACGGTTCTTTGAGCATTCCAAAATTGCAGAGTGCACACCAAAATGTGATACCCATCATCATTGAGATTGTTGTCTTTGTTCATACTGTTATATTCATGGACATGATTAAAAAAAAAAAGAAAAAAAAAAGAAGAAGTAAAAGGAAAGAGATTCTATCAACGAACAAAATTATTCCTGGTTATTTCAGTGAGTAAAATATAAATAACAGATCCTGCAATCCTTCTAAACTTAAGTCTGTTCATATATGCAAAGACTTTGCATAATGATGTAAAACTCTTTTACATAATGATTAAGATGTTTTATTTTACAGAGATTTTATACCAAATACACTATGATACTACCATTACAGGAATGTAATGTGTGCAAAAAATGTCACAGAATGGTTCTGTATATTATTATTAGTGAAATAAAAATATTCAGAATGACAAGACAAGGCTGAAAAATAGCAAAACTCTGTGCAGTGTAGTAGGAAAAAATGTGAGTCTTCATAAATTTGTTTTTATTTTTTTCCCCTGATATTTTTCATTGAAGAACAGTTCTAAGATGCCTGAAATGTTGTCAAATGTAACTCACAAGGTCTGAAAGATTCACCACATGCTATATTTTTACATTGTTTCTTGAAGCTTCAGAAAACGCTGTGGACGCCTGTAGTCAACCATCATTTAGCTCTCCTGGGAGAGTGGCAAGAGTGGATCACATGTAGCCATAAGGATGCTTTGTTGCCAAAGGAAAGGGTATAGACAGATTTTACAGCTTCCTGGATCTCAGCAGTAAAAATACCTTTTATGATCTGTGTCAGGCCTTTCACACTATCCTGATTGCTCCAGATGAACTGAGAAGATACTTGGATTTCATGCTTTAACTGGGAGAGGCATTTTTAACATTTTTATGCTAACATCTTACTGAGGTTATTTGTCTACTCACCTGGGGAAGTTCTCAAACTGTCACTCGTGAGACTCTGCTTGGAGGGCGTGCTTAGATAGCCCCTAGAAATGAAAGATGTAAACAGTGTAATAAAGATTATTGTCCCCTGGGACAGCCTCATTTTGCCAGAGGAGTAGAATGTTGCAGCTGTACAAGTGCAACCTCATTCTTGATTTCAACTGTGGTGTCTTGCAAATATAGGAGATAGGTAAACATGCTGTATCTGGAGGGCACATAAATATGACCGAGTGATAATAAGCAAATCTCATTCACTATACCTCAGAAATAGTTTTTCTATATAAAAATTCAAGGTGAGAAAACAAGTGGCAAAATGCCTGTAGCATGCTTAAGGATGGTACAGTGTTTTCTGTGTTTTCATTTGCTGGGTGTCCTAACAGAAACCCAGCAAATGAAAATTTATAGATTTGCTGTGTGTTCAGAATTAGAGATTATATGGCCTGTTAAGTCTGATAGCTATTCATAGATTTAATATTTTTCTTGTCACTTAAGTGGCATACCTTTAGTTTTCTAGAATAAATCTAATTGCTAAAAGATAAAGGATAAAATCATGTCCAACAGAGTTATCTGTGACTGCAATGCCCCTAGGATGTACATTAAGTTGCTGAGTCTTTAAGGACAAAATTACAGATTCTGAAGCAATTTATAGAGCACTACTAGGTTAAATAAATAAATAAATAAACAATATTTTTAAAAAATGTTTATTGTTAGGAAAAAACTCAATATAGAGTTATAGATTGCACCAAATGCACCAAAGAGAAAAATCATCCAAACTTCAGATTTCCTCAGCTTTATCACTCTAGGTTACTTGAAGTATGGAGTTCTTTTTTTTTTTTCTTTTATTTTTTATTTAGTTTTAGCCATTTATCTATATGTATTCAGCATGTTTTCAAGATTTCAGAGTTTACAGTCAGGCCAAAGATAAGCGCAGCTGTTGTATTCAGCACCTGAAAGGAAGTTTTTTTTCAGAGTCACAGAATGGATTGGAAGGGACCTTGAAGGTCATCCAGTTCCAGCCTCCCCACTGTGGGAAGTGACATCTACTAGACAAGGTTGCTCAAGACCCCATCCAAACTGTGGTTGACCACTTCCAGAGATTAGGTATCCACAGCTTCTCTGGGAAACCTTCTTCCGTGCCTCACCATCCTTACAGTAAAGAATTTCTGCCTAATGTCTAATCTAAACCTACTCTCTTTCAGCTTAAAGCCATTCTCCCTTGTCCTTGTAAAAAAGCCCTCACCAGCTTTCTTTTAGGAAGAGGAAGGCCACTAGAAGATCTCTGGGGAGGCTTGTCTTCTCCTGGGTGATCAGCCCCAACTCTCCCAGCCTGTCTTCATAGGACAGGTGCTCCAGCCCTCTGATCATCTTCGTGGCCTTCTCTGATGCATTCCAAGAAATCCATGTCTTTCTCATGTTGGGCAAATTTTAATGCTACCCCAATAAAATGGGAATGCAAGCAAAATTATAGTTTTCTAATAATATTCCTAGAAAATTTGACATGTCAAAAATGCTTAGAAAATCTAATTCTGTAGGGGAAAAAAAAACAAAAAACCAAAAAAAAAAGGAGTTCTAGAATTTTATTTTTTTATTTTTCATTAAAAATCCTCAACTCCTCAAATTGGTTTCCTGAAAAGATGATTAGCAGAATTACAGTGCTGTTTGGATTTTTATAATTTTGGCTTCGTAATATGAGGGAAGTGTGTGAATCAGCACAGGTAGCCAAGGCAACTACCAAGCCAGAGCTAAAATGTGAGGAGTAGATTTCTTTCGTTACCTTGCTAACAACGCTGGGCAGTCATGGGGACACATGAGGACACATGGGGACACAGGCTCTGTTAGGTTTAGTTCATCCTAGCAGGAAGCAGTGGGGTGAGGGAGGCCTTGCTGCCTGCCCCAAGAAAATAAAAGGCTTCCACGTGTCTGTGAAAATGTGTTATCTCTCTACAAGAAATCTGCTTGTCAAAACAGGCAGAGGATAAACCACATTAGGCATAAAAAATGGAGCTTTCCCATGCCGACATTTTTATTTATAGCATATTTTAGCATTCCCAGCTGCAAGGTCAGTTTGAGTGAAACTATTCCCTTCTCCTCACCAAATCTTCCAGTGTAACCCTTTCCTCCCATCAGTGAGGTTGAACACCACAAAGCTTTTGGATTTTCTGGTTTTGTGTTTGGAATTGTATTTGGATTTCACACTTCTGAATTTTGGATTTAGCACTTCTGATAGATTAATAAATGACACAGTCTTGAGGTGATCTTTTCAGATCTACCCATCAGCTTTAGGAGTGTTCCCACTGCTACTGTTCTGAGCTGATTTGGGCAAAGATTGGTTATTGAAGTGCCAGTTTTCGGTCTGTGAAACTTGAAGCAACTGAAGCAACATCAAATTCACCTTTACCTTTTTCCTTAGGGCTTAAACTTCACATCCAGAAGTGGAAGTGGTATTGTCACTCTGCAAATCTCATTTATAATGTCACAAGGCCATTTAGTGGTGGAAACTCCATTTCCTAATATCCGGATCCTCCTATGGAAGTTAAAGCTTTATGCTTGTTTTCACTCGTCCACAGAAATAAATGACTGTTGTAATTCAGTATTTAGAGGCAGAAGGAATGAATCAAACATAATCCCAGGTCACTGTCCTATTGGCAGAGAGCCAGAAAGGACCTCTTCCTGTCCACTTCCCCCTTCCTGTCCCCGTGTCCCTTTTCCATTGGCTTACAGCCAAAATCCCTTCCTACCCATCTTACTCAACATATACCCTGGTACCTGGGTGTCTCGCCCTCTTTCCCTGGAAGCCTCCTTGGAATAAACTACCATCTTTAGAAAGGAAAAGCCTCTTTTTGATTTTGTCCAGTTTTCATGCTACATCGCCTGGTTTTTTCTTATAAAATTTAGGAATAAATCACTAGCAATAGTAGCAGTGGTGCTGCCGGGCAGTGCCTGACCCTGCCACCCCTTAGCAGGGGAGGTAGTGGCTGCTGGCCCTCATGAGTCTGCGGGACGCCCTGGCCCAGTGATGCTGCGGGACTCCCCGGCCGCTTGTGATGCTGCCGGCCATGCCTGCTAGGAGAACCAGTGGGGGAGTAGCCATGTTTGGACTGTGACAGGACAGGGACCGGCTTTGAAATACAGTGTGTGATAAAGAGAGGGAGAACAAGGATGAAGGAATATCCAGGAAATGCGGATTGTACGTGACAAGATTAGGATTCTTTTTTAAGGATTTTGTGAGTTTTGCCGGAAAATAAAAGTAACAAGGGGACGACCATGAGAGTTTGCTGAATGTGTGAGATGTGTTTGAAAAGCATGAGTTTCTGATTATTCCTAGTTGTGATTGTAATTTACTGGGAAGAGATTTGATGTCTGGAATGGGAATGCAAATTAGTATTGTAAAAAGTGACACAGAGTCCAAAACTGTGATATCATTGTGTAAAATGTCTGAGAAGGCTTATGCTGAAATAAATCCGGAAGTGTGGGCAGCCCCAAGGAAATATGGAAAACTAGACAGAGCCTCTTCAAATTACTTTGAAGAAACCAGGACAAGTGGTGTCTAAAAAGCAATACCCTCTTTCAAGGGAGGGAAAGAAGGGGTTACAGCCTGTTATTGAG
>JANRGV010000051.1:71728820-71752675 GCA_024734035.1 Alethe castanea
TTTTGTCCAGTTTTCATGCTACATCGCCTGGTTTCTTCTTATAAAATTTAGGAAGAAATCACTAGCAATAGTAGCAAATGACCAAACCATTTTTTTTTTGAGTTTAGGATGGGTAGAAAGAGATCTAAGAAGATCTCTTACACATTTATACTGTGCATATAAGTGTTCTTGTGACAGTTACAGATATCAAAATGTTCTTAGAGTTATAATTTAGTGTGTGGGGAAATCACAGTAAATCCCTTACACTTGTGTATAGATGAAGACACGTCAAAAAAGACAGCATTATATACAAGAGGAAAATTATTCATGACACCATTAGCACACAAAAGTGAGCAAGACAAGGCTATTTACACTTTGAAATCGAATGTAAGGTTTTTATTCAGTAGCTTCCAGCCCATCTCTTGAATGGAATTGCTCAACAATATTGTGGGTTGCCATTTATTCTGTCTGCCTTCCCTTTTTTATTCTCTACTGAGAACAGAAAAGAACTATGAAATAGTTATTTTCATGACACTGAACAGTTGATTTTGGTTTTTTTTTTCTACTATATTGACCACTGTAGTGATATATAAATAAAAATACTCTCCTCTAGAAAAACCAGAATTTAAGAAACAGTAATACCCTTGTTCAAATGAATGATGAAAATGTCCTTTTGGTCTGGAGATTTTAATGGTAAATCTTCTTTCTCTTCTTCTTTCTCTGTTCTTTGACATTTAGCTGCTAAATCAAATAGCTTTCATTAGGAAGAAGGTACTATTTCTGAAGAAGAATGTGACTCTTACCTTCCTTTTGCCTTAAGATTTGGCACTGGCATTAGTTATACTTTTATCCAATAAAGAGAAGCTTTCTGGAAAGTGATTCATGTTCTGTCTGTTTAAAGAATGCAGTGGCATATACTCCCCTCAAAGGGGAAAAAAAATAAGGATTTTCAGGCTTCTTTTACATCATGTCTCTTCTCTTTATATCATTTTAATGGTTCCTTCAGTTTTTATGAAACGAAGGTTTTATTGACTAGTCAGCCTAAAAAACAGTGCTAAATATTGTATATGAGCTAAATAAGTTGATTGGTATTTTGCCAACTAGATGTTTGAAAATTATGAAACTCCCCATTGTGATTGTCTAAGGAGAAAACTCATTTAGTCTCTGAACAATCTATAGCGATGCTATGTTTTGGTTTTGTTTGCATTTATTGCCAGAAGTGAACTGAAGAAGTACAAAAATATTAGGGGATAAAAACCAATATTTTAGGAAAATTAATTATTGCTTTAATTGAAATAATAGTTAATTCCTTCAATTTTGGGCATTTATTTTAGATGGACATTCCTCCTCTGAAATAAACAGTGGGTTGTAGAGGCAAAATTCAATCTTGCTTCGTATTTATGCTCATGATATAGCAAAAATTAATACTGGCTGTTTGCCTGCTGTTTTTCTTTTCTAAACGCACCCCTTAAACTTGTTAGTTCTCTGCAAATAGGAAGGAAATAACAGAAGCCTCCAGACACATAACATACTAAGCTAATTCTAACTCTTGAGCTACCATATTTGTAGAGTAACAGCTGTAGTAGTCCTTAGGACAGCAAAGCAAGGGAAAAATTTTCCACCTAAGGAGAGGAGACTCATGCTAAAAAGTTAAAGGCTACTCCTCTAAATGAATTTACTTGCAGATGGAACTTTGGTGTTCCTTGTGCACAGAAAATTTTTTTAAGATCTCAGTGGAAGAGTTAACAGCTGCAGGGTTCCAGTGCTAATGAAGCTGGGCATTTTGTTTCTGTCTCCAGAATCAGACTACTAGTCAACTAGAACAATTTTTTAAAAGTTGAACCATTAAGGGAAATATTTCCTTTTTCGGGAATTAAAATGCACAGTATCAAGTTTTGTATACAACTGAGTTGATCAGTCTTTTCTTCAAAGAAAACGGCAGGGATTATATAATCGTGTGATTGCAGATGCCTGTGGCTCTAAGGAAAGCATTAAATACTATAAACTCCTGATAAATCCGCAGGAATGGCTGCCCTACAGCAGAGACTGTGAGTTACATCAACTGAAAACAGGAATTATCAATCAAAATCATTTTCTGAGCCAGAACATGCCTTATTCTGCTGAAGAAGGAAAAATCATGAGAACATGAGTGTCTCTTTTGCATGAGGAATGTAGGAAAGAAGGCCAAAGTTCACATGAATCCTAGAAGGCTCTTTAGGAAATCACAGAATATTTGAGGTTCAAAGGTGCTGCTGGAGATCAACGACACCAACTCCACTTCTCCAACTAAGGTCAGCTACAGCACATAATTCACGTTTAGTTCTGAGAATGTCTGAAAAACGAGACTCCACAAACTCACTGGGCAACACGTGCCAGTGTTTTGTCATCCTCACAGTGACAAAGTCGTTCCTAATGTTCAGAGAGAACCTCCTGTGTTTCAGGTTTTGCCCACTGCCTCTGGTCTCCTCACTGAGCACAACTGAGCAGAGCCTGGCTCTGTCCTCTTTACATGCTCCCTTCAAGTATTTCCATACATTGATGAGATCCTCCTGAGCCTTCTCTTCTTCAGCAGTGCCATCTCTTGCAGCCTTTACTTACATGAGAGATGCTCCAAAACCTTGGTCATTTTTGTGGCCATTTTTGGACCTCACAGCTTTCAAACTACTGGGTTTTTTTCAAGGATTTTTGCACAGATAATAGTCAAAGCCGCTTTATAAAGCTTACCATAAGAGGAGTAAGGCTAATTACAAATGCTTCTTTTTTCAAGAATCAAACTATATTTTCATTAAGTTTTAATGTACTGACGACTTTGGGTGCTGTTAACCAGTCTTTTGTCACTTGGAAAGCCAAAAGAATTGTGGGATGAAATTGGTGAGAGAATCTTTTTGTGTCTGAGATGAAGCAAAGGAAAAATTATTAATTCATAAAGAAGGCAGGGCTCGGACATAGCACCTTTAAAGCTCTTCCAAAAAATTTCCTAATTCCTTTTCAAGCAGTACTGAGTTTCTGAGTTTTGGAATGAGCTGTGAAGGGTTTATGTATGGAGATGTGTAAGACTCATATCAAGAGAAATGTTCATAGCTTCTTTAAATGGCCTTATAAAGCTCTGGTTCTTGCTCAGTGTTTATTTAAAGGGAGATTAAGGTACTACTTTTTCCTGAGGTGAGCACAGAGGAGAAACACAACAATGTTCTCAGAAGGTTAAAAAACAAATTTTACTGGCAAACTTTAGAAGGTCAGGAAGTTGGCAAAATTTAAAACAAACATTAAATCAAAACAAAACGTTTCACAAAGCATTGACTTAGCAAACTCTAACCCATCCAACCTTAAGAAGAAATAAGGACCAGAAAAGGAACAGAAATAGAGAAAGAAAAAAAGTAAGATACAGCTACTGCCTCTTGGATCCTAGCATGGATCATGGAAGCAGTGCTGGCTTGTAGAAAGTGAAGGATTTTTGGATGAAGCTTAACTAGATTTTTTTTACAAATCTGTGTGTGGCACACAAATGAACTAGGATGAATGTGCAGCAAAAGTTTCCAAAAACTTAGCAGAAATTGCTTTGTTCTTCAGAGAGCCTTGTTGCGTTGCACTGAATTGCTAATGTGAAAGATAGCCTGCAATGCACTCACAGATGCTCAGGAACTAATTTTCTTTGTCATTTAGGGACAGACCATTTGAAGGTGGAAAGCCCCATCTTTTCAAGAGGGAAATTGACTAGGTGATGGATCATTTGTAGAAGCAGCTGCTTTGTAGCTAAAACTACACAAAGTGTTCAGATGAAGCTTGCAGGTTACAACTCAGTCAGTGCAGAAGCTGACTTCACATCATCTGGGCCATTGGTTGATTTCCTTCAATACTGATAGTGTACATTTGGGGATATGGTTTGTTTTCTTTGCAAATGTTGACACTGTTAAACTACAGATCTGAGCAAACTTAACATATTTATGTGTATGAGTAAATATGCACACACACACACATACAATAGACACGTGCACACCAAACATGCTGCAGTGTTCATAAAGCCCTCTACTCTGCCTTTCTTCAAGTGTTTTGTCACAGAAATCTTTTTGCAGGAACTTTTGCTGGCACATGTGAAAAAAAGTCAGCGTTTCTTCAAACAGCTGTTTCTATGTAAAATACATTAATGTAGTTAATTAGTACTGACCTTTTAAAATATTCATCATGCCGTTGCTTTATTATCCTGAAAGTTCACTTTAAAGGAGGTATAGCTGGTCCTGCAGGGAGAGGCTGAAAGAAAACACAGTTGGGTTTTAATTTTATGCTAAAGTAACTGGTTTCTGGTGGATAGCCTTAATTTGCATCATCATTATACATTCCATATTTATTTTGTGCTGCTGTAAACTTTCTTAGATTATATTATTCTTTAGATGGTTACTTTGGTAGAACACAAAAGTTGCTTTTACTGAAATTGCTTAATAGTCATACTTTAGCTTATTTTCATGCAAATCCAAGTGTTTTCATCCAAATAAGCAAAGCAATAAAGATTCTTCAAATAACATCACCTGTCCATTGACGAATAATCATAAGGATTACTGTTAAAGGTCCATTTAATACCTTATGTGAGCAATTTCTTATGAGTGTTCAGTCTCTTTGCGTAAAGATGCCTAAGATTAATGTTGTTGCTTAACTAAGTGTCTCTGTATTCTGTTAATATTTTTCTAGAGCTCTACTGTGCAGGTTTCATCTGCTGTTTTAAAAAGAAACTCAAACATGATTATCTAATAGTAAGCCTATCAAAAAAAGAGCTGATGCAGGTCATAGCCATGGATATTTTTGTATTCCCCTATTTAGACTTCCCACATGAAAATGAAAAATCTTTCACAAACTGTTTCTATATCCAAATTACAAACAAGAGGTGCAGACAAATGACTGAAAATCTACATGGATTCTTATACACATATTCTTTTTCAGAGTTTTCAGAGTGCTTCCCACTGCATTGGAGGCATGCACCTTGCAAAACGCTAGTCTGGATTTCTGCAGTTTTCAAATTAGTACTGCTCCATTGCACTCCAGTGCATCTTGCCTAACTAGCTGGTGGCATTGCTAAATTTTCCAGTTTGCAAGTTACTAACTACCGAAGATAGGTTTAAGGGATTGTCACTCCAAAACAACAGCCATCTCAGCAGAGTTAACTCAAGAGTTTGATATTTATCTATGAGGTCATGTAGTGAAGTAAATACATTTGTCTTGTTTTCATATTACTATCAAGTATATTTGATAATGTCCAAGTTATCATAAAAAATGCACCTGATTTTATAAATGTAAACAGTCAGTGAAATTTCTGCTCTGGCATTTTTACACAGGCTGGAAAGGGAATTATTCATAAGTCAAAAGGCTTGTAGTGGGTCATGCAAGTGCAGGAAGTGACACTGTTCTGCCACACCAGTGTTTCCATCTCTGCAGCAGCAGCAGGACAAACTTCCTTTGGATGGGAGGGCTGTCTTAATCATCTCTCCAATAAGTCAAAGAGGTAAATAAATGTGGGAATTGGAAAGAAGTGAATGTGTACATAACTCCAAGAGAGCACACAGAGAAATAGTCTATAAACCCAGTGTGTTTAAGTAGGAACAGATGCTCATTAAGGACATACAGTGGGAATGGAAGACAGCAGGATTCCTGAGACTGTATCCGGGAGCTGGATATACAGAGAAAGCTGTTAGATTGGGTGTTCGCTCATATAGTTTAAATATAGATTACTGTAAACATTTGTAACTGTTTTCTATTTTACATTTGCTTTAAAGTTATTTTGTTTTTTTTTTTTTAATTCTACCGTAACTGAGTTAAAGAAAATTTTGAGGTGTGTCAAAATGCTAACTCATTTGGGGAAGAAGGAAGGCTTGAACACAAAACCTGGACTGCTGGAGACACTTTTTATGATAATCTAAACAAGTTTGCAACAAGTTAGGCTTGACACATAGGCATAACTTGTCCCAGTCTGAAAATTAGCATCTCAGAAGCAAGGAAAGGGTCTTTCTCACTCAGAGATAGGTGAAATTTGGGAAGCTTCTTTTAATGTGAAAGTAATAGAAACTTCACATGAATGTCCCAAACCAGAAAGGTCCTTACAGATGTTCATACTTGAAAATAAAAATAAAGCCCTTTAGTAAGTGTATTTTCAAAATTTACCACAGAGGGACCACACTTTACCCCGAGTCTCTGTGTGCTGCTTGTCTGCTGTACAAAACCATTTTGACTGAACCACATGAGAGCAGAAGTGGGCAATTTGGGCAGAGCTAGGCAGGTAAATACAAGGATGCATGGAGATACCCATATTCCCCTTAAGTAATTTGTTCTTCAGTGTGTGGTTTAGGTTCCAGCACCAGGCATCAAATAAAGCATATTAAAACTCCTAACCTGATTTTGCCACTGCTGTTGTTTCTGCTGCTGCCTTTCATACTGTAGGAGGATAATTAATCTCATTGACTGAATGAAAGTACTTTTTGGGAGGATGCAAATTCAATACACCTTACTCAGCACTTGGTCTGTCATAAAAGTAAGCAATCTTCGACTGTATGTGGAGATTTTACTTCCCATGGGCAGTAAAGAAGTGAATTTTTAACTAGTGTCATGCTTCTTTCTGTACCTGATGATTAATGTGCTGGTAAAAACTTCATGCACACTTAATCATTCATAACCAAATAGAACAGATTCTGTGCTGCTAAAAGCTTCAGCATTTATAATTAAATGACAACAGTGGAAAGAAACCGGCAAAATCTGGAAATAGACAGTCTGAAAGCTTAATAATAATAATGTTTAAATCTTCCTACATATTGCACAGTGGTGTTTAAGGGCATTTCTTGGTGAGTATCATAAGGGAGGGACAGCTCTTTCACAGAATTTTCTTGGGTACACTCTGTTTCCTGACTGGGGATTAAAAAGACTGGGTCAGTGCAAGAGCTGCCGAAGCATCTTTACAGAAATATATGTTTCAAAGTTTGTTTGAAGTCATGGGCATGAATTTTCAACATGTAAGTTTGAAGAAAATGCTCAGGAAGAATGCTTGTTGGCTGTGAAGGTTGTAAAGGGGGGGGGCAGTCTTGAGATTCTGCTTTCTCATCTAGGAACTCTCTTTTACTAAATTAGGGTGTTTGTTCATCAGAAATAAATGATTGCCAACATTATAAGACAGCCCTATCAATTCTTCCTTCACCTGCCTCACCTTAGAAGAGAAGGGAACTTAACTTTAATCTCCCAGCATGTGAGAGGGGGCTTCAGACTCTGAAGGACTGGACAGAAGCATGTACATGTTCTCAGGTCACAGACTGAGTGCTTGCTCAGATTAGAAAAAAGACAGTTCATGAATTTGGCTAAATTTAGATTGACCTACTCTTTCTCATAAATTCAAAAATGTAGACTCATTATTTTTAAAAATGTTCCTTCCTGTAACTTTTATGATTTAGCATAGCTCCTCAAAAGTTGTTTATCTTAGATAAAAACTGAGTATTACCTAAAACACATGTATGCATTTACACATATATGCATTTAAGCCTATTGATATAAACTGCTTTCTGAGGATGCTCAGCATTATACTTTTAGTATTTTCATGTAATCCAATAAAAGAAATAAATAAATACACTTCTAAATTCATGCCTTTAAACAGACTTTTTGCTGTTTCACTCAGCTGCGAAGATGTCAAGCAGTAGTAGAAGGGAATAAATTACAAGATGTTTCCACCCTATGGGTTTTTTTCCTTTTTTTTTTTCTTTGTGCTCCCTCAAATCAGGTGTAATAGATGGATCAGTGGTCTAATTTATTAATTCCCTGAAGCTTGAAAGAGATATCTTAGGGCAAAAGAATGTGGAAGCTATCCAAAGCAATGCAGTATTCAATTATTTATTTGCCTCTGTCCTTAAAAACTGCTCCAGTTCCAGATCTTCCCATTTCTCTTATATAATTAATGAGGATATAAAATACAGCTCAGAGAAACTTGGCTGGATTTGAAAGCACAAGTACTTTTTGTTCACCATGGAAAGTACATAGGCATATGCACACCAGCTTCTGCTTGTTTGGTCAGCAAATACTTGATGTATATCATTCATGTGTTTCACGGTGTCCTGAAAGGGAAGACACCTGTTTCACCAAACACATTAGTTGTAAGTGCAATTTGCAGGAACATATCTGCAGAGATGTATAAATTATATGTATAAATTTGCAACTGGGTGTATCTAAAACATATTTTTAGGCCTAAAGTGTTATTTTAACTTAGTCATACTGGGATAGACCTCAGAAGGTGACATATTCCTATCAGTTTAGTCACCATAGGCAATGTTTTGCAAAAGGAATAGAAATCTTTACTCCAAAATCTAGAATGGATGATGGTATGTTCTTGGAAAGTGAAAGTTTTAGGCATATTCTTCTGGCTGAAGAGAGTCTTGAACCAAGATCTCCCATTTAAGGGGTAGACTCTAGGGTGAGAACCACCACTGCATTCCTCAGGTGCTTCTTTGCTTCTCTTTCTTGAAAAAAATTAAGAAATAACTGATTGCCTGTGTAAAATCATTGTGTGTCATTACAGAAATTCCAAGTTGTTCATCCCTCCACTTCATGAATCCCTGAATAGATCCCAGATCCCATCTCTCTTCTGCTTTTTGGGTCTTTTTTAGCTTGTCATAATCAACAATCAATAAACACCTTATTCCTAGAAATTTTCTTTTCTTCACCAGTGGGAAAGCCCAGATGGTAATAGGTAGCCACAAACTCACACAGCCCATGCTCTGAACCAACTTGGCATCAGACTTGTGAAATTAAAACTCTCAAAATTCAGTGGCGAGACTTCTGAAAGCATGTATATGGCAAAGATTATTTTAAATATCAGGCTTTGTACAGTGAGGATACAAATATCAACTGAGGATATCACTGTTTGATGCCTGTAGAACTTTGGCTCCTAAAGACACAGGGAACTTTGAAAGACATTGACTTATGCATCCATTCATGGCAGTAAACTGTAGATATTTTTTATATTATAATAAAAATAAGCATGGTGTCAAGTAAGATTTTAAAAACATAGCAAATGCTTATGGGCTTTGGTTCTTGTTTGTTTGTTTGATTTGGTTTGGTGTTTTGGTTTGTTTTTTGTTTGTGTTTTTGTTTTTTGATTTTTTTTAAACACTATGTGGGAGACAAATAAATGTGATAAAGAATATTTAGAACATTGTTACGAGATTTGTCATGGGTGTCACATATATTATTACACATACTGAGAAAAAGTGTGTGTGTTTATGAAATTAATTAACTGATTTGTAGACTAAGAGTTCTCCCAGAAATATAAAAAACTAAGTTGGTTGAACACAGAATGCACTTTGTATTTGGATTCCCTGTGTAGTTTTAAGGTAAGTAAAATGCAATAAATACAGCATTTCACTACTGATGAAGTCTTCAGTTTCTAGGAATCACCCATCTCCAGTAACTGAAGACCAACCAGTTCGGCTGGGGACACTTGTATACACTGTTTGTCACTACAAATATTTTAAAATGCAGTGCATGCTTTTTTCTTCTATCTAGAAACCTGTGATATAATAAAATATGCCCATGGATAAATGCATCGTGTTTCAGAGCATCCCTTTCCCAGGCTTGCTAGACTGATCTGCATAACTCACAAGATTCTCTGTAAGGAGACAAATGTTCTATTGAGGTCACAAGGACTACAGTCTCCTTAAAATTCAGGTCCTATTTTACACTCTGATTTACTAATCTGAGCCTTTCAACAGGAGAAAATGGATGCAAAAATCATACTATTAAGTATGGTAAATATAGTTATTTATAGGATTCAGGCCTTGCAAGTTTTCTATACAGAGGTTACAAAATTACTTATTTATCTGTGTCTGGGGCTGATTAAGTGCTCGAAACACCAAGGTAAATACAGTTTGCCCTTGAAAAGCACTATGGTTTAGGAATGTAAGGCAGTATCTTTATTTTGAAAACTGTGTGAGCTCTGTGGATAACAGGTTTCTCAATTTGCACACATTAAGTAGACCTTTCATGTTGTTTTTAATGTTTAGTTTACAGTAACCCAGGTCATGATTTGTGGCTCTGGAAGCAGAGTGAATGAAAGCACAACTTTTCCTTCCCTTTTGTGAGAAACGAAAGAGTGGGGAGGAGGGAAGCATCTTAGCAGCTGTCATTGCCAAAGATTATTTAAAAGCTGTAAAAGCCTTCATTTGCCTTCAGGAGTTGTGACATATGGTCAGAAATGGTTTGAAGATTTATTGTCATCTTTGTTGGATGAAATTCAAAGTGTTCTTTAACAAGGATCTTGTCCCTCATCATCCTTGGGAAAATCCTTCAGAAATTGTAAAGCATACAGAAAGCAGACAGACCATCAGAGTCTTTAATGATTTTTTTCTTTTTTTTTTTTCAAGAAAGGCATTAAGCAGGGTTTCCAGATAAAAGAAAGGAATTATTTGTGGTAAAAGTGAACCTTATTTTTCACTTGCAATCCATTATTTTTTTTAAATTTGATACCATTTCATTGCATGCATTAATGACAGATTGTTCCTTACAAAGTTAATTAAAATTTCAGGTGCAAACTGTGCACATTACATGTCACAAAGCCATTCATTTGTGATTTTAAGGCATAAAGCTTCTCCATGCAATTACAGCTATCCATTTTGTCTGGACCTCCACCCCCAATAGTTAGCAGATGTAGATTTCACATTTTGAAGGCATGATGAGACCTTTCTGCCCATAAAAGCCCATCAAAACTTGTGAGACCAAGAAAGCAACAGGAAGGTGCCAAATGACAGGCTGCTTGATCAAGCAGAGTAAAGGCTAATAGCAAAGGGAAGACAATTGCCTGAGCACAGAAATACTTAGAACCAAAAATAACCCTCATTGCAGGTCTGCAAATGGTAATGGACCAATCATCTATAACTTAATTTTCCAGGCTGAAGGTACGTGGAACAGTACTGTGCCTGCTCTCACTCCCACTGCCTGCTGCACCTGTGGGGATTTAGAATAAAGCCTGACACAATGAATATTGAAAGGCACATTGATCTCAAGGCATATGTGGTACCAGTGAGATATGGCAAAGGGCACCTTTCTCATCCCTCTCAAATTTTGCATAAGTCAGACTGATTTAAGCTTTAGCTGAATAAAATCCTCCAATCTTAACAGGCTTGACAAAAATTTATTGTGTTCCTGCAAGAGAATAACATGGAAACATAATACTCCAATCATATTTTTAAAGGTAACTTCACAGTATAAAGTTATGGTGCTTGCACGGTAGAATTATAGTTACTTTCAGATTCAGTGTCCTTGGCTGTTTTCTGAATAACAATAATATATCACTATGACTGTTTACATATGTAAGATTTCTCACTGTCTCCTAAATCCAGAGTGCTGCCACATCACTGCACGTGGGAGGAGGTGAAAGGCACCATGCAAGCCTTTCAGACTTTCATGATGACTGTGTGAGGAGCGTGAGGAAAGTGATCTGGTAGTAGTGACAGGCAGAGAAGCCAAGTAAATTCATTTTCACCAGGGCTCCTTGGAGCACTTGGAAAAATGAAGATTGGTAAGGGGAAGACAGTTTTGGTCTGACTCTTGGACAGGGAGTTTTATCTTTCCTTTGATTGTGTTGCTGTTATCACTGAAGTTTTCCTGTCCTTTTGGTAGGAGGGAAGGTATCTGACTAATTTCTTGTCGTGCTGTTTGCTGTGTTTTCAGGTGGATTGAAATCTCAGTCAGAATTACATGAAAATAAAATCACTCATTCCGACATCCTTTTACCATCCAAGACAAAAGAAAAAGAAATGTTTGAACAAAACCTATTTCATCTAATCTTTTAGATTCTGGCTGCACAAGTGATGACAACTCAGGTCTGGAAGGGGGGCCATTGCACCTCTATATTCAGTTATCTACCTCAAGGTGTTGCTTCATGTAACATGCCCATGGGTGCAGTGGCTAACTCCATTTTTTCCATTCATGCCTCTGCAGAAAGGAAAATGGTCCATAATTGTCCTGCTTTGGGGTTCTTCTGAGTTTCTACCTGTTTTATTCTTTGTTCAAGTGCCCCAAACTTTCTACAGAACTTCATTCTTCCTGGCGGGAGCTATATTTTCCTGGCAGCAAGACCTTCCTAACCCTTAGACTGTATTTTTTTTAGTCTCGATTTGCATAAATTTGCAGAAACCCACCAAATAGGGCTTCCCATCTGCTTGCACTATTATCACTGAGTGGTAGGAATAACACAAATGTTCAAAACAGAGCTGCCAGACCTGCCTAAGATGTTCTCCTCTCTCATACAGGGGCTGCTGCAGTGCAGCAAGTTGAAACCAGACTTCCAGGCATGAATGCCCCTCACCACTATGAAAAACTCCCTCATCCAAGGGTTCAGACTGACAAATGTGTTACTAGAGGTGCACAAATGCAGTGGGAATGTCACCATCGAGGAGAAGTCAAGCAGTATTGGTCCTCAAAGGGTGTGGTGGTACTCCTGAGTGTGCTGGCAGGGAATTCCCTGCTGTCAGAGGGGCATGGCTATGCCAAATCCCGGGTTGGCAAGGCCACCACTGCAGCCTTGGAGAGGGCTGTCTTCTTAGTGCCCATCTCCATCTTGGAACTGTGGGGTGGAAATCAGGAAGGAGTGCATAGTAACAGAGATTTGCTGCAGAGTGGGAGGGGAACCAGCCTTGATAAGGAGCGAAATAAACCCTCTCCACACCTACATCTTGAATAACTAGGATGAGCTAGCCAAGGTGGCAGTGAAGCAGCCTGCGCTGCTGCTTGTCTTTGACATCAGAAAGATGAATCAATGCAGGCCCATGTATGGTGCCTCAGAAATTGCTCCAACAGGATATGCCTCACGGTTTCTGAGATGCAGAACTAAGCCCTCACAGTTTTCTGAATCACTTGGGATTTGTTCCTTATTAATGCTAATTTAAATTTTCTCGAGAACATTGGTAGCAAGTCTGTCACAGGCAGAAAGTCATCCTTTTTATTTTTAAGGATAAAAAGATTATACTTGGAAGGAAATCTTAGTCCTTAGCATTTGATTTTTACATGAATCACTCAGGTACCACTCCATTATTTAAATTAACCTTGTTGCTACAGTTACATAGATATTTATGCTCTCTGTTGGCTTTTAATTCCTAGCCTATCTTAAAACACCTGTTTTTGAACACAGAGCCAAGGTATATATATGACATATACTGGCTCAAATCTATTACTGGGAATTTCTAATAACCTATCCCATGGATACTTATTGTCTCATTAAATAACTTATGAAAAGGAGTTTGAATTATCCACATTAAATGATAGCTGGGAGACCTGCATAATGAATTTATAAGTTTATCCTAATCAAATGCTGTTTTCCAGATATAATTTCTTGACTGAGCCTTGGGCTAAGGACAGCTCAGTAGGGGTCTAATTATAGTGATGCTTCTAGTATGAGAAATACTTGCTTTCCCTTATGGGAAAGTTTCTGTAGACTACTAGGTCAAGATAATGAAGCACTGTTTGTAAGTCTGGAAAACTGCAAGTAATAGCTGCTTTTCTTAGAAGCAGATGTATATGGTTTTGAGGAAGTTTGTGAAACACTGTGAAATACTTGTCATTGCTTCCAGAAAATAATTCCAGTGAGTAGGATGATTGGACCACTGTACTTTATTTAAGATACTGCATTAGGAATGTCAGCATGCATGAGAATAACAGATCATGTGGGTGAAGGAACTTATTGCTTCTAAAAGAAAATCAATATATAGCCATTAAAATAAAGCCTCTTTTCAGCATAGTGGAGGATAGCGTTTTCAAAGAGCCTATAATATACCTACAAAGAGCATTCACTCCAAGAATAGGTGCTATAACTGATCTTGCCATTCGTGCACCATAAAACCCTTTTGTCTCTTGCATTTTGGGTTTACACAGTGAGCTGCAGGTCTGTAAATACCTGCAAAACAAAAATGGAAAATTCTTTGTAGCTGTACAAAAATAGTAATTCTATTCTACTGTTGTGCATACATTTTAAGAAATGAGCAGAATAATAGTTGTACTCTGAATCGGTGGCATTAGGCATTTTGAAGAAAGCTAAATTACATGGGTTACACAACATTAGGGCAATCAGGCTTTTAACTTAGGCCTTAACTGCTGCACAGCTATTAGCATGTTGCATACGAAGGTGAGGGAAGATTTTATCTTCTTTCTCTGGTGTAAAGATACATGGTCTCAGAAGAGGAAAAGGCAAGCAGATCTGTGTTTGAACCCTTAGGCATTGATTTGAGGCAGGGTTCTGCAATTATTTTGCATAGTTTTTGTTGCCACTGCATCTATTCTGTTTTAGTTTTAGTTTAGGGAATAGCTTAATATAGTGCTATCAGTAGATCATTTATTTCCCATTAAACACTGCCATAATTTGCAGAACAGAGTTTAAAGTGGATGAAAAAAATACTGGTATGTGGCTTTCTAGCATCAGCTATAGTTGATTATAGGTTTCTTAAGAAAATTAGGAAGTCAGTCAGAAATTATGAGTAAACAACATGATCTTCCCAATAAGTAAAAAAAAGTGTCAGGGAATTTCTTTCTTACTATTAATTTGGCTCTGACAGAATATCCCGTATTTTTTCTCACATCTCTTGTCATTGAGAACTATTTCTTAGAGTAGATTTTAGATAAGTTGTCTGACTAAATCCTTCAAATTATTAGAGAATATTGGAGTAATGTTGACTTTTGTCTAACAAAATATTGAAAATTGGACCTTTGAGATGTATGGGTTTCAAGTTCTTTTTGTAAAGAGAAAAGAGCTTGGAATGTAGGGCTGCTTTCAGATCTCAATACATAACCTGAAGTTAATATGAGGAGAAGAAATGTAAAAATAGGAAACCCCATAAATGCAGTACAAAATACTTGATTATACTCCCAGAATTCCAGTTTTACATTAGGAATTTTATGAATTGCCATTTTTTCTTCTGTTTTATAATCAATGAAAAATATGCTTGTAAGAGACAGACAAAAACCTCAGGAAAAGGAAAGTGGAAACACAGAAACTGAAGTTACTTATGTTAGACACAAGGATAAAAAAAAGAGAGATGTAATCTTTGTTTTGGCATTTTTAATAGTCTTTCTAGGACTTCATTGCACAGCTCTGAGGGTTTATTTGCTGCAAAGTTTAGACCACGTGCAATTTTGAAGAATTGATACAACTCACCCTTCACTGGATTTGAATCCAATAATTCAGTAAGAGCAGTGGTGACTTGACATTTGACAGTTTAGTTTAAAGAAATATGAAGGTAATAAGTGTATGTTTTTCTCCTTGGTGCCCAGGCATAACTGTGATGAGCTTTGGAGATACAGAGTTTTGCAGCCAACCCATTTTCTTTCAACAGTATGAAAAACAAACTGATGTGTAGGTCTCTACAGTACAGGCAAGGTATGAGTAACCCTGTCAGATTTACTCTTTCAGCATTCAGCAGGCTACTTAAGGAAAGATATTAATTCATTTTTAATGTTAGGAAAATACTGTCATTAAAAAGTAGATAACATAAAATGCCAGAAATGCTTTTAACATTACATGAAGTGCACTAGTTGTCTAAATAGCTTGCTACTTTTGGAGATCTAGATATGCTGAGGTATTAAATATTAAAATAGAGGTTGCTTTTTAAAATGCAGTGTTTCTTATCAGAAAAACAGTTTGAACAAGCAGTGCTGTTGTATAATGCATGATGTTGCTAATAAGAGAGTCCTGGAAAATAATTCTTCATGCTGTAAGAGTGACTAGTGTTCTGAATAAGAAAGATTCTTTCTCTGTTCATGTTCTCTTAACATATATATATATGTATAACAGTGCTTTCAAGCTGCATGCAATTATAAATTTACAACACATTCTGAGTCACATGAGGTCCATTCTAGGCTTTTATCCTATTTTTGTTTATCTACTGGTTATCAGCTCTGTTATCTGGCTATACATAACCTTGATTGGAAAGTCATTCTCTGTGAGTCGTTATCAGCACTTCAGTGGTGGTTTATATGAATGTGTTGGAAGGGTTCTGCAGCATCTGTACTATGTCTGGTGTTATTTAATATTCAGGGTATTGATTTGGATGAGACAATAGGAGCAATACTTACTCAATTTTCCAATGATACTAACCTGCACACAGTTGAACCTTCAACATCAAAGGAAAAGATTCTGAAATGGTTGTGGAAACGATTGGGGAGAAAATAGGGGGAATATAAATGAAAAAGGATAATCTAGATGTAAGAGCAGTGTAAGTACAGACTAGGGAAATGTTGATTATGTAAAATCTTAAAGAAAAAATATTTTTATTTAAAAACTTAGGAAAAGTGAAAAATGGCATGATATTGCCAAAAAACTCCCGAAGTATATAGCGAGATGGATCGACAGAAGCACTTTGGGAAAGATATATGCATATAAATATATATACACACATATATCTATATATCCTTTGTGCTGTGAGGCAGGTGCATTTTGTCCAGATTGAACACAACCAAGAAAGAGCAATTGCAGGTAGTCCATGCAAAACAATAAGAATTATGACACCTTTGAGAAAAGGTGAGGGAAGCTTAAGTTTCTCAGTTAAGAGGAAGTCTTGGGATATTAAAAAAAACCTATTTAATAAATTGAAGTAATTTCTCAAAATTTATGAAAGGAAAACTTTAAATAGGCATTTATAATCACAAATTTTCTAATACTAGGGCAATTGAAGCCCTACTCTTCATGAATTGAAGAATTCATGAGCAGATTAGACAAAAAATCTTCAAATGAAGGCACAGACACTGAGAAATGGGAGATGGATGAGAATGGTGCATTTGATTCTGAGAGATAATTCATTGTCACAAAGAGCACTTCTTGTCCACACCAGATACCATTCTTCTTGAAAAAGACAGTCTAACTTCAGGATGGACTCGGAATTGATTAGAGTGCCCAAAACTTTGACCTCATGAATCAGTGATATTTAAACTTAATTGTGATTGTTTCATGGTAGAAGTATGTGTTACTAAGAACTAAGTAGTGGAGCTATGTGGGCTTTTGGTGTGTGACTTTGAATTTGTATTCAAATGGAGAGACAAACACTTTTTATCTATTCACGTATTCTTTTAAGCAAATTCCCAAGGCATTGGAAAACTTTCAGACAAAATAATAAGGCTTGTGAAGCAGATGGGAATACTGTATTTGTTACTGTGAAAGTTTGTGTGAAAGATTTTTTTTTTTATTTTTTGTTTGTGTGGTTTGCTTTGTCTTGGTGACGGCAGAGTGAAATGTCTTGAGAACAAGTACAGTAACATTTTCACTCCACATTAACCTATAAAGCATCACTATTACAGAAAACTGAGGGGCTTCAAATAGGCCGTATGAGAACATGGAACTAAATGACTTGGGAGGAAGGGACATTAGACTGAAAGGATCTGGATTTTTTTTATTTTTTGCCCTTGACTTGTCACTGACTTTGAGCAAAATTTTTTGCCTAGACTGATTCTTTAGAAAGTAGTGCAATGAGTGCATCTCACTGTATGTTCAACCACATGACCACCCTTGTTCCACTGGGTACTTAAGGGAACTATTATTATTTAATAACAAAAGCAAAGTAAGGTAGAAGAGGATAGGAAATGTTGTAAGGTCCGTATGCACAGTACACATGTAGTCTGGTTAAACACGAGGTCTTGCACTGAAAGATTAGTACTATTCAGCCAGAACCTGTTTTTTGCTTATTCCCTTTAAAATATTAATATTCCCTTGCAGTGTTATGCACAGCAACAACAATAAAAAGGAATTGAATAAGAAATTTTTTGTTATACTGGCTCTAGTAGTCTGCATCTATTTCTTGTGTAATCCAAGTCTTGTTATCTTTCATTTCTGCTAGTATTATATAACTCTTTTTCAATATGTACTTCAATTGACATGCAAACTTAATGCTTTAACTGTTAACATTGGGCATTTTGTGATAGCTCAAAGAAGACAGACCTATTATCCCCAGATCATTTTATGCATATAGGCTTATATTTACATTTTGCATGCATTTTTGTTCTGAGTCAGACATATTGATGTGGTAGTTTTTTAATGTGTTGGTTTTACAATCTGTAATTCATGGAAAATGTAAACTTCCCAGTGATCCATTATTTGCAAGCAATGTAAGGGAAAATTTGCCTGTGCATGAAAGGGATTAAATCCCTTGAGACAATTTTCCCTCAGTAGAATATTCAGGTAGAATAGCTTTTCTGAATTACTTCAGTAGATGCTTCAAAACCAATCAGTTTTGCTCGCCTGGGAACCTATTGTGAGTCACAGTCAGGATTTTCAGATATGGCAACATGTAGGACATTCTAGGAATCAAAAATATTCTGGATTCTGGTGTATTCTTGACCAGTTCCTTAACTGTAAAGCATTAGAATTAACTATTCACGAGAATAATTAAGCCTATAAGATTGTATTAACCGTCTGTGAAAAGAATTCTAATTGGATCCCAACTATCATAAAATGAATTAAATAAGTATATTGGCTTTTATATAGCACATAGCATTTGCAGGGGAGAGAAGGAATTCCAGAAGAATAAATTGAAATCACTCAGGCTATTTTATTTGTTTCTTTCCAAAAATTAGTAATATTGACACATGGGATGGGGAGGAATGGAAAGCCTGAGATCTTTACTACCACTTGATTGAATATTTACTACTGCTAGTACATCAGCACAGGGAGATCTAATATCCTATCTAGTCCAATTTTCTGCTGCACCTTAAGTCTGCTCACGATTTTTCATGAAGAAGACAGGGGCTGACCTGTACGTTCAATTTTGGCATTCAACTAACCTTTCTGAATTGAATGAAAAAACAATGACTGAGGAAAACTGAACTTGGCCACTCTGAGATACTGAGGAGTTGTGTGTTCACTAAGTAGGTCCATTGACACTGCATTCAATAGGACTATATCAAAGAGGTAATGAAGCAATAAGGTTTTCAGATCATACTCAGGCTAAAGTCTTCAAAAATTGACAGATTTCTTTGCGGAAAATATATCTCTTTTTAAACATTTTGACATTGCTTTTAAATTTTGGATGATACTGGTACAAGGTTTTTGTACAACAGGCTCACTGTTTCAGCCATTTATAATTCAAATTGCTCTCAAACTTTTTAATATATAATAAAATTTCTCTCAAGATTAGTGTTTACTGTCTGTGATAGCCACATAATGTATATAGACTGTTTCAGCTCGGTGCTTTTACATTCACATCAAGTGCCAGTTGTTTGAATAGTCTTGTATCTTGCAGTTGCCATTAATAACTTTGCACCATAATTCAAGCAACTATAATTTTACTGTCCAAGCCTAAACTCCCAGCTTCCCTTTACAGTCAAGGAAGAGGCATTTCTGGAGACCAATTAATTTCTTCCTGAAATAGGTATCCATGGGGGTCGAACAAATTTCCTTCAGGCGAAGTCTAGTTTTCTTCATTGTTTATGTATCCAAACACTCAAATGTGGACATTTAACTTTTAGATGTCCAAAATTAGAGGAGATAAAATTTAGCCCTTTAGACAATCTCTACGGCACAGAGAAAAACATTTATTTATTTATTTAACAGAAAAGCCTTATCTGGAATTTCAGGTGTTTTTCTTGGTGAATTCCATTACTCATTGGTTGAATTTCTGATGAGATCACACCTTGTACTGAGAGCAGCCTGCAGTATTCAACAGCTGAGATACATTCTGATTTTCTGCTCTGAAGTATTGGAAGTGACTTATTCCCAAGATGGTATTGTATGCCTGTGTTGCTGAAAATGATACAGACATTTTTCATGGCCAATTTCCAAGGATGAGAAAGTAATGTTTTTGTTTTGTATCAACGGAAGAAGTAGGATTTGATTTTCTGCTCTTTCAATTGGTAGTCATTTACATGTGTGCCAAGAACAACTTTAGCAAGTCAAAATAGTTGGCTTTATGCTGCTCAGATCTGTCAAATCTCACATGCTGAACATGAGAGTCCTGTCCTTCTGTTTTGATTATTTTCTTGTGTTTCTTTACCACTACGCTTCTTTGCCACTACACTACTTTTGCCATGTGGTTCCATGGTCTCTCTCCTACTCCATGAGTCCCTGAACAAATACTGCACTTCCTGGTCGGGGATCTACTGACCAGGTGCATATACAGTATGAGTCAATGAAGAAATAAATTATTGTAAAGTACCATACTGCTGTCAGGGCATTTCTCGTAGCCTGATTTTGCTTCAAGGGACCAAGAAAAAGGCATTTTCCCTTTTTAGAGCCCTTTGTATAGTTGTGTAGATGTTGTGATAACATATAGAACATGAATAATTTGCTATAATATTGCAGGAGAAAGCTAAGAAAAGTGTACATTTGTCTTTACTGCAGAGATGAAAATGGCAACTAAAGGTATAACAAAGACTCTAGTGACTCAGATTCAAACAATTTTCTGAGATTTTATGGCAATACAGATAAAAAACAAATACGAAACAAAAGTCTTTGATTCTCTGTGAAACATCACATTCAGGATGTTTTCCCGTATCTAGGTAGAAGTGTGAGGCTAAAAGAGAAAATGAGATGTATGAAAATACAGCAAGAAGAAATTGGTAAAGGAAAGAGAAGCTGAGAGAAGCCCCTCAATGCAAAGCAAAACTACTGCACAATCACCTGAGATCCAAAAGCAAAACTGTTCAAAAGATAAATCAGGGAAGCCACTGCCTATCCCCTTCAAGGGGTGAAATCTACCCACAAGAAACTTTTGTTCTGTGCATGAAAAAGAAATGAATGGGATGTTCAAATAATGGAAGAATCTGCATATTCATCACTTATATGGAAATGAAATTTGCTATGCAGTCATGATAAGACCTGCATTTCAGTAGCATTGATAAGCGAATGTCAAAATATACATTTTTAGGAGACAATCTGGTTACTTTGGCAACTCAAGCAGTATTAATCACTTCTGATAAAGCATCCTTCTTTCATTACCACCTGTGGCCTTTGTCACTCTGTTTCCTAGTAACATCAAGTTGTTTTGATAAAAAGTAATTAACATATTCAGGTGTAACAAGACTGTACATAAATTTGATAGTTCTTTATTTTTTCTTTTCAAGGCAGCATAATGAAATTGAAAAGTAAGCTTTGTTTTCTTTTTTCCTAACCAAGCTGAGCGAATTACACTAAATTACCGAAGCATCAATTTATTGAAGCCCATTAAAATAATTAGTTTTAAAAATGCTAGTTAGGATTGCTGCTTTAGATCAGGGGATATTTGATTAACAAGGAGAAAAAATAGCCTTGAGTTGTAATGAAATAAGAATTTATTATATTGCATCTTTGAGAAAATTGCAACAATTCACAGATGCAGAAAATATTTTAAACTCCTTTCAAAATGAAATTTTGAATGATTTATGTTGTCAATTGCCTTGATTTTTAACCACTTTTTAAAGTCCTGATAGTCCTAGGCTACAAAAAATGCTAACTTTTAAAAACCTTTATACAAGAAATATTATTAGATTTTATTCAGATGATTTGTCCTGTTGACACACAGAAAAAAAAATACGCATTACTGTGCATATATGCATGTACTAAGGACTCTGTTTCAAGATGTAAAGTTCTTTTCTTGCTGGCAAAAAAGTCAAGCCAGAGAAACTATACCTCTGGTGGCAGCAGCAATTCCCTGTATTAAATTACTGACAGCTTCAATTTATTACAGAATTGCAGAATGGCTGAGGTTGGACAGAGTCTCTAAAGACCATCTAGTTCAATGCCTCTGCTTCAAAACAGTCAAGAAGAGCACATTGCCAAGGATGGAGTCCTGCTGGGCTTTGGACAATGTCAAGGTTGGAGTCTACACAACTTTTGTGGGAAATTTCTTCTGATCACCCTTTCAGTAGAATTTTTTCCACTATTTAAATAAAATGTATCAGTTTGTGTTCTTTGCCTCTTGTTCTACAATTGGACACCACTGAAAAGTGTTTGGCTCAGTCTCCTTTACTCACATCAAATCCACCAGGGCTGAGCAGAGGACAGGGTCATTTTCCGTCAGCTTGCTGGCGGCACTCGTGATAATGCCCATGGAAGCTGTTGGGGTTTTCTTGCTGCAATGGCACACTGCTAGTTCTTATTTGACTTCTTGTCTGCCAGGTGCTTGTCTGAAAAAATTCTGGCTAGTCAGCCCCAGTCCATACTGGGGTTATTCTTTCCCATATATAGGACTTTATTTCCCTTTGATGAACTTCATGAGGTTCCTGTTAGTCCATTTCTTCATCCTATTGAAATCCCTATGGATGGCAGCACAACCATCTGGTGTACCAGATATTCCTTTTTGCTACATATAATGGGCAAATTTCCTGAGGGTGCACTCTGTCCCATCATCCAGGTCATGTCTTTGCTGAAGTCAAGATAAAATACATCACTGTTTTTCCTTCATCCAGAATTCCAGTCCTTTCACTCCAGAAAGTTACTGATTTGATCAAGCATGCTTTCTCCTCCATAAATCTATGCTGACTACACACAGTCATCTTCTTGTTCTTCCTGTGGTCAGAAATGGCTTTCAAGATTATATGCTTTATCACTCGCCCAGATAGTGAGGTGAGACTGGCAGTTCCTGGGTACTCCTTCTTCCACTTCTTGAAGACAGAAATGATATTTGCTTTCTTCCACACCTCAGTGCCCCACTCCTGTGTTGCCCTAACCTTAAAAAGATACTTGAGAGAGGTTTTGAATGGTGGCAGCCATCTCCCTCTGCACTCATGGCTGCATCCCATCCAGACAGAGATTGCTTCTGTCCATTCAGTTTAAATGTTCCCTGGCTTGATCCTCCTCCCTCAACTTTAAACTTCCTCGTTCCAATAGGTCTCAGGGCAGGGATTAGTGAAGTTTGGTCTTGCCAAGATCACTTTGTCAAGGTTGGGAAGGTGCTGAACACCTCAGACTTTGCCATGTCCTGTGTCACAAGGTACCCCTTTCCATTTGGCAATGGGCCCACATTTTTTCGTTTGCTGTAGCTGGACCTCTAGAAGTCCTTGTGGCCTTTCCTACACATTTTCAGCTTCAGCTTCAGATGGGGTCTTGACTTTGCCAGAAAAACATGCCTTTACTTGAAAACAGCTAAAATCTTTAGAAGAAAAAATTTTGCAAAATACGTGCGTTTATACGTGGGTGTATATTTATTTGTATTAGTGTATGCATATGCATATGAGCCTGTATATATTTCTGTTGGTAAATTCTAGTGACTCTTCCAATATTGAAATAAATTTTGTCCAATTCCTTATATATCACAGATTTCAGGAGCCTAAAAGAAACCCCAAAAATTAGTGCAGATAAAATAATTGAGTTTTGGCTGGCCACCAGATTTCTGGTGTAGAAAGAAGTAACTACTCCATGTCCTTGAAATGTGACCTTCCTGCTTGAGAAAAATAGGTGTCAAGAAGGGATTTATCCATAGAATTTATTTGAAATTTGGATAGGCATAATTCAATTTGTAATGTGGAAATAGCAACTCAACAACTAATTAGTCAACACCTTATACATTAGGCACTATATTCATGGAATACACAAAATAGAGAGTTTGTTTCCCATGAGTGTGATTTTGTACTCTAGAGTGTATTAGAGTGTTGCTACTATATATCCCCCTGATTATAATCCAATACCAAAAGTAAATAGTGCAGAGAGTTGAGAGAAATTATTTCTTTTGCATTTTCACATATGTTAAATATTTCTAGTTTGCCATTGTTTTGTTTTGAGAAAAGTGAGAAAATCTGAATATGTTTATTCATAAAGTAAAACACTCTATTAAAACATTTTCAAAATATTTACCATTTTATGATGTTGCATAATTTTTTTTAAAGCCATCATACACATTTGTTTTTCCTTTTCCTTTTCCTTTTCCTTTTCCTTTTTTTTTTTTTTTTTTTTTTTTTTTTTTTTTTTTTTT
>JANRGV010000051.1:71764127-71786898 GCA_024734035.1 Alethe castanea
TATGGTTTTCTTTTATGAATGGTGCAGGCATTGCACTCTGTGTTTTCTACAAGTTACCAAACAAAAAGGCTGAGCAAGCACCTAGAAATTTTCAAGTCAGGTACTGACTCTAATGTTAAAGCACATAATTATCCTGGGATTTTTGTCCCTCTGTCCTCACTAAAAGAATACTCTATATTTTCTAGTGAAATATCCTGAAGGATTGACATGATTTTTAAGTGTGTTATCCTCGCATTCACTTTTATTTGCCTCATGGCTTATAAAGACTAGCAAGACTTGAACTGTTCTTCATTTTGGGAAAAGTATCAAAAGCTACTAATCCAGATCTTAGTAGAGGTCTTAAGGGATAAATGTACTTATCTCTCCTGATTTGTATCATAAGTATGCTATAACCTTTCTGCTGAGATCAGCTGCTTTGCAGGTTCATTTTTCAGTGTCTTCCTAAGTAAACTATTAATTAAGCAATTGATTATGAGAGATATATAAACAGTTAAATTTTGAACTTTTTTTGCTACCACTTCAGATGAGATGTATGTATTATGCTCCTAGAACAATTGTGAAAACAACAGGGTTTAACAACCCTTTTGACCAATTTTATTCAAAAGCAATATCAAAATGAGTTATGTGGTTTTATTGTTAATGTTTATTTTGCCTCACAATTATTTTAAAGGATATTCAGTAGGCACAGAAATAGCATGCAAAAATAGTCATGTGTAAACAGTAGAAATTAGTTTCACAGCAGTCTTTCGTATGCACCTGTAGGAGAAATAAAACAATACTTTCAGCATGAGAGAAAATTACAAGTATTGCCCAGAAACGCTTATTTAAACAAAAGCTTACATTTCCTAAAATTGTCTAAATATTTTGAAATCAGTAGCCTTTTCTCCATGGGATTTCTTGGATTATAAACTCTGGGGCAGCACAAATGCTTGAATGCTGTCATTATCAGTCTTACGTAAGATATTTTGTATATTTTACATGTCTTACATACTTCAAGCTATTCCACAGAAGATAGTTTTAGGAGGAGAGACTGATAGAGAACCAGCCTTTGGCATGAAATATCCTGCCTGGAATTCAACTCACAAAACTTTAGGCAATAAACAGCCATTAAAGCTTTCAGCAGTAATTGTGTTAATAGAAAGAGTTAGCTGATGGCAAAGAAATAGAAATAGCATGAGATAAAGGACTCCATCCTAAAGTGGTCATCAAGAACAGGTTGTTGTTGTAGGTGTTGACATTGACAATTAACAATGTTTGTGCAGCTGAATATAGGCGAGATGTATCCAGAATGGATAATATGAGTACCAGAAGAATTTGGATCAGGTTCCCTCAGGCAGAGGTAGAGAACTGCACTTCTCTTTCATCTGGAGTAACTATCAAGTTAAATACTGACAAAGAAGCATCTCTTGAAGCACATCTTCACTTTAGTCATTTAAGGAACGAAAGGGGAGGAATACTGTTTGTGAGCCCAGCAGTGATTACCCCTGTGCAGAAACCTGCCTGCTTGCTTTGCTTGGAACCTGCAGTCTGAGTGTGCTCAGAATGGGAGGCTGTGCAGCTGGAAACACACCTGTGGTACTTCAGAGCCCTGGGGAAGTCATGTACTGCTGGTGCTAGGAAACGCTGCTCTCTGGGTTTGGAGGAGCTTAGTTTTCAATTTAGGCATTTCAGAAATTGGCACCCAAACGCTTATGTCCCATTTGGGATTTCTGTGTTAATGAACTAAATCTATTCTAGCTCATTCCTAAATCAAGTGGGCATAAAAAGTCTTTATATGGCATATTATTTATTATTTATTATTTATTTGGGTGAGATTCTTACCATATCTTACTGCATTACCAAAGGATGATCATAAGAAACTATGTTCTTTAGTCCCTATAAAAAAACCCCTGCTTTTATTTTGGTTTGTAATTTTTGTGGTTTTGGTTGTTTGGGCTTTTTTGGGGGGTTTGTTTTGGGCTTTTTGGTGATTTTTGTTTGTTTGTTTGTTTGTTTTCTTGTTGTTTATTTTTTGTTGTTTTAGAGTTTTTTGGTTTTTTGAGGGGAGTGTTAGTTTTGTTGCGGTTTTTGTTTTCTGTGTTGTTGTTGATTTTGGTTTTTTGGGTTTTTTGGTTTTTGGGGTTTGGGTGGTTTTTTTGGGTTTTTTTGTGTTGTTTTTTTTTTTTTAAGGAAGTATATCCAGAGACTGTGAGTGTATTTGAATATGTCTTTAATAAAGAAATATGCAACAGGACAGCTCTTTGCTTTGGGCACTATAATGAACAATTGTGGTTTAGTCATTGAAATTGTGTTAAATATACTTCCTCTACTGTAGATCTCTGTGTACTTTATGCAGTTACCTTTATGCTCTGAGCTCAGAAAACCTAATGGGCTAGTTTTGGATGGTGCACTTGGATTAGTCATTCAAAACCAGGAATATATCAGCTTAATGCTTCCCATTGCATCGCTTACTCTTCAGTCCTCAGTGATGGTTTTGGAGAAGGATACTGGGAGGCTGGGAACCATCACTTAGCACAGGTCCCATCTCTTGGCATTTGCAGAATATTGCAACAGCCTCATTAATGATCCATACTTTTTCTTCCTTCAAATAATTTCATACTGAGTATTCAGAAGGGTAGCAATTCTCCAGCTAATCCTGATCCCTGACATTAATTTTGGTCTCTGCTCCCAAGCCAAGGACTATTTTCCTTGGCTACATTTTCTTTAGTCCTAGACCCTAGCAACCAATAACAATAAAAAAATAAATATGGGAAGAGGTGAGTGATAAAGAGTAAAATAGCATACAGAAAACTAATATCTAGTGGAGCAGTTCAGATGTCAATATTTGATGCCATTATCTTCTCTCTCAGATCATTAAACAGCTGATGATACTGAAATGGAGCAAAGAACTGCTTTGACAGTATTTTCTGTGTAACTATTATGTTTCCCTTCCTAGACCATTTGCAGAAGCATTGGGTGGAGTTCTTTCTTGCCCCAAGGAAAACTTCCTTTACAGTTTAATAAATAGCTATTAAATGACCAGTGATTTTATAACTTTCTTTATATTTATAGGCTGAGTAACTACTCAAAACTTTCAAAATGTACAGACATTTGTATGAAAGACAGTGTTTTTTCCATCTTCTAGAGGAGACATTATATAAGAAACAATAAATAAATATTGAATAAATCATGTGATTTATAACATTAAACTGGGAAATGTGAAAACACTACAGTAAAATGGTAACAAAGTAATAAGAAAGGTAACACTATGCCTATTAACTGCAATAGTACTGTAACTAATGGAAACTCAGTCTGTAAAACTGTAATCTAATAAATAGAGTAAAAACGTACTTAAACAGGGGCGTTCTAAAGAGACCTGAGATATGCAATAAAAAGATATTTAGGAGCCTGTATGTTCCAGAAGAAGGAAGTGCCTAGAAAGAACAATTATGCCAGGAATTTCAGTAAAATGCCACTACTTTTTGGGGCTGGATTTAAAACCACTGCAGGAGTGCATTTCAGGTGAGCAGCAAAGTTTTAGAATATTAGTTTGTGCAGTGAAAAAATTATAGGATTCCTGACATATAAAGATGGTGGTGTCATCTAAATTTCTCAAACTGTCAGTGGGACTGCAATATTTTTGTGTCCTTCCCATTCTCATGTGTCCTTCCCATTTTCAGTGAATGAGTACAACTCCATCAAATTCTGCTCATCATATCTTCTCTCTGTCTCATAAGATATTTTGGAAAAAGTCAGCTGGTTTTTTTCTAAAAGGTCTTTTAGCCTAATGCAGGTTGCAGCTGATGCACTAAACAGTCTTTTAAGGATTTATGAATGTACCAAAATGATGATATCATCAAGAAATTAAATAATAATAAACTGACCTACCAGATAAAACTTGGAATAGACAAAATTCCTCCCCAAATTCAAAATAAGGAACTAAGATGATAAAAGTGCAGTTCCTTGCTTTAGAGCTGTTGAGCTGAAGAGATAAACACCGAAAGAGTCCCCCCGCTCCAGAAACCCCTGCCTCCTAGAAGGAGCTTCAAAGGATCATGTTCCCCATTTTGATCAAACAGAGTCCTATATTTGTAAAACTGCACATCTAACCTTTTAAGATTCCACAGTTTCCATAGACAAACTATTCCTGTATTCAAATACGTTTACTCTTAGAAAATGTTCATATTTCTTAACTAAATTTTTCTTGCTGGAGTGTAGTACCATTTTTCTTTTCTTATATATCGAGAACATGGAAAGTATTTTGCTTATTAATATTGGAGATCATTCTTTTATTCCAGCTTCAGTCATTTTTCTTCTATGAACAATAAATCTGGTTGTTTCTGTAGATTATGATTATTAGACATCTGGGTGCTGCCCCATAAGATCTAAGTGGCCAATTTTTTTTAAAGTGCAAGGCCCAAAACTAGACTCAGTAGAGAGAACAAGCTTTGACAATCCAAAAGAATTATTTCATGTGGCTTGCAAAAATATTTCTCTTTTTATGTCTCAGTATGATAGCCTTTTACCAGTCAGCTGGCATTGACAGCTTACTGTCACCTGAGAATTCATTGTATGCCTTAGATTTTTCCTTTTATAGCCGACACCCTGCCACTTATTTCCCATCTAGTATTTTTGCAACTGTTTATTCTGTCTCACTCAAGAACATTGCATAGGGGTTTGGGTTTTTTTCATAATGAATCCTATCTGTTTTATTTAGACTACTTTGTCAATTTCTTGGGTTTTTTTTCCAAACCATTTTTTTTAAAATTTTGATGCCTGTGAATTCTATAGATATGTTCTCTGCTCTGTTATCAATGAAGTATGAAGACTATTGATGTAGTGCTGTATCTATGCCTGTTGATTGTCATATACATTCCAGTCCTACAGTGAGCTATTGATAACTACTCCCTGACTGCAATTCTGAAACTGATATTGCACAGCTCTTAGAATAGATTTGTTTGTAACATTCTTTGCCTATCAAAATGCCTCTTGAAGCAATGCCAAAAGTAATTTTAAGTTAGTGTATGTTCTGCTATTTTGTTTTTTATAAGGCCTTATTCTTAGCAGGAAAATTGAATTGGATTTGTTCTTGATAAATACATTTTGGCTGCTGTTCATCTTTGTGTTATTTTTCTAGTTTTTAAAATTCTTGATTTCTTCCAGTATTGTTTTAGGTACTGAACATAAGTTGATAAGTTAGTTTATAAATCCTTGTCTCTTCCTTCTTCCACTTTCTGGAGATAAAGGTTGTGCTTGACCTTTTTAAATCTTCTGAAATGTCTTCGTCCTCTCAAAATTCTGAAAGATAATTACAAATGCTTCTGACTTTGTTGTAGTCAGTGTTTCGTGTACTCTTGAGGCAAGTTTCCTGAGATTCAGTTGATTTGGCAACATCTGATTAAACCAGATATTCCCTCCTCAGTTCTTCTTCTGTTCTCACCTGATTATTTGTCCCTCTGTTAAAAAATGTTAGCTGCCTGATCCGTACCTGGTAAATGCAGTAACCCCTTCTGATTTCTCCAGAGCTGATGAGATCGGCTGGCACTTAGGAAATCAATACAGACTGATCTTCGGTGTTCTTGTATTTCCTTAATCCAAATCTGAACCCCTGCTTACAGATGCTTTTCATGCTCAGATAGGACTAATCTCTCTCCAGAGAGCCATCAAAAATTTTTCTGAAAGCAGAAAGAAGCTTCCTCAAGGTCACTGATAAAATGTTGTTGGTTTTGTTCTGTTGATTTTTTTGTTGTTATTGGGATTTTGGGGGAATTTTGTTTGGTTGGGGTTTCTACTGAAGTTCTGAAATGAAGCATGTCTCTTAATTTCTAAATTTTCGTTAAAGGTAGGAGCAAGACTATGATTCAAGCACATCCCTGTAGGGACTCAATTCACCTGCCTAACATAAATGCTCAGATTTTTCTGATACATGCTACAAAATCCAGAACATCCATTTAAGACCAGACTTTGGCCTTTGAGTGTCTGTTCAGTTCAGGTATCTGGTACAGCTGAAATGTCCTACTACATTCTGCTTGACTTCTGCTGCAAATTCAGAAGCTCACACATCTCCCTTATGTCTTCTCTGTTATTTGATATCTCATGCAGATATCCCAGGCACTGCGAGATGTCTCAGATGCAGCCTGGCACCTATGTTTAGGCAGCTGATTTCCCCCCATACACATACACACATACACCCACACCCATATAGCCTGTAAATTCAGTGTTTGATGTATAACTTAAATCTCAGTCCAGATTTCATAATATAGAATTATTCCTGTTTGGAAATAATACTACTTCTCATGAAAAGTGTTTGCATGCCTTTTCTTCAGAAACTGTTTTATGACTCTATTTATTTGATTATTTTCCTGTATTCTTTAGTACTAGGAAAATTAAATAAAACCACCCCTCCCCCAAGGTGTTTCTAAAACTTAATCTTCTTGCTTCTCTTTTGTATACTGAAGTCATAATCCTCTATTTGTGACACCTAAACTGGTTGCTGTGGAAATAATTACACTGTTACAAACCTGATTAAGAATTCAGGTACAGAAGCAGCTGGAGAAACAAACAAAATCTTGGAAATAAATATTCTACCTTAGCATTAATATCCTTGGTAAGGAATACAGTATTAAAACACAATTGTTTCTAAAAATGTTGTATGTTTCCAAATTTCTCCAAGATGTGGGACTCCTTTTTTCAGCCGTCATCATGCTTTTTTTCCCCCCATAATTTTATATAAGTACCTTTAATGAGATAAAAAGAAACAAAACAGAGAATATCTGTAATACAATGAACAAAGTGTTTCTAATATATATTCTGAAGTGGTGGAAAAAATCCCTGAGCTATGGTTGCTGCTGGCATGAATTATTTCTCTTCTCTTGCTGCAGATTAAAACATCCAAAAGTATTTTTCTCTTAATCCCTTTTTTCAGGTTGGTGACTTTTTCTTTTTCTTTTTTGAGAAAGCATATGGTTTTCTTCATGTGTGATAAGCTTAAAATTAATATGAAATTAAAAAAACAAAAAAAAACAAAGTTAAACTAGGACACTTTAATAGAAAACTGCAATAAAGAAAAAAGTTTCATAATTAGCATCCTAAAAGCACTTCTTACTTTAGGTTAAAATGAGTAATGTTGTTCATTTATCATCGTATGTAAATAATATTGGCAGGCCTATCTCTTGTATGCTAAGAGCACCACCAAACATTCAGTCACAGAGGTTTACACTAAAACACTTTGACAGCTTGCAGACATTTTAACCCACAGACAAGTATCTCTGTGTGACCACTAATGATTCTGATGCATGCTAAAGCAGCAATTGAGCTGAAACCGTAAGAGAAGTAGATAAAGCTACTAAATTAGAACTAGCAACTAGATTCTTGAAAGCATGGCTTGCAGTTTCTCTGTTATATGTGAACACACTAAATGTGAAGCCTGAGATCCAGACTCCCAAGTGCATATGATTTATTTGTGCTTAAAAAGTAAATCATGTTGATGTTCTGTGCATTACTTTGGCTAAATGGGTAAGTCAAGAGGAGATGAAGTCTGAAGTTTTGTTTGATCAGGTGAGCTTAGCAAGCAAATATTAGAGAATTAAAGCTTTCAGTAACAGTCTTTAACCCTTAAGTGAACTGGCTGATCAAGTGCAATTAACGTATCTTGTGTGATGGAATGCTGGAATCCAGCTTTAAATACACTGCATCCTCCAACTGTAAAGGAATATTACATTTGCTGTTTGAGAAAGAACCGTATTCAGCGCTCCACTGAATGGTAAAGGAACCTCTTCACAACGTGAAGGAATTTACATTGCAGTCAGGTTAACTTGTTCCTGTTTCTTTGTTCCTTTCAGTTGTCAGTGTCTTTGCTCCTCTGTACCTCTGTTAGTCTCCCTCTTCTATGTCAGTACAGCTCCAGCTCCAGCTGTAGGAAATGTTTTGCAGACATTCACAAAGAATGAGGGATCCAAGAATACAAAGGCAAAGCAAAATGTGGAGGCTGGAAAGAGACAGAATCTAAAAAATATGGGAGAAAGGGGCTGTTATGAATCATCTCTGTTTCATCTGTTCAAATTTATATTCTGGACCAGGCATTAAGGACGAACTTCTGAAAATCATAGCAGTTTAAGCTGTGCTAGACTTCCTCCCCTGTTGCTGGCCATAGCACAAGGCTGTATTTCTAGTCTTAGAGTTTGTGTAGCAGCACCTAATCACTATAAATCTGCATCTTTCAGACTGAACTGGCTTAAAAAATCTCTCCAAGTTTCTGTGTAAATTACAGGACTGTAAGATTTATTTAAGAGGAACAAACTTTAGCATTCCTACCAATGCATATAGGCAATGTAAAATTTCTAATACTCATGGAGCAATAGTGACCAATCTCCTTTCCTCAAATTTCAACAGATTTCTTTCATGAAATCTATGTGTAATTGACCAAGGAAGCTAAAATGTGGAACAAATTTCAGCTTATTGACTGCATTGGCAGTCAAGTAGTTTTGCCACACCTTTATTAGGAGCATGTTTGGCTGTGGAACACTTGCAGAGAAGTAATAATCTGGGCTCCTTTTGATTTGAAAAGTGTAAGATACTGAATATGTAGTAGATTTTGATTTCTCAATTCCTGATGCAAAAACATGAAAAGATTAGGCCAAACCTTAACATATATTAAATTGAATTACATTGAATTTGTGTAGATAAAATATATTCTTTCTTCAGTTGTATACCAAATTTTGATTCAAGTTTAGGAAATAATTTGGTTGTTGCAACCAGCTTGTTCACACATGCCTTAATTGCTCTCTTGGGATCTTGTCTGTAATTTGTAATTGCTGGCCCTGGTTGTCAGTGGTGCCTTTTAAATTTGTGACTTCTAACATTGCCAAAAGAACATTCATCATTACCTTTCCTATCGCTGCTTTGATTTTGAACCTTCTGTTGTTTTTTCTTTTTTCTTTCATTTAATTTTATCAAAGTCAAAATGAAACAAAACAGCTCATTATTGGTTAGCAAGAAGTGCAGTCCAGTAAAAGTGGATCTGTAGAGTGCAATAGCTGCTGCTGAGGACCTGATGTCTACGTTATATGCATTTTCAGGGTGTTTCTTTCACTTGGGCTGTAACGGTTCTGTGGACTGTATTTGTCTTAGTCACTTCAGGTAAAGTCTTGGAGTGCAACTTTTCACTTGCTGAAGTTTAATTGGAAGGAAATGCAAGTTGTGCCTGCTGTCTCACACGTGACATGAACCAAAGCATAACAGGTGCAGAGACTGCAATATTCTCTTCAAAAATATCCTTCCTGGTCCAAACCAAAATGGTGAAGTAGCACACCCAAGGATTAAACAAGGCAAAAATACCTGGGGAAAAATGTTCTCTTTTTCAGAAGAAAAAGGGTGCCATGATTGTTGATAGAAGCACAGCAACTCCAAAATGTCAGCCTGTGTTCAAGGTGCTGTTTAGCTGTGTGTACAGTCATGCAACAGCACTGAAAAACTTGTTTAACTCTGTACTTGGTGGATGGTGTTTTGCTCTGCCTTAAGGATGCTAGGAAATGTTTGCTAGGCACCACTGGAAAGCCATCTTGCAAGTTATAGTCATTGAGCAAATCATATAGCTGGGGACCTCTGAATCTCCCAAATCTATTGAAACTGAATACAGGGTACTCAGCTTGAAAGAGAAAAGGACTTTGTGATGTGCTTGACAAAAATGGTGCAGTAATGTGACAAGCATGGAATGACCTGTCCAGTGGTTTGATTTGCTGATAATCTGCAATCTGGGTGCTTTCTGAGCAGGAAATTGCATCTGTGTCAATATGTTCTGCAGACATCTTATTTGTCCAATAACTCCTGAATGCTTATAGAATTTTTCCACCCAAATAAAATGTACCAAATGAGCCAAATACAGAATATCTGCTTTTTAAAGTCACTGCTTGATTTGATGCGTTCTGGTTTTTTCAACATAGGATATGCCTTCCCTAGCAAGTAGTACAGTGGAATGAAGGTGAATATGTAGAGTGAAGTGATTCGTGCTGATGACCTGATAGCCTACAATATACATTTGAAGGGATTTTACATCAAGCTAACAGTAGTCTAGTTACATGCACACCTGTTAGTGGCAGACTCATTTTAGGTGAGTATATGGAGTGCATCTTTCAGTTTATTTTCCTTTTAAAGGAATCTATTTAATGTGCAGTGAAGCTCCTCTGTAGTGTGAACCAAAGAGGATATTTGGTTCAAGTGCTCTCCAGATCAAAACAAAACATTGATGTGGTTTCACATTGCTGGTAAGAGCTCCCTACTCTTCTTTCTGCTATTTGTCATTTTCAAGATCTGCCTCACAATTTCTTCTTTTCCTAGCTGAAGGGTCCTAGTATATTTCCTGCTTCTATGAAAATACTCCATTCCTTTTTAACATTTTTGTCGCCTTCTAAGTTTATTGTCTCCTTGGGAACCGAACTGCAAAAGTCAAATCCTTCACTGCTACAAGACCTCTCTGACTATGCTGCAGCAGGGTTGAACAAGTGGGTTGCTCTGCCCCACTTATGGGACCCTGGAGTCAGTCCCTGGAAATGAAGGTTTATCCTGTTCTTGTTCCTTAGCTTGGTACCTGGTCAGTATGGAGTAGAAGCCTTATTCAAATACTACGACAAAGTGGAGGAGAAGTGGAAGGAGGCAGTCAGGTAACTGGCAATTTGCAGGACTAAAGTAATAACAAAAATGACAAGGGGAAATTCAATTACATTAAAGGTAAGGGAAATGGAAAGGAGAGAGTAGGGAGGTCTAAAGTCACATATTTCCTTTAGAATGTGGAAGAAAAAAATTATTCTTCTGCAAAATAGCTGTCAAACAGACTTACAAAATAGCATCTTGCTTGCACAATTGGTTCTGTTAGGCTGTGGCTATGTTCACTGCTTACTTTGAGGCAGAGCTGAAATTGTGGGCAGAGCTCACAGGTCACCCCCACGTGTTGCATATCAGAGAGCTGAGTCACAGAGCTGTTTGTATTTTCAGAGGAAAGCAATAAAATCTTCAAAGCATACTCCCTTCATAAAAGTCTGACTCAGGTGCAAGCCAAATAGAGTCCACACCTTTTTGGAGAGTAAGAGTTGTTACCAATGACCAGTCTTTTGGATCAATCAATTCCCATATCCTTGCTGCAAGCAAGGGAACTAGATTCATCCCATCTGAGGTAAAATTCCTCAGATATATCATTGCAGGTGCCACGGGGCCATCTGTTTTGATCCTCTTCTGTTGCTCCAATTTACTTGTTACTATATAGGTACCCTGCAAAATCAACAACTGATAGTTAGCTTGAATGTCCAGTGCATCTAACATTTAGTGCAGAGCTCATTATGGTTTCACAAAGCATATGTGACATTTACTTTTCTTTGTTTGTATACAGCAAAAAGTGACTTTTAAAAGAGCATTAGACTCTTGTAAACAGGGTCTGGAAAGCCACATGCTCAAATGTTAGGAAATGTCAGCATTATGGCTGCAGAAGTGCCCAGCAGTCACAGCTGCAAGTCAATTAGAGCAATATGACACACATTAAGTGTTAATGCTCTTAAAACTCAGGTGTTGCATATCTTTAAGAAAAAATGTAGTGTAAAGTCTGGATGGTTTTCCTTTCTCTTTAGCAAAGCGCTAATTGCTGTTAGTTCTCTTTTAGAGCAAGTCTAATGTCAGGAAAGTGAGTATATATTGTGGCATAGGCATAAACTGATAGCTCTGTGAGTTTTACCTTCTTGGTCATGGGGTAATCTATACCAAATTGCAATCAGAGCATTTTTGAATTACAGCCAAGCTATTGCAGGAGTGAGAACAGCCCTAAATAAAACCCAAGTTGTTCTGCTGTGATTGTGCCTGCCCTCCTGATGGAATAGAGCATTAATGCAGTGAGGGTGCTGCTGATGGGTCATGGTTTGATGTTCTTCTGCCCCACCAGACACAGACTTCACTGGCACTTCCCATCCTGAGCCTGTAATTTCTTTTTCAACAAAAAATCACCTTTTTTCATGACTTCCAAAATTTGCCCATTGTGTCCATGCTTAAACGTGATCTTCCCGTGGTAATTTATATTCTAGCTAAGATGAGGGGAAAAGAAGAAAGAAACAGGCAAGGAACTGATGTTCTCAGATGCTTTGTTATGTCCTGGTATTTTTTCCAGCACTAATATTATCTGAATTAACAGTATCATCATGTCAATTTTTCAATATCTGTTTACAGACATGTTTTGGAATTCTTAATTTTGCCGAGCAATGAGATTAAGCGTGGCAAAATGAGCCAAGAGATTTGGCTTGCAGTTCTCCCGTTGTCTGTAATTTGCAATTTGCATTAATGTTCCCAAGATGGACTTTTCTGTACTGGACACAAAAATATACAGACACAAATTAATCCAAGTATTATTTAGGTCTAATGGGGTTTTTGGAGGTAGTAAAATGCAGTGTACATCAGGTTATGAAGGGGCCTTCAATGAGAATTTTTAAACAGGAAACAAACATAATGTGCTTTTTCAGACACTTCTAAAAAATATGTTTAAATTAATCTTTTGTTTATGTCATTTCAGAACAGAATTATAAATCAAATTGTTGTTGACTTCTGTAAGTCAATTAGAAGACATCTAAATATTTTTGTGTGGAGATGAAATTTATGTGATCTCATTTTAATTTGCTATAGTAAATTGACTCTTTTATCTGCTTCTGGTTTGCATAATAGTTACTTGTGCTCAAACTGTTATCATGTTCTAAAGGAGGATTTGCAGATGGTATAAGCACATTGATTTTTTTTCATGACATATCGATTGAAATGCTTTCATAAGGTAGCTTAAAGATAACATTTTGGTAGGCACACTCATGCCAAAGTATCAGGATGCTTTTTAAAGATGTAATAATCTTAATTTCTCTTTCACTGTGAATGTTCAGCTATAATAATTAAAAAGAACCCCATGTTTTGATTCTGCATGTTTCTTCCCATTTTAATTCACTATGTGAACAAATCCATATTGAAAGGAAATCAATTTTGTGGGAAAATATATGTTGTACCCATTTATCTAAAAATATATAATCCAAGTGCCAGACAGTATTGTAACAAGATTCTACAAGAAGTTAACTCCAACAATAAATACTTGGTATGTCAAGCATCATGCAAACTGTCTTGAATTCTTTTCTATCTTTTATTTTTGTCTTGATGTATTTCTTTATTTGTTAAAAAAAAACTGATTAAAAAACCTCCTGTAAATTGCCATTTAAATCAGCTTTGTTAAAGCACATGCTTTTTAAATTACAAGCCTCTGTTCTTCAAAGTCTCCTGACAGTTTGACTTTCACATAAATCTCAAGCTATGCCACCCCAGCTTCATCAGTGATGTCAGTCCTGAAGCCCAGCTGCTCTTCTGTCACTTTTGTTGTGTCTTTGCATGCCTCTGCAATGCACTGATTATGTTCCCAGTGAAACACATCAAGAACAGCCATCTGCTTATGCAAACACAACAGGAAAACCTCTCTCATCGTCTTGTCGCTTGAAGCAATTCCACTGTCATGTCTGCTTCCTGGTTTGTGCAAAAAAGTGAGTTGAAAAGGTACAAAATATCCCCAAGTTATTTCCTCAAAGTGTTTTCCAAGCTTGTCCATTCTTGATTCAAAGTTTTCATACTCTGAGTGTGGCCAATCTGCCTCTTATCAGGGGCTGCGCTGCCACTTGAACAGCAATTTATTATTCCCACAAGTGGCTCTGTAATACGTGTAATTCTAAATCAATCTCTCCATCTTCACAAATGTATATGCAAAATTTTACCAACACACCCTGATACAGGTGATAATACCATCCCAGCCATGTCATATTTTGCCCTTTTTGGCTTTTTCTGATACAATCAATGCCAATAAAATAAGTAATGTACCTAATACTGTGGACAGAATCGCCTGTATTTATGTTTAAAAGAGTCCATAGCTCTCTGGTCAGTTGAGTGAAGAACTGCTATTATTTGAGACTGGAAAACATCCCAAAACAGAAAATCAGGACATCAAGTTAGGCCCAAATACATTGCTATTATGGAAGAGAGCATTACCCCAGATCTCAAAAGGTAGACCTCATTTGTTTTCAGAAGGGTGACTGTGGAATTTCTAAAAAAAAGTGTGTGCGGGAATAAAGAAGTAAGAAAATTTAGATTTTAGGGAGCAGTAGGAGTAGATAGATGTCTTAGAGAAGATCCACAGAGGCACCAGCTATCCTGCTGCCATAGGGACATCCACAGCTGTCACCACTTCAGGATATAGAATGGAACATCCCTAGGGACAGAACCCTTCCTTAATGGACACATGCTCACTGTCCAAAAGTGGCACATAGAGGAGCAATGTTTGCTCTCACAGCACAAAAATGGCCATGCAGGAGAGTTATGTGGAGAACAGAAATCCCTCTCTCAAGAGTGCATGTGGCCAACAGCTGCCTTTTTTCCCCAATACTTAGAATGGAAAAAATGTAATAGTCAGGCTATCATCTTAGATGGACAGCTCAAGTATTTTAAGGGACAGGGTGTGGCGAAAGAGAAGGGGGTCCATGAGGCAATAGCCTAATAATATCTGCAATATTCTATATATATATCCTATACCTGCTAATAAGAAGAAAAGTTCATGATGTGATGAAGGAATTATCTCACTGTTCAAAAAGCACTTGAAATATGAGCTTCAGCATGCAATCAATGCAAATCTTAGAGTAACTACTGAGCCTATTATTTTAAAAAGAAATTATGTCGTTTCAAAGCCATTTTTTAAAATTTTATCTACTTCTCCACATTAATCTTTCTTTCAGTTTCTCTTATGTTATCAATTATGTTGCATCTAATTATGTTTAAGTGTAAGTACAAGTCATCAGAGGAGTAGACCTTTTAATTACAAAATAATTATGAAGTTATTGTGCTGTAAAATTACATTCATCCTCATTAAGGATACCACATGGTATATACATAAGCAAAATTTCTTTTGAAGTTCAGTATTTTCGTAATTTCAAAATGTCAAGAATAATTAGTCTAAATTATATTTTTCATTGCCTTAAATATACAGAATGCTTACAAAATCTCAACATGAAACTGTATGGATAGATGAGTTTCATTTTGATTTCCTACCAAGCAGAAAAACCCCTTGACACAAGAGTCAGAATTTTTTGCCTTTTCAAATGCTTGGGTTTATACAATTATTTTCAAAATGTCTTTCAGGAGGGTCAAGCTTGAAACAAAATTGAGGCATAGCTAGCACTCAAAATCATGAACTAGTGCATATAGCACTTATTTAGAGAAGCGGTGTCACAGAGCTGCAGGACCAAGCGGGGTGAGGAGTGTCTGTGCTTTCAGCCCTGCTTTGAGACGCAGCCGTTTGCAGTGTGCACTGCAATCTCAGAGCAGTTACAACCAGGGATACTTCTCAGCAGCTTCAAAGAGCAGCTCCAAACCAGCCCACCAGCAGATGGGCTTGCTGACTTGATGGCAGAAGAGCCCCAAACCCCTGCAGTCACAATTTGTTTTGTTCCTACCAAGTACAATATTTCAGACCATGCTCACGGTTGACAAAAAATTTACAGCAAGTTATTCGTGTTGATTAATGTTTCCTAATCTTAATACTTTGTTACATAGCCTTATTACATCTTCATTGTGGTGATTCAAGTGAACTTTTTAGTTAAAGGTTTTAAAGGAAATTATTTGGATTGAAACTCCCATTTTGTAATACAGATGAGTTTTGAAATATGAAGGGTTGTAGCTTTGTTCTAAATGTGGGAGCAGCAGGAATTGAAAGTTTGATGATAATTGCTGTTCTAAAAAATCCATAATCTAAGCAATAACTTGAAGGGTTTCAACTGTAATACGAATGGCAAAAAAAAAAAAAAAAAGAAAATAGCTGCAATAGTAATATTTTTAATTGTTACACTAATTTATCTGTGATGAAAATCTCAGTTTTTACTGATAGTGATTTTCAGAATAGTAGCCTTCAGCTATCATTTTGAAAGAGCGTTTCAGTACAAACTTCAAGGAGTAATCTCATTCTTTGACTCTTTCAGAAGGAGCTAACTTGTTTGGCATATTGTGCAAAGAGATAAAGCCCCTCATTAAGGAAACAAAACCAAATTGCCATATTCCTATTTCTCTGAATATCAATACAAACCTTTCCTATAGGCCACAGGGCAGAAACATTATCATTTCCAGATATCAAGAAAAGAGTTACTAACAAATTGTTGGTCACTGGAAATGAAAAAATTCTTGTTTTTTTAATGCATTCTTATGTGAATGAGATGCTTAAAAATGATCACAATATTACTGTGGCTAAACAACTGTATTTCCAGTTTTTTGTGGCAAAGAATGAGAAGTTAAATGTTCAAAAATGCCAAAGGTTCATTGAAAGAAGCTGGATAAGAATATGTCCAACACCTGAATGATGATTTCTATTATGATTATGATTATGATTGTTGTTGCCAAACATTTTCTTCAGTAAAAGTAGGTATGTAGGTCAGTGAAAACTGCATGACAGATTTGTTCTAACCTGGGAATCATTCATGCTGTGCAAAAAAACCCACCAGAGGAAAAAAGTGGACAAATGAAGGAAAACGGTTATTTATCTTGTTCAGCTGCCAAATAAAGAAATACAGTGTTCCTATATTAAAACATGATCTTTGATGTATTTGATATTCTGATTCTACAGAAAAAAAATATATACTCTCAGCAAATGGGTTTTTTCCATTTAAATGGAATCTAGACTAGTTGGGAACCTGCCCTGAAGGTTACTGGTTAACATAATGCTAATAAGAGGAGAATTTTTCATAACAGTATTTCCCTTGAGAGAAAAGCTGAGTTTTTCCAGTGATCTCACAAGGGAAGTTCAAAGAACTATGAAGGAGAGAAAACAGTGAAAACAAACCCTTTAAGTGAAAGAAAACAAACCATAAAACCCTTAGCAAAAGTCTTCAGAGTAGTTTGCTGGAGCTGTCAGTTGAGAACTGTAACGAAACCAATCACCTGCACTAATTGTTTTGCACTTCTTGAAAAATACATTATTTGGAGGAAAAAAGCCACAACATACAAAATCACGATAGTGAAAGATACACCTGGTATCTTGGGAAATTCTTTTTTCTGTAGAAAAAGTTGAAGGATGTATTTTTTAATTAGCAAACACCTTTTTTGTTCTATTTTAGCTGAGCTCCTTTTTAAATTTAAGGCAATTGAATCTTACTGAAAAAAACCCAAACTTGAAAGCTTTAATCAGTCTTTTGAAAGGTAAGCCCTATGTCAGTAGTATGAACCTGAGTTTTACTTACTTTAACCAGGCCTGCTGGCAGCTACAGCTGGTGAGTTAAAGTTTTATATAATTCAAATTTTACAATTTAAGCTGAGTACTAGAATGCTACCAGTAGAATTTTCTGGGTACAGAAAAATGTTTTTGCTAATGAGTAGTCAAGCCTTTTAAAATATAAATACATTTCATAAAATTCTATTTTTCTCTTGAGTACTTTTGAGTCTCTAATACTATCACTTAATCTTTTTGATCGTCAAAATTCTGTTACTCAACTTGTGACAGCATTAATACAGAAAAATGATTGGCAATGAGCTTGAATCTGTACAGAATTACAATTTGGTTTTTTTGTAATGAAGGAAAAACATGTAATAAGCAAGTATGTTTCAGTGTGCTTATTATTGCCCTAATTAGACCTAAAAACTTTTAATAGTTGTAATGAGAAATTGATAATATGGTGAACTGATAATCTTCTGCAAAGAGTACTTAATGGACCAGTTTTGCTTCAGTTTTCTGCCTCTTTCTACTAGGAAACTTACTAATTTCAGGCTGCTTTAAAACCTTGAAATAGAACCATAGAATGATAGAATTAACAAAAACTTACATATGAAATTCTAGTTTAATTAGAGAATATACACATACACGTGGTTAAAGACACACAGGCTCACACATATGTGTATACATCCATGCACACCTCAAGGAGCACATATTTCTGTAATCAAGAATTAGATTCCATCTATGATATCATCCTCATGTGAAGTTGAAGATTATTATAAAAAACTGCAGATTGGTTTGGATATCGATGAAAGCAAAATCCCCATTGATCAGGGGAGCATTTATTGATAGGAAGAGTTAAATGACTGTGCAAAAATACTTGGTTTAGTTCAGCATCCCCAAAGCAGGAAGATGCGCGTAGAAGAACTCTCTTGGAAAAATTGTAAATAAGAAAAACTTTACAATATCTTAAATCCCTGATATCTATCCGAGGCACTCAGAATTGAGATGTACTGTAGAGTCCAAAGATGCTATAAAGTTTGAACGCCATTAGCTCAACCTCTGCCAAACACTCCCAAGACCTAAGATTCTTCCTCTGCTTGTAAATATTAGTGTGGCAGACAATATTCCATAAATAAAGACTGGTTTTTTGCAATGGGAATAAGTTGCACAGTACAATATCTCTATTAAATAAATTTTTTAAATGCTGAAAGCACTGCAAGATCTCTTCATAGACCAGTCCAGGGTATGTGTGGAGCCCAGGATGAAAACTAGATGAGAATTTCCTGACTATAAATCAAAACAATAAATAAAGTTGAAGCCTACTGCATTTGTGACAGTTGAGAATATACACATCAGAGGTAGAGAGCAATCCATTTGAGCCTGCCTACACATTTCTCTTGGCTTCTCCTTGACCTTTTCACCCCACAACTGATGTGAGTGTTAGAAACTAAAACAATTTGCTGTTTTACTAACAATAGCAAATACGCAAATTTGTGGATTTCGGTAGAGTGGAGATCAGAGTAGAAGGCTTGCAACTAAACTTCAGTTCTGTTCCTGGATAAATGCCTTTTGCTCAAAGCAGAATGAAGCATATTGGAGCAGTATTAGCTGTCTACAGGTCCAACCAACAAATAGGGAGAGGCCTCTTTTGGAGATAGACATTGATTCTGCAATAATAAGGACATCAGCACAGATAGTGATGTTTTTGACATCACTTCTTCACTGTTTTAACTGCTGCTGATGACTGTTTCACTGCCATGCATAAAAGACTGTGCTTATTTCCTTTATTTGTAACTCTTACTCTGCTTTCTGTGGTTAAAAAAATGTCTCTGAGTTGATAACTTGCACCCTTCAATGCACCAGAAATACACAAGAGAAAGTTGTAGATACCTGATACTTGCAGGCAAGTAGTCTGCAATATATATATGGGATATAGGGAGATGTGCTGGTTTTGGCTGGGGTAGAGTTAATTTTCTTCACCATGGCTCGTATGGCACTGTGTTTTTTATTTGTGCTGAACACGATGTTGATAATGAAGAAATATTTTTGTTATTACTGAGCAGGAGTTACACAGAGCCAAGGCCTTTTCTGCTTTTGGTACTGCCACACTGGTGTGGAGACCGGGGGTGCTTGGGAGGTTGGGAGGAGACACAGCCAGGACAGGTGACCCCAACTGACCAAAGGGATATTCCAGACCATAGGGCATCATAATCAGTGTGTAAAGTGAGGGAAGAACGAAGAATGGGAAACATTTGGAGTGATGGAATTTTGTCTTCCCATGCTACATGTGATGGGGCCCTGCTTTTCTTGGCCAAATTAATTCCTTGTTTTGCTTTGCTTCCCTGTGTGGCTTTTGTTTTATTAAACTGTCTTTATCTCAACCCATAGGTTCTCTTGCTTTTACCCTCCCAGTTCTCTTCCTGGTCCCACTGGTGGTGGAGCCAACAAGCAGCTGTGTGGGGCTTGGATGCTACCTGGGGTTAAACCATGACAGGAACATGTTAAAGTATTTCTCTTGATAAAAAACTGAGAATTTCAATGCGCTAATCTCAACTGATACGGCAATCATGATGTTCTGGAGAAGGGTATATATATATAATTGTTTTCAGGAAAATATATTTGTTGATTGATAATGAAATAGAAAATAATTTGAGGGATCTGTTAAAAGTGTAGATGAAGCTTAATATGGTAATCATATATGTATATGCTGCAATCTTATGAGAGACCATGAAGGAAAGCATTGTTCAGATGTAGCTCTGAGAGGGGAATTTTCAGGGGTTTTTGGATTTTTTTTCCACATGTGCTTAGAACTGGGTCAGGGAGAGAACACAGTATTTTGCAATTTTGTAATATTTTTTTGTTTCTAATGCCTTCATATGAAACTAATGGCACTGTTTACTGGTGAGTTCTAGATGCAATACAAAATCGGTCAAAGTGAGGGACAGAGGATTCAACTTCTAAGCCTATGGAACTTTGTCTTTTGCCTTGATAATCAAAGCACAAACCTGAGAGATGTAAAACTGTGCTTTCTATATTTTTGTCACATAGGAAGACACTTTTTTCTTGGTTAAGTCTTTTAGGACAATGTAGAAGCGTGCTTCATAAAGAGAAAAAACATATTGCAAAGAAGGTATTGAATATGCAGGTTCCCAGAGACTGTTTTTGAAGTAAACAAAATATTTCATTCCTTAATAACCATTGCCACTCCACAACATATGTACTAAAGTGTGTAAAATCACAGTTCATTATATTATGCAAAGCACTTTTTTCCCTGATCGAGTGGAGATTTTTTTTAAACCCATATAAATTATATGTCATGATTTCTTTGTAACTAATTATCAATAATCAGGAACAACACTGTTACACAATACTTTTGGCTAACACAGGTGGTATTTTATTCATGGCAGGAAAAGGAAAAGCAGGTTTAGAACGTAACTATAGCTATATAGAATTAGTTTTGGAATGTGTGCATGGTTTTTAAATTTCAAATATTGTCACAGTCATCTTACTATTTCACAATTTTTAAATGAAAATTCCTAAATATTCAGAAGTTATTTATACAATTAGTCATATATTTTCAAAATATTCTATTAAAAAAATAGTTCCTCCATCATTTTGCAGTGTGGGTGCATCATCAACACTCAAATTATAATCCTAATCTATAACACCAGAGAACCATTGGCTTTTGTTGTGACAAAACAAATTTGTGGATGAGAACATTTAATTTTCAATCAAGTGCTATGTGCACTGATCTAACATAAGAAAGTCGAATATAAGAAAATACAGTTTTAGTTCTATATTTAAGCAGTTTTGACACTGAGATGTACTTACAAGCAATGAGGTAGAGTTTTAGTGTATCATCATACATATTATTTCAAAACAGGGCTTAAAAATTAATTGGTCATGGGGCTGGCTTTTTCTGTGTAATACTCTCAGTGAACATCTATAATTTATCATGTTTTGCGTAAAGTAAGATGAAGTTGTTAAGCTTTTAAAATAAAATAAAATGTTCAATGAGAAAAAAGACAATGTACCAATAAAGTAGAAAATATAAATAATTTCAAATTGTTCTCAAAAGTTGCTTTAAGTTAGACTGAAACTCTTATTTTTAATGTTGGGAGTTAGTTCCAAAGTACCATTGACTTTAATGGAAGCAAAGTTGGCTTCACATCTCTTAAGGAAATGCAAGTTAAGTAAAATTAATTAAAAAATATCACTACTTGGGAGTAGTGTTGCACCAAGCAGAACTTTTCCTATTAAAAAAAAAATAAAAACAAGGCAAACATAAAAATGTTGGGGTTTAAGTAATATCAAAGAGACAATGTGTGAAACTGTCATAACTGACTTATTTAAAATTTGAACTTAACAAAATAAATTTTAAAAATTTATTTATAGTGACCCTTGTAGCAGATGAGTGAAGACCACATATTATTCTCAACTTTTTATGACTATCCAAATATAATTTCACATAGGTCTCAAGAGTGGTTTTTTTTAATTTTCCATTGGGTTAGCACACAGTAACTAGCATCTACCATATATTTATGTATTTGGGATGATATATTTTTAGCATTTTTCCCATGTGTCTTGCTTTCTTTTCAGCATTTTCATTTATACAATTTATCCTATATCATCAAAACAGTGAGTACATCCCTCAAGACCAAAACTTAAACATGTCAGTAACGTGCTATTTATTGCCACAAATACATTTGCCCTATGTTGTTGTCTCCTTTTTTATCATCCACTGAATTAACAGGTTTTTGGTTTTTACTGTTTCTTTCTGTTAGATGATGAGCCAGCTTGCACCACTGTGCCTAAGAAATGCCAACAGTTTACCACTGATAGAACTTTCTGTTCTTCTGAGAATATCCAGGTTTGCATGTAAAAACTTATGAACTGAAAGAAGAACATATGTAGGTTTATCTCAGCGGCCAGTACTTTGCATTTGTAGTGCAAATTTGCTCACATTAGGTTTTGACATTCGTAATTCTTTATTCTTACCATGCCAATGTAAATAAATACATGAACAATCACCTAATTCCTGAGAAAGTGCAAATTCTGGGAAAATAAATGTTCTTATTTCTGTGTAACTCTAACAGGAAGTCTCCACTTTTCTGCTAAGCTTTATATCAAGGTTAACACAAATGAAAAATGTTGCCTAACTTGGAGATTTTTTTACAGAAGTGGTTGTCAAAATGACAACACAAATGTATTTTTTCCATGTAGTGACTGAGACATAATTAAGTAGATAGACAGTAACTGGTAGTCTAGCATGATTCCCAATTCAGGAAAGGAATGTTCAGGAAGCTTTGGGAACTTCTTAAACGGCGTGCGGTTCCCCACAGTACTCTTGTGCTATACTTGGGCATGTCCTGGTTTGAAGGACAGGTGTCTGCCAGTAAAGGCAGAAACTTCTCTTTGAAATGAAGAATGTAAACCCCCCTTGCTCCAAATTATTATAATTTTGAAATTTAGGGGCTCTCAGGCAAAGATATGGGAATTAGGAATAACAGTTTTTTATTAGGAAAATTAAAATAGAAATACAGTATTACA
>JANRGV010000051.1:71786998-71803267 GCA_024734035.1 Alethe castanea
TTCCTGGAGGGAGGATGGGTTGTGGAAAAGATAAAGGTGATTGCCCCATCTTGTCTTAAAGATGGCCCATTAGCAGACAGTATATGCAACGGAGATAAGGAATCACTACCCCACCCAGCTTCAACAGATGGTGATAGAATACACATTTCTGGCCACATCAACCTAACAGAGGGGAGATGTACTTCTCCTAACTAGCAGGACTTGCTTGTGTTTGAGTGTTTGTTGAGAGTGTTCACAGAGAAAAAATATAATCAACTACCTCACAAATCGCATGGGCTCACAAACCATCAGGAAATGAAATCATAACCTTCTTAAGTGCTGTATATTCAAGCTGGGAAATACAAGTTTCTTTTTAGTTATGTTTTAAGAGAACATAGTCTCTCATTAGCTTCCTTGTTGATAGCATATTTTGTGTTTCTAAATTTTAATTTTAGAATATTTAGATGGTCTTTTTTTTCCCCCCTACCCTTCATTTCTTCCTGAATGCTTATCAAAGTCCTCCTTCCAGTGAAGGAATTTGCAGAAAATGCAAAGTAAATAGACTTTATGGTAATGCATTTATGTGCCTGAAGGAAATTACATTGAAAACTTGAGAGATTTTATTTTTTATTTTACAATTAAAAATCATTTAAATACCCATTTTAATACACAGCAAACTGAAAATATCTTCAACTTTCTAATCCATTTTTAAAATAACTTTGGATCAGGATTAGCTTGCACTTTATTCCACTTGTATTCTTGACAAAAATGCTTTGGTATCAATCTTTGCACTTTGCTCTGGGAAGATGCAAGTCCTCATAGAGATTAATTTATCATTTAAGACAATGTTTCCAAAAAAACTCCCAACTAATCTTTTGTCTAAACACTTCTGAGAATTACCTGTCAATAAAATTGAAATCATCCAGATCCTCTAATGTGTAGTGAATACAATACTTCAGGTAGACAATATGTGAAAACTTCTTTGTAAGTTTGATGAACGCTTTTGTTTCAAGGACAGTGAGATAACACAAAAACAATAAAATAATTTTCAGCATCAAAACAAGTTTCTGAATATTTATGAGACACATAACATGGATAGACATGAGCCCAGTAGACTAACACTTTAATAGACTGCTCATTTTAGTCAGATGTAAAAAAGTTAAAAAAGAATTGAAAATGTTCAGATCTCCCTGTTATTTAAATGCATCGCTTAGGATGAATTGCAGACCAGTCCCAAGTGAATACGCAAACTGTTGACTGTCTTCTCAAAGAAAAATGGCAGCAGCACTGCGTCAAAAAGGCAGCTTTTCCAAGGAGGCATAAGAAGCAAAATGCGTATGAAAAATATCTCTGCAGAAGGGGTTTCATAAAGTTGAAGATCTTGAAAACTGGTAAGAGAAAAAGGTTTTCAGTCTTTCAGTCTTGCAGGTCTTTCAGGTTTTCAAGTGAATCCTGCCAATCATTGTATCTGGAGTCTATTCTACAGAACTGAACTGAAGATAAAGACCAGAAAACTCTTTTCTTTCTATTTGCATTAAGTAAAAAAAAATAAAAAGTTAGTGTATTGAGAAGAAAAATACCTCTTTATTTTCTCCCATCAATTCTTAGCGAAACTTAAAAGCATTTTAATTTAGTTTGTGAGTGAAGCATCCTAGGCAACATTGTCCCCTGAAGATTTCTGCAACAACATAATACTAAAACCAGGACAACAGCATGTAAATCTTTGCATCTTGTTAAGGCACTATCCTTACCATGGATTGACAATGAAAACTCGTGTCTTTATTTTAAATTCGAGGCATAAGATCATGGTCATGGAAGAGCAATTTTAGTTTGCAGCAGTACTTAAGTGTATTATTTTAAAATGCTGTATGATGAACTGTAGTGTTTTTAGCCACAGCTTTTATGAAGAGCTAGTTGCTTCAACTGTAATTTGACAGCTCAGTTGCCTGGGAGGTGTGTGGAGAAATATTTTTTTTCAAGTGTCTGTCTAAAATTGAGCTTTAATTCGTATTTTTGAAGTTTCAGCTTACTACGCTTAGGTAACTTACAATCTTAAAACACTAATTAGTCTTGAACTTAGCCCATGTGGCAGATTTCAGTGAGACTGAATAGTTAGTTTTGAAGATTGAAGGCATATTTATGTAGGACAATATGAATGAGGAAGACTGTATATGACGATTTTATCATATATTTGAAGTTGTATGTATTTAGTTTCATTATTGTGGTACACTGATAAATAGCAATACAGATTTAAGTGCAACTGAAGGCACAAGCATCAGTCAGTAAAGTCAAAAATATCTGAATGAGATTGTTTAAATGAATTCTAGAAATCTGGGATGCTACAGATGACATCTAGAAAAATATCACCACATTTTTTACTTTCATTGTTAAAAAAAAAAAAGGCTAAATTTTGTATGAAGAGTTCTCTGCTAGCTCTTCTTCAATGATTTCACTTCTCTTTTTCACACTCCATATGTCTGGTTTGTCACCCGTATTCAGCTATACAAGCATGTTGTTATCCTCTTTTGGCTGTGTTTTGGCATGGGAAAAAAATGCTAATTGACATAACCTCTTCAAAGTTGCTGTAGAAGCAAGGGTTCTGTGGAAAAATACCAACACATTGCCTTCACAGCAAAGCTGTGCAACATTGGGCAAAATCTTGAAAGCATAACTGTGAGCTACAGGGTGTTTGTGGGTGTGGGGGCTGCAGAGTGAACCTGCAGGAAGGACAGCCGTTGCTTCCTGGAGATCTCCAGCTGTAAAAAGCTTCTTTAAGATCCAAACCCTTCATCCTGACATTGGATTGTACTTTCTTAGGAACCATGTCTGAATCAGGAAGATGTAGAAGATATTTTCTGCTTGCCTGCCTGGCTTAACCAGAAAACTGCTAACCAAAGGGGCTGATCTGCAGCTCCAAAGCATGTGGCATAGTCAGGCTCATACTTACTTACATTACCTCTTTTGGAGCAGAAGCTGCCTACTTTATCCCACACTTCATATTCATTACCCTTCATTCTTCTGTGGTCCCATAATGGGGTAACGCTGTGGCATTATTGGTGCGTTTATTCAGGTGACACTATTTCAGTTCAAAGTATCTGAAATAATTTGAGGTTTTGTTCTGTCTAAATAATTAGTGTGATTTGCTTTTATATTCCATTTTAGTTGAGAGCTTATGAAAATTAAAATAGGAATGATAAGGTTCTTTCTGGACAAATGTTACATTATTTATACCCTCATTATTAATACACTTCGACTGTCTGTCTCTTTTCATTTCCCTTTCAGTCCCCATTTCCTTCTCATATTTCAAAAGCACTAAACCTTTGTTTGAAAATTTAATTACACTATCCAAAATCAAACTAAGACAATCTGAAGGTTGTAGTCCAGTCCTGGGTCACAGATGAGCCTCATAATTATGCAAACTTATGCATTGAGTAAGGGGGTAAATAAAAAAAATATGAAAAGTTTTACTGCTTTTTTTTTTTTTTTGGAGGATCCTTGGATCATTCAAACTTGCAAAAGGGCAATTTAGGCAGATCAGAACTGAAGATTATATTAGCTTGACGCCATGAAACAAAATGGGTGAACTTTTTTCAGTTTTGAGCAGCAGAAATAAAGTACAAAAACGATCATGCCATGCTATGGGAACATTTAATAAAGTAAGATGTAGTCACTCAGGGACATCATGATACCATTGTATTTCTTTGATCAATCCCACTTTCACTGGTGTGGATGTCATTCCCTGCAGTACTTCTACTTTCCATCTAATTAATCTGTTCTGATGATACAGCCCCTTTTAAAGGGTATTCTGCAACATTCAGAGACCAGATTCTCTCATAAAATAACTGACACCATTTCAGTTTGATCATTTTGTATTTTGAGTGTGTCTTGTCAAACAAGGCTTACATGCTGTCTCAACTCTGAATGACGTATCAAATTAGCATTAAATCACTGCTTGCTGCTTCTCTTTGCAGTCTGTATTTACAGATCTGTAGCATGACATGAAGCATCTACCTTTAAAAATGCAGGGAACTCAGTTCTTATCTTCACTCTAGAATTCATTCCTGAATGACAGCTTGGTTAAAGCTTTGAACCTATTTTTGTATTACTTATTTCGTCTTCATATATCTACTATATTGCAAATCAACTTAGAATTATTGAGGGACCTTACAAGAGTCTGTCACCAGCATATGTGCCTAAGTCTTAATTATTATGTGGCTACCATTTTTAAAATATTTTAAACAGAATTTTATGTTAGTAGAAATAATAGTTTCAGATTGTTACAGGAACTTCAGCAGGAAGTTGATCACACAGGATTTCTAGTTTCTTGCTCTGGAAGCTCTTAAGTATCATTTGAATGAAGAAGACAGTGAAGGTTCTTAATTTGTTGTTTTTCTAGATATCTCAGATATCAGTACATTAAGGTTGTCTCGACTGAATTTATCATCTGATTATGAGTAAGTAGTCACACATTTATAGGTTATAATAGGGAAAGGTTGCATCAAAGACTATAATCATTTGATACATGAATCAAACCCCTTCATTATACATGAAATACAGCTTTAACTATAAATCAGCATGTTTGATTCATTTTAGATCCTGTTTGTCCAAATCATGAGTGTAGAGCTCATGATCATACCCAAATCATGCTGTTTTTCTGGAGCTGTATAAAAGGAAAATCAATAATTCAATAATCAGTAAGTTATGAGTTATAATACAGTTATAAATTTAAACTCCAAATATAAATAAAAATACATTTTCCAGCAGTGTGTGTGAAAATTAATGTTGGCACAATTTATGGATGAGGAACTACAGGTGTGTAAGTCATCACATAGAGTTTAGTGGTACTTTCAGATGCAAAAGTTATTGCAGACTTTATCATTGTCATCATCATCATTTAAGAGTTTAAGTTGGGTAGCTTTCATATTTTAGGAAGTAATGTTATCCTGTGGTAGTTACTTTATGAGTTGTCAGATACTAGTGAATTATTAAATGGCAGCAAGGAGTAGCCTAGATAGCTGTTTTGTGACTTGTTTTTAATTAGTTTTTGTGTAGTTTTAGAACTTGGTCTCGGACCACACTGCATTAATTTTGTATGATAACTCTATTAAGATAGAATTTATGTTTTATGTTGGGTTTTCATGGTTTTGGTAGTAGGAGTGCTCCAGGGGTGGCTTCTGTGAGAAGCTGCCCAAAGGTTCCCCCATGTCCAACAGAGCCATTACCAGTCTGCTCCAGGGCAGACACTCTGCTGGCAAAGACTGAGGCAATCAGGAATGGTGGTAGCGTCTCTGTGATAACATATTAAAGAAGGGGGAAAAGGAAAGGTTGTTGTGCAGTTGTCATGGGCACCAGAGAATAGCAGAGCGAGAACATGTGGGAGGAACAGCAAGGACACCAAGGTCAGTGCAGAAGGAGGGGCAGGAGATGTTCCAGGGCTAGAGCTGAGATTCCCCTGCAGCCCATGGTGCAGCCCATGGGGAGGCAGCTGCGCCCTGCCATGAAGGTCCATGGGGACACAGAGATCCACCCTCAGCTTATGGAGGAGACCCACATAGAACACCCAAAAGATGCCCATGGCTGCCCAAAAGAAGGTTGGGAACCTGTGGGAGGCCCATGCTGGAGCAGGGTCCTGGCAGGGATCTCTGGACCTGTCTCTTCGCACTGCTGAGGTGAGGAGGTGGAGCTGGGAAGGAGGGTGAGGTTAGGGGAAAGTGGTTTTAAGATATATTTTATTTCTCATTAACCTGCTCTGATTTTGTTAGCAATAAATTTAGTTAATATCCTCAAGTTGAGTCTGTTTTGCCCATACTGGCAATCAGTGAGTCCTGTCCTTATCTCAACTCACAAACCCTCCCTTGTCCGCTTGCAGGGAGGAGTGATTGAGCAGCTTTGGTAATGTCTGGCATCCAGCCAGGGTCAGTCCACCACAGCTCTAGGTACTTTGTAACCATATTGTGAGGAAGGCTAAATCTGTTTAAATGTGCTATATAGATTTTAAAAAGCATTCTGTTCTGTGGAAGGGGATTTAGGGTGTTCCTAGAGTGATGTTAAAAGAATGCTAGTAGTAATCTGATTCTCCCTTTAGGACATTAATCTTTTAACACTAGTATCAGCTAAGATTGGCATTGAAAATTCAATCACTCAAGTAGTTGAATTTGCATTTGGCAGAAAATGGTTGGAAACATCTGCAACAAGTGCTCAAAACTACTGTTGCAATTCAGCAACTGCTATCAATGAATGGACGTAGAAAATATCCATAAACTTTAAAAGAACATTCATTAAACACAGTACTCATTAGGCAATTAGTGAACTGCCACATTCATTACAGTGCTTAGAAATCACCTTGAAATAGGTACTTTTGTCCTTAGAAAACAGTAGACAAGAAAAAAACTTTTACAAATGCTTTGGTATTTTCTGTTTAATCAAGATATAAAGGATTTACTTTTCCTTTTTTGCACATTGCTTTTAGTGAAGTTAATAGCACCTGCATTATATTGTTCCTCATTATAAAACTATAAATCTCCTTCAGAAACATAAAATGCTGTGAAACCTGTCAACTGGTAGTATATTGTATTTATTAGGATCATGAATCCCTAATTTGTAATTTAGAAAAGTGCCAGCTCAGTGAAGAAGTTATTTACTGGCAGGTGTGTATATTTTGTATATGACCTTTTCATAAACCATTCTGACTTGTTTGCTGATGACTTCCTTTGCAGAACATGATTTGCTGCCTTATCTCATAAGCCCTCTATAAGCAGACTGAGATTCGTACTTTTTGTCGCAGAAGAAGCCAAACCGCTCAAATTTTTCAGAGAATGGCTTTCAACAGTTTTGCAAGAGGAAAAAAATCTTCTTGTCGCTCCATGCTTTTTAATCGCATGTACAGTTTTGTGCAAATGTTCATAACTGGTCCATATTATTTCCAGTTTGATTGTGTAAATCACCACCTCAGAGCAAAGTTTTCTCTCCTGGGTCCCTTTATTGCCCATGAATCAAGAGGAAAGGGAGACTTTGCAGGTTGATGTTCAAGAATTGTGACACAGTTGTGCAGTAGCTTAAAACACATGTAGAAATTACAGTGAGTGGAGATCTTTTAGATGCTTTGCAGATTTTACCACATAACTTTTTTTTTTTTTTTCCTCCTTGGTGATTGCAGACATTACATTTACTTGCAGACATTTACTCTGCAAAGGCTGGGAAAGACAGTTTGATGTTTTTCCATGTATGGTTTACTAGATGTATTCCTAAACTGAAACTTGTCAGTCATCTTTTATAACTCTATTTGTGATATACAAGAAAAATATAGTATATATTGCTTACTTTTGTTAATCAATAAAGATGGTGATAAGGAAAAGGATAATGTGAGCTTTATTAGGACATTTTCTATTTTAAATAATTTTAAGCACAGAAAAATCAATACTATTGCTGAAAATGTCAACTTCATAGACTTTAGAAATTACTAGTAACTATGTCTAGAACTATTTTCTTCTTCACAATTTTTTTGCCAAGGTGAAAAAAACTGAAATATTCCAGGCCCAAGATTTTAGGCATATATTAGTCCAACAAAGCACCAGAAAGTGCTGTAACGTATTTACTACTGCTGCTATTGAGTCCAAGGTTAAAATATAGTTCATAGTTTATTAAAAAAATCCCAAAATATTACTCTTTCCTAAATATACATGATTCAGATTGGAATTATGTGCATGTTGACCTAGCTTTTATTTTACAGATTTATTCTTGCTATTTGCAGAGATTTCTATAGATAATCACAGTCACTCCCCATTACAGGTGTAAATGAGCACCACTTTTGCTCAGATGGCACAATCACAGAGCCTCTTGGAAGGGCCACAGGGCATGCTCTAAAGAGGAGGAGGAGGGAGGAAGAGAGTAAAGGAAGGCCAATTCAAACAGTTTAACCCAAGGCACCCAGGGAAGGCAATGGGCCCTTCCACAGAGCATGAGAAATCCTTACATTTAGACCTTCAGAGATAATAATAAAACCTGGAAACATCATATCTATATCTGCAATGCTGGCTTGAATGTGTTTATAAATTTTATAGTTTTTTTTAACATTTTTTGGGATATGGTGGGCAGTCATTTGAGGTTCATACAGACATCCTCAGAGATGTCCTTACATTTTTGCCTGTCATTACTGTGACACCTTAATTTGTCTTCATCCACGCAGCAGAGGCCAGGGAATACTTTATTCTGAGTAGCTTCTGAGAGAAGTTACTAAGACAAGAATGTACTCAAGGTGATCTGAATTTGGACAGATGCCTTAAGAGTCTTATTTATACTAAAGGCAAAAAGCATAAAGGACTTTGACAGTCTTTGTCAACTTTCTTTCTGACTCAATCTGCTAGAGATCTGCAAAGAGTTTTCTCCAAGAGACAAGTACTCACTTTGTATCTGTATGTGTTATGTCAGCCAAAGCACACAGAGTAAATAATACCAAAGAGTGCCTAGTATTCTTTATAGGAAACAGCCCATTTAATCATAATAAAGAAGAATTATTAAGCTTCTTCAAGGAAAATACAATGCCTATCAAACCCTGAAGATGGGATTCTTTCAATATTTTTTTTTTAAATTGTGGTTGTTGTTTCAGGAGTTTTGAGGTTTTGTTTTTTTTTCAAGTGTGGTTTGTAAAATAACCACAAATTAATAAGAGGTTGGTCACTGCTGTAAGCTACCAGTCAAAAGCTGTGATTATACTGAAGAAATGGGTCAAAAAAAGGTATATTAAGAAGGTAAAAGTAATTCTCTAAAGGGCTGATAGCACAAGTATAGCTTATGACTTTATTCTTCTATATTCAAATGCTTTGATTAAGTCTATAAAAGTGCACTGAAACCTATTAATTTACACGGTCAAAAAGTCTATTAAAAATGTGATTACAAAAGAGAAGACTTTGACACAGATGGGGATTTCCTTTCAAGCTGATCTTTAATCATAAAGGTCAAACCTTTAACATTTGAGAGCAAGAAACATTCAGTTATTGATTTTGAAGACCCTGACCCTTACCAAGTATCACAGTCCATAGAGGGCATTGACAGAAGTACAGTAATAAAAAAACCTAAAAAGAAATTGTTCTGACTCGTTTTGTGTCTAAATGCAGGAAAAAAAAATCAAAAAATCAAAACCAAAAGTCCCACATGAACAAAACAAAATGCCCACTTTGAATAGGTAGCATTAGATAATATCTCAAACACTATTTGGAATAGTGGAAAAAAGAAATTGTTGTGGCTAAGCTGCTATCCTCTAAAAAGCTTTCTTTTTTCCTTTTGGCAGTGGTTGCTGTGTCTGGATGGAAGCATAGTTTCTGTTAATTAGAGTGAGGTAAAGGTTTTTTCAGAGGAGATGGTGTTCTGCTGGAAAATATTGTTTAAAAAAAACCACCCTGATATAGTAGGCAGATTTTTCTATTACACTGTAGGACTGCCTACATTCCCAAGCTTGCAACATCAGCAATGCAGGATGCACCTGCCCTGTATCCTCCTTCAAGCTGGGAAACCACTTAAAGTCAAGGACAGTGTCATGCCTGCTATGCAAGGACTCTGAAGTACTCTTCTCTAGTTCATTGCTAGAATTACAGAATCATTATGTTGGACAAGACCATGAAGAGAGATTCATCACTGAGAAGGCCACCAATAAGCCATGTCCCTAAGAGCCACATCTGCATATCTTTTAAATATCTCTAGGGATGACAACCCTATCATTTCCCAGGGCAAGATCCCACTCTAGAGCAGAGGGATCCTAAAGTCAAGCAAATCTTTCCTGTCAGGATCTTTGTTTGAGAATGGGCTAAGAAATTAGCTCAAGCTTTCACCCAAAATTTTAGTTGACAATGTTCCATGAGAAACCTTTGCTTCATATTGATAATTAGAAACTTTGTAATTCAGAGTATTTTTATGCATGCTTTAACACATGGGTATTTTCAGTTCTGTGAAGTTATATTTGTCACATAGGTGAATCAAAACAGTCTAAAAGTAGTCAGTCAATAGAAAAAAAAGTCTTCCATGAGAGGAAGCTGGTATCCCCTCTTATTGAGGGAGAGTAATTTCAGCAGTGTTGAATTTTGTAGAGTGGGCAGAAAAAGATCTGAGGTTCTTACTTTCATAAGATTTACTGTGGGAAGTCTTAGGACATTCTCTTCTGCACCTTTATAAAAGACCTAAATACTTATTCTCTGTAGTTCAGAGATCCTCCCACCTGAAAGAGATACCACTTGCAGAAAGAGGCACCCACCCACTGTGGTATCTTCATCCACCTGGCTGATCAGAAGGAGCAGGTGGGGAAGTTATCCCATGATCCCTGGGAGTCAAGGCTCCCTGAGCATGTCCAACTAGGAACAATAAGCTTTGAGGCTAAGCAATAGATTGATTACCACTGGTGAAAAGTCACCTGATAATTCTCATGTATTCATGCAGTCATCGTTTAGGTTAGGAATAAGCTGATTTTCCTTCTTTCTTCATTGTCACCCTCCAGGTTGTCACATTTTTCCTATAGGGTTTTATGCCTTCCCATGTCAGTAATTTTTTTCTTGAATCTCCCACAGTTCTGTCTGTGCTTTGCTTCCAGTACCTTATTTGGCTTTAGCATGGACTTTCTCACGTTGTAACAGCGATTGGATCTGCAGAACCAAGCCAGGGACAAAAAAACTTGCACCAAATTTGGCTTGCAGACCACAGAACTTCTGCATGGGGGTAACACGACATTATTTTTGCAGCATTTAGCCTCTCTTGCATTGAGTGATTTCTCTGGCCATTATACTTGCTAATGTATTCCTGGTATGTTTCTCTGGGGGAAAAGAAGAAAAAAAAAACAAACTGGTTTCCCTTCTCCTTTATAAAGTAAAAGATACCCAAACTTGGAAAAAGTGGCTTCCTGCCTTACAACTTGTATCACAGTAAGGTTAATATTTAGGAGCTGGTAGAGGCATTTTGCTTTCCACAGTAGTTGGTTCCAAACAGAAACTAAATTACAAATGCCAGCATTTCTGGCCCTGAAATTTCATGGGTAGACCCTGAGTCAGTATGATAACAGGACTCCCAGATCTTTACAAATCATTGCCTCCCTTTTTGTACTCTCTTTTTCCTGAAGGAACTAAGAAAGCGATTAGGCTGAAAAATATTTCAATAAAGAGCTTATGACAGAGGTGCTAAAGCCTTACCACTGCTGTATCCATTACAGCCTATGACTTATGACCGTCTCAACATTTATCATGTTTGTCTTCCTGAGATGTTTCTGTGACTGGCATTGCAGGAAAGCATGCCATTATTCATCAGAAGAAAAAAAAAAACATAGATTAATCCGTTTAATGGTAGCACAAAAAGGTTTCATTGGGCTGATTGAAGACATGTGAATAAGAGGAGAGCACTTAGATTAATGACTCTTAAACAGTTGTTGTTTAGTATTTTAGAAACATGGATTTTATGCATGACAGTATAGTGATCAGCAAGGGATGTGTAGTGTTAAAGTACACTTGACAGTTCAGCCAAGTGGCATGAGTGCATCTCATTCAGCTTTAACCTTAGATGTATGTATATTAGTTATGGTATAACTATCTTAAGGACTGGTTTGGGCAGTACAGCATACCCAGTTAGTCCCAGGAGTCCAGCACATTCTCCTACTGCAACAGTATTTTGGTAGGTATATGACCTAAGTGGTGTAAATCTGTCTCTGATACACCATGTGCTACAATCACATCTTTGGATTTCAGTTTTACATGGAGAATATTAATTAAAATCTTTATAAATATATGAATGTGTACAATCTCATCCTGCTATCTTAATCATAAAATTGTTCTGAGGGCAGATGAAATTTAAAGCCTGCCTTGCTTTGTGTTTTATGGTCATGGTAAAGCAATGTGCTGCTTGTATTCTACTTCTCTCTATAATGCTATATAAGATATTTCTGCTATTATAGTAGGAGTCATAATAAACGGCAAAAATCAATTGAGGGGGAGGGGGAGCTGGCCACTGCTCCCAGGTGGGAGCATGCTTTGAAATCAGAAAATTGCAGCCATGTAGCCAGTGAGATGATGAAACTATTGGTGCTGAATCACAACCTTGCCGTTTGCTTTCCACAAGGCACTGAGCACAAAGCCAGTAATACACTCTCCAAGAGGTAACTAAAGATTCTTCTCACAAACTGTATTATCAAAAAACAATTTGTCTGACTGTGTATGCCTGGAAAATAAAATGATCCTGAGTGTTGGAGCAGTGGTACTGCTTCTAGTAGTTTAGTTAGGAATACTCAGGGGACTTCAGTTCTTTCTTTAGCATCTGTATAGTCTTAGTCTGAACAAGTTTGCTTTGGCCTCGGCTTCAGTAACTTATTGCTGCAATCTTTCCAAGGACAACAGGGTCAGGGCTTCTTGTAAATGAATGTTCCCTGTGGGACCTGTAATGAAGAGACTGTTAACTAATTATCAGTCTGTTTGGAAGGCGCTCATTTTTTAATTGACCTCAAAGAATTTAAGGAACAAAAGGAATATGAGCAAAGATGATTTGAGTCTGAGGCAAACAAATGAGTCAGTTTTTTTCTTGGGGTAGTTGCACAGGTTTATTGGAGTCCACCAGACATAAAAGGTTTTCAAGTTCAATATTCCTTTGATTAAAATTAGGAGAGCTGTGTCTGATGGCAGGATCTGTATGTTACAGACAGGTTTTCCTCCCTTCCTCCAGCTGTCATTTTCTGTGCAAATATTGCTCCTGTCATCACTTGTCAGGCCAATATTACGATGGAATTAATTTAAAACATAATCTGTTTCCTTTTGGTTTGAGTAGGAAAGTTCAATCTGTGACTTGAATATCAGGTGCAGTTTTACAGAGGCTGCTTGCAGGGCTGTTATACCCCACAGAGAAGATAATTACAAAGTCAGAAGGAGCCTTAGGACTTTTTGGTTAGAGAACAGGGTTTTGTCCAACAAAATGATATTTTAATTTTTGCTATTTGAATATTGCCTGAAATGCTAAAATTCATGTTTCTAATTTATTTTTAATTGCTAAATAAGTTAATGCAGAAAACATGATAGTGCTACTAAGTTGTTGGGGTTTTTTTTCAAATTAAAGATGATTGTCAGTCAAATTCCTCTACAGCTCTGTTTTCTCTTAGCAGACGTGTGAGAGAATGGTGTAAGTGTATTGGAGAAGTATAGCTTTCTCTAATAGAAAATTAATAATGTGATCATTAAGAGTTTCCGATGGTCTTGATTTCACCAGAGAACTTAAGTTGAAAACTTCAAAAAGTATTTATTCAGAAATATCATCACCTATACTGAAAATGATCCAAATCTCAAAACAGTGGGCAAGGATTAAAGTTGAATGAGGTTTTTCTTTTAAGTCTATTCATCGTGGTTTATAAATAATCTTTTACAATAATAAAAAATAGAGAAAATTCTGTGGAAAGTGTTAACCTAGAAACAGAAGTCAAGTGGTTCCAGCCCTTTATAATTCTGAGAGGTAGGAAGTTCTGATGTATCTAATCACAGAAACACAGAAGAGCCCACTTTGAAAGGAATGCTGGCAGATCATCTGGTCTCAGGTACTGAGGAAAAGGGAGCCCAGACAGGGTTAACTAACAACCTGTCCAGTCAAATCTTGAAAACCACCAGCAATGAGGCATCCACCATGTCCCTGGGGAGGTTGTCCCAGTGGCTGATTTTTCTCACCTTAAGAAATTTCTTTCTTATGCCAAGATGAAACTTCTCCAGATATGATTTTTATCTTTTGCCTCTTGTCTTCTCCATGTGGATCCTTGTGAATAGAGAGGCCCTATCCTCTTTGTACCTTCCCTTCAGTACTGTAGTACTTTGATTGGGTCCCTCCTGAGCCTTTTCTTTCTCCAGGGGAAAAAAAAAAAAAACCAGACTCCTTCAATCTTTCCTTACTCAGCAGGTTCCACAATCTTTTGATAATCCTCATGATGTTTCTTTGGACTCTCTCCAGTCTTCATCTTTCTTGACTTGTGGAGACCAGAATGGGGCATGTTGCTCCAGGTGCAGCCTGAAAAGCACTGAGTATTGTGGGATGATCATGTCTCTACCTCTGCTAGTAATGCCCCTGGGGATGCAACCCAGTATCAGATTTGCATCTGCTGCTGCAGGGAATTGTTGGCTTGTGTTGGCTGGGTGTGGATTAGGAGCCTCCATTCTTTTCAACAAGGCAGCTGCCTTGCCACACAGGTGTCAGTGTGTACTGGGCTCTTTGGCTATTCTGTTCTAGGTGCAGGACTAGATACTTGCCTTTGTTAAAGTTCATACTGTTAACAAATCCCACTGCTTTCTCCACAAGTGGCTGAATACGAGCAGGTCTGAAGCAGGCATTTCAAGTTTCAAAGAGCACAGCTAATGACAAAGCCAAATCAATTTAACCTGCAAGGTGAAGAATGTGGAGCTATCTTTTCTTCTTTTAGGTTCTGCTGATGCAGAGTGATCAAGTTTGAAAGTACACTTTTAATTTACCCCTTTTGTTTAATAATTTTTATTCATTACTGGATTTATGAAGAAGGATGGTGACTCTGTTTCTGTTCTCCCCAGTCATACAGTTAGCCCTACCACTCTGTGAACAGACCACTATCAGGTGTTAAATTTATGATTAGGATAGGAACTATAAAATTTTGACTGCCTGAGAAAGAAGTGCTTCCAAAATTGCTAAACTTGCAACATAACCCATAAAAAAAATTCTGCCTGATGTTAAATATGTTATGTGATAATACTTCCATTTCTAATAATGTAGCCAAGGTGTTCAGGAAATCTGGTGGTTAAATTGTTGAGGGTAATGTTATATTCCATAGGGTTTACTGATCCTTCAGACTGTGAGAACAAGTTACCACGTTCAGATCAGTTCTGGCATTTTGATATGCAGTAAAAGCATTTATTCAGCTTGAGAGCTGTAAGTTGTGATTTTTTAAAGACTTCTGAGTTTTGTAGCATGTTTTAAGGACACCAAACAGCAATACATCTGAATATAAAACAAGTGCTTTATAAATTGCTTTATCACACTTCAAAGCAGCATTGCTAGCAGGATTGCCAAATTCAACTGCAAAACTTGCCAATTTGGATCATGTGAAGGCAGGTGTGAGATTACAGCTGTAATAAAACTGAAATTGAATACTGGTAGCTGAATTTGTAGTAGGCAATTGATTTGATTTATATAACATAAGCCACATGAGGAGAGATATGTAGGTCAGCATCTTCAGCTGGAAGCAGTGGTTAGAAGAGTTGTGGTAGGTCGCTGGGAATATTGAGTTAATAGCTGTTCAGCCTGGCAGAATTCTGGTGCAGTGGAACTGCATTTGTGTCAAACTTGTCTGGGGAGACACCATTTGCAACAAGGAAAAACTAGGCAGTTATAACTGATGCCACTTGTGCCATAAAAATTGTTGCTAAAATTAGCATAAGAACCTAGACCATATGGAGTTACCCAGGGCAAGAACTGGTACATTAGTTATGAGCACATTTTCAGCCTGCAAAATACTTGAGGTGTGTAAATACACAAATTAGTGATTAAACACTTTCTATGGTAATAGAACAATGTTTTACAAAATGCAAATGGTAAATGATCCAATTCAAAAAATCAGAGGAAGCACAATCAAATTAGCTTGCAGAGTTTTTTCCAATCCAAACAGCCTCTAAGGTAACAGATTTGCACAAAAGAAGAAAAAAATCCAAAATAAAGCACACACCCCTTAATTAAAAATACCCAAACTAACAACAACAAAAAAAAACCCAAAAAAACCCCCAAACAACCACCCAAAAAAACCCCAAACCAAAAACAAACAAAAAAACCCAAACCAAGCCAAAATAAAACACAACCCTCCCAGCAAAACACAACAAAAAAACCTCAATAAACAAGCGCCTCACTTTTATGCCAAGAAAAGTGTATCCTTTTTTTTTTCTTTTTACAAGGAGTGAACTAATGACCTGGCAATTCTAACATTAGTTGGAGGTTTGATAAGAACACTCACAAAATGAGAATCATGCTTTTAAAAAAGAAAAAAAGATTAAGCATACAGAAATTACTGTCAGAGAGTTTCTCTTTGCCATTCCCAGGAATGAGCTTTTGTCCAAGTTATGAACTTCTGGAAATTGTGGCCAGTCATGGTCAGTATAAACACTGCAGGGTTTATGAGCAAAAAATTTCTAAAAGCTTTATTTTTACAAAATTAACTTGAACATGTTAGGCATAAAAAGACTCCATTGGTGTTGACCAATGGAAAATGCTTTTTTTTTTTTTTTTTGTTTTACTCAAGACCTCTTCAGATCTCCCCCTACTTACGACAGCAGTTAA
>JANRGV010000051.1:71803367-71838633 GCA_024734035.1 Alethe castanea
TGTTATTTTTTTTTTTTTTTTTTTTTTTTTTTGCTTTATTCTTAGTCTGACCTGGTCCTCCAGTGCAGGAAAGAGAAGGAAATAAAAACCTTGAAACAGAATATGAAGAGTAGCACAACATTTCCATTATTATTTCTTTCTACAGAAATGCAAGGAATATATGGACAGGGGGGAGAGAAGAACTAGAAGTGTGTTTTGAAAAAAAAGTTCATTATTGTACAGCAAAATTTTTGTGATGATGGTGGGTGGCTTGTACAGATGATTTAGGAAGACATTGCTGGGAGAAAAAGGCAATGAGGTAATGTAGAAATTGTGAGTGTATCTGATGAATATGAGTTTCTACAGTCAAAAGCCTCATGAATGAAGGAATAACCAGTGAATTAAAAGGAAGAAACTTAATGAAAATACATGGATAAGAAAAAAATGCAGTAGGAATCTGAATGAGTTTGTAGCAGCCAAAGTGAGAAACAATTTTTGTAGCAAAGCAAAACTAAGACTCTAGATAGATCAGAGAAAGAAAAAATTACTATTCCTCCAAAAATAATTGTTCAGTAGAATTAAATTTGTCATAATACTCAGCATAATACAGTGTCTTAAAAAAATCTAGACTCATGACTGTTATTTACTAAGCACAGTGCCATGATGATTACTGCTAGTCCAGCTTATAGCCTGACAATTCTGAAAAACAAACAGAGCCAGAAAAAAAAGAATAAGAACTTCAGATGCAGAGAGGAGAGTGATTTTTTTAAAAAATTCTTGGTTGCAATGGCACCAGATGACATTAGCGTAATAAAAAGCATAAACTACCACTTGGTCTGGAACTGGGAAAGTCGGTATTTTCAATAAGGGAAAAAGCCTGGATTTATTGAAGAAAGGGGGTTGCAGACATTATGGATGGGGTATTTTTTTTATTTAATCAAGCACTGCACAGCACTGCTTCTAATGACACAATATTTCAGCTTTACTTGTCTCTCTGACATCTAATAAAAACTCACATTACTGTTACTGAAATAGCCTTTATTGTTTCTTATTATGGTACCTCCCTTACCTGTTGAATAGTTGCAGTTTCATGTGACAGAGATGTAGAGGGTAATGCAAACATTAGTTTGCCGCTATCTTTTATGTTTGACAGCAGCTGGCTCACCAGTCCCTGTATGTGTTGTTTATGGCTTAGATGTGTGACTTTGAGGATGGAGAGGAATTAATTTCTTGTGGCGAGAGGGTTTAGCAGACACGGGAAGCAATCCTTACAATATTTTGATGGTCGTGAAATATAATTTTTTTCCCAGGTTTATACAAAGTTTTATATCATGGTCCATTTGGACATGACTGGGACTTGTAGGTAATACTGCCAAAGTGTAACTGATAATAATAAAATGGTCCTTTCTGAAGATGTATATGTGTGAGCTTTGAAAAAGTCTTGAGATGCCTAAAGGAAACCTCATGGCCTAATTCATATATAACAAACTCTTGCAGAAGAAACAAATTAAGATAGGGTGAGGAGTCAGGGTTGAGGAATGACTAAATTTCAAATTAAAAGACTTCATTCGAGAGCTGAAACATAAATTGAAATAAGGTGAGGGCAAACTCAAGACAGTGTTTATTCCAAGCATGTGCAAACCTCTTTTTGATGCTGTCTTCAAAATGATGCAGCAGTTAAATGTATTATACCCTTGGGAAGCATAAAACTTAGGGCCTGGTTCTCCTCACTATATAATAAGAATGGTGAAAAGCAGCCTTAAAGTAGGTATAAATTCCATTTAAGTCTTCTTTATGGCTCAGCAGTGGTAGAAGGGAGCCTCGATATAAATGAGAATCAGGTCCCCAGTATTTATTTAACCCTTGGGCTTTGTATATCATTTTATTTGCACCTTTAAGAGATTTGCAGAGGGATTTTTAATCAGGATTCGGTGCACAGAAAGCTAAATGTTTTCATTGCCTTACAAGTAACTTTAGTCATATAGGCAGATCATTCTCTTTATTTCTCAAGAGGAAATGGTAGAATATTCTGCCTTTGTACAAACCAAGCAAAATGTTTCTGACACCCTTAGTACAGTGTCAATTGGAAATTCACATTTCATGTAATAACAGACCATTTTAATTTCATGAGCTGAAGAATTGGTTTCCACGTTCAAATTGTACTGAAGAAAGCAGTATTATCAGAAGAACTGGCAGAGTGCTTCAAGAGATAAATCTATTGAATTAAATAAGAGGCTTTCATTAGCTTTTACGTTGCATTTCCATATAACATAAGCATTAATTAAACTCTTCATTGCATTCTCCTATTCTGCAGAGCACTTGCTCAGTCTGACAAGAAATGCTGCCCAAGAATACCTGTGGCACCCAAACACACTCATTAAAATACACTTAAGCAGAAGGAAGGGGAGAAGGGAAGAATGTTTTGGTGCACTTGGGCAAGTGGGACCTCTCTACAGAAACGCATAATTTCTGTTCTTCACGTTTTGACAACAAATGTATAATTTCTGTTTTTCAATTTTTGACAGCTCCAATGACTTGTAATAGGTCATCTCACTAGGTATTTCTCCAGGCAATTTGAATGCAAACAGAAAGCAAGCAATTGTTTTTCAAATTTGAAGTATGTTTCAGTAAATGTGGAAAGCTTCTCCAGTGTGGGAGAGCACTTTTGGTGGGAGGCAGTTTTACTTCTTGAAGTATCAAAACAATTCTGCAAAGTGTGTCTGCTCTCCCCTGCAAGGAATACCCAGTTATAACAAAGTTGTCGATACAAATTCAAGATGTTTCCTGCCAAGCTCTTTAAGTCAAGCCTTAAAGAGCTCCCTGGATAGCCCACCAAAACTTGAAGAGCCATCATGTATTTTTGGTTCTGGCACATTTCTATCTGTATTCAAATATTTCTGACACCCTCTTTCCTTGTGATTCCAGGGGAACATTTGAGAATCTGCCCTCAGGAATATACATGCTGCACCTCAGAAATGGAGGACAAGTTAAGCCAACAGAGCAAACTGGAGTTTGAAAACTTAGTGGAGGAGACAAGTCACTTTGTGCGCACGACTTTCGTATCCCGGCACAAGAAGTTTGATGGTAGGCTGGATCTAATTTACTTATTTTCAAGGTTATGGGATTTAAAAGCCATAATATCCACAATATCCATAATAAATTCCAATGTTCTTTTCTTTACAACTAGATATCACATTTGCAGTTGTCAGTTTGGCTAAGATAAGCATTAATATACAGCTGGTATGCTTATCAGCCTTGAGAGTATTGCCTTTAATTACAATGACATCAAGAATCAGACTGCTAAGTGCCTGCAGGCTTGGCTAATGTTGAAAAATGAGATTAGATATGCATAGAGAGGTTTATAATTTTTGTCTCCTAGTTTCAAATGCAAAATTTAGGTTTGTAATTATGTTCACTGTTGCAAGATGAACTGTGGATCTCCCATGATTTTTGTTATTGCAGAGCACTATTTGTGTAGTCTGCCTTTTTATAGTCTTAAGGCTGTTGTTTTTTTCCTGCATGATTTTCTTATGATGTACAGAGGCTCTAAGAGGGCTTCTGGCTTCCAAACACTAAGGCCTCAAGTTATGTTAGAGAGAGATCATCATACAGACCATTTAAGCAGTATTGAACACATAATTTCTGCCTAGAAAGAGCAGAAGTGAACAGTTTGAGGGTTTTATTTCCTTGTGATCAGCGTTTATAAGATCTTTCCCAGATTCAAATTATGGTGTCACAATTTGCTAAGTGTTTGTCTTTGATAATGAACATTAAGCTACTTTTGTGATTGTGTCCATATTTTCAAATCATGGTTTTATCTAAATATGAAATCTGTATTTGTGTTGAAAGTATCACCCTGAGTATTTCTGCATATGTGTAACTTGAAAGGCTCTAGCATTAAGAGGTGTAAATCAGCATTGCAAAGAGGATTGCAGAGCTGCATGTAGGTGGAATGCCTACAAATTTGTGGGTAAAGCTGGCTAACTCCAGGTAATGGATCATATGCACACATTTAGGAGAATGGTGGAAGTGTTATCTCTGAAGTTGGAAGTTTGCTTCAAAACCTATTTGGTCCTATTCATAAAGAAGTGAAGATGTCTCTAGCTCGTTAGGGTAATTTTGTTTTATTATCCAATTAAAGATTTTTTTTTTCCTAATATTGATTCTCTCAATGTGGCACAGAAGAAAACATTAATTTATAAAAAAGGGAATGGAAAAGGTATAATATGAAGATGAGCTGGAGGAAAGTCCCTAGCAGATCAGATGCTAATGTAATTTAGAGAATATCCTTGGAAGGCGCAGATGACTGTGCAATGCTCTGAATTGTGATGACTTCCCTTTTTGAAGTGAAAGTGTAATTTTTGTATGTAGTGGATTTTTAAAAAATTACTTGTCTTCAAAGGATCTTAAAAAAATCTAGAAGTTGTATGTAGTATTGTAAGATGAGTGTGCAAGCAGAACAGACATTTCAAACCATCTATGGGCATGAACAGGGCTTTTTTTTTTTTTGTGGAAGGAAATCAGCGTGATTGCTGGTGTTCAGTGACCATGCAGCACACTGAAAACGCTGGGCTCATTGACCACAGAGCTCAGACAGCACTTTGCTAATTCTTTGTCAACTTCAGGCCTTTCTGTATTGCATTGAATTTAAGGGCATTACGGCTTTTTCAGTAATCTGAAGTTCTATGTCTTAATACTGATGGAAAGGTATGGCTGAAAGTTCCTGATGGGTGTAAATACTCCACTCTGGGATCTGCTCCACAGAAACTTGAAATAAAAGACTAAGTTGTTTATTCTATCTTATTATTCATGTTTTAAAGGGAATTTGCAATGTGTTGTCTTATCAGAGAGCATTTGAACTTTGTGTATGCCTTCAGGATTTCAATGCTATTCTAAAGCTTTTCAAAATTTGTTCATTTTTATGGAAAAACTGTTTCTTTCCAGAAGGGCAAAGATATTAATAGAAAAATATATTCACCTAATAGAGTTGCAGTGTAAAATGAGCTATATTTCTAGCAGTTTAAAATATGATGATGCTTTTCAATATAAAGCAATGTTAAGATTGATAGCTAGGGTCCGTGTTTTAATTGTTAAAGTATAATGCTTTTTTTTTGTTGTCTTTTAATTTGGTACTGTGATTGCACAAAGCAATTCTGATACATGATTCTGCCATTTAATGCTAATACACCACAAATAGCAAAACAGATACAGTCAATTGTGATGATTTTTGGGAAGTTTTGCACAGTACCTGTGTTTGTCAAGAGCAGCATATGTAAGCAATAAAAGAATATATGAATATCTAAGTAATGTTGAGATAGATATCAGCGTTGCTCCCCTGAGGAGTTAATTTCAACAATAGTTGCTGCCAAGCTGCTTTTTGTTCAGACATTAATATAATTTTAAGAACTTTTGAAAGGACATCAAAGGGATATCTTGTAGATTTTACAGGGTTTTTTAAAGCCGTAGTTGACGTCTCAGGGTAATACTAAGTTTTGCAACATAAGACTTTTTAGAGGTATGTGAACTCTTTTGAATTTTGGTGTGACCTTCATAAGCCTTGTCTGTCTTGATGATTTGTTTTCTACCCCATAGCCATACACTTAAGTATAGATAGAATGATATGATTTCCATTTTGAGTGGCAATTTGAGATCTGTTTTCCTTTTCAGGATTTTTTCCCGGATTCCTATTCATGTTCAAATCTAAAAGGAAACTGTAGCTTGAACAATGTTCAAGAAAGAATTTGCTGTAACTTGAACATTATCTCTTTTGCCTCTGATGAGACAAACGTTTTTACACAGAATCACAGAATTTGAGCATGGCTGAAATGTGATGTGAGTGGCTTTGTCAACCCTCCTGCTCCAAGCAGGCTCAGCTGTCACAGGTCACCCAGAATCATGTGCACAGCTGTATTTTTAATATCTCCATGGATCGAGACTGCACAGCATCTTTGAGCAGCTTGTGCCAGTGTTTGACCATCCTCACAATAAAGTGTTTTCTTGTGTTTACATGGAACTTCCTGATTTGTTTTGTTTTGTTTTTCTTAGTTTGTACCATTGCTGTCACTGGGCTATATATCCCCCCAATAGATACTTATGCACGTTGATGACATCCCCTGTGCCTTTTCTTCTCTGGGCTGAACAGTCCCAGCTCTCTCTGTTTTTAGAATAGGTAGTCCAGTCCTCTGATCATCTTACTGCCTTTTACTTGGATTTTACCAGTGTGTCTCTTGCAGTGGGGAGTGAAGACCTGGACCTAACTCTCCATGAGTGGCCTTATAAATACTGAACTGAGATGAAGATTCCTTTCCCTCAGTCTGCTGGCAATTTTCCTACATAATTTCTGTGTCAGTTTTATATTTTGTTTTACCTGAAGTGCAGTACTTCCAAATTTCTACTGACAAAAAATTTCTATAATAATTAAAAGCAATAGCAGCTCAAGATGAAATTTGTAACAGGCAACTTTAGAAATTACTAAGCGATTTGGAACCACCTATGATCAGCAAAATTATACCTTTCTTTTAACTGCCAATCAGTTCTTTCATCCTAAAGCCCTTTGTAATCTTTCATTTCTTATTCATTTGTACTCCACATTTCTAAAGGGCTGTCACTGTATTGGGACTTTTGACTGCTCCATTCTTCTAAACTCGTTTATTCCTCATAGTATATGAGGTTCAAAGATGTCTCAGAACCAAAGATCTGACAATATATTTTTTCATTCCATTTCCATGTTCTAGACAAGTGGTGTGCATTAGCATAAGTCACTACACAACATAATGCCAGCTGCCAGTTGTTTCTTGGCTGAGCCTTATGTGCAGATTTTTACATCTGTATTGCCACCATCTGCATATTTGTCATTGCACTGACATACTGGATGGTCATTTCAAGCAAAATCAGTATCTGTAATTTCACAAATAGGTGTGTGAGGATCCATAGAATCTTCTCCTAAGAATCTTGCCAAATAAATAAAGCCTTGAAATGAGAAAAATTCTTATAAAACAACAAGTGCTCAATGGTCCTAGGAAAGAGTGCAATATCTGTTTCGGCAATAGTACACACATACCCTTCCAAACTAGGAAAAGAAACAAAAGGCTTTCCAGAAAATAGGAAACACACAAGAAGTGAAGAATTCCACCAGATACAAATTATTCTCCTACTTAAGGCTTTGTGTAAGACTAAGCCATATAAGCAGACACGTAATGATCAGCTGGTTCCTATTCCTAAAAACAGACAAGTAATCATGCTCCACTTCTTGGACCTCCATACCTCAAAGCAGCTTTAAATATATTATGTTCCCAGTGTAGCTGTAATAGTATCATCTTATTATCACCAATTCCCTTGCATAGTGACATTGCTGAGCAGCTGTTTCACACATAAGCCAATTTCTTTTAAGTATTGCTCCATCAGCAGCTGAAACCAGCCTGGCCGGAAGGTTTTGTCATGAATGTTAATGAGGAGACAAGTAGCTGTTCAGTGACATTTTCTCACTAATCCTTTGAATAAGTATAGGGAAAAATATAACAAAGAGTTTTAATTTAAGCTAAATAGATCTGAACCTGATAAAAGACACACTGTCTCTTCATTCTCATCAAAAATTACACTAGCAGTCTTAGCAGTGGTGTTAAAAATGAAGGAATGTCTAAGAATAGCTATCATGAGCTTGAATGGATATGGATAGCCTTCAGCAGAATGTGTGAGGCATGATGCCTTTTAAGGAAAATAACCTGAATAGCCTAAGGACCAATCTGCAGCTGCATTGATCTGTCATACAGTGCCATCATTCCCTGAGCTCCCTCTTTTTGCAGTCTCAGAGAACAGTGATCCATACCCATTAGTGCTGCTCATATATATCTTACAGTCATTACTAGCAGTAGTGGTGTAAATTACAGGGCAGCATAGAAAATTTCAGAGATGATCCCCAATAGTAATACCTACAAGAACAGACATCCCAGACACCCTGTATTCCCTTTTCTTGCACACTTTTTGAAAGAACTTGGAGAAAAATAGCAAGTTTGAATCTTTCCTTAATACTAGAGCTGAAAAAAATATGCTTTGTGAAGTTGGTTTCCAATAAAGTAAGAACTTTTCAGAGATGAACTATTATAGCTAGATATAACTGTCTCGTTAAACTTGGCAAAAAAAAAAAAGGTGTGAAAAGTGAAATAAGGGAGATGCTTGAAGTTGGAATACACTGAAGTTCAGTTGCATAGCCAGTGCAAGTCTCCAGCCCCCTGCTCCCTCATCCTCTCGCTGCCCAGCCTGCCAGCCTACCTTGAGCTATAGCTCATGCCTATAGGCTCACTGACCTCTGGATTTCTGCAGAGGAGGGGAAATACAGCAACACAGAGGGCCACTTGTACACTGGTACTGTCATGGTCAGTGGGTAAAGGCTGCACTTCCAGCAGGATATTTTTTAATGCTTTGCTTTCCATGCATCCAAAGCGAGAGGGCATGGGCTCCACAGGAGATTTTGGCTTGGTTGTTTGGTTTCTGGAAGCAGGAAGTCATAAAGGACTGCCTTTTCCACAGACCTGTTTCAGAGGCAGGAGGCTTCTGTGGGGTGTGGGAAAGTCAAATAAAGATATAATTATAGAATAATTCTAGTGCTGCCATGTAGGCTACACCATACAAAAGCTGGATTACAAGATATTTTGCGGCTTCCTTCTGTGAAAGATGGTGGTGGTTGGTTTGTTTTTTTGTTTGTTTGTTTTTACTTTGTTTCTTTTACAATACTTCAACATTGCTTTGCAACTTATTTTACATCAAATACAAAATTCACTGCAGGACAGGTGGATTTTTAAAATCCACAACTGCTTGGCTGTAACAGCCCTGCAAGCAGGGCTACAGTTTACATATAATTCATCTACTGGTTTAACGTTCTACATAACTTCTGTGTTTGACAAAATACAAACCTTAGAGCAAATAGAAGGCTTAAAGAAATGCAACATCTGCTGACTTCTAGCATGTAATGACTTGCATGTCTTCATTGGACAGCTGACAAAAGTTTCTGTGGATTAAAGGGATTCCTAATAATATATGCCATACCATAAATTTGATGGGAAACAAAAATTTGAAAATACAATATTCCACACCTGATCAAAATCCTGTCAGAGCTGATAATAGCCTAAGATAAATCTCTATTGCCTGCAAACAATCTTAGCCCTGAGTTTACTGTTTATCAATTTCACATATTATGTCAAAATTTGTGAACTACATTAAAGCAATTTTTTTGTTTGCTTAATTAACCAAAAGAGGAGAGATGGCAAGCCTACAAAACTTGGATAGGAATGATTTTCCTAGTAATAAGAACAGTTTCCAGCCAGGGATGCTAATTCCTCTAACCTGGCCAAGTCCAGGACTGAAAGGCAACATTCTGAGACTGGGTGTCTTCTGCAAACTCCCTACAGTTGGAAATTCACTTTGTGCATTTTGGATGGACTCTGCTCTTCCTCAGTTTCATTCATTAAGTGCAGCTGGTCAGAGTAACAGTAATATTCTAACCAGCTGCATCAAATGTTATGAAGCTGCAAAGCAAAGAATAAGTTGTTACCCTGAGCTGGAATAGACAGGCATCACTCACTCTCAAATAGACCTCGTTAGAAAGCGTTGTTGTCCAGGTGTAGCCAAATCCAAACAGGCTTTGAGAGGGCAGGGATATGGTGTTTTTCTCATACAACAGAAAGCAGAAGTTGCCTTGCTGGCAGTTTGATATCCGTGATATAGAGTGTTCCTGTAGGTTCCCTCATTAGTCAACAGGGAATGAGGTGTGTAAGTTACATTAGTGTAAAGTTTACACCTCAAATAGGTCTGGAAAAATCTTTCCCTGGAGTACATATTTCTCTATATTGGTTAGAAAGGGTATTTAGTTATGACATAGATGCCTATACTTTGGATTTACTTATACATTTGTTCGGATAAATTCCACCCCAAGGAACAGAATAAAGGAGTGAAACATCTAAAAGACTTTTGAGGCTCTCTTCTCTGCTTTTTTTTTTTTTCTGGTTTACTATTCTGTAGACAGGTAGGCACTACAGAGGTCAGTCATCTTATGCTGGTTAAAAAAAAATCCAAACTATCCTGTTGAATTCAAATGGCATTTAATCTTCAGCAAAGCTCTGAGCAGTGTATGTTTTTAGTATTTTATTATTAAAATTGTTCTCTAAGTTTCCAATCCTTTAAAATATCAACCCATAAGTAAAATTACTGATTTACAAATACTAAACCCCCTGTGATTAAGGATGCATGTGGACAAGACTAGAATTAATAGTGGACTCAGCCTCAAGTCCATAATACTGATGTTTTCTTGCAATTGTCCAATGCAGACTCTCTTACCCCTACATGATTCTTACTCTGATGGTGAGTGCTTACCTGTCACACAGCAATGACAAGAAACACGCTGTGAGAATCAAAAATAGCCACTGTTCATAAAACCCAAGCTGTGAAAAAAGGATATTCTTACATATTGTCAGCATTTTGGATAATAGGAACTGTAGCCTTATAATTTCTCATTTATTGTCCTCAACCCTCATTAAATGCAGAAATACTGTTTTTTAGATTAATCTCTTGGCTGTAATAAACAGGCATTGTTATCTTTTTGCTGACCTTCTTTCCCTAATTCTTTTGCCTGTGTGTCCAAACAACTGGGAAATTAAAAGGAAACAGTGTATCATGAAAAGGTTCCTGTAATACTGAAAAATGATTTAAGGAATCTCTGTCCCTGTTTCTCTGCTTACCTAAAAGAATTTTTAGAGTTTATTTTTAATTAAAGTTTCCTTTTTTTTTTCCTTTTTCCTCTGTCTTACGGTTTACAAGAAAAAGATGGAAGTGGATCTTTTTCTGGGAGGAGTATTTGTGGGAGGATGGTCATTTTTTCTGGGAGGATGGTCATTTTTTCTGGGAGGAGTATTTCTGGGAGGACTGTCACTTTCAGCCATAAGATGGGGACAGAAGGGAGCTATATGCCTAAATGCCTATGTGCCATAGGAATACTTTTAGAGAGAACTTAAAAACAGGCATATGAAGGTCCACTTGTGCTATACTCCGTGTCAACAATGAAAATTGCATATATAAGTCAGAGCTATCAGAATTCAGGAAGGAGATATGAAAGATGTGGCTAAGAGGTATTGCTTCTCAAGTCTTCCCTGCTTTACAGGGAAGTTTTACACTAGCTCTCATTCTCTACCAACAGCTTAGAGGTAGAAATGAGCATCTGCTGCCCAGACTGGCAGGGTGTAATCTCTCTTGTCTGTGTGGGTGCTGGTAGAAAGGAGCAGCCATGGTTCTCTGTGTGGGCAGCCCCACTAGGTGCTGGTGAGGGCTGACAAAGCTGGGTGGTGTAACTCCACAGTCACCACCGAGCTGGTGTTAAATGTGACACTTCTGTAAGGAGTGCAGTTTCTGCTGGCCAGGCTGTCACGGGTAAAATAAATGCAGATCACAAAGACACAAACCCCATCCACACTGCAGTGTTTCTTGCTTATTTTGCTGTACATGGACATTTAGATGTTGTTTCTGAAAACTTTGAACTTAAAACACTGTATGGCACCTGTATTATTGAAATATGACAGTTTTCCTAAATACCTTGAAACTCTAAATTTCACTGATTTTCCATAATGGGTTTTTTGTGGATTATTTTTCTGAATATTTCTGATAGACTTCCCACTCATTCACTCCTTAAGATTTTTATATAAACAGGAATCTTTATTTTCAACGTTCTCATTTTTTCAAAATTATACTTTTGAAATGGTGTTGCTTCATGTATGTCTTGTATATGCATCACATGTTTACTCTGGGATACGTATATATTGGTTTGTAGGCTTTATCAGAAATAAAGTATTTAATTTTCTTCTAGTTGTAACCCTAGTGTGCTTTATGCATTCAGAATGACACAGCACTAAAATGTCAAGTGTTTCAGCAGTGCACAGGTCAGTTAACAGCAGATATTGGAAGGACAGAGGATAGAGCAGGAGATGAACTGGCAAAGGTTGGTGGGGAGGGCAACAGAGAGAGAGAGGACCAAAAATACTGACATGAGCTATCTGTTAAACTGTAATCATGAAAAGAACAGTACATGGCTTACAGGAACAATCTGAGAGGGGTAACAATGCAGCTTCTGTGGAAGAGTCTTCACACTGGTGGAGAGACAGATGGTGGACACCATTGCTGCTTGAAGTCTGCTTTGAATCTCTACCAAGGCTCTTAATAAAAAGAAAACCAAACCTTAAGACCTGAAATATATCTTAAATATATGGCAGGATATTAATTTAACATTCCCGGGTGAAATTATTTACTGTAAATTAATACTTCTTTTGTGTTATTATGGGAGCATCCAGAAGCCATTTGCTATTCTTGAGTTAGGAAATTCATCAACTCACAGCTAAAAGGCTGTCCTTGCTCTTGAAGAGCATAGTGAAAACGTTAGACCTGTGTAAAGCAGGAAGGAGGTGAAAAATAACTCATTTCAGAAATGTAGGACATGTTCACTCAATGAAATCTCAGCAAGATCATGTCCAGAAAAAGGCAGCAGCAGGTACTTGTTGAATGCTAACATCAGTGAGTGGGTACAACGTATGCGAATTAATTTTTACCCTGATAAGAGCAACTGGTTTGCACAGGTGCTAAAACTGTGCTGAGGAAATCAATTCTGTTGTTATCTCCTTTTTCCTTCTTCTGACATTGAAGTAGTTTCACAGGGATATGCAGCTTAAGGAAAGCATCAATTTATACAAGCTTGTTGTATAAAAGTTGAACCAAAGTTTGGTAGGTGTAAGACCAGGTGATTTCTGCTCGATGTGAACTAGATTTGGTGCATGTAAAATCTCTTAAGGGGAAAAATGCAACAAGCTTTCAAAGCATAACAAGAAATGAATGCATGTGAAGGTATGCAGACTAGGAAGTCTACTGTAGCTATTGAGACTAAGCAAGTATGGACAATCTGGGTTGTTTAATTTTCAAAACCTGGAAAAAATTCTTAAAGAAAGCACCTTGTTTCAATCACCACAAAACAAGAAGAAAGATTTGGAGCTAAAATATGTATTTCATGTCAACAAAATACTATACAAATTTAGTTTTGAATTTCATTAAATCAGGTATCTTGAAAGATTTCAAATGAATGCTAAAGGTTATTTTCAGCTGAAACGCTGAACATGTAGCAATTCAAAATGAAGAAACAAATTATTATCAAATCTTTTCAAATGGTATATTTTGTGGTACAGTGAAGTTCTGTGAATTTGTGAAAAAACATCAGCACTGCATTTTTAATTTTTACAATTTTTTGATGTTAACACTTGGTCAGCTTTACAAGAAAATCTGAAACACTCCCAAGAAAGCAGTGTTTTTTTCAGTATCTACTGTTGTATGTATAACTTTCCTAGCACTCCTACAAGTAAATAGCAAATTAATTTAATCTCTCATTAAATAACTTGCAAGGGGAACCTTGCCTCACCTTCCAGAGTGTATAATGAAGTTTCAGTACAGGCCATGAGCTGAAGATGCTTTTAGGCTATGAGGAATGGATCTCAGAGCCTCAGATATCTCAGGATCATTTTTGAGCTCTACCCAAACCCAGCTAGCTGGGATCTGCTGCCTAGTGAGCTACAGCTAGTGAAGAGCTACAGCTTTGAAATTACTCTGCTTCTTAATTCAATGCCCAGAGACATCCTTTTCCTACATGTAGTCGATATTTGGAATTCAGCTTCCTGTTTTCATACCAAAGCATATATGATACGACATTTTAAAAGGCCACTGTGTACTTGTAAGCATATTGGTATTCAGCTTCTAAAAGCTGTGATCTATTTATTCACACATTGAATTTTAAGTCTAAATAAAGGTACAGAGGCTGAACCATTCTAGTCTAACTGTATATCAATGAGAAGTGAAATATCAAGTGCACATTAAGGAAATTTAAATTAAGAATTTATACAGCTTAAATTAGAAACTACCCTACAACAGGCTTTTCTATCCCCCACGTTTATAGCATCACCCTCCTTGAGTAAATATGGGCATATCTTTAATATTTTTAGCAGTTTCAGTGTCATATAATCTCCATACAGATGGGATCACTGGATCAGGACCTGTCTGCATACCCTTGTACAGCAACTTATTTTTATGCCAAAACAAAATATGATGAAAACAAGAGAGATTTTGGAAAATGAAAGAGAACTAGAAAGAAGTTTCCAAATTGCTCATCAGCAATTCTCCTTGTGGAGGGAAGGAAGGTACTACTGGTCTCAAAAATCTGAGTATACCTGAATTCTTTTTCTTTAATTTTACATAATTCTTTGAAAAGAAAGAAATATAACTGTTTGTTCAAAGTAATAATCAACCAGTTCTAACAACAGAGCCAGTGAGGCAGTATTATACATGCCAGGATAATATCATGCTCAACTGTTCAAAAGGAGCCCTAAAAGCATAGTGATTTATTTGGATTTTCTGGCATCTTACATTCCTACATTCTCCTCCTTAACGTGACTGGCTTTTTAAACTGCTTTCTTTCATATGCATGGAAATCCACATCTATATAAAACTTGAGAAATCCTTGTTCCGTTCTTAGCCCAAGGATAAGCTTGTGCTGGGCCTAAAGTATAGGCAGGCTTAATGCCAGGACTTTGCATGGGGATCAACTGCATTTTCAGCTAATGCACAAAATAAAATGCAACAAGCCAAAGCAATGTTGTGCCCACCATTTACAAAAAAAGCCCTTTGAAATGAAACTCCTTATCCTCACCTTCACCTGGGCTATGCTTGTGATTTACGTAGCTGTGTTGCTGAGAGATGCGTTTCTCAAGCGTGATCTGGTTTTCTACTTACGCATCAGTAAGTTGCTTGCTGAAGCTTTATCACTGTTGTAGTGCTGTGCCTAGGAGGAAATGGTTTCGTTCATCTGTTTCTAAAGAGGTGCATGGAAGAAGAGTGATGCAGAAGAGGAAGGGAAGTTCAGAGGTGAGAAAAGGACAGATGAGACCTGACTATAATTTTATGGTGGCCTTAGTCCCATGAAAGGATGGATAAATGTTGAAACCTGAAGGCCACCTCAGCAAAGGTCTCTGACTGGGAAATCCACAGGGCCTTATTGCCCTTGCAGCCTTGGTATTTTTTGTTTAAAGTGTCAGGATCTGGTGAATTGTCTAAAGGTATGAACGGGAGTTGACGGCTGTTGCCTGAGGATTGTTTACCAGCGGGGAGTTGTAGATGTTATGGAATATTATCTGGGACATAAATCTGCCCCCCTCCTGGCACCTGCTTTTCCTCTTCAACTCAGAAGAGACTGCAGAATGCAAGTATCTGTAATTAGGCCTTCAAATGCACAGCTTGAAAGGAAACAATCTTAGCATAGCATAAAGACAATAGCACTTCCCTGGTTTGACTAAAATTTCTAAATATCTTAATCTCCTTAATTTGCATCTCTAATGATGCTTTTTGCAAATTCCCTAAACAGAAACTGTATTAATATGCAGACTGGCAATGCCCTTATTGATACTCTGTATAGTATTTACTTATTTTTTGCTATTTTAAGCATAGCCAGAAAAGCTATAATCCATATTTAATTTTGGAATAGCAGTGATGTGAGAGACTTTTAATGTAATCTCTGGAATAAAAACATATTCAACATAAGGGAGGGAAAGGACAGAACCAGTGAGTGACCATTTACAGGGATGATCTGTGCATCCCTAGTGCAGAGGTCTAGTTGTGAAAAACAAGGTATCCCTGGACAGGGGATTTGCAGTTCTCAAATAAGGACTCAGGTGATAATGTTGCTTGTGAGTTTGTGCAGTGCTGTTAGTTTTACATAAGGAGATAAATATTGATCTTTCATTTTAACTGTTGCATCATTACTAGACCTAGGTAGTAAGATAATTTTCTGATAGCTAAGGGCTGCATAGATAAAAGGGAAAAACAAGTCATCTTGTAACAAGTACATTTTTAGATCAAAATATTAAAAGTAACTTAAAATAACAAACTTCCAATGAAAAAAGGAAAAGTTAAAATTATTTTTGCTTGCAAAGATTTATAAGATACTGCTTAAAGTTACTCTTGTTTGAGCCAATGACCTTTGTTTTCCTTGCCTAAAACTTGTGTAGAGTTTTTGAAAATTCTGTTTAACATCTCCTTTTGCTACTCAGACCTGATTTTGTCCCTACTTGAAATTTCCTTCATTAATGTGACAAACATGTGTAGTCTGGTTATAGATAAATTCCTATTTTTCAAAACTTGTAGATGCTGAAGCTTGGGGTCATTCACAAGGCCACAGTATTGTCATGGTCGTGCATACCACCAGCAATTTTAAACCGACTAAACTGGCTTAGCTTGTGAAATCACCAAAACTGCTCAATTTTTCCTTCAGATAAAAGAAAGGGGTGGAAGAGATGGCAAGTAACTCTTGGAGATAAGAACAAAACACTGTCAAGGGTGTAATCAAATTAGGAGGTTGAAATGTTGAGAAGGGGGGCTTCAGTAAGTTGGTGCTTATGTTTAGCTGTGACATAGAAACATCAAAGTGCTAATACAGATTTCAAGCTCCTAGGAAAGGGCCAGACACTGCTCCCACCAATGCCTTAGCACTTAGTCTGTTTAAAAGACTTCATTAGACTACCCAGAAAAACAGCACACTATCAAATTCTCTGATAGACCATCTGTGAACAAGTGCAGCAAGTTCTGCAACAGCTAAAAGGTTTCTTCTCAGCTTCTGTTTGCAAAACATGTGTGAGTTAATGGAGTATCACATTCACATGGTACAGGGGCATTGACCTGGAGTCTCTTCAGGAAATAGATCTAGGTTTTATGTAGATGCACTGTGCTTTACAGTGGGAACAGCCCACATTTTCTAATATGACAATAGTGTTACTTGTTATAATATTTGGTATGCTATATGTTACTATGCTGTTCCTTCTTGGAGGGTAGTTATCTTTCAAATAAGTCTCATTTCTCTTTGTTTACCAACTTATGTACCAAGTAAACCAGGGCAAGGGCAGCTTGAGTAATGATGCTCGTTTGTGTGACTAGGGGAAAGAAAATAATCTGAATTGTTTCCAAAGAGTTCAGTGCCATTTGGGAAGGAATTTAGAGATTATTTTAGAAATTTCTAGACAGTAGAGCACTTCCAAGGCCACAATCCTTGTGAAAACATGCTTCTGAGATTAATCACACAGTAATGAAGGAATAATTATTTCTGATACTGCTGCAAATCTATCTGTAATATTTTAACTGTTGAGTATAGAACATGCTTATGGATTGTCAGAATTTCCTGTTAATGCCTTAATCTCTTCTTTGGTGAGATATGAAGAAAGGATGAAAACAAGTTTAGCAGATACAATTCAGTGGCTAAATAAACATGGTCTGAAAATTACTATCCCCTACATAACCACTATCAAAAAAGACCATTATGAATTGTACATCCATTCTCTGAACAGCAGGGTCTCCTTTCAACTCTGCATCGACTTCAACCTTCCTTAAATTAGACTCAAAACACTGCTGAAAAGAAAACTTGTAGTCAGATTTTGCAGAGCTGTGCTGCATTGTCATATTTTAACCAAATACATAATTCTCTTTAGTCACATAGAAAGACTTCACACAGATTATTCACAGAAGGATGAATATGCAAAAGATCATTTTCCCAGAATGACGGAGATGGAAATCATAGGTGTTAAATGAGAATGTAAATTACAGATCTCTAAGTCTTTGAACCATGAGGATGCTAACTTTCAAACAGTTAAACCCACCCAGATCTTGGCAGTTCTTTTGTATATAAAAGTATCTCAGACATATTTTTTCACTCCATTTATTTTCATTATACTATTTATAATTTCTCCTAGTTTTTGAAAGTAATAAAAATCAAGATTAGTTAATTAGTCTTCTTCTCTGTGAAACAAAAAAAAAAGTTCTTATAATGTTCATATAATTATACAGGTGATAAAGAAACTGAGGCACCTAAAGGCAATCTGACTTGCCTGATGTCACAAAATTTGGTAGTGACAAAATTGCAAATGGAAGAAAATCTGTTTTTCATCTGCATTTTTTCAGGCTTTATATATAACCCAATTTATTGATGTTAATGCCACAAAATTTTTAGAGAATTACATCATTTTTCTTAATTTTCATTGATCCAAACTTTTGCTGTAAGCAGATACTCTTTTTCTTCTCTCATAAGTTTGAATTTCTTTTATAGGCTCTCATAAATTTGAATTTTCTTTGATTACTTTTTAGTAAATTCCTTTTAGTTCAGATTTTTGCTATAGAAATGTCCAGACCTATACACAATATTCAGTGACTGCACCATGTTGCCATAAAAAAGGTTTCTCATGTACAGTATCTTTTACTTTATTAAATGAAACTGATTTTTTTTCAATACTGTAGCAGTGTTGCACCTTCACATTACATTTAGGTAATTTTCCCACAGGTATTCCTGTTGCATTTTTTCTCATTGGTCTGTAATGCATTCACTTGCATTTTTCCAGGTAGAACCTACTTCATTAGTGACTGCCAGTTTTTATTTTCAGTCATTACAGGCTTTTTGTTTTCCCTCATTGTTGTAACACCTCCCATTTTGAAATAATCTACAAATTTAATTATTGTACTGCTTAGTCCTTCATCCAGGTAATTATTAGATGATTCACCTGCAAAAAAAACCCCAAAAACCAAACTTATTCTTTATCTGACACAAGCTCTTTGTGATATACTAGTAACATCTCTAATTAGGTTGCTGAAATTCTGCCATAACCTCCTCTCGTCATTGATCTTTCAAAACAACACTGCTCTCATATCAAATTTCTGCTCTGCAACTTCATGACAGCTTCCCACAGCTGAAGTGGATCATTGAACCTCAGTTATTTATTAGACAAAGCAAGCTTTTTTTTTTCAGATCTGTTACTAAACTGCAGTAGACTTGCAGCCTTTTAGATTCAGTTCTCATGAAAACATTTAAGGTTTTGTGTCACTAAAAATGTTTCCATGAGTACCATTTCCATGACCACTGCATTGACCACTCTATTTTCTGGTTATTATAGTGCCTAGTATATCTCTCAAACAGTAAAAATCTACTCATACTTGATTGCTTAAACTTTCTCTAAAATACAAATAAATGCATTATTTCACTAGGACTGACTGAGTTTTGATTTTAGCCTGTGAAGTCTGCCCAAGACACCATTCTGTAGTGAGCTAACTGCAAATTAGGAATATTGAAGTTAAGGATATTTTTCAACACTTCTTATCTGCTAGGCAGAACTTCCTGACTATAAGTTCTGTAGGTAAGGACTCCAAATACAGTTTCTCGTTTAGAAATTTTGCTCAGTTGACAAATTCTTTATATTTGCCATATTGCTACATAGAACTGGAAAACCAATGTTATATCTAACAGTTTAAAGTTCAGATCAGGGGTACCTAATTATTACTCCTCTTAAGATTGTCTTTTTTATAGAAGCAAGAGAGAGCTTCCTTTTAAGCTGGAGAGAGATTTTTTGCTGCTATCTTCTGGTGGGTGCATGACTTCAAAGATACAGCTTTGCCCATAAATTTAATAGGTGGAAGGAGGGTACTGCTTATCAACACATGCAATTAGTAAAGAGCAGATTCTGATTTGTATTCTTTCTCCCTCCTCTCCAACTATGAAATGTTATTTGTCCCCTAGGAGTGTGTTCCCATTCTGCAGGTACTGAAAAATGACAGCTGCTGCTAAATAATGTTTTTTGAATGATACGGACATCATCTGAAAGAATTAATTATTGCATTAATTGTTTTCTTGACATGATATAAATAGTTGTGATTGCATACTCAGGATGTCCACATACCTATATAAAACAGACAAAGCAGCAAACAAAAACATTTACAGCAAGAAAGAATAGAAAAGAAAAAAAACAACTATTTCATCTCCTTAGGTCCACAAGGGAATCCAGAGGCTAAAGCACAGGTATACTTAGCAAAGCACAGATGACCTAATCCTATGGTCAGAAATGTTTAAGAAAAATAAATACAAACACAGAAATATGGAAAAATACATGTATTCTATGTCTTCAACAGATGAAGGTGGTAAGAAATTTGTTTGAAGATACTACAAATGCACCTAAATGTGCGTTCCTTCAACTGATACCATATAATACATGATATTAGTTTGCTGGCTGGCCTAGGACCTGCCTATTACAGCAGGTAATCTGAGTTATCCAGCATCTTAAAGCCCTGTTCTCAGAGGACTGATGGGAATCAGATGTCATTTTCTGTCTTTTTAAATGTCTGAGCAGGGAATACAAAGCTAAATGTTTTTCTATTCCTTGTAGAGCTTGAAGATGGCTTATTAGTGAAATGATTGATTTATGCTTTGACCTTTACTGTTTAGTTACTGATTTCTTTCTCTTTGGCTCTGAAAAGACAGAAATGCTTGTGTTATAAGGTAGCCCTGACAAAATTTCAAAACATGCTGTTTTAAATGGAAACAATAAAACCTGGTATTTCAAAATGCTTCATGAAGGATATCTTAATAAAAGCGATGATATTAACAAAAATATCAACAGTGATTACTTGGATATACCTTTATGTGACCTGGAAAACTGTCCCAGATGTGAATGTATTGGATATAGCTCTAAAGTCTTGTAAACATGAGCGGTTGTTATCATTCACAGAAAATGGCAGTAAGAAATGCTTTTAATCAGACATCTTATAACTAATATTTAGAATATCTGAATTGCTCTAAAAACACTTTCTGTCCTTATTACTGAGTAGTTTCAAGTTAGTTTTATTTAGTTTTAAGGCTTGATTTTGGAAATAGAAAGACACTCTCAAAGAAAGATATAGGCATATTAAATAATTTAGTATTTGCAAGGATGATCTTCAGTCTTTTTCTATCCCCAGAAACTGCACTCTGCAAAAAAAAGAATACAAATCTAGGATGTCCTGAAGTGCAGCAGGTGTTGGCTGTGTCATTTCAACATCAGTTTGGGGTTCAACAGCCTTGCAGGACTGAGATTGTCAGTTTGCAGGTGTTAAATTTAAAAGACAGTGAGGCCAGCTGCATTCAGGCACTGCGAGTGTTCACGGCAGGCATTCAAGGGCAAATCATGCTTGAGCAACCTGATTGCCTCTACAACTAAATGACTGGCTCTGCAGATGAGAAAAGAGCCGTGGAGGTAATATACCTTGACTTTGGTAAGGTTTTTGACACTGTCTCCCACAGCGTTCTCATTTAAAAGCTGAGGACACCCTGGCTGCCTAATCTGACTGTAGTAGAAAATCGCCTGGGCTATCAGGCTCAAAGGGCAGTGATCAGTGGCTCCATGGCCAGCAGGCAGCTGTGAAGAGAGGGTACCCAACACACTAGGGGACCAGTGCTGGGGCCCTTAGTGTTCATCTGCGACCTCGATGGTGACACAGAACAAACTTTTTACAAAGTTCAGGGAAAAGGCTATCATTAGGGATTTGAATTTTGGTCCAAAGGCTTATCATAGCAAACCTGTCCATACTGTTCCCAAAGCAACTCAAACACTGGCCGATCACTTTCTATTAATTAAGGTATTTATGTTGATTGCTGTTGTTCTGCCTTCCTGATGATTCTCATTCTTCCTTACAGGGGACTTAAATGTTAAAGTTTAATGTTAAGATCCAATTATTAAAATTATTAGAGAGATGTCTCTGCCCAAATTAAGGTACAAATGAGACCATATTCCAAAGTGTATACTACAGATTTTTATTTAACTGTAAATGTGAGATAGAGAGATGGGGTAAAGAGAGACAAGAACAAAGAAGTAGAGCAACAGAGATACAGATCAAGTAGAAAATAAATTCTCCATAAATTCTGACAACATCTCATTGGTCCTTTGCTAGTCCTCTCAGTGGTTGCAGACTGGGCATGAAGTGGTAGAAGGACAGTCCACCCAACACCAGGTCCATAGGGTTTATATTATGCTGAGGGTAGGTGGAAAATGTCCCCTTGAGTCTTTGAGCCCTGCTAAGGTGCTGCAGCCATCCCTTATGTCAGCATAGTTGAGTCGATCATGGCCCATTATACCCCACCAGCTGAGGTAAACACCCTCATCCTACATATGAATGCCCCTGTTCTTGGGAAGGGAGTAACCTAGATGGTTACTATAAGGGGTCAAATGTTTGAGTCATTAATCACTAGCAGTCCAGTCTCTCACAGTCACCCTTCTGACACCAGACCTTTTCCATTTAGCTTAGTTCCTTGCCCTCTGTACCTTTCATTCCTCTCCTTCTTTCTCCCTTTCTCCCTCTTTCTGCCTCTATTTTTTTTTCTGAATAGGGATGTCAGCCAGTGGGTGGATGACTTCATCTGAGCAAATTGTCTCAACTTCCTTGATAGTGAAGAGAAATAGAAACTCTTGAGGTACAACATATTTCCTAACTTAGAATAGGTTAGATTAATACATCTTACAAGTGGCTCCTTTTCTCTATTGACTGTACACGAAATGAAGACGAATCCTCTCAGATGAATGTCACAGGTATCTAAAGTTAGGTACAGTGATATCACAATATATCAGAGTGGTCATAACCAGAAAGAATGATATTGCCACTATCCCATGACAACAGAAGCTATTTCTTCTTCATATTTTAAGGACATGTCATTCCTTCCATGTTCAGAGTGCTCTACCTAAATTTCTGTGCTGGCTTTTGTTTTTCCCTTTTCTTTTTTAATTTATGGACACAGTGTATGGGGACATTACTCCGCTTCTATTAGTGCATATATCAAGAGATTTCAGGTCCTGAAATTGCTTCTCATACTCACAAAAATGGTTGAAGGATCACAGTACTGAGTATCTCACTGCTGGATTTCCAGATGCAGATTTCACTTAACAGAAACAGAATAGATTAAATACTAATTTTCTGGTTATTTTCTTACAGTCTTTTACGTTCCAGTTAACACATTAGCCTCTGTTATGTTGAATACTATCAATGCTCCCCAGTCTGGGAGATATTATAATGTATCTGGCTGGTGCAAAATGCTTCTGCTGTGTTTTAAGTATAACATTATGCAGCCAATGAGATTTTAATGGCTCTTTATCACAGCTGGACTCCAGTAATAAATGTATCAAGACTTCAGACACATTCTCCTTATATGTGAATGAGGACAATGAAGGAACCCAAATACATGGGACAATATAATGAGATCATTTGCTCTACCATAGAACAGCCAATGCTGTAGCACTTTTTTCAGACTCCTTGGATTTAAACTTGGCTAACTTCAGATATTAATGCAATTGAAAATTGATATTAGGCTAATTTTATAAATATAGCAGCAAACCTTCAATTTTTTTCCAGATATTCATGAAATCGCTGATCATTGAGCTTTTTCAATAGCAAATTGTAATGAAGCCATCTGCTTTAGAGATATAAGAGATCATCAAGTATCAGGTTTCCTATTCTTTCAGATTTCATTAGAACTATGATTTAAAAGAGGGGAAGTTGACCTACAATTTGTTTATTAATTTGGTGACTGACTTTTTTTCTGTCTTTTTTTTTGTTATATTGCAGGCATGTTTTCACCCTTTTGCAATAACCCTTACTGCACAAAATACAGCCCAAGTGATTTGCAAGCATGTGTGACCAAAACTAAGGTCTATTGTGAAATAACATTGCACAAATATGAAAACATTTGTCTTTCACTTTTATTGAAGAGTATGGAATTGAAAAAGTAAACTTAGAGAAATTCTTGGCCTGCAAGTCACTGCATGTTTTAGATCATTGAAATAAAAGCCATTTTCAGTGACAGTGTAAAAAAAGCTAAATGTGAAAGAGCAACTCAGGTCTTTTCACACTGCATTTTACAAAACAGTGTGATAAAAGCAGTTTTGTTCTACCTTTTATGAATTTCATGTAAGTAACACATTTCAGAGACAATTGCAAGTCACAGAAAATATAAGAAAATCTCTCATAATGGAATATTTCTCATCTCTTTTGGGAAACAGTAATAACTTTACCTCTGAGAAAACACTATTCTCAATGTCCCATTCCTGTTTAACTCATTGAGATATTAGAACTTAAGGCTACAAGCCTCTCTATTTTGCATTTGGCTTCTTGGTAAAATGTTTCAGTGTGACAGTAGAAGGAATGGAATGCTGTAATGCTGCTGTAGAACAATGCTGGATGCTACACTGGAGGTACTTGATCTTTCTCAAAACAAAGGTGCAGGTGTGTATTTGGGTTAGCTCCATCTTTTGGATACCCAGGAAGTGTCTACATTCATATTAATTTAGATTTTCAGTACAGAGAAAAATCTCTTTTCACTTAGTCCTTTTTGCAGCATGCATATATGAATTTGTGTTTATCTATTCTGCATAGCAGTGTGGTCTGGATGAATAATTTCTGCGTTTTGTGTTTTTTTTATTTTTATTTTTTTTTGTTGTTGTTGTTGTTTTTTTTAAATGTACAAGTTGTTTTGTAAAATGCACAGAATAAGTCTATTCTATGGTATTTTAATGTTTCTACTTAGGTCAAATGTGATGCCCCTGAGCAGTGCTGGTGGCAAGTATTGCAGAATTTAAACCATTACTGTTGAGGCTTCTCCAGCCCATTCTGTCAGGAAGATTCCACTCTTATTGAACAAGGAAGGGCCCTTGTTCCTTGTAAGGGTGGTCTGCCCTGTGGCAATGGCAGAACAAACCTGCACAAGGATTCTGTGCTCCAGAATGTACACTGAATATTTTGAAGTCCATACTATAAATGACAAAATGATAAATGAGTATTTCATAAGAGGCAAAGTGGTCAGTCAGTTTTTATAACACTGGTTTTATGACAAGTTAACCAAGCTTCTGCTTCCTTACCACTTTTAAAATAGTTGGGTTGTTTTCTATGACTAATACTCCAGCCTGGAGCCCATTTTCACTTCCCTTTCTGACTGTTACATATTGTTGTAGGTAATTTGACTGGAAGTTACTGTTTAACCACAGTAAGGTGTTCCTCTGCAGCACACATGAGCAGAGGGGTTAGCATATTTTTGAAAATGGTACTTTAATCTCTTACCCCTGGAAAGCATAATGTAAAAACCAAGAAGCTCTGCCCTGGCTGGAACCATCCATGTTCATTGTCCATAGTACTTACGGCATACAGTGGCAGTCATTCAGCAACAAATATTATAAAATTTGACATTACAGACTCTTCTTCCACAAAAATCAAATCGCCTTGAGGTACCTACACATTTCCCCATCTCTCTACGTTACTTACAATCATGAGTGGCACAGAATGTGGGGGAAAATGAGCCAGTTTTTGGGGAAATTCTTGCTTCACTGGTTTGGAAGTTCACTCCAGAACAAATACAAGAGTTAAGACTATTAAAGTGACAGAATATTTGCAAGGATATCTGCATTTTGGCCTTAAAGGAAAATTCTTGATTTTTTTTTTTTTAGATGAAAATTTGGATTTAGGAAAACACACTGTAATGAAATTGTCTTGTAATCTACTCTTTGCTGTTATATTAAATGGTTATCAAAGTTAATCAAATATGCTTGAACTATTTTGCTGAGAAAGAAGTGCCCATGGTTAGCTTTTATTCTATCAGATTCCCTGTTATTTCCCCTCCAGATTGCACACGCTGAATTACAAGGGGGGAATTCACTCACCTGACAATAGACATGTGCCATTTGAGATTTTTCAGCATTCTCAAGACACATGCAGAGGTCAGGCAAATATAATACAGTCAGAAGGACCAATCTCACAGGGTTGAAAATAATAGCATATCTTTATATTTCACAACTGATTCATGCCCTGAATGTCTGGTTATGAGCAACATTTTCTGATAAATACTCCCCATGCTTTATGAAACACCACTAGTTATTCCTCCTGGTCTTCAGATGCCTCTTCAAAAGGGCATGGTTGAGACAGAGGTCCAATGTAAGCCTTGTTAGCTCTGTGGGGACAACTTAAATGTGCTAAAATACCTCAAATGGCACCAGACTCCTCTACATAGATAACTGAAGTGAGCCATCAGCTTTTTCAAGTGCAGAATAAGCCTAAGGAGATCTTGGCTGGAAACTTAGGAATGATGGTTATCTTCAGGACAAACGGAAAAGACAGTGTCTTTGGGATCAAATGGCAAAAGAAAGGACACATCAGCTCAAGCAGACGGGGTTTTTGAGGTGTCTTTGGAGTAGTTGTATGTGTCATGTGGCTTTACCAGCACATGGCAGGCACAGCACAGTACAAATAGATTGACACTTCCGTTTTGGATTGGTGAGTATGGAAGCTGTAAATGTTTCAGCTGATGTCTACAGAATAATTATATGAATACCAGGGAGTCCCATGCTGAGGATGCTGCAGTGAATCCAAGCTGGAGTTGTCTAAGCTACATTCAAGAGCTGAAGCATCCAGGGACATTTGCCTTTGTGTGCCTTTCTTCATGCTCTGGAAGATGGAGAGAGGGGAGTTAGATACTACTTCTAAACAAAGAGAGAGTAAAGTATGATCTCAGAGGCCTGAGCTGTGGAGGTCAGGAGGATTAATAACTTAGAGCAATAAGCAGTAGGGATAAGGTGGAGGGAAAGTAATGAGAAGACGACAAATTGAATGTTTTGAGATTTTTTTTGCCTGTCAGTAAAAAAACTAGCAATAAAATAAATCTTCTTGAGAGAGTGGGGGTGCTCATCAATAGGGAGCTAATTCATGCTTGATTATACCTGACATTTCTTCTTCCTTTTTTGAGAGGATTTTTTTTTAAAGGATGCTTATTTTCCTGCTCAGATTTGAAATAATGCATTTTCACTGATGTAAAAGCCAGAATCTGCATATAAATGGCAGTCCTCCAACACCACCACGGGAAAATTTCATTTTCTCATCCAAGGATGATATTATTACATACACTTAATACTGAATGAAGTGTAAACCAGAATATTTTATTTAAATGCAAATTTTGAAAAATGACTGCAAGACTATCTGAGTTCATTCAGTATCAAAATGCTGTTATTGGGTAAAATGGATAAACACTTCACCAAACAATAATTCAGCTTCTCTCTATATATATACCTTTTAACATAAATTTTTTGAACTAGTCTAAAAGCCAAGCTACTCAAAACATCTTTATTTATGAGAAGCAATTTTTGAACAGAACATAGCTCTGTAAGTCTTTAATTTCATTTTGGATTCTGTTTGAGAAATAAAAGTTTGAATGTTCAGTGCCCTTGTTATATGAGATATTTATCAAGGAAATTATCATTGGTATGTCTGCCAGTATGGTGCAAGGACATCGCTTGTCCTAATCCCAAATTCCCTCCAATTAATTATTACTACATATTTTCCTTGTTCTAGACATCTAATATTGTTTACTTGATGTTGAAGTCAATACACAGAGCTAGAAAAGTTTTGGGGTTGTTTTTTGTCTGTTGGTTGATTTTTTTTCATGCATTTTTATTTAAAGAAATAAGTGCTTTGGCTTGTTGAACCCAAAAGAGGACTCATCCAAGAGCAAGAAAATGGTAGTGATCCACTTTCTTTCTGATTTCCTTTTGCTATTAAAAAGCAGATGCCCCAGTAATAGTTTCTGGTATATTAAAATTAAAGTGCTGTACTCTTTTCTTGCATCCAAAATATATCAACAAAGCTGGTGAAGGGTCTGGAGCACAAATCTTATGAGGAGTGGCTGAGGGAGCTGGGACTGTTTAGCCTGGAAAAAAGGAGACTGGGTGGATTCCTTACCGACCTCTACAACTACCTGAAGAAAGGCTGTAACAAGTGGGTCGATCTCTTCTCCCAGTTAACAAGTAGCAGGACAAGAAGAAATGGCCTCAAGTCACTGGATAAGTTTACATTGGATAAGTTTACATTGGATATTAGAAAAAATTTCTCCATGAAAAGGGTTGTCAAGCCGTGTGTCCTGTCTGCCCAGGGAAATGCTAGAGTCACCATCCCTGCAGGTATTTATAAGATGTGCAGATGTGACTCTTAGGGATATGGCTTAGTGGTGGGCTTGGCTGTGCTGAGTTGATGGTTGGCCTCTGTTAAGGATCTTTCCCAAGCTAAATGATTCTGTGGTTCTGTTCTTAATTATGACACACATTCAGTGTGCTGCTCACAGTCATACCTGTTGTTTTCTATTTGCCATTTTTAAATTGGGGTAGTATTTAGTAACTTTATTAAACTCATGGCACACCTGGATTAAAGAGACTGCTAAGTACTGCCAATGCCTTTTTCCTGTCTTTAATGATTCAAGAACCACTTTTTGATACTAAAAAGAATGAAGTTGCTAAAATTTGATGCTTTACATCTGTAAACAGTAATTAAACATCTGTGAATAAGTATACATTAACAGACTAACATCGAATTTAAAAAAATACAACAGTGTCATTAAAACACAAAGTGTAGCAATGCACAACTATAAAATCCTTCACTGTTGCAAAATAACAATAACTAAAACCAGCTGCCTTTCAGAGGGATTAGTGTTATTGTCATTACAGCTTTCTCAGTTTCTCTGTTTTGCAGTGACATATGATGGTCTACTCCCTTTAACTCTTCATCTGGCACCAGTACTGGGTCTATCATGTGCCAAGTCTCATAAATGCACATCCTTTTAATGTAAAATCAATAAATCACCAGGTCAACCACCCATTCCTGCGAGTAGAGACACATTTTATTTAGAGAGCAAAGACTTTAGTAGATGGCTTGGAGAGCCTTTGTAAGAGTATTCTCTGTTTCTTTGTAATTTTTCAAGGATGGGTGGATCAGCATTACTCCATTGTCCATTGGTACTCCATTGGTAGATCAGCATTGTCTCCAGTACTTATCTGAGAGGGTCCATTCCTTATGCAAGAAAGATTAATAAATATCTCACTGGACTGTAAGGGAAGTTTTACAAAACAATATAAACCAAGCAAACAAACAAAAAAATAAAGCTTGACCAACAGTGTTTGTCATAATGAATACTGAGTGACAAATATTATTCTTTGTTCTAGCAGTCTTTTAAAGAACTGCAGTATATATGATTATCTCCTGTTTCTGTGCTATTTTTTCCTTTACTTTTCCCTTATTCCTTTAGAAAATCTAAATCAGTGCTTCGATCTAATAATGAATGGATATATTTAAATAGCAGTATTTGCCTAACTATAATTTTCAAGTGTCAGGTAATCTTGACACATTACATTTCTTAGAAGCCTATTGCAACACGACAAGTAAGCAGAAGCAAAAAGAAATAACAATTATGCAGTGAAAATTTATAAAAATTTGCATTAATGGATCTGTTTGGGCTAAATAGTCTTTTTCTTGAGAATTTGAGTCCAATATTTTTGCAGTCAACAGGAGTCTTTGTACTTATAGCTTTGAATTATTTCTTGCTATGCAGGTGTGAAGAGACAATATTAAGGATACCTGTGCTTAGAAAGGGACCTTTCAAATCCATGGGTTTTGCTTTCAGTTTATTAGGATAAGACAGATTAATGTTTGAGCCAATTGTAAGCTGCTAACAACATCCATATTATAGAAAGTTCTGCAACTTATCGAAAAACTTCAAGCTTCATAAGCTCTACTTGGTGAGCTCCTGTTCTGTTCTAAATTACCAACTCCAATATTATTGCAAATCCAAATAAACTCCCTGGTGATTACAGATTACAGTCACAAATCCAAAAGGTACAGCACAATATACTTTCCTTAGCTAAATTAATTATTTCAGTTCTGGGCAACTCAATAGTGAGAACTGAACCACCAGCTGGCTAATATGTACAGTCAAAACATTTAGCAGCAGGTTTTTACATTAGTAACAGCAAGAATCCATTTCACGGAAGACAACAGAGAATAAATGATTCTCATTTTAAAAGTCCTTAAGGCTAAAGTGCTTTATCCTCCTTAAATGTTCTGACTAACTACCACCACATGATGTCATCAAGATTAATTTTATGTGGGTAGTTTCTTCTGCAGAAACACTGTAGAAATGGGTACAAGACTGTGGGAAGTAAAAAAGACGGAGGAGAGCAATTCATGCAAAATAAAATTTTCCTGCTTTGTAACTGAGCCTTAGAAGTCTTTGTTCTTTTCAGAGTGTGAAGAAATCTCCTTTTTCTAGTTGCTGATGTTATGATTATAACCTCAAAGATGGAAGGAACTAAACTTTTTCCTATTCTTAGAAGTTTTCTTTTCCATGAGTCAGTATATAGGCTAGACTTTTTAGAGAGGGATTTGCAAAGAAATGATGCAACTTTTTTTTTTTTTTTTTTAGAAAGAATACAAAAGACAGTATGTCTAGGAATATGCTGTGTTGGTTTTCTATTCAACTCAGCCATAAAAATACTTGGCAGGTTGGGTTATGGTGGAACTTTTAGATTTTGTCCCATTCCCACACTCCCCACCTCCCTGGAAACTCCTTTTATCACATAATTTGAGGAAACTATATTAATTGTTAAAAAACCTTCTTATTCAATGAAACAACTGGTAGTGCTTTAGTTATCTGAACTTCCAATAAAGTCAAAGGAGGCACAAATCTGTTATGCAAGCATCAGTGTCCAGTTTCATTGGGAAAAGAAACCGTCCAGAATACCCAAAACTTATCTATCAGAGTAGTAGGCATGACATAAGATTTGTTAGAGACATGGATGAGTCTGATTTGTTTCATGTTGGTCTGTTTCATAAGATCACTGATCCAGGCTTGTTGATGGGAATTGATCCATTAATTGCCATGGAAAGATAAGACACAGGACATTTGGGAGACCCACATTCTTCTGGCGTGACATTTTGAGGCATAGGAAGATTACAGTAATGCATTTCAAATGACAGCAGTTGCCTGTGATAAAGAAATTGAACTGAGTGCTTGCAATTTAGCCAAAATCATCAGTGTATGTTGTCATTTTTTTCCGCTATACTGTGGGATAACCTGAGTAGCTCTCCAGATCCACTGCTTTGTTCGCCTGAGCATAACTTACCTAAACACACGTAGGATTATTGGACAGCCATCTACCTGCCTGTGTCAAATTCTGTGTGAGATAGCCTGTGTGTTCCAGGATACATTCTCTGTTATCTCAATGGTTTTAGCAACTGGTTTTCAGCACTTAAATTGTGACCTATAAACTTCCCAGATCATCATTTAATATAATAGGTGGCTTTCACATTTCCAGACTGTGTCAGAGATGTGTTAGGGTGTTTTGAATTAGACCCATTATTAGACACTTGCTGTGGAGGCATCCACATTTATATTTTTCTTGTCTGAAGCTAATCTTAGTGTGGGCACCAAGAGATGCACTTGGTGATTTAATATAATTTATGCAGGGCTTGATGTTCCCTAAAATTCAACATAGTCAATGAGGAAAGTAAGATCTTCCGAAGATAATTTCAGAGTAGAAATATTAAATAAATGCTTTTTGCATGTCATGCAGGTAACCTGGAGCTAAGATGGGCAGTGTCGGTTGTCCAGTTGGAGTATTTGAAATTCCCTAGGTTATCTGTCACATCACTATGGGGACTGACAGATAAATCTCAGGTACACTGGAAATCTACAGTATTCTGACATGAGAGCTGGAAGCCAGGCATAACATTTTGAGGGATGTCAAGACACTAGACAGACACTATGTCCAGGTATTCTTTCCTCTTACATGGACAAATTTCCCCTTCCAACCCAAGCCTTTCTGACAATCTGTGAAATCCCGTTGTACCCAGAGAGACACACTAAAATTGATACATGCAATTTATGAGTGCAAAGCAGTTATTTACTGACTGATACACACAACAGATAACAGATAACTGGGCTAGAACATTAACATGATCCTGCAATGAGATACCCCAAACTGGGTATCACCAGCTGGGTGACCACTCAGCATTTAGATGTGCGAGAGCTGATGCTCAGCATTGCTAGGTTACCATTTCTGCTTTTTTCCTTTGCGATTTATACCTTCCTATGTCAGATTTTTTCCTCTCAAATCCTTCATCAGCTAAACAATTGCTTAGCAATTGCACAGCTATCTCTGGTTTTGCTTTCCTTATATTGCATGTTATAGTTAATGAACTTCTCTCCATCAGGCTGAGGCAAACCAGTCCTGTCTTATAGAGAACAGATTGCCTGGGCTCAGGGTTACAGAAGAGTACAAGGTCTCCAGGAGAGTTGCCTTTTTCTGGGAAGGTAGCTAGAGGCCAGGAAGAATATCGCTCTGCTTGAAATAATCCTGAGTTTGGGCAACTAGGTAATATACTCCATATACTACTCCTTTGTTGAGTCCAGTCCTAGTGAAGTCATTAGAACTTTGTCTAGCTTAAAACTGAATCTCTGATAAATTTTGTTTAGAAATTCTAATTTTGGAACAACATTGATAAATTAATTGTACAGTTATGTTTATTGAAAATAGTTGCAGGAATGAATAAAGAAGATTTTTTTTTTCCCTAAAGAGCACCGTATGTATTTTAAAACCGAGACATGTCACACTAAAAAACACTGACAAAGAAGAAAATGAAAATATTTCTGTGTAACAAAAATGCACAGGCAAATCTAAATCTAATCTATTTTCACAATGTAACTGGTACTTGACATAGCCCACATTCTTCTAACTCTCCATGAAATATCTCTGCAGACATTTTTTCTAGACAGAGGAGTTCTGCTTTGAAAGAAGGGTCTGGGAATATAGCACCAAGCGCCCATGATTATGATTACATTTTCACTGGAAATAGCAATAATTAGTACATTATCTGTTTATTGTTTTATGAACTTGTTTGTGTAATACCCTAATATGTGCAGATTAAAATATTGCCAAATTAATTTTTTTCCGTAATTAACCCACTGGTTAAGAAATTGTGATGAATAGTTGTATTAAATAAGTGTTTAAATGAAAATTAGAAGAATCAGAATCTGATTGAAGCATTTATTAAAATATTTTTCTGGCCTACTGTTTGAATACACTGATGGCCAGTTTTTTATTTTTATCACCAAGAGAGGACATTCTTCCTTTCCATGAAGAGTGGAATGGAAATGAATGGAAATTTTGTATTTTGTCATGGTGTTTTTACCAGGATTATGCTTAATATTTTCATAATGATGTTGATAATATTATGAGCTTTTTTCTTACTGTTTTTTTAAATCCATATGAATATGGATATGACATAGATATGTTAAATAAACATCTAGATAAATTTCAGAGTTGGGGAAATGACGATGCTTAAAGATGTTTTGATTTGTGCAGGGACAAAAAAATCTAAGACAGGATGCTGTGTTGCTTAAGCATGCACTTTTATCTCACAGGAATCAGCGGGCTATGGAAAGGTGATTAAAGTATTGCTTGCATGCATTCCTTGAAAGTGAAAGTTGTAATTCTGGCCTAGTCTGTCCAGTCCTATTCTAATCACATTTATAGTTTTCCCTTTATTTGAAAGGTGATTAGACAAAATATGTAAAGGGAGGGCGTATCAGTGTTGAACAGTGTCTTTTTATTCTGTAAATTCTTATGAATTTAAAAATGGTCAGCTTTAAAATGAAAATTATGAATTAAACATTCTGTGGGGAAATTAGTTATTTTAAAATGTTTAGGATAGTTTCTTTGAGAAATGACAAAGCACAAAATAATCTCAACTTAAAAGAAAAATCTATCACTGTATTTTGGGTTTTTTTTCCTTTTCTTTCTGAGTCAACTCATTTACTTTGCCTGAAATTCAAAGAATGTTTTTCTTTAGGTAAACCCTATATTTTTCAAAAAAGAAAGCTGAATCCAGTGCTTGCATTTTGCCACTTTTAGCACACTGAACTAGTTTGCCAATTTGATGGGTCAGGGTTTCAAATACGTCACAGATTGAATCCCAAAGTCAATTTTCCAGATTTTTGGGCAATAAGACATCGGAAGGAAATTCAGAACTTCTCCGGGAAAGATAAAAAATCAAAAATTAGTGTCATTGAATGTAAAATATTTCCAAATATTGAAATAGAAGACAGATGAACACCAGGTGCAGAAAATCATAACAGAAAGATGTTTAGAGCAAGAAAAATATGTGAAGTAGTTGGAAAGATATCCTGTCTTCCTCAAAACCTATGTGGCCAACATTTTTCTTAAAGCCTTTCAAAGAAAGGCAGCTCAGAGCTTTAACTCCCTTTAAACAGATTCAGTGTTTCCTGATTCAGATTATTGCAACTGTTGCATATCTTAAATTATCCACATTTTAAAACAATAGTACTAGATGATCAGTCAGCCTTTTCAATTTCCCATTGTGCTGGTTTTGCATGGAGGGAAGTCGCCTGAGAGGGGTCTGAGAGGAGGAGCACAGGCACGGAAATAGAGGAGTGCTGTTTTCCCTGTAGAGCTTCCTCTGTGAGCTGCAGGGACCAATCAGAGGGCTGATTTAGTAGTTGACAGCCCGAGTAGCCAATTGAAGGGTTATTTCGCTTTCATAAATTACACTGGTAAAGTTAAGCGGCCTCTTTGCACTTCCGTTGAAGAATGAGGTAACAGCTGGCTCGGCCCGGCCTCGGCCTTGGCTCAGCCTGGGCCACCATCCCCCCCCCCCCGCATCCCCCCCCATGCGGCCTAGCCAGGCGGGGCGGGGGGTGAGGGAGCCACCGAGGCCCCCTCCCCTTGTTTTCAGCTGGGGAGCCCTGGTGGCCGGGGGAGGGAGGCCTTTGCTGGGGTCCTGGTCGCCCCCCGCTGCCTTCCAGTGGGGCCACGGCTCAGCCGAGGCTTCTGCCGCTGTTTTAGAAGCAGCCAGGAGAGGGAGAGGTGCCCAGCTGACCGTGGGGCGTGGGGAGGTGCAGCTGAGCTTTGCGGTTTTGTCCGGCCTTTTCCATGTGGCCCTTGCGGCCCGAAAAGCTCTGGCATGTTTCCAGCATGGCATGGCCCGGCTCTCTTCACCTTTTGGGCGCGTTTTTAACCCTTTTAATGCCTGGATAAGACTACAGATTTTTCTGAGCTCCCCTGAATGAGAGGAATAAAGCAAGGAGTCTACTGAAGTCAGTGAAATGAACGCTAAGTTTTCAGATGGGAACAGATTGAAGAGATGCCACTGATAAGTAGCTGAAAACCTTTTTTTTGTGGGCTAGGAGGGGACTGTGACTACACTGAAATTCCTTTAAACTATGAAAATACTTGGGGGAGGTTAAAGTGCTTGAGGAAAAAAAAATCTTTTGCCCCAAGGGAATGGGGCTTTCTGTTTTGGGACTGGAAATATGGACAGAGACATTAAATAGAAAAAGAGATTAAGAGAATTTTGTCTTTAAGCAGCTTGCCTTTAAAAGTAACACCCCCATGTGTGTGGCATAACCCATAACACAGCTCTAAAAAGACTGTGAAGATGGGAGGAATTTCCACAATTTGCAATTTTTTTTTTCCAGGCGGATGTGGATAGTGAAAGTGAAGACACCCCCTATGCCTAAACAAAAAAAAAAAAAAAAGGAACTTCCCTCTCTAGAGTGACCGGA
>JANRGV010000051.1:71838733-71914343 GCA_024734035.1 Alethe castanea
TACTGAAGTCAGTGAAATGAATGCTAAGTTTCCAGATGGGAAGAGATTGAAGAGATGCCACTGATAAGTGGCTGAAAACCTTTTTTTTGTGGGCTATGGAGGGACTGGACTACACTGAAATTCCTTTAAACTGTGGGAACACACTTGGGGGAGGTTAAAGTGCTTGAGAAAAGGATCTTTTGCCCCGAGACAATGGGGCTCTCTGTTTTGGGACTGGAAATATGGACAGAGACATTTAAGAGAAAAAGAGATGAAGAGAATTTTGTCTTTGAGCAGCTTGCCTTTAAAAGTAAGACCCCCATGTGTGTGGCATAACCCATAACACAGCTCTGGAAAGACTGTGAAGATGGGAGGAAGTTCACGGTTTGCAATTTTTCCCTGGGTGGACGCAGATTGTGAAAGTGAAGACACCCCCTAAGCCTAAACCAAAGAAAAAGGAACTTTTCTCTCTAGAGTGAACTGAAATAATTATTTAAGTAGATAACTGACTGAAGTGTTCTCTGTATGTTGCTGTTAAAAAATGTGGAAGATGAGGGAAGAGGGAGGAGGGAATGATCTAGAAATATTATTCTGAATTTATTTTTTTTCTGTGTTATTAATAAATTTCTTCTGATACCCTTTTAAGTTTTAGGCCTGCCTTTCTTTTTTACTCCTAAATCCTATCTCTAAAAGAAATTTAATGTATTAAAATTGGCAAACCCAAGTCAAACCATGACACCTTCCTCTGCTCCTCTGGTTCTAAGGGCAATCAGCACTCAACTTCCTCAAGACTAACATGAAAATTACAGCTTGGTACTAGCAGAAGGCCACTGCTGGTGCTGGGCAATGCTTCCTCTGTGCTCCTCTTTTTTGTTGGGAGGATATTTGCTTGCAAGTTTTCACAAATCTTCTGTTGAATTTGCTTGCTTTTTCTTCCTTCACTAGCTCCCAAGGCAAGTCTGTACATAAGATTCTACATAAGTATTCCTGACCTTTGCTTGCTGTTGCCCTTGAACTGAAGTCAGCTTTACCCAGCTCTTGAGACTGTATCCCTGTAGTGACCGGGAACAAACCATTGGTGATTTATTTGTAAGTCTGGGGCCTGTCTCATCCTCCTCCTATATCAGCATCTTCACAGTCTATGCCACCATCCTACACGACTCTACATAATGCTTTATTCTGGAGCCAAAGATACTTTGTTTTGTGTCATATATGTTTTAAAACCATGGATAATGTTAATTCAGTGCAGAATGTACTGCTTGCTGTTGCTATCTTTTAGTCACAGGTATGTGTGTGTATGTGTGTATGTGTGTGTGTGTGTGTGTGTGTGTGTGTGTGTATGAGTGAACATTATGATAAATATTTCCGTGCCACCACAGAGCTAAAGATAGAGATAAACCAAAACATTGTCAAGGGTGGAAATGTAACCCCCCCATCAAATAGAATAATTTTACAATAATGTTGTAAAAATTTTAATTAAAAAATTTAAATGTTAATTGTAGTCTAATCCTGGACTTCCAGATAAACAAGATAAGAGACTGTTGTCCAGTTTTGACTCCTCTGAAGAAGAATCTATCGCATTTTTGCATCTTTAGTATCACTACAGGTAGATGGAAAAAGATTTTTAAAAATGGCACTAATGTCAAATTAGCAGATGCTCAACGGGCAACTAACAGCAAATGCTGGAAAAATGCTTCCAGAGATACAGAGAGGACTGTAAACCAAGGCAGTGAAGTCAGAGTATGAAGTTAGATTGTTCTGAGGAAGATTTGAAAAAATATAACAATTTAGCACACCATTTATATAAATATTGAAGATTTGTAGTTCTTCTTTCTCCGTCATATAATTGGATTCAAGTCTGTTACATGATGCATATTTTATATTTTTTATTCTCATATGGGATTATATGGCATAATAAAATGATGACCACTTGGCCTCATATAGAAAGCAAAAAATAAAATTGAAAATTTACAGATGTAGAGGGGTTTTAAGCATATCACATTGGTTTATAGAGAAAAGTTTTTTTTCTTTAAAAAAGTTTTAAGTCAAAATTAAAAAAACCAAAGGTTTATGCTATTGCACATATGGGATTTTAGTTCCTTTTCCATTGCTTAACTCAAGTTTTTCATTATATAGGTTCATATTTAGACAGTCTCACCTTTGGATAAGAGTAGGAAGAAGGCATGGATTTGATATTGAAGGAAGTAATCTCACAAACATAGAAAGTTTACAAAGTGAAATCCCTTAAGTCATTTCAAAGGGCCATAGTACCTTAAACTTCAAGAAGTTTAAGCTTTCTGATAGTTGTGACCTTTTGGTTGTATTTCTCCAGAGTGTTATCCCACTGTAATTTGTTTTAAGAAGGATAAAGAAAAACAGGAATCTCATGCAGTTCAACAAACACAGGTGTAAAGCTCTGTGCCTGGAGAAGAACAGCACCATGGACAAGTACAGGCTGAGGAAAGTCTGGATGGAAATCAACTTTGCAGAAAAGCACTGGAGATGTAAGACATGAGCATACTGGAGCAAGTCCAGTGAGGAATCACTAAGATGATTAAAAGGCTGGAGCATTGGAGATATGTGAAGAAACAGAGAGAGCTGGGACTGTTGGCATGGAGCAGAGAAGGTTGGGTCCAGGGGGAAGATAATATCGACTTGCACAAAGTTGAAGGGACGGTGTAAAGAGAATGAAGCCAAGCTCCTCTTAGCAACAGGACTAGAGGCAATGGTTCTGAAAGAGAAGAGATTCCCTCTGGATATCAGGAAACACTTTTTGACTGTTAGGGTAACCAAGCATGCCACTAGGTGCCCATGGAGGTGGTAGAGTGTCCATGCTTGTAGATACTTAAAATCTGTCTGGACACAGCCATGGGTAGCCTGCTCTAGATGGCCCCACTTGAATAGGGAGGTTGGTCCAGGTGACCACCAGCAGCCCATTTAAACCTCAGCAATTCTCTGAAGTTGTGATCATGGTGCTTTAATGTTGGTGGTTCATGCAACTGTCTATTATGCCATGAGAGAAAAAGGAGTAAAATTTCTGAAGAGTTTTTAAAAGTCTTTTTATAAGAAGTCTTTGCCAACTGTAGATACTTGAATAGAATTTCCACATCACAACAAGAATCTGGAAGGTATTTTATTATGAAGGAACTTAAAATGTAAAACACCATTATCTCCACTAATGCTTTTTTTTGGCTGTTGCTTACTAAAATGTTCTGTAATAGTGAAGGTACAAAATAAAGTTGCTATAAGACATGCAGAATTGCAGGTACAACTGTATATAGATGGAAGTGTGTAGTCATCTGGTGATCTTTCAGTACTTAGAAGACTAAGTGCAACTTCCATCAGCATTTTCAATTTGGACAGCTTCAGGAAATGTGGTTATATGGACAGCAATAAAGATTTCTCGGCAGTATTTTGCACTAGAACTGCCATTTTGTGCTGTTTTTTTTCAATATAGCTGAGATTTTTGTCTGATTAATTTGAATTAAACAGCTGTTGCTGGATCAGAACAAGCAAAGTCAGAAATTGAACCAAGTCCTTTCCATCACACTGTGAAATACAAGTATTCTCTTTCATCTTATAATTTAAATTCTTGTGAGAAAAGTTCCAGGGAAGTAAGAAATAGATATACTTCTATAGAAGTACAAAGGTACATTTAACTTTGGATGTGATGCAGCAAAAATGCTTTTCAGTGTGTCTTTCAATTCATGCCAATTTGCATTAGAAAAGTGTCTAAGTAGTTAACTTATTTAAATAAGAGTTTTGAAGAGAGGTTCAAAATTCTGCATAAAAGATAGGTATTCAGCAGTGTTTACTGAATTAAAGAAAGTATCTTTAAAGAAGAAAATCTGTTTCTTCACATATATGCCTGAAGATTTTTTATGGAGACACTATGCTGAATGGTTAAATTTGAGTTGATAATTTACAAAGACAAACAGCATAAAAGTAATTTTTAAAATGGCCATGTAATTAAGCACGTCAAAAGCAGCCCCGGTAGTATTTGGCTTTATATTGGTACCTGTGTTTATTTATGAAAATAAAGGTTGCTGAAAAACCACAAGATTTTAAATTTGGATTTTAAAATTAAAAAAAAAACAAAAAACAAACAAACAAAAAAAACCAAAAAAGAAATGTTATTATTATTAGTCTGACCATTGTTGAAAGTGTGTCTCTGAGACACCAACTTGTATTTCAAAAAGACAATCAGCAGAGCCTAACCAGTGCATATTAAATATTTGTGTTAGAACATCCACTTCAAATCTGAGCACTGTTTTGAAGAAAAGCTTGCACACTGTGAGTAGATGATATACACGTTTGATTGTATCCTGTTGACCCCATTTTGACGGGACATTAACTTCCATTATGCAGTTCACTTGTGTTTCACCTGATATGTCAGCTGCAGTCCATGGTAAAGAGTCAAAGCTTCACAGACTTTTCAGATAATATAGCCAAGATTTGCTGGGAGATCAGGACGAAGTATTTTCTCTGAAGCACAAAACAGAATGGTTTTAGTGTAAATAAAGTTGTGCACAGAAGCATGAAATTGAGAAAGTTCTTGAAGCCTCTGGGAATGGAGGAGCTGATGCATGTGCCACATTTGACACCCTTGGTTGGGTGATTTCTCTTCAAAATGGGGTGAAATAGGATAAGAAATCAAGAAGTGCCCATTATGCAGACCCTTTAATTTCTTAGAAGGTTGTAACATTGAGAGCCAGTAAAATGCATGGCCAAGGGAAAATCTATTCTATCAGTAAAATGTTACAGTGATGTGAAGTGAGTGTATCAAAACTTCACTGCAGTTTAGTTTTAGCTGGTAGCTGGTTTTATTGCTTGTTTGGGTTTTTTTTTAACAAGATATACTTTATTATGAGCAAAATTCTTCATTATTATTATCTTTTGCTTTGATTGTCTTAGGCAGTTCGAAAGTAGTGCTTATAAATTGTTTCACAGAGCTTTGAATGGGTTCCTTGTTGACTAGGCGTGTCACAGCAGCTCAGCTAGAGCATGCAAGGAAGTAATTAACCTGTGTTTTCCAAGGCAGGCAATTTTAGAGTGTCTGAACAAAAGTGTGTAAAGTGATAGAAGGTAGCAAATGGGCAGGGTGTTGGTTGACGAGAGTTCATCCAATTGTAGATTTAATCTCAAGAGATGTTTTGAGGTCCTAACATACCATTCAGAATGGATAACAAATAATTCTAGATCAATTAATTTGTAGTAAATGGGAAAATTTGAGGTTCTTTGTCTAATATTTTAATAAATTGAGCTTATATTCTTAATAGTTTTGTTTGGAAGTCAGGATAAATATAAATTCATTTGCTGGCCTTCTCTATAGGCTTTCTGTCTTTATTTTGGAACATTTTACTTCATGGCTTCTTGTCGTGCATGATTTTTTGAGGGCTTGTAAGCTAAACCTTCTGTGATCATGCTGAAAAATAAAATGTAGGTGGCTTAATTAAAGAACCTATATATAGTCACCTAGTGCCATTTGAAATACCATAGGATTATCTTTTTCAGCTTCCAGCTGTTACTTCAGAAAAGCATAGGCCTTGGTATAACCCATGACATAATGGCTCATGTCTTGACTATCACAGAACATTCAAATAACACTAGACATTTTTATTTACTCACCTGAATTGACAGTCTTGGAGAAGGACAGAGTTGCTTGTGTTTAGGGAATGGTACTCTTTGGGTGGGACTCAGTTGCAAACTTTCTTCTCATCCCAGTCAAAAAATGTCTAGCAAATACAGACAATACAGTCCAACAACCTGTTTATTGGTATCAGATCAATATCCATTCTTGACATCTCAGAAGGTAGTAGACACTGCTTTGGTAGCTGAGTCAACATCAGGAATTAGCTCTCAAGGCCCTGACTGAATTGGCCCAGGACACCTTCTGGTACCTGCACACAGGTGTTTAGTGTTGCTTAAGCCACTGTGGGCTTTCTGGGACATTTTTCCAAGGTTGCCAGATATAGGACAGCATTTATGTCACTTCTGGAGTAGCATCTGAAGGGCAGGTGGGGTACATTACTAAATTTAAAATGGTGCTCAATACATAAGTTCAGGCAACTTAATTAAAATTTTCATCCCTGATGATGATAGTAGGAGCCAGGGCGTGCAAATAAATGTGGGTATCTTTATGCAAGGGTTGAATCTTATCTTTCATGTCTAGGGTTTTTTGCACTGGTATAGGTGTCTGTGCCGTATGAGATTCCTTGTCCTTTAGTTGCCAGCTCAGAAGGATATGAATCTCAGAGATCTTGCATTGCTTCAACCAGGATCATGCCAGTATCTCGGATAAAAGGGCAAATTGAAGAGCCCTAGACATTTAGGCAACTGTGGGAAATCTTTATATATATATGTCAATGAAGTGATCACATTTCAAGAGCTTCACTTCTTTTACTTTCTGAAAGTGATCCTGAATTAAAGTACAAGTAGTTTGTAAGTAAAAGTTTGTTAAGACCTCAGGGTATTTAGAAACAGGAGGAGAAAAAAAACAAAATCAGTGTTACACACCTACACATTAAAAATAGTAATTACAATTCTTGCTTGTTATCCTTTCAATAAATTAGATAGGTCAGGTGTCCCCTAAGCAGAATTTACTAAGATTTTCGTAACAAAAAAAAACCAAAAAAGGCAAATCATCACACACAAAATATGTGAAATTCACATATTTGTTTACTGTGTAAACAAGCCAAGATTCTATTTTCTGAGAAATAATCAGATCAAAACACTAAAGCCCTGAAAGGATAAAGATTACTATTCATTACAGAAATGTTGCTATTTAAAAAGTTGAGTGATAATCTGGAATACTAAAAGAGCACAAGCTGAGGAGTGGAAGGACAGGTAATTGTTTTCCCACCAAATGAGGTGTTCAATGCTGCCAGCTTCACTCTTGGCTGTGTTTGCTGTAGCATTCTCTGTCAAAGTATATAAGCAAAGACTTGAAGCTTCTCTGGGAGCACATGATAAATGAACTGTGACTTTCTTAGTAGGTATTGGGAAAAGAGCACTGATACCAGTGATTTTTATAGAGAGAAGAAAAGAACTTGTGTTTGAACCAAATGTTGATACCTGAGTACAACTATTTAGTGCACATGCTGTTTTTTCATGTTTCCTGATAGAGTTGGGCCTTTATAGCAGCATTGTCAGTGGCATGGTGTCAACTAACTGAGAATAGTGTTTTTAAACAGAGACTTGAAAAGTTGAAATAAAGATAGAGCATTTGTGAAAGGAGAAAAAGAAAATCAGATGTTGATATGCATAAAAAGAGATTTGAGTATAAGGACATTACTTTTTTGGGGTTCAGAGGTCCATATCTTTTACTTCAAAAATACTTGTTGTTATAAGGAACTGTCAAGATTCCATGTCTCTGGCAGCATGAATTCTAACCTCAGATGTTCTTTTCCTTTTGCTACTACTTGGAAGAGTCTATGGTTTTATTGCATTCCGGCACAGAGCTACTGGAATGCATTTATAAGCCATCCATTACTTGTAATTTCAAACTACTGCCTATTTCACTGCAGTTAACCTGGCACAAATTGCCTTAGGTTCTCAACAGTCCCTTGCCTTTGCTATATTTCTGGCTTTGATTGTCTAAGTGTTTTCCATGCTCCCATGTCCCTGTTGGTTTTGTTCCTTTAAGTGTGTCATGATCTCACAGACGGACTCTGGAGTAATGATTTGGACTTGATATCTTTCCCGAGTGTCCTGAGGTTTCTGGCACTCAGCATTTAGCTTGGTGCAAAAGCTTGGTTCCTAGCAGCAGCTCCCTCCATTGTACAGATAGGATTCAGCTACACTTAACTGCTTATCTGTAGGTGACTTTAGACTCTGACTGGCATTTGTAATAAGCTGTCTGATTTACAAACTGTCTATCTGTCTTTAGACAAAAAGTGTCATTTTTATATTTAGACTACAACCTATTTTCATTACTTACAGCAAAGTTTTTATTGTAAAAATGAGGAAAAATAAATCCTCTGTTGACTATAGAGGGACTAAAATAAATCCACAGTGTTTGGCTCAGATCTGATAATTTTCCATTTGTGTTTTGTTTTCATTCCCTTAAATTGGCTCTATTTAATACTGAATTAATGGGCTGTCTCTCCCTTGGTCCTAATTTCTGCATCAGAAATTCTGTTTTTAATGCCACACATTGTTGTGTTTCCAAACTCCTGCTATTCTGGCAGATGTGATTTGATACCATGTGTGAAGGACTTGGATCAAAGTAGACTTTTATTTATACAAGGCGGGGAGACTATATCCAGTGAGACTCAGAGGCTTATCCTTATTCATTTAGTTTTAGTTAAATAATTATGCTTTGATACACAGTCTTTAAGAGTCTTTATTCTTTAGTGGGAATTTAGAAAACCATGCGAAAGCGACTTAGCATTATGTGCATTTTCTGCTTTTCCTTTGCCTGTTCCACTTAGGAACAACCTATAGCCCAGTTACCTGTGGCTGGAGTCTCATTGCTTGGAGACTTCTACTACATTGCTATAGAATGTCTGACTCCCCTGTCAGCTCACTTTCCACTACAGGGATTCTCAGGAAATAGAAGCATTGATTATACTAAGCCTTCTTGATCTCTTTCATAGCAGGGGATGACTAAATAAAAGAGTATGTAAGCACCATGAGATGTCAAAAATGTGTAAGCCCTTCCAGAAGGTTTAACTCTGTGGTGGTGCAATGGAGCTGCTGCTGAAGAGTGACTGGGGTGTTCTCTGCAAGCTCTGCATCGAGTGCACTGGTCTCACATTTGTAAGTGCATGGAGATATCTATTGTCAGCTGTAACGAACTTCAAAATGTCATCTCTAATCTTGTGCAATTGTTTTGTTCTGCTCTGTGTTGCTTCGCTTTGAATGGTATTTTTTAAAGCAACGCAACCTGAATTGCTTTCAAGGTAGAAAGACAGATGGCTGTAAGCTGATCTTGTTAGACTTTGTTAAAATAAAATGACAGATGTACTTCAGAAATTGAATACAGGTGCTGCAAAGAGAAAGTTATTACTTTGTATCTGACTTTGTCTGGAGGCAGCTGGTGCTACAACTTTTTTTTTATATATAATGGGGATTCAGGCATTTCATTTATTTTCATCTGATAAGTCACTTTTAAAACATAGTTAAATGACTCTGAAGATGTTATCGACTGTAATAAATAAAAACAGATTTGATTCTCAGAGTTGCCAAATATTGTTGAGTTGCAGAATCATAGCATATTTTAGGAAGGAACCTTAAATTCCATTTAATTCTATCCACCCCTGCCATGAATAGGGACATCTTCCATTAGACCAGGTGGCTCAATACCTCATCCAAATTAGTCTTGAACACTTCCACAACTCCCAGTGATTTCAGTATGTTTGTGGGGGGGGGCTTTTTGGTTTCTTTGGGGGTTTTTTGTTTTTTGTTTGTTTGTTTGTTTGCTTGTTGTTTTTTTATTGAGTATCTCAAACAAATAAAAAAATAAAGTGAAATAATTTTCCTGAGTCCAGGCTAATAAATATGAACTTAGTTGGGCATAATGCCTATATGCATTTTGCATTGGAGATTTTTTTTTATATTACAATATTGAAAATTAAATTCTTCTGTACATCCTTCATGGTACTTCATGTCATATCTTCAACTCCCATTTAACTTTTTACCCTGAATAGAGCTAACTGCAAATTAATACCTTTTGTTAAATCAATTCAGGAAGATTTTGTGGGACTGTGTGTCCATACATCATCACAATTTAATTAGAAGAAGGAAAAAAAAAAAAAAAAAAAAAAAGAAAAATCAGTGTCTTTTGTTAGATTAATTGACTTAGCTGAAATGGGGCACTAAAATATGTTTAGATATGAACCAGAAAGAGAAAAGTGAAAAAATTAGTTGCCAGTTAGAAGCAGTCGCATCATTCTGCTAATCAGTAAAGCAGTTTGAGAGAAAAGGGTGTATGACAGTTGATGGAAGAAGGAGAGGTTAATAAAGCAGAGGTGGAAAGATCTTTATTCTGCATGGAACTGACAGAAGCAGGTGGTGAATGCCTATGCAACATTCAGGGCTAGTTGGCAGGGTGTCACTGGGAAAAATGGAATGTGCAATTCAGTCCATAACTTTTACTGTCCAGTATAATAATGGGTTTTAGCTTCCAGGCTCATATGTTTAAGGTATTTTATACGTCTCACTTAAGGGACAGAGAGAACAGTGGGAGACTGTTCCATGAAAAAATGGTTTCTGATGACAACGGGATGTTTCTGTCCTCTGCCAGTTGGCTTTTCTCTCTGAGATGTAGCATTCATTTGGTTTCAACTGTATGGTTTCTACAACGACATTCTGTGCAGTGACTGAAATGTATTACAGTCTGGGATTAATGGCTGTAGGGCATGTAGCTTTTAGTGACTCAGGTGTCCAACTATTTAAATGTTAGCTTAGAATGTAAATTGAAAGATTTTATTCAATAATGGTCTCATGTCATTGATATTTGTTAATTTTGGTCAGTTATCCCTCTAATCCCGTTGGATAAAGTTAGAAGATGCTTTCTAGTGTAGGAAAAGGCATAGTGCAGGAAATTTTCTTGTAATGGATGAATTTCTTTTCTGGATCAGTTGCTATACCTTAATTACTTTCTTAGATTTCTAAGAATGATAGGTAACACTAAAAATGCTCAGTTAAACTTGATTAGAAGTTTTTTTTCATGGCAGAGGGCAGTAGTATAAGGCTGTATAGAATTAATGTGTAACTTTGGTCTGTTCCAAGATACAAACCTGTTTTGCCAGGGGAGTACTGAAGGTACTGAATACTGAAGGTCATCTTGTAGTTATTAAGGTCATGGAATTATAGAATGGATTGAGTTAGAAAGGACTTTAAAGACCATCTAGTTCCAATTGCCCTTCTATGGATGAGGACCCTAAATCAGGTTGCTCAAAACCCTATCCAGCCATTGAACCCTTTTAGGGGATGGGGCGTCCACAACTTCTCTGGGCAGCATGTTCCAGTGCCTCACCACTGTCACAGGAAAGATGTGGAGAGCTAGGCTGAAAGGATAATGCTGGAGGGAATCTTCCCCAATATCTTGCAGCTGTACTAATTACCAAAGAGTGGAAACATCTGTGTCTGCCCAATCAGTTTGGGGGATATAAAGAAGTGGGATAGCTGGCCATGAGTTACAGACATTTGCACTTGCACTAGGAGGCTGCTGGCTGTGAGGAGGCAAGGGACATGTGGTCACGTAAAGGGATAGGTAAGGCAAGAAGATGTTGTGTGAGGGACAGAAAGGGCCAGGCAAGGGACTGCTTGGGCTTAACTAGCCATGCAGAATGAAAGAAGGAGTCAGAGCTATGTGGAACTACCTATAAGAAAAGGAGTTGGTACAGGGTGAAGCTGCCAGTAATAGGAGGAGTCAGAGTTATCAGAGAGAGGTCTATAAGAAAAGAAGTCAGAGTTGCTGAGAAAAAGGTCTGTGAAAAAAGGCATGTAGAATTCGCAAATAAAGGACTGGTAGGAATGCCAGCCCTGCCCATCCAGACTTAACGATGACAGAAAGAATAGCTTCCTGATACCTAATCTAAACCTACAATTTAAGCCCTTTGCCCTTGTCCCATCAGTACATGCCCTCAAAGAAAGTCCCCCTCTGTCTGTAGACTCTCTTCAGGTGCTGGAAGGCTACTCCAAAGTCCTCTCTTCTCCAGGTGCAACAATCAGTCTTTCCTCATAGGAGAGGTGCTCCATCCTTCTGATAAGCTTGGTGGCCCCCCTCTGGACTTGCTCAAATGGAACAACGTCCTTCTTATGCTGGGTATTGCAGAGCTGGATGCAGCACTGCAGGTGGGGTCTCACCATGGCACAGGGACAGAATCCCCTTCCCTGGCCCTGCTGCCCACGCTGCTTCGGTTGCAGCCCAGGACATGTTTGGCTTTCTGGGCTGTGAGTGCAAATTGCTGGGCCATATCCAGCCTCTCACACACAAGACCCATCAACTCCTTCTTGGCAGGGCTGCTCTGGATCTCTTCATCCCCCAGCCTGTGTTGATATCAGGGGCTGTCCCAACCCAGGTGGAGGACCTTGAACCTGGGTCTTGTTAAACCTCCTTAGATTCCCGTGGGCCCACTTCTTGACCTTGCCCAGGTCCCACTGGATGGTATCCCATCCCTAAGGTATGGCAACTGCATTGATCAGTTTGGTGTCCTCTGCAACATTGCTGAGGGTGCACTTGATCCCTTTGTCATTAATGAAGATATCAAATTACACTGGTGCCAACATGGACCCCTTAGAGACATCATTTGTCACCAGTGTTCATTGAGACTCTGAGCTGTGGACCACTACCCTCTGGATGTAACGTCCAGCCAATTCCTTACCTACCTAACTATCCACCAATCAAAGCTACCTCTCTCCAATTTGAAGAGAAGGATGTTTTGGGGAATGATGATAAAAGCTTTGTAGAAATCCAGGTAAATCACTTCTGTAGCCTGTCCCTTGTCCACTGATGGGATCACTCCATTACAGCAGGTCACTGGCTTGGTTAAGCAGAACTTGCCCTTGGGGAAGCCATGCTGGCTGTCTCAAACCACCTCCCTGTCCTCCATGTACCCTAGCACAGCTTCTAGGAGAATCTGTTTCATTACTTTCTCAAGCACAGGGGTGAGGCTGACAGATCAATAATTCCCCAAATCCTCCTTTCTTCTAATAAGGCAGTGTTTTCATAAAATCAAATGCTCTTATGTTTGAGAACCTAATCGTAAGTCACTTTTTCTTGCTTTTGTTGGTGTGGTTACTGGTAACTGCATAATACTCCAAGAGAGGCTTACATGCATTCAGCTGGGCACTGAATTTAAGAAAGAGCCTATTGATGCTGCAGAAAGACGTCATGGCAAATACTTAACTACTTAAAATGAAAGCATCTAAAATGATCAGTCCTCTTTGAAATGTAACAGCTTGCTCATTAATGCACTAAAGTTTATTTTGAAATCAGTATATAGAAATAAATCGTAAAACGCTTACTTTGTGTTCTAAATTTGCTTGTATTTTATCATTTGGCAGAAATCAATATCACTTACATTAAAAAATTAAATACACCTTGTGTGAAATGCTGAAAGTTTTGAAATAGTAGTGAAAAATTTATTCTGGTTACTGAAATATCTCTGATAATGATGCTGGCAGCTCTGGGTAAAATAATACTTTTGAGATAGTGCTATGTCTCACTGGGTGTTTTAATTAACCACTGGAATTAGCAGAGCTCTTTGAAGCACTGGTAATGCAATGCCTGTATTCATAGAGCACAGTAGATAGAAAGATCCCAGAAGTCATCTTCAGTTTTCTGCCTAGGTTTGGTGTAAGTGCTACAGATGAGGAAATACTATAATGGAATGGGAGCTTATCAGAAGCTTAATTTTTTTTTAAATTCATGATGATGCATTGGTAGTACCTAGCATCTGTAATTGTTAGACATAAATAAATTTTGTGACCTATTATTTAGTTTAACTGTATTTTTCAATCCTGATTCATAGTTTTTATGCTAGGAATAATATTTCCAACTAAAATGAGGAAAAAGTTTGTATTTAAGCCTGTTCATTTGTCACTTTGAATATTCTTTGTTAGTTTCTAAAGTGATAGCATAAATCTGTTTCCTGTATGGCTTGTAAGAATAAAGAATGAAACTGATTTATCAGTAATCTCACAAAGTTCTTAGTATGTGTCTGAATTGCACTGTACCCAGCAGCTGAAGACATGCTCTTTGCAGTTGCTGTTATCTTTCCCATTACCGACAATTGCCTTAAAGGATTTAAGGGAATGAATATTAGTAACAAAAGCACAAAAAGTAGCTTACTTGTTAAAAGTGATAATTGAAAAACCCACCATTCATTTGAATCCTAAAATTATCAAAATTAATATTTTGGTATGATAAATCTACTGTGGTGAAAGCTCTAGACATTAAGAGAGGCAATGCAATGCTCAAGAGTAACCAAATGAATGAGGAGCTTCAAGGCAAGCTCAAGGAGGTTACAGAGAGATGCATGCTCAATAACTACAACTAGTACACTTCAAAACTCTGGACCTCTGTAAATGATTAAAGTGATGATAAAGGCCCGGTAAAGGCCTTTGATAATAATCTTTAAAATGTCATAGATAAATGGCTAGGGAAAAGGCAGGAAAAAAGCACCTTGTATTTTTGTGCCTCTTCACTGCATTCTTATATATATATCTGATGTTTGGAAAAAACTTTTAGCAGTTGAAGTGAAGGTGAACAATACTGACTCATTCTTGGCCCAGAAAAACTTAGCCAATTGGACAGGATTCACCCCTTCCCTTCCTCCTAATTTGTTCTAGTACAAAGATGACTTTTACACTGCATTCTTGCCTCAATAACTTCATTAAAAATGGGAGATTCTGAAGCCAGAGCAGAGTTTCCCATAGCATTGAGATTCTGCCAGTATAATTGTAAAAGTTTATATCTGTATCTTCTTTTGTATGAACACAACTCTTCTTGCTGGGAAAGTCCCTTGAATTCCTTAATAATGAAGGTCTGAGACTGTGGTTTCAGGACTCACAAGGATGCTCCTTCATGTGCTCTCTGGAGTTACTGGAAGCCCATTGGCTTTAGTGTAATTTCCATTTGACTCATATGCTGTTATAAGCCTTTGTGTAAAGAAATTAGAACAAGCAGTTATTTGTCATTTTTTCAAGTGTGATGACTGTTGGCAAACTCAGTTTCAATAAAAAGGAAGACTGCTTTGGGAGTGAGATTTGAGAAAGCCAGATGGACTTAGATATTGGCAAGAAGTGGTCTTGAACCTTATTCTTTTCCTTCTTTAACTCAGCCAGGATCATTTATCATCTACTGCTCTTGCCTTTCTAGAATATGATACTGTGACTGAAATGCCAAAAGGCTGTATGCATACTGATCTAGACCATGACTGTTGGCAAATCTGTCTTGATTTTGTGGAATTTGAAGATTACTTTGAAGGCAAATGTGTCTTCACTCATATTTTTCAAAGGGTTTTCCTATTTCTTTTTTACTTTGCCTTTTCCGTTTACCTTTTTCTTCCTCTGCTCTGTTATGCAGAGCCAGGAAATTTTCTTTGGTCCTTTCATATTTCATTAATTGTGACAGTGTGCCTCGGGAGACTGCGTCACTCCAGGTAATTTCATCAGTGTCAAAATGGATGTTAGCCAGTGGCCTTGACACTACAAGTTAATCTTTTATGAAAGATTTAAACAGACAACAATAAGGCATGGGGTGGTACCTTTATACTTCACTGGAGAGAATTCAAATGCCAAAAGCATACAGCATTCTCTTAAGTGTTTTCTCAGATTTTCTTGAATTTCATTTGCAACAAGAAACATACTTTGAAAAATCAAAGCTGTAGTGGTAATTTTCAATGAGTTGTCAAATTTACACTTCAGAATCTCTCTCTCCTCTTACTTGGATGTAATAAAATGCCATAAAGTATGACAGTCATACATACATACGTACGTACTAATATATTAAGTGCCTGAGAAATAAACACACAAACTTTAAAGTGCTGACTTTTATTTCTGCAAGTTCTGTATAGTAATCATACAAATGCAGTATTTTATTAATAGAGTAAAAAACTTAGCATATGAAATGTGACAATACTGAAAACAATTCTGAGTCTACAATATTTAAAATGAAATGTCATTAAATATTACCTGGCTTATGTTATTAATACAAAAGACAAAGATGCCTGATGTGTTGATGGAATTTTGTATGTTATTCTCCCCATTTTGTAATAAAAATGCATCCAAAATATGGCTTAACATTTCAGAACATTTTCAGTAATAGTCTGGGTTTTTTTCCATATCCTGATAATTCTTTGGATAAACAAAGAAGTTGCATAAAAATCAGTTTTTCTCCTACACTTGGGTAATTTTGTTTTATTTATGAAATTTGTTTTCCATAATAATTTCCACAAAATCCATTAATGATAGATGGTCTGGGTATGCGAACAGGGAGTTACACAAGTTTATCTGGTTACAGAAGGATGCTGCAATATTTATTTTAAAGAAACTCAGTGTAGGTTAGTTTGCTTCTTTTTAGTCATCAGTAAATGCTGGACGTGCAGCCCTACCTGATTAGGGCTGTAGATGCAAAAAAAAAAAAAAAAAAAAAAATTCATGTAGGTTCTAGATAAGATTTTGCTTAAGAAACAGGTGTGAGTTTTCAGACTCCTAACTAGGTTCTGTTTGTGTAACTTGACATTATTTCAAGATCTAAGATTTAAAGTAAAATTTATAAACTATCAAATAATAAAGTAGTCCAGATAAACATTAGCTATGTTATTTAGACAACTGGCTTCTAGGAGGATCTCAGAAGATGAGACAGAGTGGTGACTGGAGGAGCACTTTATCCAAAGTATCACCTTTTGTATCTGCTGTCTTACTTTGTTTTGTCAAGTTGATTTATATACTTAAAAAGAATTTTCTTTTCATCAGGTTTGATTGTGAGACTAACTTTAATGCAGGGTCCCTGTTTTTGATGAATTAATAAGCCTCCATCTGTTAGAACTTTTACTGTTACATTAGTTGGTTGCCATGGAAAATATCTCCACAGTCTGTCTAGGCCGAAAGAGTGGCATGTACCTGCTGTTGATCTGAACAGATCCCTTCTTTTATTCGTTTCCCATAGCACCCAATAGCAAGAGCACTGGCATCTTGTATTGGAATCTGTTTTGGTTATTTATTCAGTACTTCTGTAGTCCTCTGTTACGCCTTCAAGCACAGTTGTCCTCACTTTTATTACTGTAACATGATCTTTAGATAATTATATCAGTGTTAAGGGCATCAATGTACAGCAGTGACCATCTCTTGTAAAAGAAGGGAGTTTTTGTTTTGATGGTCACAAAACCAGCAAGAGAGCTTTAAAGTATGCCATATCTGGTTTGAAAAGCAGTGTGTATTTGGTGTTAGTCCTTCCAACAAAGTGACACATACTAGAAGTGGGTGAGGATACAGAATGTGGCAATTCAGACTGAAACCCATATCCAACTCACCCATTGAGCTGTAGGGCTTGTTGACTGACAGATGAGTGACAGCAGTGAACAGGCAGCTTTTGTGTCACCAGGCCTTTGCTGGGGCATTATTTGCCTTTGTAAATCTGTTTTATTACTAGATTTGCATAAGACTGGACAAAAGAAGATGCTATTGCAAATCTTTCTTCCTTGGAATGATTTACTTCCAAATGTAGGCAGAAGAACATTACATGTTAGTATGTGATATGTGTACATTTTGTAGGCTGTTTTGTAATTTTCTGGATGAAAGGCATCCCAGTTAAATATTTATCTGTATAAGTTTTAATCGTATCAGGGACATATTAAAATTACTTATAAATTACTTATAAATAATTAAAAACAAACAAAAAAAGAATTTTAAATGTTATGAAGATAACATCTCACTATGAAGCTTCTGACTCAGCTATTGCTGACCCCATGCAAATCACATTCTGCCTTCCCATGATGAGTTCCAGGCTCATCAAGACACAGCTGTAAAAGGAGCTTTCTCTCTCCTATCCTCTTCTTTTGTGCATTTCCTATATTGAGCTCTTAAATTTTCATTGTTGTGGTTTATCCTTTTGGCATATTTATGTGTGAAAATAGTACTTCATTCTCTCAGCTACTGGAATTATATTTACAATTTATATATTTTAATGATGGAAAAAAAGACATGACAAAACAGTGATTTTTCGAAGAACAGGGAAAATGAATGGGTGTTTCACTTTTTTCTAAGGCTGTATTGAATTTAGAAGCAGGGATGGAAATACTTCCACACGTTTTAAACACAAAGTTAGGGCAAGAAAAACCCAAAAACAACTAAACAAAAAACTTTGAAAGAGAAATTAATCTGCCCAGCCTTGACAACATCCAAAGCACAGATGTGTAAATATCAGCCAGTTCCCATGGTTTCTTTTAAAGTCAGCAGAGATAAACATTCCAGAGAGTAATTTATCTTACTCTTTGTAGATGCCTTTCTTAACGTGAGATTAATTTCACTTTGTTGTTGATTGTAAAGTGAGACTGAATGACTTGTTGAGGCTTAAAAGCCCAATCTGGAGATGTCTGAACTAGGGCTAACTAATCTGTCCCATCATTTAAAGCAGAAGGTAGTGTTGAGCAGTTTAGTCTGAATTCCTACATACTGTGTTTCACTCTGTAACTGAATCAAGCAACTTCAGCTAAAGCTGAGCCAATATTAAGGTCAGCTTTAGCTCATTTATTGCAAAGGGTCTTGTCATCATGTACCAATCTGAATTCCAAAACCTGTATTATAGTATGTGCTTCCACAGGAAATGCATGGGTAAACTCGGCCTCCTACTTTTCTATCTCAAATCCTGAACTATGACATAATCTGTCCCCTATGCAAGTGATCTGGCTTTTATGATGAATGCAGCTACCAATGCCCTCTTTCATTCTAATTGTTTGTCTTGCCTACCTGTCACCTGGTTCCAGTTTTGAAATAATTGTTGGAAATCATTGCTCTGCTTCAAACAGCTTTTTGTCCATTGCATATTCAGCAGCTTTGTTCACTCCCAGACAATAACTTTCAATACTCTCAACATACCATTTCTGTGTATTAAGTATGAAAAATTCCCTCTGAAAGCTAAGGGTTTAATTCCATTTTTGAGAATCTGGTGCTTGGTGTACCTTGAGCTTCATTTTCTCACCTTCAAAATATTGCCATATTGAGGATGAGTTAATAACAAATGCAGCAGCTTAAATCCTGTCTTATTCATCTGTCTCATTACATTACACTTGTTAAAAAATATCAGTATTAGCTTTCTGTAAAATTTTCTTACAGACTTAAAAGTGACTCTTTTTTCCCCCCTTACAAATGCTTCCACAATAGTGCTCCAGGTACTGTGGTTCTCTGACCACTTTTTACCACGTGTCTTAGTTTCGATACAGGCATGTATGCATCAGACTGTTCTTTTAAATGCCCTCATTATCAGCTGGATTTAGTTTTTTGAAGCTGTAACTTTGACTGTAGAGTTAACCTATGATCCAAATTTAGCAAACTGCTACCATCCTGTCTTTTCAGCCTACATTTACAGAAGATATGCTGGAGGTATGCTGAAGATATTTAAGCAGTTAATGAGTTTTTAGCCTGTCAAGTACAAAGTGTCTACCGTGAAGAAAGCCCTTGAATTCTGTGATTTTAGTACTGAGAACATCTAAAATTTAATTTATGATGTAACTGTAAGCATTAATCAGACAAAATTACATGCCATGTTTTGGGTTGATTCTTAAAACATGTACAGTTTCGGTAAATCATGGGATTTGCCTTCTTTCTGAGATATGGGTAATTGAAAAGGTTGACTGATCATCTAGTACTATTGTTTCAAAATATGGATAATTTAAGATATGCAACAGTTGCAATGATCTGATGGCATTTCCCAGCTGGACAGTGGATGAGCTTCCTATGCCTTTTTTTTTTTTTTTAAATTTCTCTCATTGTCTGTCTTGTTTTCCTACTGGACTGCAAGTATGGCAATATAGTTTTGTTCCTACCAAACAAGTTCAGTCAAATTCTGACTCCTCCAGAGTTTCACCACCAGAATGGGCACAAGTTGCCTGCAGACATCTATGCAAATCCCAAACACGGCATTCTGGCTTTGCTTAAGTATTTTTAAGTATTATTTAATTAAGTATTATTTGATTAACAAGAACTTGCTCTTGTTCAGCCTCCTCTTCATCGTCTGGCTTGCTTATGTTTCACAGGACAGCATGGTCTTTTCCAGCCTCATCAACCATCAATGCCATATGTATACAAAATAATGCAGTGGTATTTACAGCCTTTTCACCCCTGGTTGCTATCCAACTTGATAAATATCAACTATACACACTTGGAGTCATGGAGTTCATCAGGGCTCAGATTTCTGCCAAACTTGAGCCCTGCAGATGGTATTTATGTGAACATTGCAGGACACAGAAGGGAAACATTTAATGAAGAAAAGTTTCTCCTCTTTAACCTTTACAGTATCTTAGTTACTGTTTTCCCCTCTTTCCTTCTTACTCGAACTCTGATCTATTCATTATGACATGAAATAAGAATTGCACCTGTCAAAAAGCAGTCACATTAGCACCCTGTGACGTGGAGGGAGAGGGGATTTTCTGTGGCACCTGGTAGTAGAAAGCTCTCACTTTGAAGACAGCAGCTTTTCCACTGGTGGTGGCTGGGGCACTGGTGGGAAAAGCAGATTCATAGTTATGGAGAAAAAACAAGGATCTACATATGAATAAATGAGAAATATAGAAGTTTGAATCTCCCAGGTCTGTGTACCTTCAGAAGTCCAAGAAGTCCAGATAGGTAGAAATGTTGCTGTCAGTGAATTCTGACTTTCTTTTTAACTTTATTCATTTGCTATTTATTTATTAATTCAAAAGACAATGTGTTCCATACTAACCAATAAGAACAGTAATACCAAAATATCTCTTTAAATATACTTCCAGGTGCTTCAATGAGATTTGGTTATCTTCACAGCTAGCCAATATACACATACAAATGAGTATACGTGTGTTTATATTTTGTAATATATATGCTTTACATGTAAATGTGAAAACACTTCAATAAAACTATAGTAGTGGACAGTACTGGATTTTTATTTGGAATTAGGTTTTAGAATACCTAGCATTAGGGAATGCTAAAATTAAGGTCTGCACACATGGATGATAATTCAGTCTTTGATTTTATGATCATATGCATTTTTAACAGAAGCCTTTCTCTAATGCCTTGTTCTATCAGGCTGCACTGAAAGAAAATATTCTCTGTAGGATGTCTGATTCATTTATTTCTGGTTAGAAGATGTGTAACACTAGAGATGGAACTGATGGCTGTGAAACAGAATGATAACATCATTAATGCAGCTATGTAAAAAGTAGTATCTCTACAAGTGGAAAAATTTGACAAGCTTTTGGGAAGAAAAGCCCTTCCTCCATTCTTAAATCAAAGCAGAAGATGTTAAAGTTGAATAGCCCTGTTGGATTTGTACTATTTGTACAATTTGAGAATATGCAATTTCTCAGATATCTCTCAGACCATCTCTGTAGGAAGAGGAGGCCTACGGAGCAGAGCCACAAGAGGTGGTAAACTAGTTGTTTCTTAGGGGAAAGAGATGAAAATGTAAAGCATAGCAGAGTCTGGAGGGAAGAAAGAGGAAATTCCTGGAACCTCCACTTAAATTTCAAAAATATATTTTTCATCTTAAGTGTGATGTTTCCATCTTTCTGGGTACGCCATGAAAAATATGGGGTCAGATTTGAAGAACTGTTTCCAGTTGTAAATAAAGCAATTAGAACTGCTCTGAATTATGGCAATGTTATAAATTAGTGTATGAAGAAGTCAGGTCTCAAGTGATCAAAACTATATACCCAAACCTAGTAGGCATCTTAGTACAACTGTTAATTTTCAAGCTGAAAAATGGCTGTAACAAATTGAATATTAGGAATTTCCAGTTATAGACTATTCATTCACCGTTCATTCACTACAGCTAACCCACCATGAAACAGTCCTGAAGGAAATAATTTTACTTTCTATTCAAGCTTTGAATAATGTGTGCTAAATAAGATATGGGGTCAACAAACACCTAATTAAGAAAAGAACAAAAAATACTACCTTGAATAGCACTAAATGCAATTAATGATTTAGAGGAAGGAATATAATTAGTCGTGTAACTAAAATATTATGATGGATGTGTCAAAGAGGCTATAAAGTTGTATATGCATAGGCAATTTTTCTGATAAACTTCTTGAATGCTTGAATACATAACTATGACATTCAGCTCACAAAAGGGTGTGCATACTGCAGATTAATAGAATTCTGCATATTTCTAACTTCTTAGAAGACAATCTGCCATCTGATCAGCTACAACAGAGTTGGTAATAAATTAGGATCATCAACATTTTTCCAATCAGTGCCACAAACTGCTTCAGCTTCAGGCAGTAGAGTAAGAAGCAGCAGTAGTAGACTATGCCTCATCTATGTACCACCTGTATGGATAATGTGACATAAGGAATCCAAAGTATAAAGATAATAATGATCTTTGAAGTTCAGTTACAATTTCCTTAAGGAAATGTACCTGACTGATTACAGGCACCTCTGCCCATATAATCTTCTTATGCATTTCACACCTCTTGTCAATCAAAATCAGATACTTCATTGTGTTAATCCTGTGTCCTGCAATGAACACTCATTGTGCTTAAAACTCAGTAGACTAAAATCTCACTCTAAACTCTGATATTTGACTCCTGATTACAGGTTGTATGAGAATGTTCTTTCAAAAGTCTTTCAAACACTTTATTTTACATTATGTTTGGTACTAGCCAATCATTCTGGGAAATCTGTTTTTCCCTCTTTAATCACATAATACATCTCTTTCCCCACTCTTAATGGGTGCGATAAATGTAGATTTATCAGTATCTTATGGAAGGAGGGAAGTCTCTTCCCACTCCCCTTAAATCCAATTTCTCTGTGTTTTACACTGCTATATTTAAGCAGGAAATTTGTTAATGCGTTTATTATTTTGTGTGCTATGTACCCTGTATGTTGAAATGTAACTCACGATGCAATGAGACAGAGACAGAGTTTAATTCAGAGAATTATTAGGTATATCAAATGCCTAAAGTAATATTCAAATCTTTGTCATGTTTGAGTTTCATCTTCTTTAGTGATACAGTCTTGATTCAAACAATATTATAAAAAGGGAAAGTAACCAACAGGAATATGTTCCCTGTAGAAAATATAGTATTGAAATTTTAAAATAAATAAACAGAGTAACCATTACATTACAAATCCACTCGAATTAACTGTTATTTCTTTAATTAATTAAGTAGGCAACATACAGACATTATTTAAAGGCGGCTTAACGGACTCCTAAATTAGTCTATTTCCATCAGCTTAGCAAAGTGCCACAAATCCCTAAAGTTACTGAACCATGAAGCAAGAGAGTTGTCTCTGTTATGGAATAGAGATGTGCTGCTAGCATCAGATGTGCAAGTTTTGGTAGAAAGAGAGGTGGTAACTATTACCTGTTACAGCACAATGTATTGACTAAAGTATCAGAGAACTTAAGCCCACAGAATTCACTTAAATATCCAATCTGGCCTTTAGATCTCTTTCTCTTGGCAAAATTTGAGCCTTCAGTAGATCTCAAGACCTCAAATGCAGTGCAAATATTTGTCTATAAAGCTGTATGTGACACTATAAAACCTATGCAAGACCTTGGTTGGATAGAAACACTTGGGAGACCAGGCAGCATGCCAAAGGAAGAAAACTGCACAATCAGAAACACATCAAAGGAAGTAGATTATTTAGATAAGATGTGCAAGATTTCATTGTGGCAAATACTGCCTTTTGGAAAAAAAGCAGTGGGGGGGAAAATTCCAAATTCTTTGCCTAGAGAGGGGAAGAGATTCCTTTCAGATCCCAAATTACCAACCAGTACGATCTTGATATTTTGGGGGGCATTTATATGAAGTATCAAGCATCCTAGTTATGATAAGCCAACAATACAGTATGGAAAAACTCTTCTGGCAGTTGCTGGTAACAGCCACCCAATATTTTCCAAAAGAACCTGAGGTGGCCTCATGATTCCCTCTGTGTATCTTGCATGAGGAATAGGTGGTAGCAAGATACTGCAAATATCAATAAAAAAGGGAATTTGAAGTTGCAGACGTGCATTAAATCTGCATGCTCTTTCCTGTCCTCCATGTTGCACTCATTTTTATGTACCATGAAGTTCTGCTGGATGGTATTAGTTTTGTTGGGGATCATAGTTACTCAATAAGAGAGGGAATTTTAAAAATGCTGCTCCAAATTTGAAAGTGGCTCTTCAGGGAACTTGTGTGTGATGGAGAATTAAGAAAAGAAGGTTATAAATGTGTTTTACCATGGCTCCTCAGTACTCTTAGGAACCTTTCATGTTTTCATTTCAGAACTGTAAAGCTGGGTAGGTCTGATGAGGTTTCAGGAAGATTTCCAAATCCCTGACATTTATTGCTGTGGTCTCTGAATCCAGGTGTAAATGTGCTAGTGTGTTTTGGCTCTTCCAGACTTTTGACAATGTCTGGGATTAGTTCAGTTCCTCCTCCTCCTATGTGTATGCTGGCAACACCAGTGGGCTGGGCAACCATATGCTCCTATATTAATTTTGGCAAGGCTAGAGTTGCTTCAGCGCAAATTCCACAACACATTCATAACATAGAGCCCATTGATGTCCCAGTTGTGCTGCTGGTGACATTACTTTGAAATCCTAGAGGTAAGGCAATAGGGGCTTTTTATGTTGTTGGAACGGTGGGAATAGCTATTTTTATTTTATTTTTTTGCTAGTTATTTCTACCAAGCATGAAAACCCAAAGTCTTAGTTTTGCCTTTGGATGTGAAGCATATGACAAGTCAGTGCAGCTGAAACTATACCTTGGCTGTCTGAGCCAGTAATGTTAGTGAATTTCCTGGGGTTTAAGATGGAAATGACTTAGAGTTTTACTGCTCATCCTTGTTCCTATTAAGCTAAACCTCTTCCTTTTCTTAAATATCTTTCCACACAAAGTAGGCATCTGTCCATATAACTTTGCTAGCTGAACTGTGTTAACTGTTGTTCATGTAAAATGATACAAATAAATCTGGAAAAATAATTATTTTAACAGTATTTCACAACTGAAAAGCTATCTAAAGAGGTTAGATGGATCAACATAAAATTTTGATTGATGAAAAGCCACTCTATCTGATATAGAAAGATTACTCATCAAATAATGATGAAAATTGATACTTTTTGTAAAATAATAATGATTTCTGGAAGCACGTTATACAGCAGAGTGAGGGAAAATATAATAGACTAAACTGTTCTTACAGATTTCTACTTTTACTGAACAATGCTGAACATAAAACAAATTCAGACTGTGGAAACTGGTTTATTACTTGGTCTCTAGGTGTTCATATAAAGTGTTTGAAGAGAGCACTTTATTTTAAAGGCATTTCATTCTTAGACTCTCTCCTTGCAAGGTAGTTTTTATTTAAATAGGAACTGTCCATTTTATTTAATTGTACATGTAGTTAAGAAAAAGGTAGCATTTTAATTCTGTATGAAAAATAACGCTACTGAGAAGCTGAACATATACTTTAAAAAGAGCTAGAAAAATCTAGTTACTGAAGCATAATTATTTTACTTCTTGGCTTGGCTTTTACTGGAATGTGGAGAAACCAGGAATGCATCTTAAAACACTGTGGAACAGTCAGGGATATCTTGGAAGTCACCCTTCTCTACAGAATCCCACTCTTTGGCAGACTTATATAATATAAACATTTTTCTGGCTACCTGATTCACTTCCTTCTCAGTAATTGAAGGTACAGACTGTAGCTATCAACTTGGTCAGAAGAACGACCACTGTGGAAAAGCAAAGACCATAGCAAAGAAGAAGCATATTCCTTCTGTTGGTAGAAAGATATTCAATTGCATGGTTTAATATCCATGGTAACGAATATTTAAAGAATCTTTCTGAAGTTTCAGGAAGAAAAAACATCCATGCTGTATTTTTAAAATGTTCTTTTATTTCTTCAGCACAAAACATTTACTTTTATTTTATCTATAATACGTGGAAGGAAACTCACTCAACAATCCTCTGTTGAAGTTGATCCAAATTGCTTCATTTGTGGAACAGCTTGAAGAGGAAAATCTACCTGACATTTGTCTCTGCAAATTAATGCAAGTTTTAGTGTAGTTACACAAAATCCAGTTTCCACATATGCTTTATTAAACTAAGAGGAGCTGTAGAAGGGTATTTTCACAAGTGTAAAAATGTCAAAGCAAAAGTGTGCAATCATTCAGAGGGTAAGAATATATAGGTCTGTCATCCATGAGAAATATCTGGGGTAAGAACATTAAATTCACCTTCCTTCTCTTAGGATTTAGCACCACAGACTTTCAGCTGACATTTTCTTGTATTTCTTGTATTTTAAGCCCTGGCTGTTAAATGGGTGTTGGCTCAAGACCTCTTAGGAATAAGGCTGTAAGAGTCATTGAATCTTCAATTTTGGGCACAACAGCTAGAAAAGTATGTTTACTCTTGGTATCTTCCCATGATTGCATAAGTCCACTTTTAGCCATTTTTATTTTCCAGCAAGTAGCAATGACAAGGACTAATGAGAAATTTTTCCAGTATAAGTGCTAGGCTGGATGAGTATTTGAAAGAAAGGCTTTGGTACCACAGCTGAACCAGTAATTTCCTATTAAGCTTGAATATTGATTTGTATTATGGAGTAAATCTTGCCACTGAGCATTGAAAATGAGATTGCACAGGAAAATATTTGCTAAGATATATGTCTATTTTCACTAGTACTGAGAGCAAAATAAAGGTAAAATCCATTCTCTGTGGCTGGGTAGCACTGTCCAATATAAATGAGTTTGTAATTTGCAAAGCCATGACGCTGAGGAATAAGGAAATATAGAATGCCTTATCACAAACCAAATGGAGTTCATCGAAGAGAGGACAGACTCCACAGTATTTTGTGACTTTACAGGGTGGAAAGGCAATGGCTGGGTGACAGTTCCTTATCTGTAAGGTTATAGATTCAGAATAGAACAATACTCTTCAAATTGTGCTGAATATCTGGTGTGTACCTTATGAAGAACAAAATTCCCCACAGTCAGGCTTCTTGCAAATCATTTAAGGTTATTGTTCAATTGCCTAATTTCCAGTAGTGAAGCAATTTAAAAGGTAGTATATTAGATGCATCATTCCCTTGACATTTTCTTTCTCCTTGATTCTGTCCTTATAATGCTACTGTTGATTTTCCTTCTCTGACATTTATTTTATTTCCTTTGGTAGTTTTATAATTCTGTGAAGAAACTAACAGTTTGCCCCTCTTAGTTTCATGCAGTGTTATGTTTTACTAGCAGCACTGCTGATTATTTGGATGAAAGATGTTTATCTTGCTTCCTGCCCAGAAAATAAGTGTTAGTTAAATGATGGAAACCCAGTGGGATAAGCTAGTCTAATTCTCAAATGTTTATATTAATCTAAACAGGTAAATTTGCTTAAGCACAGTGATGCATCCACAGCCTCAAGTTAGGAAGAATTGGGACCTTCCTCTAATTAACAATGACCTTAAAAGTCTTTATGTTTAAAAATGGATTAAAGATAATGCACCACTGTAATGCTGCACTCAGTAAGACAGATTCTGTTCATGGCAACTCAGAATAAAAATGGGGGTGACATAAACACATTTTTTCTTTAGTTTTTTAAATAACATTGAACATACAGCCTTCAAAACTTAATTGGGAGATCTGGAGGAGCACAAGGATGTTTTTATTTCCAGCAGTTTGACTGAATTGGATTACCTTGCTTTTTCTTGCTTTAAATTATCTATGTGATTCCATATTGACTGCCCTGTGAGCTTTCAATTAAAAAACAAAACAAAAAAAATATTAACCATTTGGTTTTCTCTATTTAATTTTCCTATGGCTCAATCTTAATCATAATTTTGACTTCCAAACCTCAGAAGGCATAATTTTCTGTTGAAGTACTGTATTTTTTCAAGCATCTTATGTAGTTTGATTTCTCAAAGCTTTCTAAGTCCCATAAGTTGTTTGTTGTTTTGGTTTTTTTTGCTTGTGAGGGCAGGGAAATATCTGTTTTCTTCTATGGACAATAAGGAAAGGACAGGGGAAAAGGAAGAGGAAGTTAAAGGGAAGGGAATTTTCAAAGAAAAATATCCCATTATTTTATGTGCTTGGTATCTCATGTCTTTTTCCAAAGACTATAAAATATTTGGTAACTCACCATTCCTTTCATAAAAACTACTATAGGTACCCCTGTGTATTTTACAGTTAAATGGCATCTTAATTCAAAGATAAAGATTCTAAATATAATTTTGAAGAATTAATGTTTATCAGTATCTGCATTCTTCCTATCTGCATATTTTTAATCTGTTTAAAAGAATAGGCAGAATAACTGTCCATTTGTTGAAAATTTTATTTACTCTTCTTTAATGTATAGAACCCATTCCTCAACTGCACCTTAAATGTATTAGAAATTAGCTTCTGAAATGTACTACTACACTTATTGATTCTAACACAGAGATAGATATTCTAGTATGTGAAACAAAGTTCAATAAAGTATTTTTTATTTATGTTCTGTTTTCTCTCCTTAATACATAAATACATCACTGAAAATTTTTGTTTATTCTCCAGTCACCCTAAAAGTATAGAAAGTTATGCTTCTTATATTTTCAAAGAGGAAGATGAGTTATTGGAAGATTTATCGAGTAATTTTCTGAGCTCCGACTTTCTGAGAGGTTCAGTTGTTGGTATTTTAGACACATGGAAGAGCTACCAACCACAAACAGCAAGCTGAAGGAATCTCAGTGTCAGAGAGCAGAGAGTCTTCTTTGAACTGGCTCCCTAGTCTGAAACTGTTCAGCCTGCTTTGGTTCCTTATAGCCTGTTCAGAGCAGGGTCTTTAGAGGCACGTATCTTCTCCATATCTATACTCCACACCTCGATGTCTGGTGCAAAAACAAAATGTTTTCCAGAGACTCTATACTCCTTCTACCCTTAGAAATTCTCAGAATGTATTTCAAACGCAGATAGGTATGATTGATGATGCATAAATATGTGGTAGCACCTTTTATGTAACACTGAAGCTTAGCAGGAATGAGGGTGTCAGAAGAGGGAACAAAAGCTCACTGGGATGTAGGCAGGGTGTGGAAAATTTTCACTCCTTCTCTTAGAGTACTTTCATTGTTAAAAAAATTTCTTAAGTGCTGTTAATCTAGAGAAAGAATATAAAAGGAAACATGAAGCTGTGACACAGTAATTAAGAAAAGAATCTATAATAAAGGACTTTTAGTGGTGCTTGATGCAAGAATTAACTTTTGTATATTACATAAAACAGTCATGGAAGAAAATATAAAAATCAATAACCATTTCTAACCAGTTTAAAAGAAAAATAAGTTCTCTGAAATGTTTGCCATAGATATATTTGTATACTGGTGGAAGTAAATGAACAAAGAGGTTTTCCCCAAAGTCCAGAGTATGGTATCCATACAGGTTCCATACAAGAAAGGATGAGAGGTGCCCACTGCATGGTGTTTTCCACAACCTGGCTAAGTCAGCTTCAGCATGCTGTTGGCTTGGATCTCCTTGTCTTTTAATGTTCTAATAACAAGAATTAAAGCTCATAAAATTATCTTTATGGAATAATACATAATGACATCTAGTATATAGATATCAAAATCTTCTGTTAGTCTGTCATCTTACCGTTGTTTGATAGGTAACATTTCCTAGAGCAGGTGATATATCTAAAAACCTATGCCTACAAACATAATTACTTATTTTATTTCCTTTTGTGGAAGAGTCTTCAAAAATCTTGAGATCTGGGGATCTCAAAAAAATAAACAACCACAAGAAAATATAAAAAATAATTAATAAATAATGGAATTGGACCATAATCCTGCAGTCAGGTTTTCATGGCTACATAGATGCCCCTGCAGAAATGCGGCTGTACAAATGGTAATTTGTCATGGTACAACTGTAAAAGGTGTAAGGTTATTTTTTAAAGAAAAAAAGGTTTCCCTAATTAGATGAAGTGATTGAATGTAACAAAATGCATCTTAATGCCATTGAGATACCTATTACAAAAATCAAACAAAAATAATAAATGAAGGTAGTTGTATGAAACCTGAAATGTTGCCCAGTTCTTTAAATAACTGAAATCAGTCATACTGTGTATGGGCACAGGCTTAGTTCCTGTAAGAAGAAATTACTGATATTGCAACCAAATTAATTGCAGACTGGTGTACTTAGTAAATTACATTCATTTTGAATCTTGTTGTCATCTCTATCTGGCGTCTCAAGTACCTCTCAATCCACCATGTAGGAAAAATCTATTCTTTCACTGAATTTTGAGACAAGGGATGTGCTTCTAAACTTGTCTTGCTCACAGTATAGGGGATTGAAGTTGCTGTGGCTCGTGACATCTCTCCAAGGGAGAAGAAGATACTGCAGTAGCAGGAGGGTTTCAGCATGAAGGTTGTTTTGACGAAGAAAAAGCATGGATGGAGAGTCCTGCCAAATTCATTCCAAGAAGTGGACAAGCAGAAGGGCTATAGTGGTTCTCATAAAAACACAGTTTATTTAAAAAAAAACAACATCTTGTTTTTTACTGATAAATTCAGAAATAGCATTTGGATGACTTAGGTGTTACAAGAGTGGTGTCTTATATAATGGATTGTGTGATTCTACATTTTTCAGTACCTTTTCCTAAATTGGGAGAAAATTAAACAGGGGAAAAAAAAGAGAGAGAAATACAAAATAAAGAGAAGAAATAACCATAAAATGATCAGTTATCTTTTATCTTAGAACTGCAGTTTTATTTGAGGAGTGTCTGCTATAGTGCAGTTAAATATATTTTAAAAATTGCTTAAAATTAACACTAAATCTTGTTCTTGGTAGATGTATCCTCATATGTAATGGCACTGAAAAGGATCAAAGGAAAAGGTCAGCCTTGAGAATTAGTTACCAGTGTAGGACTACAGAAGGAGTATTACTATTCAGCATCACTGACATTATTGGTAAAGTATTACATTCAGTTATGGTGATGATGCTGTAAGAGCTGTTGATGGAGATGAATTATGAGAGGATAAAAGAATGATTCAATTCAGAATTATCTCTCATATTATGAATTTTAAAAGCTCTCTAATTTAACAAATGGAAAGTGAAGGGTGTCTCGTTCTAAGTCTCCAAAAGAATTTGATCGAAATTATTTCAGGCAATAAACAGCTCTGTAATATAGCAGAAGTAAAAATAGCATGTACATGGAAAATGAAACTTTAATAAAAAATCAGTCTAGATAAAGGCGATGCACTTTCACATGAGGTCTCTGGAAAAATCTGTTCAGGGATATGGTAGTTATACCATGACTTCAAATTCAAACCATGAAATTATTCTCAGACACATACAAAAACTCTAGGAAATGAAGCCCTTAATTCCAGAATTACTGCATGACTTTTTTATAGCCTGTGTTATGAAAAGACCAGATGACTGTAAGAGTTCCTTCTGGCCTTTAAATCTTAAACCTCTGTGAAGAGGGCACTGACAGGAGAGAGTTCACAGATTTTGCAACTGACAGGGGAATCTAAACCCCATGAAAAAAATAAGTGAATGAAATACCGGTCTGCTGAAAAATACAAAAATTCCCTTGTATTTGCTAATTTCAGCCCACACGCCTAAGCTTTTTAATTATAGCCCAAATACATACAAAAAATGACTGGGTTTTGCTGATTAGCAGAGATAAGCAGTATTAATGTTGTCATCTAGTTAAATCTGCTTCTAGATCTGCCCTTATTACTTGTGTTAGCTAAAAACAAAACTGGATTCCTATTTTTAAGAAAATATCGCAATTATCAGATGTCAGATGGGTTATTTTTTTAGTTGAATTAAATAATTTCATATTGAAAATCTCCTAGAAAGGTGAGGAAGGTTTTGTCAGGAAGCAGAAGCTGTCTGGTCAAACTTGCACTTTTCAGATGCTGTTGCTGCTGTGTCGAACTATGGTTTATACAGGAACAATAACTAAATTTTTATTATGTTGCTCATGATCCATCCAACATGAACTTAGATACTGTGAATTGATATTTCCCACATAAAAGTAGTCAAGTTCAGTAGTGTTTATTTTCCTAATTTCTATATTTGAATAAACTACATAAATACTTAAAGCATTAAGTGAGATTTATGAAGATGAGCTGTAGTTTCTCCAGTAGCATCCTAAGTACTGATGCAAACCAGGAAAGAGACTCCCATTTTATGCTAATTAGAAATCACCTTGACAACTGAAGAAATCCCTTTATAAACTTAGAATTCATTTGCATGTAATTAATCAAAATGTTATTTGAGAAGACTTAAATTCATTTCAAGGAAACATACAAGTGTTATTTCCTCTTTTAAAAGTATGTTTGAAGCATTGTATGAAATGCAAATTTTTTGCTAGTGACGCAGGTTTCTGAAAGTTCTTTTCTGAAAGCAAATAAAAAGGCAGTGGGATGTTTTTGCCAATGATATTTTAAAAATAATATTAATTAATAGCTGTTTCTCTCTTATGGAACACTTTTGGCATATGTAGTGACAGAACTGGATACATAGGGTCATTCCAAAGGTCGTACTATTCTGATAAGCATATTAAAAAAAAAAAATAAAAATTAAAACCTCTATTTATTTCCTACAACAGGAATTGCATTCTGTGCTACTTGTTCACTTTCCACAAGCCCACAGTCCACAAGATTGAAAAATCTATTGAAAGTCACATGTGAGTGAACCCACTAGCCTTTAATGTGCAAGAATACTCATCAATCATTTCTTTATCCCTTCTTTGTTCTAGTTTACCATCTAGGAGTGAGTGCTGTGTGAGTATTGTTATCTAAGGATTACCTGTTTCAGTGGCTGAGCCCCCAGAGTTAGTACTGCTACATGAAAGCCATGCAATGCACACCCTTATGTAGTTTTGCAGCTTTGCATGTTCAAAGTCATGTCTGCCCATCACAGCTTAATTATTTGTGTGATAATCCAAGAATTTTTCACAAAGCCTAATTAATTTTATGGTTGGATATAGAATTAGTCTTTTGTTGTTCTGTAGAAGCAAGGCAAGCTTCACGGTGTCAGAAACAATTTGAAAGTCTAAATCAGGTGTAATATAAACAAATAAGATGAGGCAAGAAAGTGGAACTAAAGCTTATTGGAGAGAATATAATTTCACATTCTCTTTAATGTGTCAAAAGCTTTATTGTGTCAAAAGAAAGAACTACATAGCCGTCACGAATTGGGCATTCATGGAAGAATAAAAGTTGTTTTATACTCTTTTAGATCAAGCTTTTGCAATACATCACATCGTTTCCCAACAACCCTGTGATCCATAATCAGCTACTACATAAGAGGAGGGTATTCTCTTTGCATTAAGTCACTTAGTAGATTTTTATTTCCACCCATAGGGTTCTTGTGATGATAGGTGAAATTGGGTCAACAGGTTCTAAAGAAGACCAAATGAAGGAGAGGGACCTCCCAAGTATAGGAAGCAGAATTTAGGGAAATAGTTTAAAAATTTTCCCTTCTGTTTCTACACAACACTAGTGAGCTTTCAAAATAAACTAAACATATAAACATAATCATCTATTGTACCTTCACTTAAATGTGGCTATTCCAGCAGCTCATGTCATCAGTATGAAAAGATTGGCAGGAACTCAGCTGGATACCCCAGTGAGCTGCAACCAAGTATATTTGCAGTTACCAAAGGCTAAATTCCTGTATTTGTCTATGATACAAGAGCTCATGCCCTTAAATGAAAACATACAGTGTAGTTTTACTTAAGCAAGCTTGGCCAGGTCAGGGATTGTATTTCACACCTGAAATAAGACATTCTCCACGTCACCATCCTGGTGCTGCTTTCTGCATCTGACAGGTGTTTCATCACAAGAGAGAAGCCATACGGCTGAGCTCAGAGGTCTGTCTAGCCCAGAATTTGTCTTGACAGTTGCCAGTAATGGATGATTACAAGTGTGGGACAAACCATGATCACTCACTACCTTGTTTAGGTTTTAGCCCACCATGGAAAATAGCTGTACTGTAGACTAACATACTGCATTTTGACATATTTTAAAGCTAGTGCTTTAGAAACCACAGGTACCACTTCAGCTGTTTTCTTGAGCAGTAGGAATGCTGACAGCAGCTGTACACTGAAACCTGATCTAACCACTGTACATTCCCCCTATTTGGCAAAGTGTTAGCTGCTGGTATTTAGGGACTCCTCATTTCTATCTATTTTTTATTTGATCTACTTTTGTAAATGGGCTAGGCTGTACAGTGGGTAATTTTCCCCCCACAGCTTCTAATGATAAACACCAGCTGTCAACAGTGAGTGCAGTGACATGAGAAGCATACAATGATTTTCAAGACAAGGTCAAATGACAGGTAGTTAAATAATGTAGAAAGGATAATCTTCTGAACAAGCAAAAATCTGAGGCTGGCGCAGTGTTTTTTGTGGAATTTGCAATCACCAGATGGCAATGCAGAGGTCAAGCTCCCAGACAGAATATATCATGTAGCTGAATAAATAATTTGTGTATTAATTATACTCTATGAAAACTAATTTTTGCTGTTGCGATGCCTACCCGACCTTGTAATGTTACTGTTAACACTTTAAATTGTTGTCTGATTTTCTTTATAAGGTAGTACTTGAAGTCATATGTTGCTACTAAAGTTCAAAATTATATTGTTATACATGTATAAGGGTCTCATTATTTTGAAAGACTTTGTTTTCTGTGCTGGTATGTGTACTTAAAACTGTCTTATGATGGGAAGATGACAGAAATCATATTCTTGAGAATTTAAACAAAACCTAGCTGCTTCTGGGATTTAATCTGGCCAGTCTAGTGCTTTTCCTTGCCTATTCCTTTTTCACTTATGCCTGGCTTCCTGTGTTTCATAGTGTCTCTTGAGAGGTATTCCTTTACATTATCCAAAAGCCTACATTTAACTGGCTTATAAAATTAGCAAAATGTTTTATACCACTGTAGAGCTTAATTTCAATTTTCCCTTAAGCATGAGGTTCTTTAAATTTCTTTAAATTAAAAGCATCACACTTATTATGCAAAAGTTTAATTGAATTCAGTAAATATCTTTTCATTACCCCTTTAGAGTACAAACAAATTAATGTTTCTCTAAAGTGAACCTCTTATGTATGTTAAAAGACATGCAGTAAAGTGATAATCTAAAATCAGTATGTAACCATAGAACCCACAGTGAGCTGCCACAGACATAATAATATAACACTAGAAGATTTTTTAATGGAAATGTCAAATACAATTGTATTAATAGGAAGTTAGCTCCCTATCACAATGTAGGTATAATTCCATTTTTGGTTGGGAGCTTAAAACATTCCTTTCCCTTCGTAGATTATATTTTAATAAAGAAAATTAAAATATCAATTCAAATCTATGCTGAAGCATGTTGAAGTTTTTGAGGACCTGGGCAATGTAGGAAAATTCACAGATAAGGCTGCCACAATATCCAGAGATTAAAAGCAATGAAACATTCCCCAGGAATTGCTTGCCTTCCATGAATTGTCAGTTGATGATGAGAGATGAGGTGATAGTAAAGTGAAATATTTCTTCCCAGTGAGCTGAAGGTGTGATATTGACTTTTGAAGGTGCAAAGATAACTTGACTAGACTGACTTTATTCTGAATTTGCTTTCTAGTTTTAAAGAAACCCTCTCCCTTTGAGTTAATGGAATACTAGTAAGCAGAACCTCATATATTACATTGTTTTCAACATCCAGAAGTTTCTCCAAAAGTAAGGAAGGATTTACAAATTAGTGCCACTATGCTGATTTCAAAGATTACAAAAACTTTAACCACTGTGACCAAGAAGATAGTTTTGAAGATGGGCTTCATAGCTATCTTACTGTTCTGATAATAATTTTATGACCTTGTTTTTGAAAAGGAAGTATAAAGAAGTGGTGGAATTTTTCTCAGTAGCCAAAATATAAATTATACTGCATTTTTTCTCTGCAATCTCTTTGTACTAGTCGCATTACTTCATTTAACCAGAAAGTATAAATAAACTGTAGGATTCACATCCAGAAAAACAAACAAAACATGAAATAATTGAAATTATTGAATTGTTGAAAGCTTGGAAATGATAAAAATTACTAGCTATGAAAGTCAAGTATTTAGGCAATTTAGAGGAAACTTGTTGCAAAAATGACATTTTACTCCAGTTCTAAAACAACACTTTTGCAATACCAATGTTAGTTGTTCAAAAGCAATTCATTATTATTTTCCTTTTTGTAGCATTCAAATAGAAACGGCAAGATCTGTCTCACTGAAAAAACAAGTATGAATTATATTGTAACGTTATATACACACCAAGAGAAGCATAGAAGGTGTCATCAGGGTCTAATACTACTATTTTTGGCATTTGAAGATGACCTCTAGTAGTTTAGCATATGATATTTTTATGAGCATTGCTAGCTGGAAGCAGAAAAAAAATTTAATATATATCCCTCTCTGCTGAAAAGGTTTGAGACTTTGAATTGGGTTTTACTTTATAGGACATACTTTTTTGTCATTGAACTTGTTGCACAATTCTTTCAAGCTGAAATAAGCTAGCAGTATAATAATAATTTGGTATTGGACATACATTTACATTGCTAACATCAGCACTTTTAAAGGATTTGCTTATTAGCACAGACTGGCAATTATTGAAAATCATAGCTATTGTAATGAGAAGGGAATTTCTGTAAGCAATACTACTCTTGGCATATTTTCCTTTCATGATCTTAGTTGCTGGCTGACACAACTTATGTGCTGCTGACAATCCTAAGCTGGTAAACAGCAACTGGGCAGGAACAAAGGGGTTCAACTTGTGAAATCTGTATCTGGATTTTCTGAGTAGAAGACTGTTTTAAACTGTATTTCCTCCACTGTTATGTAAAATACATGCAGATCACATTTTAAGCTCTAATACAGGTAAGAAATCATTATCTTTTTCTTTCTTTTTTTTTTTAAATTCGACGTCTTCGTATCTATTTTCCAACTGAAATTGGCAATGATTATTGAAAAATCATGAGCAGGATACAAGTAGCCTCATTAGAAGTAAAATTCATAGCTAATTTAATTAACTCTGTATTTTTCCCCATTTACACATTTCGATGAACCTTATGTTCCTGAGACCTCAAATGATAGTCCTAAAGAATGAAGACTTCTATGTAATTACCAAATACTTATAGTACAGAAGCAAAAACCATGTAAGACACATTGATTGAAACTACTTTCTCTCCTTGTGGTACCTGCTAAGGGCAGTGAGACAAAGCAATAGAAGGAAGGTTAAACCCAACAGTGCATTGTGGTTAGTGTGGCTGAGCACAGTTAGAGCCTGATGGAATGCTTGCTCTCAGGAGTTGTTAGCTTTTGCAAACCTTCCCTGTATAGAATTGTGATGAGGGGGATATTTGCCTTCAATTTTGCAGATTAAGTTTTATATGAGAAAGATTTTTAGCGTTAGATTGCCACAAACATCTAATCAACTAAGTCAGTGGGAAACATTCAAAAAAAACCATTTTGATCTGAGATGTCAGGGAATTCTTTCAATGTAATCTTTCAATCACTGCCTTATAATTAAACACTAAATATTGTTGAAGCTTTTCTGTTCCTCCAGAGCAGATTCTCTCATACTGCCAATTGTGTAAAATTGCTCTGGAAGTGTCAGTCTTTCTCTCTTGTCTCTATATTGAGTCTACATGATCAGTTTTAAGTGACTACCATCAGTTATAGGAGAAGTATAATTAGCAAAAAATTAATCCAAATCTGTGTTCTGAATCAGTGTGCACCAATGCATTATTTTGAAACCTGACTCTCACATAGGAATGATGTTTTCAAAACAGTGATTTATATCCATATATGGCACTTTTGCTCAAGATACTATTAGAATACTTTATGGCACTGATTTTAATTATAGAGATTTATCTCCCAACATTCATGATAATGTTCACATATGACTTTCACTAAAATTCTTTTCATATATATTTTTCTCAAGATTTGTTTTTCCTTCCATGGACCCACACATTAACTTTAGATGTAATGGTTTAATATCATGCTGGAAACTACAGAAGTAGCTTTCCAATACTGTAGTAGAGGTTTTACATCTAAAAGAAAAACATGAGAGCAAGAAAAATACTGTTGCATGATGAGTTTAATAGGTATATGAATTCCTGAGTGTTTAAAAAATACAGAAATTTAAGGTCCAACCTGAAATACAAAAGATGAATCTACAAAGACAATTATCAGTTCAGAAAGACAATATGACAAATAGCAAAAGTTGTGAAATCAGGCTGATTTAAAAGGCTAAGAATAATCAAAATAAAAATAGTTTCATATGAAAAATGCCACATGAATAGTGAGTAGGTAGGCAAGTGTTACTTTTCCAGATGTGCTTGTTAAAAAAAAAAACACTTTGCGAAACGAAATTTAAGAAGAAAAATATTTTTATGGCTTTTGTTTCTTTCAATTACCACTTATTCAAATGAAACTGAATAAAAATTAACTTGAAAGCAGCTGAAAACCAACAATAAAGGAACACAAACATACAAAAACTTTTTAAAAAGATAACACGATCCAGCAGTTTGTAAACAAAATCACAACACCATTTTGTAATCCTGTAATGAAGCAAAGATGAACAAACCTAGTGGCATCATACTGAAGTTTCTGAGGAATGCTTAATTCAGACTAGAATACAGTTAAATATATGCTGGGAATTATCTGGAATTCTTTTACCATTTTCAGAATATGGCTCATATATGCTCCATTTATGCTGATTTACAGGGGACGATGTTTCAGGAACAGCAGTCCTGTCCCAGTGACATTTCATCTGTCAGAAATGTTTGCACTGTGTAGTGAAAGGGATGTGGTTTAGGCTGCATAAAAATCACACTTTTTCCTAATTCCCTCAGAGGAAACTCTACAGTCTAAGTACAGTTTCCATCTTCATTTTGTTCTGTGGTGAAATCCTGACTAAAACGTGGCTAGTATTTTACTTTATCTTTCACTCTGGGACCACTATCTGGAGTGTAGGAGATAGCAAGGGAGAAGTAGATAATTTGTGCTGGTTATGATTCAGTATTTCAAGGTAGTCTATAAGGAGACATGAAAGAATGCAAGGAGGAAGTCTCAACTAATTTCATACATTAAACTCTGTATTCACAATTCTTCAGAAGCAAAAAGTTTCTGTCTGCTTATCTACCTTTAGCACCAAGTGGCTAAACTGGCTAAAATTGTAGCACATGGATGGTCTCACCCCAGTTAGAGTTAGAGTATAACTGAGTATATCCTGTTTGGCAAGTATATCCTGTTTGCCTTCATATCCTGTGCAGTCACATTTTTTTCTATGGCTTAAGTGTTTTTAGTTGTGCACTGACAACATTTGTGTGCAAAAATATCCTTGTAAAATGGGTAGTTTTCTTCTATTTTTATTCCTTTAAGACATGCTAAATATAAATGCACAAAAAAATAGAAGTAAAAAGGCACAAGGAAATAGAAAGCAAGTTAAAATTACTTTATCAGCAAAGAAGATACTGAGTCAGAAAAGTGGAAATTATACTTCTTTTCATACGTCACTTTGAATCTTTGGAGAATACATAGATAATATTGTGATGAGCATTAGCCTAAGAATACGAATCTAATTGCTGTTAAAATCCATCAGTGTGGGAAGGACTCCACTTCCTTTATGTAAGAAACTCTGAATTAATTAATTAACAATTTCTGGGATAATAAGGAGGTAAGAGTGAAGAAAATTCTTTTTCTTCAGACATCATTGTAGTTGGGGAACTGAGCAAAGGCACACACTTTGTTCCTATTTTATTTGTAAATATGTCATTACTATATTGTAGTTATTGGTATATCCAAGTAATTAGAGTAATTAATCATAAAATCAGACCATCCAAGGGTGTTCTAATTAAACAGCTCAAACAAGATCTGAGGGCACAGATCTAGGACATGATACAGGTAAAATTTATAATGGAGGCATATTATCATATGCTCTGGATCCAAACCAAAGTGATTGTCATCACATACTTAGATTTCTTTGCCTGATTTTTTATATGCTCATGTGGGCTGCATGCAACTGCTGAAAGCTATATACCTTCCTTGTTGGTTTGAAACAATGAGTTAGTCTGAAACTGAGTCACCACACCTGGTGCATTTATACTTCCCAAACCAGCATTTACAGGAAAAACTGCAAACTCTATCTAGGCCACTGTCAGTAAGTGATGAATGAGATCAGTGGTGGTGTAACCCCAGTTCTTTTCCCATGGGTGCAGTTGGCTCCCTTGGAAACATTTGCTTGCTGGTTTCAGAATATGCAAGGGTTCTTACCAAATATCTGTAGACTAACAGCTTTTGCAGGGATTCTGAAATGTTGTCTTATCAATATTGAATTGGGAATATTTGGAACCTTGTAGGCAGCAGTGCACTGTTCTCAAGACGCTATAAAGTACTACATGTTGTTAATAGAGGTACAAAGTATTACTTGTTAATGTATGAACATGTAAAAATTCACTCTCCTACCAACTTTTAAAACTATTATCTGCATTACAGTAAATCAAAAATTTGACATTTGAATAATTTTGAAGCAGTCTGCTAGCTGCCTCTCATGACTTTTTGAAATACCAAGTTTATGCTATAATCAATGGAGGTGTGATAAAAATTGCAGAGAGTAACTGATATAGCGAATTTCCTATAACATTAACTAATGTACATTTTTCTCAGCTGTGAAAAGTAGGAATTAACTATCTAATTTTATATATGATTTGTGAGTTCACATTCCACATCAAGAGGCTGTATTTATGCAGTAGCATAAATGAAGTACAGGCTAATACAAAATGAAGGTTTAGTTTGCATTTTGCCTATAGTCAGATCAGAGTTTAAAAGATTAGGAGTTGAAAATTTTAGCAGCTTAGGACCTTGAATATAATGCTCCTTTGTTGTTTTGATTTCAGATCAGTGTAATTCTCTTGGTAAAATGGGTGTTTATCTCAGGAACAAAAGAAGATAAAATACTGTGTTCTCTGAGAAATCTTATGCTGGAATAATGTATTTAATGTTCATAAAATTTAGTGCCATATAATGTATCTAAAAAGTATCAGTAATGTAAATAAACATTTGGAAAATAAGTTATGTTGATCTATGTTTATGTGTAGTAAACACATCTAAATTCTTGTGATAATCAACTGTGTACTTACCAATGAATAGCGATGCTCCCTAACTGTGCTCTGCTTCTAGGAATGTTTTTATCATTGCCAAAACCATAGCTTTACAACAAGAAAACAAATTAGATGATAAAAAATTAATGCATTCATATAGTGGCCCTTTTTCTCCCTACCAAAGAAATCAAGCACCTGTTAATAGTACTTAGAGGAAGAGGGAGAGAAAATGTAATTTCACTGCACTATCCATTAGAAGGAGTTTTTAAATCATCACCAGAAACATGACAGTACCCTTTAACTTCATCTATGCTTATGGAGAAAACAAGGGAAATTTACGGTGAAATCAATATCTCTGTTTATATGGTGATAATATAGTTTTTTAAGGATATATCCTTATCATCTTCATTCCAAATAAGAAAAAAAGCAATGCAAGCAAAACCCAATCAAACAAAATAGATAAATCAAAATTAAAAAAAAAAAGTGAGTACTGATTTTTAACAGGTTGATGAGAGTGAGAGTAAGTTACTTTAAAGTTATATCATTAGGCACATGACATTTTAGCTCCCACCCTCTGTTTTGCAAGATTTCTGACATTAAGAAAAGAATGAAACAATAAGAAAGAGAAGGAAGGCAGACATGACTTAATGGAGATCTGGGCTATGCCAATTAGTGACATGTGCTCTCTATCCAGCTAACATCTGATCTGCAACAGTCACCAAAATCTCATAGGCTGGTACTGTTGTGCTCTGTAATGCATGAGTGCAAGTATGATTATGTTGTTATCAATATCAGCAGATTTAGATGCTGACAGAAAGAAAGTGAAATATTACTTTCTATGGCAAAATAACAACAGGTAGAACATCCTTTAGTGATGCTGAAAATCACATCTTTCCACCAGCTTTTAACACATTCAGAATCATTGACACCTTTTTGTTGCTGAACTTGCTGTCTGTTCGTCTTAGTTTCTTCTGTGAAAATGTAATAACACACCCTACACTCTCTTTACAGGAAGTTTGCATGTTTTAGCAATGCAAAAACCCTTCCCACTCACCCCTCTCCTCTCCCAACCACTGGCATAGGGCTGTGCTTCATCATCCCAACTCTTCAAAATATGGTCACTGGGAAATATTTGTCTTAGTTTTCAGCCTCCTCACTTTTTACTCAGTTCTAAGTAGTAGTAAATATTGATGGCAAATAAATTTGCTGTTTAGTCTATAAAAAAAATAAAGTTCATATTCTCAGTTTATGTGCTGTTTCACCTAGGAGAAGCTCACACTTTTGTGCTGTTTATATAGGCGTATACATATATGAAATGTACAGTTAGACAAAAAGCACAGAACTGAAAGTCCTTGTTCAGTCAAATGATGCTGAAGATTAATGAAAAGTCCACTGTTCATGTTCATTTGTGTTATAAAAGATTACATATTCTGACATCTAGGAAGATTTTTAGTTCTATTTTCTTATTGGAGATGAGACCTCATAATTTTAAAATCATTCTTACAATTTTTTCTTCTATTTTAACTTGCGCTTTTGAATACATCTTTCTTCCTGTACTCAGCCCTTTTGTAGCAATAGTCCCTTGAGTCAGAAAGAATCAACATGACCTTGAACACACATCAAAGCAGATGTAGTAAATTTACATAGTATCATGCAGTTTTCCTTGAAAATATATCACCTAGTGGAAAATGGGGACATACTTATGCCCAGACAACATGAAATGAATGATAGCTTTGACCAGAGGTCTTTGACATATTAAACTGTTCTTCATGAGAAATTGCAACTTTTTGTGCATCTTTTCTCCTCTGAAACTAAACTCAGTGGGTTGGTGTAGTGAAAATGTGGTGCTGAGTGAGGCATTCACACAAGGAGGAACCATGCAGTTTTTTGCAAATCTGTGTGCTATCTGACCTCAGATTTAAAAATCAAATTACTTAAAGCAGTCCCTTTTTCCAGTTCCTGCCCCTTTGCCCTTAGTGCAACATGCACACACCAGTATCCAAAGTTGTTTTTTACATTTATTTTCATGTTCTCTTTAATCAAATGCAACTGTGAGCCTATATATTTTTCCTACTGACCAAGGACATAAATATGAAGATCTCACAGGTGGGTGAACAGAACTAGATGAATCAATTCAATGAAGAATGCTAGCTTTGACACAGTGTAGTTGTATCTTACCTCAGTGCTTCAGACAGTCAAAAGCATAGTTGACAGAGGATAATAGAATGAAATATCTACACCAGGTTTTTTATTTACGTGCTTTGGCTATAGTGATGAGAAAATAGAAACAGGCAATATTCAGTAGCTGAATTGTGTCATACAAAGCTACAGAGTTAAGCACTGACCTTCAATTTGGCAACTGTCATTTTTTCCTCTGTGGGCTGACTAGAACTTATCATTTTGCAAAAGGGAGTGTGGAAACTGTTCTTTACACTTCAGGTCCTAAAAAGTGAAAAGCTGATATATTAATGTTGTAGGTCAGTGGAAGCTGTCAAGATTTGTGACAGCCAGTACCATTTACAGATGTCTTGTTTCGCTCTTTGCTGTTGCTTTTTACTATATTCCTGAAATAGTAGGCAACCAAACATACTAGAGAGCTCAGACTTTTGGCCAATGGAGTTGTATTTGTCTAGCAAGTACGCTGAGCTGCAGCCAGTTATTCCTGCAGGATGTAAGTGAGATAAAATTAGTGTTCTTCTTGAAGTAGATTGGTACAGATGTTTCTTTGTTATAGCTAAAACACCAAATGCCAAACTCCTTTGAAACCAACAATGCTTGTTGTTGAAATTCTACATCAAGCAAATTGTGTACTGATAGTAGGAACATGACAAGAGTCTGAGGATTATTAGCATATATGAACAAATCATTTCTTGTTTCAATATATTTAACTATGATATGGTGTTTTCCTGGGTAATTTCTGAAGTAGATTAACACAGATAGGGACATGAAAAATACATTTAAAATTTTATGCACGTTAATTTTAACAGACTATGCAAAACAGAATAAATTGTGCTGACTAATCAGGTATGGTCTATATATAAGGCATATGTTTCTTTTAAACATGTAACCCTGCATTCTTTTTTAATCTGTTACTTTAAAATTGTTAGCTCTGGTAACAGTATTGGGTTGTCGCTATTCTTTAAGGATCTGATACAATACCCAAAAAAGACTAGGATGAGAGACTAACAGAAAACTGCCTAGCTCCCCCAAGACTCCATTTCTGTAAGTAGCATCTGAAGAAATGAACCTGAGTTTATTTTCATGGTTTTGAGAAGCAAAAAAAGCGCTTGAGAATTTAAAACAAAACAAGCAAAGTAATTTGTGTCTTATTTGAATTTTCTCACAGAAAAAACTTAGAAATTCCCACCAATTGAAAGATTTGGTAACTTCATAGAGATATTGGAAACTCCTGCTGTTTAGCTGTTCACAAATTTTCATCTTAATTAGTTCCTGAGATAGGTGCCTTTTCACTAGTAACTCTTCACATAACTATTTTTCTGGTTTATTTATCTGCCAGCTGTTATTTTTATTATGGTCACAGGCTTCCAAGGAGCTGAACTTCTATGGTAAACTAAGCTGTCATAAAGGCAATATACTTTCATATTTATCTTTTCTTTTATTATTTCATCTATGTAATGCAACTTTACCCCTAGCATAAGGGCTCTCTACTCTTAACTGGAGAAACTTTTAAGACACATTGTGCTGACCAGAGAGTTGTGGCTGGTTTTGACTTAAAAACATTGGTCATTTAGAGAAAAATCAGAGCTAATACTTGCGCTTATTGCAGGGAATGGATGTGGAAAACTCTGAACTTCATTGCTGCTGGGGGGGAGAGGAGGAGAAGCAGTTTCAGCATCTTTGTTCATTGATTTCCAGAACTGAATCGTTTTCCCTCACAAGCTGTTTAGAAACTTAAGTAATCCTGGACTGATGTCTTAAAACTGTGAAATGACAACCCCATGAGCAGTTGGTCAACTGCTCCAAAGAGAATAGAATTTAGTCAAATTCTGTCAAAGTCACACTGAGGCCCTTCTTTATCAGGTTTAGGGACAGAACAATATCCAGGCCAGGGCTTGATGAGTGGTGGACTGGTGAGAAATGACAGGGATGGGCCATCCTGTGCCACCCTGACCTCTTGGTGAGCAAGGTTGGGCCTTACAGACAGACCATGATGTCTGAATCAAAGAGAAGCACTTCTTGTCCCTGAGAAAAAGTGGCATGGACAGCCTCACAGCTATACTGCCTATGACTTCACTACCTCCCACATCATTCCCTTCTTGCAAAAAACTGTTTTGAGCAGCCCAAAATGGAATCAGAAAGTAGACTGATAGCAATAAGACAACCTGGGGTCTGATGACTTCCTTGACCCTTTATTTATGCCCTTACTCCTGGCCTCAGAGGGACCCTAATGTTTGTATCAGCAGCTGCAGCTGGCTCATCTATTCAGGCCTTCCCAGAACCTCCTCTTCTTCCTAGGCAGTCTCTTTGCCAGTCACATCACTTGGTGGTGCACATCCCTACCTCAAGTACTTGGACATGTTTCAACAGAAGTAGTTTGGCTGTTGCTGCCTTGACAGCTTGACTCTATACCAACCGTGATTTCATTTTGTGAGGCTATGTAGTATCTGGATGTATTTCACCTTCTGTGGTTCTGTGCATACCCATGCTGGTGTGCATTTCCATCTTTCATGCACACTTTCGGCTATGTTGTCTTATGGACTCGTTTTATAGAGCCTAGAGAATACTTCATCACATTAGAAAACTGGCTAGATCTGATAACCTACTAAACCTTTCCCATCTCTCTTACTAAAAAGCAAATCACCATTTTCTGCAGCTACAAGTCTGTGTTCACCTCTGTCGAGAATGGAGACCTGTATGAGCCCCCTTCTTTGTTTTGTAAAGGTTTCTCAATCATCAGCAACAAAACTATTGTAATGAAAGGTCCGGGGAGAACCAGGTGTTTCCATTTGGAAGAAATCTTGTTATGTAGCTCTGCCTGCAAAAGGACCTTCTACATCTTCAATAGCAGTACTAGCCTCATAACTTGCAGCTACACTAATATAAAGAAAAATTCCTTCCTCTACTACATCTCTTCCTTTGCTACAGGAAATAAACTTTTAAGCTTTAAACATTGACATTACCCTTTAGTTTTTTGTGTTGCTAACATACTCACCAGAGCAAGTGCCATGTACTGTGCTTGGAGCAGCACATACTCTTGGAAATTTTCTTCTAGGTGGCATCACTGTTCCTGATCTCTCCTCTGTAGCCCAGGACAAAAATGTTACAGTGCAGTTGATTAATCTGCTGGGTTTAGAGCATTTCTTATGCACAGCTTTGTAGCCCTAAATGACAGTAAGACCTGCTAGATCTGGCCAACGTAGAGCTTTTATGGGAAATCACAGCTGTGCACTCAGAAAACTGGCCAGTACACTTCCTGCCTGTGTGGTAGTGGTGACATGTAGAGCATTTTGTATAAGACAGACAAGTTCGGAATCTTCTTCCAAAAAGTCATCAGTTTCATGAGGATTTCTGCAACTCAAGGGTTTAAGGAACACTGTATTACTTTTATGGGTACTGCAGCCAATTTTTGCTGGCCAGTAAATCAAGAAATCCAGCAGTTTCCTCTTATTTCCACCCACACTATTTTCAGCACTGAGTTCTTGTGCCAGGAAAATCTATCACCCACCAAATACGAACAAGTGCAGTTGTTTCCTTGTTTTTTTTCCTTGAGAGAGCTCAGTGAAAGCATACTGAATGTTTTTAGACACACATAATGATGGGTATATGTAGAAATTAATTAAATTATCTTTCTGAATAGGATACTAGCAGATTAAAACGTAATTATGAAGTCAAATATAATTTTCAGTATATAGATCAATTTTTAATTGCTACACTAATTACAGAAAGACAAGAGACCTTTGAAATCATTTGACTGAACAATTAATCAAATGCAGGGTTTGCATTTTTCCACTCTGGTCCCCGTTCCTTTGCAATTAATACCAGTCTTCCCATAGTCATATAACAGAAGCTTTTGATTTAGCAATTTAGAAGTTTAACTACTTGAATAAGACCAATGAACCATTGCATTAATATGCTAATAGATACTGTAAGGGGTCTGGAAATTATTAAAGTCTTAAAATATTGATTGCTGTTTTACTTTCAGCCAATGTAGGAAGTGAGCACAGAGTCCGAGTTTAAAGATTTGTTTGTGAAAAGATTTTAAAATGGGAAGAACTTTTAATATTATTACCAAAAAAAATCTGATTTGGCCATTTCAGTCACTTGAATAATTTTGACTGAAATAAGACATTCCCTGTTGAGTATAATTTCATTCTTTTGGGATGTTTTTGCTAATTAAGCCAGCCAAAATGTGAGACAGTGTCATGCAGCAGCTCAGACTTTTTCTATAACTGTGAAAAATAATACAGAATGTTAAGGAATTGCATGATCTATTGTAGTGACAGACTTTTCCATCAGTCCATAAATGAGTCTATGGGGCTCTGCCATAACTCATGAACATCATAAAGTTCCAACATTATACAGAAGGAGTTATAATTAGATCACAGAGATAAGTTTGAATGTAAAATATTTTACAGCTACAGGAAAAGTAGCTGCTTTATGAAAATCGGGAGTAGATTGAGTTTTGAATTTCTTTTAAAAAGTGAAAATTGGATTCTATTTTCTGATAATACATTTTCAATAATCTGTGACTTAATAATAAATTTTCCTAAACAGCAAGTAAGTAGTTAAATTGGCCACTGTAGGACTCATTTTCATTAAAAGGTAGAATGTAAGGTCCCTTAATCTGGTTGCATAATACCATCCCTACAGAACTGTGTCCTTTCTGAGCCTGTCTGAAATTGCACACAATATCCAAGGAGCATGCTGCAGCTCTTGCTGGTTTGTGAGTAGTGGTGCCTTTTTCCAGAGGCAGATGCAGGTGTGCTGATTTTCAGATTACAGAGGGGGAAATACAAGAGACAGATGTCGACTATGATAAGGAGATGATGATGTATATATGATTAATATATCACTAAGTGTGTTTTGGGACAATCTGTATGACCTCTTTATTCAGATTAAAATCATGTGCTTTAAATAACAGTAGGCTTTTAATTTAATCAGTGTTTGTCTTTATACTGCCAGGACTCAAATGAAAATGTCATGGACATTTAGTTTGATGGGACCTTGCAGCTACTATATCATTCTTGTTACGAACAGTAAATGACTCCATATTTGACCTTTCTAGCTATATCCAGTTACACTGTAGATAGGAAAATTATAGGCATGTAAATGTTGTCATTATGTGCTTTGATAATACAAATCAAATCCTATTTTGTGGATATCAACTTCATTGTTATTCTTGAATGCTATCATTTTTTGTTCACATGAAATCATAGCCCACCCCAGTTTCATGAGACTGAATTTAAATGTATATGAAGAATATACTATTTAATATTAATATTAATGCTGCATGTCAATTATGAGTGAAGCCAGGTATCAGAAGTCTGATATCCCAATTCCAGATTGCTTGTAAACCCAGCAGAAATTCCATGCTCTGGAAATTAATTTCCATGTCTACAAATTAAAGTTCTGACTTCTATTGAAACACAACACAAAAATAAATTACAAATATAAGACTTCATCTTACTTCAAAACACATATAAAAGCATGTTGTACATGATGAAATTTTGGGATTTGTATTTTTTATTCCAAGATCATTCAAAATCTATCTTGATAAACAATAAACTGCAGTCAGCTTTGTTATACATTCTGAGAGTTCTATCATGATATATACATAATGCAAGCAACCCCCCTAATTTTTAGGTGCTAAACATACTGATAGAGCTCTGATGCTCTAGTAGAAGTCATCTGTGTGTGCACCTCTGTGAGAATACAGCCTGCTTCTAAAAACCTACGTGACAGCTTCTGTAGTCTTGTAATGCATCACTACCTTAGATAAATGGAGGTGTCAAAAGGTAAATGCACACTTTTGAATTAAGTCAAATCTAAATTATGTCACAGTTAATCAAAATCCAGGAACAGTTCAGTTACCTAACCACAAGATCAAATGCCACATGAGCTGTTCTTTGATACCTGCTCTCATGCTAGATATTTCTCCAGGGTGTTTTTGTAGATCTTGAACCATAGTCTCATGTGACTATTCAGGATATGGCAGGGTTTCTCAAATGTTATTGGAAGTCTGGTTTTATAATGAAGAGAGGTGACCCATCTACTTTGTTGTGGAGAAAGGATCCCTAGGAATGTTTCAGAAGCCAATTGCAAGAAAAGGTTAATATCCATGATAAAACTACACAGGGACCTACATTCTGGACAAATTTCAGGAGGCATAATCTGTACCTTTTGTTTTTTTTCTCTTCTTCTAACAGAAAATAACATGCCACTGCTCTAATAATTTGTTTTCCAACCCAAATTATAGGAAACACGATTCTTGAAAGAATTGACTTCATACCAAGTGGGGTTTTTGCACAATGAAATTTTACTTCTTCACCATCAAATTTCTTTTTAAAAAATATGTGTATGCAATTCACTTTTACTTTATACCTGCTTTCATCTGCATGGCTTTCATTTGAAGCCCTAATGCAGATAAAGAAATATTTCAATCATGATGCACTGTGTGAAATTTCAATAAGAAAAGGAAGTCAAAGGGAATTTAAAATTGGACTACCAGTTGTAAGACATTAGCTACTGAGAATACAAACTCAGTGATCACAGAGAGGGAGAACAGAACAAATCACTTTCTGTGCTGAGTTCTCAGAGGTAAAAACAGAGAGGAGGTTTTCCCTGGCCTTTCTGCAGATAAAGATTTTTCTTTTATATATAAAGCATGCAATTTTAACAATCAATCCATTTTTGCAAAATAGGGTCTCCTGAAATACTTCTGGGTTTCCTTTTATCTTGAGATGATGTACTAAGTCACTGTGGGTAAAGGGACTGTCAAAACACTGTGTGTGCCAGAAGTGTAGGAAAAGAGACTAAATTATGAAATGTCTGAATATCTTTAATATAAAGTTTTCAAGAGACTAGAAAATATACTAGAACTAATTGAAGTCTTTAAACAGTCTTATAATAAAGTTCATGTGGGCTTTAATTAGACAATCCTTCTGTGACCATTTTCAGGCTAAATACTACAGTAGGAGGTAGATTTGGGATTTGCATTGGTTTGGGTTTATTTTTACTGTGATAACATGAAAGAAAAGTCTATTTAATAAAACATAAGAGCATGATTTTATGAATTTCAATTAATTTCTACTTGAAAAATTGTTTTATGTTATTTCTTCTGAGAAAATAGTCTTCCTAATTGCAGAGATGTATAGTCATAATGGTAAGTTTAAAGAGCACAGACCTCTCTAAATTTGCTTATATGGATTTCTCTCTTCAAATTAAATTTGGACTTGTATAATATAGCTAAAACTTCTGAGGTCTTGTCAAAATACTGTAGAACAGATGCAAGTTAGATAAAGATCTACTGAAAATCATGAGAATGCTCTCTAAAAAGACAAATACCATATGTCTGTATCAGCAGTTTGAACTGAAGCTATTCCTTTTAAAAGTTCTTATTATAACAACATCTTTAATTTTATTACTGTTTACAAAGTTTAGTTTTCCATTTACTGAGGGAAATCTCATCGTTTCTTTCCTCCCATGCTTTTGAGTTGTGATAAAAACGAGTGTTTGTGTCTGTGTTGGTTTAAGACAGTTTAAAGAGGTGGACACTCTAATAGGAGTTACCTCCCCTTAGTTTCACCCAATCTCTTTTTACCAATAAGGAATGAATATGAGTAGATATAATGAAAAAATTAAGAGTTTCCTAACATGCAAAACAACAACATGCAAATAATTGCTAGATACAAAACTGCTAAATCCCAGGAAGCCCATGGGATCAAAGAGACGCACAAAATGGCAGAAATACCCTTTCTAAAAAGGCAGCCCCCACTGCTGACTGTGTGTAGGGAGACAAAGGGAAAATGGCATCAGGATAAGAGGTAGGTCAGACTTAGCAGGGTGATGTCTGGCTTATGCATCCTGTTCCCATAAAAATGCAGAGTGCATACCTACTTTCATAATGAAGAGCAGATCAGAGTAGCTACTTCCTTTGCTGCTACTCAAACCATTCCCTTTCCCTCTTCTGTGGCATCATCCTATCTTACCCTGCATCCTCCATCTATCCACAGCTAAGTTTTCTAGAGCTGTACTAAGGTTATACCAGTTGTTGGCTTCATACATTTCTCTCCCTTTTGGTTAGCTTTCTTCAGACAGATCTTGACTTACAGCAATTGAATTTTTCAGCTGAAGAACCTACAGCTGAAAGTGCATTCTATATTTTACAAGATGAAATGAATATTGAAGAAATAAAAGTCCAGAATTAGCTAGTTTCTAGTTTAGGAGTGTAGAAAGATTTGATGAACACAGACTGTATCATCTGGAATATTTGTCTCTTGCTAGGTTTTGGTGCAGTGGGGCTGTTTTGCTGTGCTTGTCACTTAGCTTTCTTCTGCCATACAATTAATTAGGGAGCAGGGAACTTCAATGTAGAACTGACTTAACTTGTTCCACCACTGGAAGCAATACAGTTGTGCTGGTATAGACCATTCCAAACTCATGGAAACTCCTTCTACACAGCAAAGTTAACTAGGACCATGCTAATGAATTTAGAGTGTTTTTGGGACTTCAGGTGTCATATGTTCAGATTTTATTTTTTTTTTAAGCTGGTGCTGCACTAGTTTCATTTACTATGTCTCTTTAAGGATGTTTTGTATGCTTCTCTACCATGCTCCATTTAAAAATACAGATATGCTAAAGGAAATGGGATGAATTGAGTTTCACAAATATGTTTGTCATAGATTAGAAGAGCAAGGCATGTTAAAATAGTACTTTAAGAAAAATAAACAAATAAACACGGTTACTCTGTTCATTAACTAAGAGAAGAAATGTTTTTGGCTGATTTATGCAGCTCTGAAATAACACCCAGATGTGTGTGTGCAGCACTTGTGGGTGAATTCATGTAACTGAACAGAGGTATCTAAAGTATAGATGTCTGCATCTGAGTTAATCATGCTTACTTCCTCTTATAATCTGTGGAGAACATCAGAACTTCTCAAGTGTGATTCACTGCATCCTAAAATAGTCTTCTAAATCTGACTATAGGATTACACTCCCTATTTCTCCCCATAAACCATACAAGAATCCTGCAGTGACTAGCACAGATATAAATTACATTGCACATATCTTCTGTAAAAAATTCCATTCTAAATCACCAAAATAGATTTTCTCTTAACACATATTACAAGGATCTGAGTTTCCCTGGAAATAATGTGATAATGAATAACCAGCGTAGCCATCAAAATAGCTAATTAACTCTATAATGATAACATGCCTGCTGTGTGTTTGCCAGAGTGCTTATAAAAATGATAAATACTTTTAACATTTTCTTACATGAGTTAGGTTTTCTTCAAATTGTGTTAAGAAGTTTTCAAAGCAAACTATCTCTGCCACATTGTGTCAATGTGGTATTGCCTACAAAAATACAGGTGTGTCAGCTTGAGTAAATCTGAGTGCCTGCCATCATAGTAATGTTAATAATAGTATTGAAAAGCAGTAAAAGGTAGGAAAATTAGAGGAATTGTTATAAAAATGTGGCAAAGGACTGTGTGATTTTTCTATTCACCTATTTGGACTAAAGAATGACTTCTCTGTTAACAAAGATTTCTGGCTATCCTAAGGTAACCTAGGACTGGGCTGTTTCCTTTTTTTTCCATTTTTTTTCTTACCCATACCTTCCCAGTGTTGAGGTACTTGATCCAGGGATGGGATAATCTTTATGAGGAGCAGCATGCTTTTATCAGAAGAGACTGAGGAAGACTCTTTACAGATCACTTCATAGTGTTTATGAGTGTATTGATAGTTTATTTCCAGTATGCAGGATTATCTGATTTGGAGGTATTATTCTAAATTTATGGGAGGTATTCAGGTGTAGAATTTAAGGCAGGTATGCTTTAAAGAATTTCCCTATTTGAGCCCTTATTTAAGAATAAATTAATTTTCTTTCAGATTGTACTATTTGTCTGCAGAGGGTATAGGAGAGTTTAGGTTACTAGTTTTAAGTGGGTAGCATCCGTGTCCCTATTCACTGGAAATAGCATGCCTAAGGCATAATTTAGGTGCCTTAAGGCCATTGAAATGAGTAGGAGTCAGCTCCACACTCATTTTCATATGTATTATCACTTTCCTCTCCAAACCTGAGTTGGGAAACCTTGAAAATTATGCCAAGAGCAAAGTGATCAGACTTGTAGAACTCAGGGTTATAAATTACCCAGAATGGGGCATGAACTACCCCTTAAGGCAATTGTTTACATTATAGAGTTTCTTGTGCTACTCTATCATAGGATGGAGGCTTTATTCTTTCTTTTTCTGGTACTGTGGTCTTTCCAAGTTTATCTACCTTCATCTCACTGTGAGCTACTTTTCTTTTGCTATTCTATATCCAGTAGTAATTTTGTGCACTTGAATTCAAATATCTCAACATCTTGTATCAGTTGAGTTTTGTTTTTTTGGTTTTTTTTTGCAAAAAGCATAAATGGCCCTTTTAGACTTTCCTTTTCATATTGAGAAATTAACATTGAAAATCAAAAACAAACTCTTTCTGGTGAGTGTAAATCTCAGGGGGTTGAACTAAAACTGTGATATATTATCATAATCATTGAAAAAAGAGAACGATGATAATGATGGTAAAAGAAGCCTTGGGAATAAATGACAGCTAATATGATTTTAATCTCTGATGTTAAGTATTCTCTCAACAGCCTCTTTTAACATTCTTTCTCATAAATCCTATACACCAGTTTGGTGCAATGAAGTAAGAGCATTTTAAAAGGAAAAAATTCTTTGGCTGTAACTGATAATGCAATAAACAATGATGGAGATTGTGTCTTGCCCAGTCTTAAGATCTAATATTTATATTGCTTAGTGCCCAAGCAGGGAGCATGTCAGTTGAGTGAATCTTCAACAGAAATCAATAGCTTCTTTGTATACAGAGGTAAATATAAAAAGGGTTACAAATAGATGAAATAAGTACTAGAATTTATATGGTTTCTGGCTGAATTTGTTGTAGTCAGAGCTGACAGGAGTGCTAAAGTTTCCTATTAAAATCAGTGTTTTCAGTAAGTTGAGTAGCTATGGCACAGATAAGGCAGCTACTAGCCTTTCAAAAGTTTTATCAGGCTTTATTTATAGCCCTTTCCATGCCTTTTTTGAATTTGAAGTATTACTTTCCTTATGAGAAGGATGCAAGTTTTCTTATTTTCTTATTTTAATAGTAGCAAAATTCAGTAAGTGGTAAAATACCTTATTATAGATAACAATCATAATATGTGCAATGTTCCCTATGCACTTTCCTACTGAAATACCAAAAAAACATGAACAATTGATTTCAAACAAAAAAAAAAATGTTGTTGTTAAGAAATTTATAGTGTCAGAATATTTTGCTGGATTCTTTCCTGAAGACTTGTAATATAAATTACACACTGAACCAAATTTTCACTTCTTTACTGAAACCACTTAATACCCTTTTCCTCTCTCTTGCACTGTTTTTAAATGCTTATCTTCAGTAAATGGATTCTATAGACTTATTTAGTTTTGCCTCTGTTTATCAGGCTCTATCCTTGAAGTTGTAAAGGATGACTGCAAGTGCCATTGTGAATTGCTTCTGCTACTCACACCTTTGGAAACCTTCTCTAATAAAGAGTTTTCATTATTTATTGTAGCTGATATTTCACTCCATAGTGTTACAGTAATAGAAATGCATAAATAGGAAGATCTCTTTACCTGGTAGTTGATGGAAATATTAAAAGTAAGGCTTGCCTTTTGTGTTAAAACACCTTACCGCTTCACAAAAGCTCCTGTAACATTTGAAGGATGAGAAGACATTTCATCTGGAGATTGTGTCAAAGGGACTTTATTGATACTGTAAGTAAAAAGGGAAAGATCCAGTGAAGTATTAAGAACACTAAATATCTTCTGAGAGATCAGCTTACTCATCTAATGATACTTGTGGTTAACTTTGGAAAGAGAAATTAACAAATACCAAATTATTCTCTAAACTGAAGTGGCCCAGAAATAAATGCTTTCTTGTGGATAGATCTCATTCTTTTTATAGGAAGGGAGAAACAGCTCATTCTGTGGTATAGAGATGCCTCTTCTGCACAAGTGGTCAGTGTTGTGTTTCTCTCATTAACTCTTGCCACTCTTCAGGCATACCATCTGCACAAGGGACAGAACATCAAGTAATCTGTTTTCCAAATTTCATTTGTTCTTCTGTTGCTTTTGTGATATCCTCTCTGATTTCAGTGGTAATGGTAAACACTGATTTTTTTTTTTAGGGAATGGAGGAAAAATTCAACAAACAGATTATCTTCTTATACCAGCCACAGGCAAGCCAGACTAAAATATGAAGTGTTTTATGGACCACTAAATTGAAACTGTCTTTGCTAAAATACAATCAAATGACAGTGCACAGGCATGCTTTATTTTAGCTCATTTCCAGTCTGTCAGAAAAAATTGGGGATATCAGTCCTCCTCTCTTTTTGATTATTCCATTATCAAAAGAATGGGAAGTGCCAGAAACATACATGTTGATTTAGTGTTGCATTGATGAAACCATTCTGTTTGTGTGATGTGTCATTTTTCATTGCTCTCTTATCAAGGTGTTTCAGCTGCACCCATCCCAGGTCTTGTAATTGCTTCAGCTGCTTCTGGCAAAGTTATGTCAATGTCAATTGCTAAATAACTTTTGACTGCTCCATGTTGGATCTGTTAAAAGAGAAAGACAGTGCAGGATGGGCTTTTACATGCTGATGTCATTCTGGATTGCAAACAAAGGTTTTCTACCGAAGAACGTGACTGCTAGTAAACATGTTAAATGTAAAGTATTAAACATGAAACCCCGGTAGAATGCTTATTGGAGTGAAAAAATACCTTTATGTTGAAAAGAGCTATAAGGTCATGTGGGAATCAGATGACACATCCATAGAATATCGAGTAGAAATCTGAAGGCAAAACTTGTTGCCCATACTAGGCAAAACTCCTGAATTTCAGCCAAAGATGTGTCCCCAGTTAAGACTCAGTGGACCCACAATGGTCCCCCAAAGGCAGAGATAACACCCACTTGAGTCCTGTCCATAGCCATTCCTGCACTGCTTTGAAATGAGGTGGCAGTGCCATAGGATGGGGCTGTGCATCAGTGGTAATTAGCAGTTACTGGAATGTGAAAGCTTGTTCGTCCTGCTGTGTAGACAGCTGCTGAAACAGATTTAGGAAGACACCACAATTTTTCCTGAAGCCCATTAGGTACAGATTTCAGATTCTTGTATGAGCTATACATCATCTTAAAATCATATATCAAAATTAAAATGCAGAAAGTCTGAAAAATGTGCCACGTGTCAGGCAAATTAACACAATATAGTATTTGTCTCTTAAAATAGTCATGTTAAGTATTTAACATAGAAAAATACAAGGATGTATGTGTACTTGTAATATATAAGAAAGAGAGAAGCACAACTAACTGGTTTGCTACATGACAAGTTTAGATCTATCAAGTTTACCATGAATTCTCAACTTACATTTTTCGGTGACTTTATGTCAGAAAACTGGAACGTGTTACCAAAAATACCATTTTTGTGCCACTCTGAAGTTTTCATACCTATGACATTCACAAATTGCTACATCTCAGGTAAGACCAAGCTCTGCTCAGCATGATTATGTTTAGGAGCCAAGAAACTCTGACATGCCAGTAACTAGGGTCCCAAGCTGTTGTGAAAACATTCAGCAGAGTCAGATAAGGGAAATCTGTGGGGGAAAAAGCAATGAAAAAAAATAAGGGGCATGTAAAACTGGTTTTCAACATCTGCCTTTGCTTTGAAGGTGTGCTTTGGAAGTATGTCGGGTGCTCTGAAGTCAGGAGAAGCAGATTTACTGACATCACACCGTTGGTGTGAATATCTAGGCAGTGACCTTTGCCAGTAACCATTCAGATTTTCTCTACATTCTGGGTTTGGCATAGCTTAGGACTGAAAACTGCTCAGTTTTTGCTTCAGAGAGCCAGAAGACCATGAAAGACGAATTGCTGAGTTGCCAGACTGATGGCAAAATAAAAATAATAAACAGATAATACTACAGAATTTTTAGGTGTCTCTGTACCCTTGATTGAGCAGGAGTGAGCTCCTGTGGGATGGAACCTGCAGGGCCTGCTGAATATCACTCTTCCTTGTTTTCTTCACATCCAGTGGGGAACACTACATTTACAAAGTAGCATCCTTACACTTACTGTGAAATTTGGGACTGATTAAAAATTATGGTCCCAGACCATCCAGGATCTCTGTCAGTATGACAGCATTGCCGTCTGTGTTTGTACTTAGCAACCCACTGCTGCTGCACAGAGTAGGACAAATGATCTGATTTCAATTTCCTGGTGACACCAGAAGCATATTCTTCTTAATTTCTCCAAAACACCTAAACATCTTCCAGAATCTGCTAGTTTTATGTGACCTACCCAGAGACCCATTTGAGTTTTTGCTGTTGCTGTAAATTATTTTTGATATATGCGGAACATATGTTGTCCCCTAAAGTAAAATCAGCAGGGCCACTGAAGATACTAATGTAAAGACATAGGCTGTGTTCAGGATCCCTGAGTAAGGATTTATGTTTGTGCTCCTTTGAAACAAAAAAGAATCGTTGCAACTTTTCCACATTGAAACAACATTCAGGATCCAGTTGCTGTAATAAATAGTGCCATTTCCTACTTAGATGATTTATATTTCCCAAATTAACATGAAAAAGGCCAATAGTTTCTGTTGCCAACTTGGCAGAAAGTTAATTTAACCTTTAATTACAGGAAGACATTTTAAAATTCCTTTAAAACTTTTTTTTTTTTAATTTTTCTGAATTATAGGCTTGTCATATTCATTCCAGACATGTGGTTTTGTAAAGGATATTCTTCAGGTTTAAACTGAATAGAAAATAAGTATTTCAGTCTGTCTTCTTTGGCAGGATTTCATTTTTGATTGGTCGTTTAGCATTTCTTCTTAAGTCTTCAAAAGTTTCTCCTTTCTGATCCATGAGAAGCTACAGAAACAAAGCAAACTGTGTCAGTTGGATCAATGAAATACAATATTTTTTTTATTGTGTTAGGTTTTTTCAATTTTTTTTGATAACTGTATACTTTTAGTCCCAGAGTTCCATGAAACTGTACTTTTCAAATTTTAGAGCATTAACTTTCCCATACATTGATAGTCTATGTGTGCTTCAGTGACTTCAAGACTAATTTTGTGCACTTCATTTTCTTTTGATTGCTTTAGATACCTTTTTAATTCACTTAAATCCAGTTAATAGTATTGATTTTTTTTTTAATTCAATAGTTTTAGAAGGACACGTTTCCAGTTCTTTGCTTGAATAAACATTTTTTTTCCTGGTGATTTTTAAATGCCACCTTTTCTTTGATGTTCAAAAATTTGTACATGCTCCAAGATGTCTGTAAAGATGGTGGAGACCAAGAGAATATGAGCAATGTAAATATGTCTTTCTAATCTGCATCTGCATTTAAGGTAAAGAAGCTGTCAGGACAATTATCATGTCTTGTTTCTTAGACACATTTCATTCTTCATTATCAATAGTTTACATACAAGCAGTGAAAACACTTCAAAATTTTAAAAATGTTGAAAATATTTCATTTTAGTTGCCTATCTTTTACTTAACATGAACTTCTCAGCTCTTCAGAGTGGTTGATAGGTATTTCTGCAGCAGAGGATGGGATTTCTCTTTCCTTTTAATGGTTACCCCACAGGTTCAATTTGCCATCATCCTGCTTCTGAAAGGGAAGCATTTAAAAAGGTGTAAAATGTTAAAAGATGTGGACATTGATGTGCTTTCAATAACCATAACTGATTGAATAAAACTTTGCTATAAATTAAATATTAACCTTCATGTATAAGATTAATAAATATAAAATATTGTTATAACTTTATATATAACATCCTATTTTTAAAAGAGGAGTAGCTAACTTTTAGATATTGTGTGAATTGCATAGGAGAAGATCTTGTAATTGTTCCAAACAGCAAGAAAATTATAGACAAATACATATTTTATTGAATATTATAATGAAGTCTTGAGGGTGACTTTATAGGATCTTAATTATGGTTGGAGTCACACATTTTAGCCTTCCTTCAAGATCAGGCAGGAGGGATGTGCGAGGAGAGGAATCAATTATGCCAGTGCTATGGATTTATGCTGCTGTCACAGAAGCTGCATCTAGACTGTCAGTTTGAATCATTCAATTTTTCAATCCAGAAACCTGTTCTTCCTGGTTGTTCACACTTCATGCATGCAGAATCACTCCTGGAATCCCTTTTGGAGTGGACCAACTGTGTCTGCCTGCGGAAAAGCATCAGCAAGGTCTCTCTGCAGGCTGGCCCAAGGATGGCTCCAGCAGGCCAGGAAGGTTGCCATGCTTTTTGGTATACAGCAGTTACTTTCAGCTTCCAGACATCATGTCAAAAACTTGACAGGTACCAAGGAAGCAATTTAGCATGTCCATTCCATATAGAAATATTAATTTTTAAAGATTTGTAAAACTACTGCTACAATGCCTCATACCCTAAAATTAAATTGACCTCAGATAAGTCCTTTATGACAGCTGGTGTCACACAGCAGGAGAAATGCTATTCATGGTGTGCTGAGTATCTTGAAAAGGCTTGTGAAATACCTATTACAGCCAAATTACATATAGCCTGAAGATGCACGCAGACTAATTCAGAAAGAGCAGGATGGGCTTGAATCATTCAGGACTCATTTGGTTAGAGGAAGGGTCACTTCCTGGAGCATATCACAGAAATCACATGACCCAAATGTGTACATAAATCTATATATATGTATATGCTTAAAGACAGAAGGGCAAAGCTTGGCTTTAAAAGTCTAGAAATGTGGCAGGCATGAAGAAATGAATGGTTCTTTTTCTTGCAGTAAAACTGAAATGTCAGTTTCATGGACATCTAAAAAATTAGTAACAATGTAAATGTGACTTACATTTTTAGAGAATTTTAGATATTTTCCCTTCCACCTGTGATTTTGCTGTTAGTAGTGTACATTTGCTTATCAAAGGTAACAATGAAAGTTTCACCAGATTCATTAACTCATGATGATGCACTTGTTTTATCTATGGAAGATTGGCCAAAATCAACCCTTAGACATCTAGAGAGAAAGTCATCTCTCTGGAATTAAGAACATTGGTCTCATCACTGGATCAAGAATGGCAGGTTTTTGGCAAAAACTTCAAAATTCATGTAAAAATATATACTTCCTTTTAACTACATAGGGCTAACATTACCCAGTTAATCTTAGCAGACTATTAATACTGCTCCTTAAACACAGTGCTAAGCAACAGCACTATATATCACCACTGATTACCATAAAACTGCTTTAAAATTCTGTAGTAACAATTAAAAAATATTGTATAGAAAATATTTTGATTAGAAGGCAAACAATGAGGGGAAGGCTGCATGGACCTTCCACTGTCTAGGACAGTGGCTGCCTTGTTCTGATTGTGAGGGTATAGAATTTTCAGGTATCACTCTTTTGCTTCATAACTTTGTGTTATTGCATATGTACTTATGCATAGCTTAATGCCTTGACTTATTTATCTTTAAATTCCACTAGATAAAGCATGAGTTCACAAAATAAAAAACTTCCTGAGCTGACTATCTATAACACAGTAGTTTCTTTTTTTTTTTTCTATTTTACACATATGTAGATATTTTCTATAGTAAAAAAGATTTCTTTCATAAAATGTGAATATGAAACTTGTAATTTTTTTTCTGGTAGCAGATTAGTGAATCTTAATTAAGCACTATTCAAATTGTTGAAATGTTGATGGAGAGTGAAATTATGAAAATATAAGCATACTGCAGAGTGCTATCTGTAGTGCTGGAGAAGAACAAAACCAAATATTCTCACATTGTTTGTTTATCAACTTTTAATAGATTAAAGTTGTGGATGAGGAGAAACTTGATGGCATAATCCATTTTCACTTTGAAAGTGATTCCAATGAAATCCTTCATAAGTGGCTGTTAGCAGTAGGATGTCAAGCATAAGATTCAGAAATAACCACAGTGATGTCTGACTAGTAATTTAGAAGAAAGATTTCCATACTTGAAGGTGATACAGAATTATTCAGGCTATGTAAAAAAGAAAAAAGGCTAGAACCTCAAAGGAAGCTAGAAAGATTAAGGAAATGGGATCATTGTTTCAGATAAGTTCACTGCTGAGAAATGCTAGGGAATCTACTTAAAGAATATGTGAGGCTCGAACTTAATTGCTTAAATTTAGGAAAAAGAGGAGACCAAAAGACCTAATAACTTCTATTGAAGAAATCAGAGAGAATAATGGAATGGGCTAGAGCTGATAAAGCTATTAAAATTTTTTTAAACATTTTTTTAAAATAGCTACTCCCTTGAAGCATGCAAATGAAAGGATTAAAACTCTGCAAAGAGGAGGGAATAAGTGATAAAGACAGGTAGGCTACAGGCATGAAGAAATTTTCAGAAACTGTGGATAGGACACAATGATCTTTGCTATACTTTAGAAGTCACAAGCTTAAAAATTAGTAACAGTTCATTGAAGCCAAAAATAAATATTCTCTCAACCTAGAAACTATATAGGTACATTTTCTTCCAAGTTGTCCCAGGGCAATTGAATTTAGAACTGCAAAAACTGTGGGTATATGCTTGCAGAAATCTTCACACTCGCAGTGGTTTACCCAAATTATTCTTCTCTCTCTCTCTCTCTCTCTTTTGTTTACCAGCCTGGGAACTGTAGCAATGTCTTGCAGTGTTCGTCATCACACAAGTAGAAAGAACTGCACACGTTTATTGCATGTCACAGAATAAAGGTCATAATCTAACAGAGATATTTTTTCCATAAATGTCCACACATATATTTATGTCAGCTTAAAGCTATGAACTTTATTTGCAGATAAATGAAAAGTGAAAGAAAAGTTAAATTTATTCAATAAATTCTCCATTTTAAATGAGAATGCTTTAACAGTAGACCAGCTTTATTCACTGAAATTGCATGTGAACTGAAAATATTTTATATGAGTGGGAAACTGATAAAATTTCCTTCTTCATAGTTACAGTTTTTTATGCCTGTGCATTTACATATTATTTTCCCCTTCTCTTTCTTTCTTTCTTCCCATGTTCACAGAGAAAAAATGCTGGGGCCCACCATCAGTAGATGTGGAATATTGCGGTATTTTCCATCCTTATTTCAATAACTCTCTCTCAAAAACAAACAAAAAAAAAAAAAGAAAAGGCCCAAAAACCACACCCAAACGCAAATCATGGTTGCTGGTTCTTCAAATAGTCCTTGGATTTTTAAATCTTAAGAGAAAACCTTAAGTATGTAAATGAGCACAGTGTATTATAAATGTATAAAAGAATAAAAGAGACATATGCATAAATTTGGATATCAGTTTATGCTCATTGATTTCTCTTTATGTTTTCACAGCAGCTTAAACAATAATCAGAATAATAAAGAAAAGTAAATAGCTGGGTCCCTAGCTTTGCTTTTTGCTGTTTCTTCAATCATGCCTGAGTTGAATTGGTCTCCTACTTTAGGAAAATTTTGCTGGTCTCTGTGTGATTGGTACAGAAAAAAACAAACAAACAAAACTTATTTTGAAAAATTTTAATTAGGAATTATTTTAAAATTAAATTTGTTATTTATAGTTATAAATATCTTTATCAGGTTGTGTTTTAAGTTATTTGCTCCTGTTTTTTTTACACATAAACATGAAAATTCTTGCCATGATGTAGATATATTGGAAATTATTACCAGGAAGGAGCCTTATGTGTGCCTTCTTTGTTAGCTCTAAAAATACAACTCTGGGAGCAGAGTCTTTTAGATATTCCATGTAACCATCTTCTATTTTCTTTTTTTTTTTTTTTTTTTTTAATTTACTGAGTCGGTCATCTGTATGTACGCTACAATAATTTTTTCATATTCATTACACAGTTATTTTTCTTTATGCTGTAGATATTGTGGGTTTGGGAACTACTTTACTAAAATGGGCAAGTTTAAGGAAAAAAAATTAAAATTTATATTAAAAATCTTAATCTTATGCTGTTAATATTCTAATAACTGAGTCTGAGGTACTTTTGTCTGTGAAAATGTATTCAAAAGCATGCAGCAGTTTGCTGCTAGGCTTAAGGTGTAAGAGTTTCTGAACAGTCTGTAAAGAACATGTAATCCAGGGAAATTACTCATTATTAAGCATAGGTTTTTTAATAGAGTTTTGTAACCTCCTGAAAATGGTGAGCATACTTGAAAGGACAGAAATTATTATTTCCCAGAGACATAAATGTTTCTCTTGCTGGGACTTGGAAAACTTTGAATAATTCGGCATTAATGGAATAGTTGGGAAAGTCATAAACTCTTCTTTTGCACACAGCTTAACTCATTGAACTTGTTTATTAATGACCTGGATTGACTTTGTGGAAAGGATATATTTTTAGAAGTTAAAAGTTTAAATTAAGATGACCATTTACCATATGAGCTTGAAGCACAGTAGTTATAAATATCCTGATTTAGAAAGACATTTCCACTGAAGAAAACATATGCAAAGGTGCTTAAAGTAAAGCTGACTTGAAGTTGAATTAGAAGTAACTTAAATGAAAGCATGTCAGTAAATTCCTCTCTGGTTTAGGGAAGCTTGTGAACCTCTGCTTTACACTCAAGCACATAGGAAGTTTTTTTTGCCCAAACAGGGTATATGAATCATCACATGCCTAAATCATGGACTGCAATCTATGCCAGACCATTTTTAAATGAACTAAATTTATTTTGCTTTTTTTAGGGACTGACACAATGCGTGGAAAGGAACTAACTTCCAAAAATGTGTAAAGCTCTCAGATGAGACTTTCAACAGGGTAGCACTAAACCCAGTTCCAAACCATGGTGTGCCATCAGAGGCCAGTTCATGATTTAAGAAGAGTTTTCCTTGACAAAACTTGTTCCATTTCTCTTTCCCATCTTGTTGCTTGCCAAATGCTTCACGTTTGTTTAGGCAATCCTACAGATGAATAACCAGAGGGTCACTTGACTTTCTTAAATTTTTATACCTACAAATATTACTCCCAAATAGTAGCCGTCCTGAGAGCCATGAACAATTTTTGATATATATGATGGGACAAGTAATCCTCAGTTAAAGAGAAGACTTTTTTTTCTTAGACGAGCTTTGTTACTAAGTAAATAAATTTTTGAAAGGTGAAAACACTGCTTATCAAGACAGCATGTTCAGAATGTGACATTTTATGGAGCTGGTATCACATACACTGCCTTTGACTGTGGTCATCAGAAGGCTTACCCCTTTGCTGCTGTGTCATTACAGAGTGGCATTTGGGAGATTTCTGGGTTCATTTCTCTTCTGTCATTTCAAACATCAATTGAATTTAACTATGCATTGTTTTGAAAATTGCAATCAAGACTTCAAGTATGAGGACATCATAAAAGAGGGTTGTTAACATTTAGTAGAGGGCATTTAAGGTTTCTGAAATGCCACTTTCAAAGTCTTCTAGAAATCTATCTACCCAGTAGATCACTACCACTACTAGGTACCACTACTATAAAACTAATAAATAAGAACAAAATATAAGGCATGACTAGGGAGAGCTGAGCAAGTCTGGTGATGGATAGATGACAGACAGACTGGCAGAGAGATGTGTTTACCTCTGCATGCACATATGAGCACATGAAATCTGCTAGGTGTCCCTTTGTGCATTTCACTGTAGCGGTTTGTGCACGTCTCTCACCCCTTCTCTTTTTGACAGCAGCTTTTGAAGAGATTATCTGCAGAGAGACTGCAGAAGCATCAGTATTTGCTGGTAAAAAAAACAAAACAAAACAAAAAAAAAACCAAAAAAACCCCAAGCAAACCAAGTTTTTAAGCTGCTCTCATCTTGATAATTTGCACTTTATAATTTTTATTAGGATTTAAATGCAAAGGAGCCTGTAAGACTGCTCTTTGCAGGTCTATGATGGCAATAGAGAAGAGTACTGTTAATGTACAGCAATGCCTAAAACTGGAAAAAAAAAAAAATTAATTTATTTGCATATTTTGGATTTTGTCTTGTTTCTTCATATTTGCAAATGCACAATCAGTTGTGTTCCAACTACAAGATTCTCATTGCTACTTGAAAAAAAAATAAATGAAACCAAATTAAAAATAAAAAATAAGGAACAGTATTCTATCTAGGAGGCTTTCCTTTTAATCAAAAAGGGGTAATAGTCTGTAATCTCTTATCAATTTTCAAATTTTTCAGGGTGTAGAATGGAAAAACATTGATATCAGCCTTAATTTAAGTAGTCTTCAAACAACTGAGGATAGGACAGACAGAGTATGTATTAAAAAAAACAAAACAACAAGGTCTGATCCAAACAATTGTTTGCATTTCTAAACATTACAAATGCTAGTGATGGTGCACAAGTGGCCCTAGTGTCATTTTCAAGTAAAGGGCTTACTTGCACCTCTTTTTAATCATGTATTGCACACATGAGACTCTCATAGAAGACATAAATTGATTTGGAGAGTCTGATTAACGTTGGGAGTTGATTTATTGGCTTCAGATATGTTTTCCTAAGTATCTGTGTCTTTTTATTTCACTCTATTACGTCAAGCATCCCATATCTACCTCTCTCTTAGAAAAGTTTCTTCCTGCTTCTATTTTTCATTGATTTACCCGCAAGATTTACCTAAGTATCTATTTTTGACTAGTAACTATGTCTGTACTGTGTAAAGCATGGCCTTAGGGTGGATGTGAGAACTGGAGTTCTGCTCATCCTTACCACACATTCCTGTCATGGTTTGTGCCCATATCACCATGTCCTTTCTTTGCAAGTGCCCTGGAGCTGTTTGTGGAGAACTCCTCGGGGGCAGTTCCCAGTGCATGGTGTGAAAAGGATTGCTTCAGTCCTGGCTTTCCACAGCCTACCCAGTTCATGAGCCCCATGGCAACACCAGTAGTGTCCCACCTGTCCTCATGCTGCCCTCTGGCACTTGGAAAACAAATCAGAAACATACAATGGTTGGGTTAGAAGGGACACTAGGAATCATCTACTTCCAGCCCACCTGATGTAGACCAGGACACCTTCCACTCAAGAGTCCTCAGTTCCATTCTTTGCTATAAAAATGTCACTCTAGGTGATGGAACATGAGTGCTATATCATCCAGTTTGAAATTAAAACCCCACTCCTAAAAACAGCAGTATAATGTAAAGGGAAGAGCAACCAGATAACCAGTAGATGGGGTTATGCAGTATGTCAGTTTATGGCACTTGTCCTTAAGGGCAGAGGACTCTCTGTGACCTTGTTTCATTCAGCAGTGTAGGTATTGTCTCTTTGCTCACTCTTTCCACTCAGTGGAATTAATCCTGTTGTACTGTAAAATCCTAATTTGGATTAGCTGAACTCTGCTGCAGGGGAGGCTCTTAGCTGGGTTTAGTTGAGGTCAGTCCCACTCCAGGTGCTCTGGTTCTCTTGATATTTGTTTTTGTGTGTTTTTTGTTCTCTATGGAGGTGGGATTCCTAAGGGCTTTTACACGGTCCTTTACAATAGCTATTTGGATTTCTCCTGTTAGGAGAACTGTGCTGTTTCAGAAGTTCCTTTGGAAGGTACATTGTATACTGAGAGTCTGCTGGTAACTGCTGTATTTCTGTGTTTGTGCAGAAGAAAGTTTGCCCTTGCTTGAGAATGGGAAATTCAAAAAACAAATTTCCAATTGCACTGTCTCAGGTGTTGAACCTTATCTCATTGGAACAAATGTACAGATAAAACCCCTATGGTGTGGTCTCAGGTTCAGTAAACAGCTTAGTTATTAAAGTTGAGCAATGCTCCTGAGAGATATGCTAATGTCCACCTCGTTGTTAATAAACATAGTTTGAATGGTTTTGTAGTCTGAAAACACATTGGGTTAGAATGGCTCACACAGGGATAATTAACAGTTGAATCTGGCACTTGAAAGTACAAGGGTCTTTTGAAAAATTATTTTTAAAGAAGAGGTTTATTTAGCAGATACCCTATAAGCAAAAATGCTAAAATCTTCAGTTTTACTACGCATCTTTGCATATACATAATATTTTTACAATATTTCTCTTATTATACTTTAATTTTGTATATTTTGCAAATTTTTAAGTATTTGACTTAGTGTTTAAAATATCCTGTGTTCTTTTCTTACTCCAGATAAATACTGAAAAATATGCAGCTTCATTATGAAATTTAAATTAAGTATCAATTTAAAAATTGGAAAGCTTTCAATACTGAATCTGATGCAAAAAGTAAAAGATTTTCTAATACTTGTGCTATGTGAGTGAGGATATATAAATCCAGAGCAAAACTATTGCAGCAGGTAAAAGACAACTTTTAAAACTTTTGACATATTGTTATTATATGCCTTATTATAGAAAATATAACTACACTCTAACAAATATTGATCATTCTTAAATAGCATTCTTTTGAGTGGCAAATCTTTCTTTAAAATATTCTTGGCTAAAGGGAATTGTGTGGCAGATTTATAATGAACCAAGACATCCTTCTAGCCTGGAGAAAAGACAGCATAAATTGCTGAAGAGCAACAAAATCTTCAATTGTGTAAAGACTGGATATAGATTAACAGTAGTTTGCAAAAAAAATGCATGAGGGGATTCAGCAGTTGTCATGTCTGTTTTGTTCTTTTAGACCAAAAAAAGTGGGTCTTTTGCATAAAAAAGAAGTGATTTTTTTAATAGTTAAAGTTGCAGAATAACTTCAGTGTCTGGTCATCAAAATAAATTGTCTTCCTGCCATGTACCTGTTGCCAGAAGACAGCTGAGGAGTTGCACAAGTTTTGTTTTCAACATCCACAACTGTTGTACATCAGGATTATATAGTATGCATAATTATATATTATATTATACATGGTTATATAATATAAAGTAATGTATATTATTACTCCAGTGTAACAGAGCAACACAAATTTTGTTGGCATGACCTACCACTTCTTTATTCTATGGATTTGCTTTAGTGATAAGAGGCTTCTTTGGATACAAAGATGTTGCTTTATTACGGTGGAGAGAATTTTGGAACAAGCAGATGATGTCATATCATCATCTATCAAGAACAGAATACATTCAATACACTCTTCTCAGCAGTGCAGGTGATATTTTCATTCATTTATGACATTTTTTTTACCAATGAACAGACTGAGTTTTTCTAAACTGTGGATCAAACTAACCAGTTTTGGACATATGCTCTAAAAGACAATAATTCTGCAGCTATTTTTTCCCTGTATCTTTCCTCAGCACATTCCTCACTGTATGTATATCATTCTTTTCATGTTAACAAGATCTTTTCCTGGGCATTTTTTATTTATTTATTTAGGTTCCACAAGAAAGGGGGCATGGGCTTGTGGAAGAATGCATTAAACTAAAAGTACAGTTTCTTCTTCCCTGGAAAAGTATACTACTCCTGAATTTTGTACATTATTTATCTATGTGCTTAGCTGTGCACTGAAAAAACCATCCATTTTATTGATGCACCTTTTAAGAATGTTTAAGAACAGCTACAACATATTTGAAGAAGGAGTACACAAGTTTCAGAAAAATATCTTAGTATCATATGCCTTGGGATGCTGAAAAGAATGCCTGAGTGGGGAGAGCAGTTAGCTTCTACAAGGAGGCTGCCATATTTCCTCCAGGTTTATTTTATCAAAGGAGAACACTCATGCAGGCAAAGCTTAGAAGAAGCATTTGTAGAAGATCAGTCAATAGCACTAATTGGAATTTAAAAGAATGAACAGATGGTCTTTATGTGACTGGAAGTAGTAGGATAAAAATTAGCTCTTGTTTGCTAAGACAGCTTAGAGTCAAGAAAACACACCTGTTTATTTTTCTGATAACAAAATTATTATTCATACAATTTTTATTTACAAATATCTTTGCAGTTAAATTATTCTGCAGTGTTTTAGTGCCTTTTGTAATCAGACAGATAATCAGCTTAAAACTACTTAATATTATTCATATGAGTGTTTTTCCCCATGGGCCCAATAACATTAATCATAACATGAGAATAGCAAGGTGATCTTTCCAGTTTCCTTAATCCTATTTACACCATATGGCAAACACAGTCTGACTAGAAAGACAACAAATGCTATATCTTCACAACTGGGAAACAGAGTTTCTTCCAAGCAATCACAAATGATATTCCAGTTTTCTCTGGAAGGTATTGATGGTAGATCCTCATATTGATTATCTTCCTAATGAAAATTCCATAAAACCAAAAGAATAGGCATTAAATAGCTTACCTCACCTAAGCCAAGTGGTGCTCTGACAAAAAGGTTCACCATGTGTCACCTTGTGACTGCCTCTTCCTAAAAGGCATCCACCATCAAGTGATTTGCTATGGTAGGGCCTCAAACCAGGAATTTAGCAAGAAAGCAAGACCCAAATCCAAGGATTTCTAAGCTCATTTTGAGTTTCAGAAACTTGAGAAATGTGGCTGCAGCATGGCTTTATTTGGATACAGATTGCCTTGTATTCTCAAATGGCCTTGTGTGCTAAAGTGAGTGAAAACAACTTGACTGTACAACAAATACCAGAGTATTTAACTTCTGATTTTGAGACACAATTTCAAAGAGGAAGATAAAATAGCATGAATTTCTGTGTGCCTCTCTGAACTCACTGAAGGTCTTCCTTTGTTGCTTTGACATTATTGGAAATTTTGAGGGAATTTGAATTGTTACTTCAGAGTTTTGTGAAATTGCACTTTTTTACTGAAATTGTTCAGGATATAAAACTCCTCTACTACCTTACTCATGGCTTTCAGAAATATCTTCTAGTTCATATCTATTCTATAATTCAATCAGAATTTAACATTACTAAGCTATACCTCTTAAATAAGTGTAATTCAAAGTTTTCCTGAGCTCTGGGTTCTTTTGGCATTGGTCTATAAGGGGAAAAATGCACATGCATCATCCCTCTTTGGCTAGGGAATTTCCTTGAATATATATTTAATCATATTTCTTAGTTAGCCTTTGCATACTTAATTTCATCCGTACTACTCAAGGCATTTTCAAATGTAATAAGCATCAAATAATAGTAAATGCTATGCAACAATAATACAAATTCATAAATAAATTGTATCTTTTCATGAGAGTTGTCTGCCATTCTTGATAATAAAATTAAGTTCTAGTCATTAATTACTAGAATTATATGAAGATGATATCAGTTAGCCATAGAATTAACCAATTAGACATAGGAGCGTGCTTTTCCTTTATGTGATTTCCTAAATCTCTTTTACCACTGTCATGGTCTAACTCCAGCTGTCTAAGTACAGAGGTTTTTTCCACTGAATGATAACAACTTGATTCTTAATACAAGTATTATTTCTAAGATGCTGCATATTTTTATAAAATTATGAAAACTCAGTACTTTCCAGTACAGAAATTCCTCAGTAAGAAAACAGTTAAATCTAATTTATAATTAGATCAGTATCAGTTAATGTGGCAAAATGTCATGTTCTTTGAATCTTTGGTCCCATTTCAGGAAGACAGTTTGGAAATCAGGCCAGGAGCAAATCAAAAATACATAACATTCCTTCAAGCCAGGAAATATGTTTGCTATATCATTTACTAAACTTCATTAAGGTACTTAAGACCACGGGTAGGAAGTTGTAGCAAAAAAAAAACCCCAAAAAAACTAGATTAGAACAGAAGTAATTAGACAACACTTTAGCCCCACATATGCCCCACAGAGCTTAGCAGTTGGAGACCAGCCCACACTGTGTGTGAATCTCATTTAAGCTTCCTTATCTTGTTTTGAAAATCAGACAGTGAAAAAAATACACCTTGTTATAGACATCAGACTACATTTCACCCTGCTGAAAATTTTCCTTATCATATGCTAAATCTTATTATCCATATGGTTGTCATTTGGGCCATAGCTAACCCATTTATTGTTTATTGTTCTTTAATTTTATCCATACATAACAGAATTTCAGAAAACTTAATTCTTGTCATCTATCACTACAAGTAACGAGCATAAAATTAAGTAAAGAAAACCATAGCTTTGCACAGATGGCCGAGTGCTGTTGGATAATGGCTCACATGTTGTCTTTCATCACCACCTGGGTATATATTGCCTCTTAAGTAAAATATAAATACATATGTACAAATCCATAAATACTGAAATGCTCTCATCTGCCTGGCATGAAAACTGATTGTACTATCCAGATCAGCTTCTTTTTTTAATCGACCCTCCATCTACAGTTCTACAAAACACTTAAGTCAGGGACAAAATTAAGAATGACTCTATGGAATTACACATAGGCTAGACGCAAAATGCATTCCAAATTGGAAGCTTTCCTCTGAAAGTGTTTGGATCTTAATGTTAAAAATGCCTTAAGTGTTTTATTGGATCAGAACTGCTAGGGAGAGTTTCAGAGAGCAAAGAAGTGATTACCTCCTTCTTCTAAAGTTGATAGTGTACCATTTGGTTCTACTCAGCAATCATTATGGCTTGCAAGAATTCTTGACAGATAGATAACCCATTCAATCAATTAAGTAATTATCATCTCATCCCTCTGCTTCACTTACAGCTCATTTTTGAAAAGAAGTTTATATTTTCAGTCTCTTTAAATGCTTTTAGAAGTGCTCAAAAGATGTTCTTCAGCAATTGCCCATGGGATTAATATGTGCTTTATGTATTATTTCCATGGTAACTTGAGATAACAGGAACAGGGATTTATGCTATGTTATATCCATCTTAGTTTATTTTGGGACATGTTGTTTTTAGGGTTTTTTTTCCTAGGGTCAGTTTTCATTTAACAAAATATTAAATGGCCTGTAAAATGAAGATTGAAAAGGCAAATGTCCTTTAATATAATACTGTACTGAAGTCCTTTTTCACAGTACATTTGCCTTGATCTTAGAGTAGAATAAAAGGAATCTTTTTATTATTATTCTTATTTCTAGCAAAGCAGAAACTGATATCTCTAGTAAGTGTTCTGTGACAATTTGCAATTTATCCTGAATATCTTGGAAACTTGCTCCTTGACCTTTTTCCTGTGCTATTCATAGTTAATGAAAGTACTAGTCATGGACAGAGGCAACTATGTCGGAGTGAATCCAAACAGCTGATTGGATTGATAGATTTTTCAGGAGACCTCTTCAGGAGCTTCTGTGTTCGCTTCTTTTGAAATTACAGTGCTGAAGCATTTTTTCCTATCTGGCTATATTTTGGCTCCCAATTCTACATATAATTACATATATATATATATACACACACACACACATATATGTACATATATTTATATATATGTATTTATATATGTATATATGTTTATGTGTGTATATGTATCTAAATGATGCTCCCTATTCAATACTGTTGTTACATAGTATTTTTGCACAGGTAATGTAATATGCTCCAGAGTCAGACCTTTTATTGGTTGCTTCATATTTATATGCTTTGGTCAAATATGTATTCATTTCTAAGTAGATTCCACATGAAGTATTGAGATAATGAAGAACCTGTAATAAATGAAGCTACAAGAAATGAAACCAGCAAGTACTAGTGTTGGAGATAGTGGCATGCTAGCAGGAGTCATTCATTAAAAGATTAGGTTTCATTTCACTGTTTGTGTGTGTCGCCTCGCAAACATTAAGAAATACTATGTCAGACACCATACAACTTCATCATGAAGCTGTCAGGTGAAAAAGCACACTTTGCAGATCCAGAAATATACTGGATGGAAGGCATTTCTACAAAATATCAATAGAAAATATACTTCAGGGAACAGTTCTGCTGTGTAGAGACAGAATTACATTATAGTTGTCTCCATTAAGTTGTCAGCAGTCACCGATTGATTCCATGAAGTCATTTCCTGTTTGCAATGAGGGGAATAGCAACCAGCTGTATGATGGAAACAACTGCATTTAGTTATACATAATGTTAACTTATCAGCAGTTTAATGCCAATCGCTGTATCTCAAGTACAACTTCAGAATATTTAAATATTTACTTCACAGTGGGGCCAGTTTTCACTAGAAAGCTTTGTCAGGTACAAAATAAAATAGCTCTTCATTTTGAAATTCCAAGGGATTTAGAATTTAGGCTGGAATTTTTCAAGGATTTTTCATTGTTCAAATCTGAACATTTCTAATTCACTTCTCTTATTGTTCTAATTTATGTAGGGGGGATACACTTGAAATTCCTGGTTTGTTAATTTTTTTTACCATCTTTGAAATATTCCTATGTGTTTCTTACTCACTACTGTTGTAGAATGCATTGATTTTGGCACATAGTTTCAAACCTGGGAAAAATAAATGTGGTTTTGTCCGAAACAGGGAAATGTGAAGGTAGCACTTTGTAGGAAGTGTTTTCTATAGCAAGTGACACCTTTGTCTGTAAAGATACTTCTGGTTTTCCTCATCTCCCTTCTCTTACTCCTTACATCCTCTTCTCAATTCTTGGCCGCACTGTTTCCTCAGCTTGGTGCCTAAAAGGAGACGATGGAAAGGCTTGACTATATATTTTCTCATTATGTGTTTCCTTCCCATGCTGTATTTGGGGTTAAATAATGGACAGAAAAACACAGCTGACATACAGGCTCACTTTCCTATGGAAAAATGATCTCTCATGAGTAGATTTCAAAGAGGCAAAGTCAGGAGCTGAACTTCAACCATCCTTAAGTGTCCTTCCCACTCAGGATATTCCAGGGAAATGAAATCAGGGTTATTACCTGTCTGTGATTGTGGTTTTGGAAAAGTAGAGGAACTAATCAAGACAATCAAGATAATTATCAGTAGAGGCACCATATTAATGTATTGCATATCTCACAGGATCCACAAGTTTTGGATATCATGGTAAAGCAAAAATACTAGTACCAAACAGTGGAACAGAATATCAGAGATTTTTATTTTCTTTCCAAGTCATTGAGAATAGGTCTACTGCCTATCCAGAAAAAATATCTTCATTAAGCAAAAGAAAACTCAAACATAAGTCTGAAATTGCCAGAAATGTAATATTTTGTCCCTTTGCTTATAATAATAGCTATTTCTTGGAAATTCATGTTTTCTTGTTCATGTGAAGGCAGACCAAGAATCTACATTAACTTTCCTCAGTTTTGTGAAATGCAATTTTTGTTTGTCCTGAGTTTTTTATAAAAGCATAGTTAGATTACAATTAACTTTTAACTAAAGTGGCATTAAAACAACATGTGGGATTACATTTTCTTTGAAGTGTATGCAAACTGACTACAAACATCTTCCAAAGATCACAGGTTTTAAACCATTTGATTTGAAATAATCTGTGCCTTTCAAAATGACTGCCTCATTCTTTTCTTTGAAAAAGCCATTATGTCAGAGGAGGCATCTGATGTCTTTTATCATAGAATCACAGGAACATTTGGGTTGGAAAAAATCCTTAAGGTCATTAAGTCCAAAAATCTAGCGTTTAGGGTGTGTGATGGAAAGTGACAGACCTGGATCCTCTTACCTGGGTATTCTATGAGAATTTAATTTCATATTTCCCAGGTCTGGAGTAAATTCTTCTTGAAGCTGAGTTTTGTATTATCAGAAAAGTAAAGCATATGGGCCATGAAGTGATGTCTCTGGAAGCCTGACTTGGCAGCACTGTATGTATTTGGTGCAAGGATTGTGTGAAATACGGTGTGCTTGCACGTTTAATTATTATTGTACTGTGTAAAGAGACAAATCTTAACCAACTTGGTAATGTCTGCTGGAGAGCATTATGCAGAGGAGACCTCCAAAGTTACCCCCACCAATCCACAGCAACCCTGAACTTCAGCTGGAAGTTGAAGTTCTTGGAGCCATCCTTACCTGCAGTGCAGGGTCTGTCTGCCAACTCTCATAGAAATATATTTACTATCATTTGCAAAAGTAAAACTGTACCATTTATGCTCCCTTACAGTGTGACTTCTTTTGTATATTGAGGTGGTGCTGCTGCTGTTGCCAGTACCAGTGCTTTCCTCCTGAAGGTGACAAAGAGCCTTGAAGATGCTAATGAAGTACAAGTCCCAACACCCCTGCATGATAATGAGATAACTTAATTCTGCAGTATTGATGGAAGAAGTTTAGGTGCAGAGGGGCCTGATGATTGTCTCCAAAGGGCACAATATTTTGCGATGTAAAAACTTGTAGGGCAAAGTTTGAACAAAGGCTTCTGTGTAGCACTGTTCACTCCTATCATAGAAAGATACTACTGTGGCACATTTTAGATGCGAGAATGTTTGTTTTCTGCTTTTCCAATCATCGAATTCAAATGAATATCAATATGCTTTGAATTGCCAAAAAGTTAAACCTTTTTCCATAATTCTTCTTCAGTCTAACTTTAATGAAATTACATAAATCTTGGTGGCATCTCCATCTGTGGAGATTTTCAAAACCTAGATAAAGCCCAGAACCTTACCTGACCTTGTGTCTGACCTTACTTTGAGTAGGAAATTGGGCTGGAGACCTCCTGAAAGTATGTATCAATGTTTTTGTGCTGTGTACTACTAGAAGTTGCATACATATGACAACTACATACACGTATTATTAGCACAATATTCTGAGTAGGAAATGAATATTTAAAATAAGGTTAATGAAGAATGCATCCTATTTGTTGTTATATAATACCATAACACTAGAACTTCTTTGCCTTATTGTAGAACCTCTCCTGCATTAAATAAGCATATGATTTAATTATAACTAAAATGTTTCCTAATGAAAACAGAAAATTGTTATGAAAGCTGGAACTAGAGGATAGCTAAGAAACTACTTGGGTACCTATAGTGAATACTTTCAAGTTGATTTTAAGAACA